>CM065354.1:43389311-44021811 GCA_033032245.1 Poecilia picta
CCGGCGGCTCCGGATCGGCCCTGCAGCCGACGCCGCAGGATGCCAAACCCAGACATTTCAAAAACAAGTGCTTCCCCGTCCCCCACTCGGACATAGAGATGAAGACATTCAGCAGAATGTCTTCAGACGTGGACGCGCAGAGCGACACTCAGCCTGACCCCCAGCTGACGGAGAACAGCCTGACGTTTGAGAATAAAGCCTTCAGGAGGCAGTGGAGCTGCGCCGACGAGCTGCTGCTCGACCAGGAGGACGGAGACATCTTAAAGAACCTGCCTGACACGCTGCTGGTGCTGGGAGGGCGACCGTACAGCAGACACAGCCCCATCCGCGTCTGGAGCATGACCCTGACCGAGTCCTAACAGCCACCGAGCCTTTACTGACACAGAGCAATGCAAAATATTAACAAGTATTTTAGATTATAATATGAAAGAGGAGGTAGATTTGACAAACCAGCAGATGGGCTTCTGAAAATTTCACAGAGCATTCCTCTGTTCATTTGGCAAGAGCTCCCACTGCAAAAATCACCAAGTTTTACCAAGTATTACTGTTTAGTTTTTACTACAAAACTTATTTATCTACCAGAAACTTTTCAGCAAGATACAGGAGCTTGTTTTAAGTCTAATTTCTTAACGCTGATGAAACATTAGCAGTTCTACTGGCACATAGTTTCACTTAAGACAATCATTTTTCCCATATTATAAGTAAAATAGTTCACCAGTGGAAGTAGTACTTTAGTAATACAATGAAGTCATATTACTAGTATAAAGTTGTAATATTAATCAAATTCAATCATGTTTATTTGTGTAGCACATTTCATCAACAAGACATTTCAAACTGATGTAGATCATGAAAATATAAACCATAATGCAGAAACAATAACATCACATTTTGTCAAGTTTCATTAAAATCATCGACACATCAGATATGTTGGTCAATGTTCCAGTTATTAATGTTCAAAAGCAACTCTAAATGATGACTTTTGCTTTATTTTCTTATCGTTGCCCTGATAGTTTGTTGTAACTGAAATATTTTCACCAGGAACTAAACAAAAATACTTTGTAAGATTTTGTGTTTTTGCAGTGAACCAGTGTTTTTCTGTCTCCTCTCTGTTCACCACTGTTACTGACAACCTGTACATAAAAGTTTATAAAAACAGTTTTATATCATCTGGAGGTTTTTCTGTTTATTCATTCCAAACATGTCAAAGTATTAAGGACCCGATCATCTGGTTGTAGTTTGTCTCTGGCCACGTTTTCATTACAAATGTACATCGATAATGTCACAATCCACCATCATTATTCTGTGATTTAAATATTGAAAATATTTTCAGCAGGAAAACTCGCATCACATCACGTTAAAACGATTAGCCTCTGGACTCTGGAGGCCAATGATTAGCTTCTCTCTCTCTGGCCGTTGGACTCTCTAGATGCTAACAGTTAGCCGCTGGACTCTCCATTCTCTTGCTTGGAAACCCATCATTTAGTCCTCATTAAATATCTCCCAGCAATGAAAGGCCCTTGATTGTTACTCAGCTTTCTTAAATTTCTTCAAACTCATTCAACCCAAAGATATAAATATTGAAACTGCTTAAAAGTTTTACAAAGTTACTAAATTTTTTGCTGCCAACTCCTGATCACGTTTTGTAAGGCAAGCCTTACCAAACCCCCACTCCCATTGAGACGACTTAGAAAACTGATTGTAAAAATGTTTATTTTAGAAACCACAAAGTACTAGTCAATACAAAAACGTATAAAAGTACAAAAAAAGTTGGTGAAAAATATCTGAGATGACAATATTTAAGGTGTACTAATGGCACTGTGGTTATGAATCTGGATACAAAAGTTGGTGCAATCAAAAGAAATTCACATTGTAGCAGTTTTTTTTTTGCAACCATCCTCTCAGGTCTGGAACATCAAGCTCCAGAAAATTAGCACTTAGCAGATGGTGAAGTGGCACACAGCTTCTTTTATTATTAAACTAACAGACAACTGAACAGGCAGGTGCGGCAGAAGTAAACATTTCATGGTCACAAAAAACATGTACCGAAGAAAAGAAGCAACAGGTTGATCCGAATAGAAAACAAAAAAAAAACGAAAAACTGCTGCACTTTATCTTTCAAACTGTACCGAACAGGTTCACTCTCAGAATCCAGCCACAGAAAGCAGAGACAGTAGTGAACGTTTAACAACAATACTCAGAATACAAAATAAAGAACATTATCAAACATTTCAAAACAATACATGGCAATATCAAGAGTTACATGGTTCTTTTATTTCAAGCATTACCCAGGTTTGTTTGTTCCTTTGGACAAAGGCACCTCAAGTGTTCCAGTTACCTATAAAAGAGGCCTGTACTGCGAAGAAAGTTCATTGCTTCAAGATTCCTTCATCCTAACTGAGAATGAGCAAAGCAGCAAAACAGAAACAGCTCCAAGCTAAGAGAGCACACAGAAAAACCAACTGAATCTCAAGATACAGATATGGATGCACAAAAAGCTTTATTGACGTAAACAACTAAGAGGATTGTTGAACTGAAGTTCACCGAATTTACGGCAAATGGTTCTACAGAGGGTAGAACTAACTGTCTTTCGGGATAAATAAAGACAGTTACAGATCTGACTTGCTGACTTCTCTTAACCCCCTTGATACAACATGCTAGAGGCTGTTCACCTTGGAGACCTGCTGTGGGTACGGCGTGGCACAAGATGTACACCTTCTCCCCTGGATTTTCAAAGACCGGCAAGAGTACAAGATTGAGGAAAGATTCAACAATCTAAGGACACAAGGACCAAAAGATGGAACCCATGAAAAGATGGCAATGATAAAGCAGTAATAGCCATGAAAGTAATGGAATGATACAAGGATTACATGATGGAAAATTTACACAATACAGGTCAGAACATTCAAACACTGAAGACTAATTCTAGACAGCTCAGGAATCCCAATAATCTACGTCCAAAGAATCTAAGTAGATTCGACTCCTTGGATCCCTGTCCCAGCTTGAATTGGTCTTCAGTATTTCCTAGATTGTCTCCCATCCAATCTCCTTGCTTCCTCTTGTCCTTGCCTATTATGTTACTACTTTCCCTTATCATTGCACATCAATCGTTCTTTCAATCGTTCCTTCCATCATTCATGTCTTTTGTGGTTTAACTAGATTTTGTCCTTCCATTATTGCTTCCTAGTTTCCTTCCCTTTTCATGCAGCCTCCATAGTTAGTTCTATCCACTGTAAAACCATTTACCTTAAATTCAACCAAGACAAAAAGGGACTGATTGAAAGACAAAAAAGGTGAGGGAAAGTAGCAACATCACAGGAAAGGAAAGGATGCAAGGAAGACAGAATTGATACTGAAGACCAATTCTAGACAGCACAGAAATCCAAATAATCTATGCTATAAAGCATTACACCAAAGCCTTAAGGAGTTTGATCATTTGCTCAGAGGTTTCACTTCGATCTTGGAAATGGATTGAGTCCTGAAATCTGTGAAGAAACAGAACTACAGATGCGCAGTACAGGCCAGAGGTTCCAGGAGTGGAAGTGTTGCCCAGTTCTGGACCAACACTGACGTTTAAAAAAGAGACACTTGAGAGAAGCCCTTGTTGTGTGATGATCAACATCTTGTACAGTCTTCATAAGATCACAACTCCCAGTACCGGTGTTTGATTCGAGGTGCCCTGTTCGACCTTTTGCTCGCTTCTACAATCAACCAACTCACTCTCACTAAGTACACACGTTACAAAACGACTGGCTTGGTCTTTCCGTAACAAAATTCCAGTTCAAGTCTAAAGGCAAACTTGAGATTTACACACCGACCAAAACAATAATAATAATAAAAAAGATAGAAATGACAAGAAACTCCAAATTTCTTAATAAAATATCCATATAGTATCTAACAGTTAGCTGCCCTGAGGGAGATGTAGGTCAACCTTTACCACTTCTGTTGCATGATGGCAGTTAATAAGCACTTTGGGTCTGCCGCATGGATTTCTGCACAGTGGGATGTAACACTAGAGGGCTTGGGGTCTTCATCCACCTCAAGCAAGTCCATCACTTCCTTTTTTGTTCTCATCGTTTGATTTTACGCACGCAGACCTGTGAAGACATTTATTGATCAGTTTCCTTGCATGAAAGCCATGATTTATGAAGAAGAGGGAAGAGGAAATGGCTTACCTTTGTCACAGGTGCTGCTTTGCTTCTCCTGGGCAAAGTTCAGTCTGTTCTGCTCCACTGCAATGCCGTTGGACTCCGGGCTGCTGCTGCGGGGAGGGCTGTTCTCCTCGTTCTGGTATGCCAAATCCAGGTGCTGCTGAGCCAGTTTCAGGTGTCGGCGCAGCCTCTCCAGCTCCCGAGATGATGCTTCGTCACCAAAGGATTCGCGACCCGAGTCTCCGAAGTTATCCCTGAAGCCCATCTTCCCATTCGGGTCTTTCTTCAGGGCGGTGTGGTACCCTGGAGGTGCAGAGGGCTGGCGGCAGATTGAGGACCTCTGGCTGGCCGGCGGCGGAGGGCGAGGGGCTCGAGAGCGAGGCCGCGGCCGGCAAAAGCAGTCCCGAATTCCGCTGAGGCCAAGATGAAAGATCTCCAGCATTGTGAAGAAGAGGCACAACGCGCTGACGCCGTACATGATGAGCAGGAAGATGGTTTTCTCAGTGGGACGAGAAATGAAGCAATCCACCGTGTGCGGGCAAGGAGAGCGCGTGCAGATGTAGGACGGCGCCACCTCCAGCCCGTAGAGGACGTACTGCCCAAACAAAAACGCCGCCTCAAATACAGCGCGGGACAGCAGCTGGAAGACGTAGACCTTCATCAGTCCGTCTCTCTTGATGCGACGCCGACCGTCGTGCTTCTTCTTTGGCTTCTCTGCAACTTCCTTCTCCTTATCCGGCTCGATCTCCTCGAGGATCATGGGGTCCTCCTCCCCGTTATCCTCAGCCTCTTCGTAATCCCTGTTGGTGCCCCGACTCACTATTGGCATCTTCTTTCTGCCCTGTGGCCTGTATTCGTCGTCGTCCATGCGAGCGATCTTGTGCATGGCAAACCCAAGGTACAAGATGGTGGGCGTGGTGATCATGATCACCTGAAACACCCAGAAGCGAATGTGCGAAAGAGGAGCAAACGCGTCGTAGCAAACATTCTCACAACCGGGTTGCTGTGTGTTGCACACAAATTTACTCTGTTCATCGTAGTAGATCGACTCGCCGCCGACCGCCGTCAGCACGATCCGGAAGACGATGAGGAAGGTGAGCCAGATTTTGCCCACAAAGGTCGAGTGATTGGAAATCTCATCCAGCAGACGAGTGAGGAAGCTCCAACTCATTTTGCTGCCGGATGAAGGAAGTTATAAATCCTGTGAAGAGGAAAAAAGGAAAATTTCCATAAAAGCCTGCCCTGAAAATCACACAGTTACAAGAAAAAGCTCTACAACTCTGAAATATTTATTGTATCGTTTACGATAAATTTCTTAGAATTTTGATTTATTGTCACAATGAATTTCCATTAAAGATGTTTCCGTACCGTTTTGTTTTTTACTGTTGGAATTGCTAATTTTACTTTCTCTTTTTTCATTAAGAGCATCAATACATTTGAAAAAGATGATTAAATGCAGTTATTGTGAGCAGTTTAGGGACAGAAATCAAATTTCTTTAGGTGGCTTTTCTCCAATTGAAGTGCATTACAATTTTTAGAGCAGTATTTGTGTTGCTCTGCCAGTCAGTTACCTTAAAAAGTAGCAATACATAGTTCTTAATACTTTAATCATTATCACAATGGTTCTCTATTAAACTATTGTGATAAAAGTCTTAAGTTCATGTCACTGACCTTTGATCGTATACTATGACCATTACAGAGGGACAAATGTACATTTCCATTAAAGAATGAATAAATATTCTGGAGAAAAAGACATTTCTGAGTTTGAAAAGTTAAAAATGTGTTAAACAAAAATTTTGCAATTAATCGCAAGAATTTTGTAGAAAAAAATAAAGTTAATTTTGGAGTTTAAAAAGTCAAATCTTTTTCTGAAAAGTATATTTTTTAGATTAATCAGAAAATTTCTAGAAAAATGAAACTTCTGAGTTGAAGCGGTTGAAAATTTGCTAGAAAAACTAACATTTTGAGATTAATCTCAGAAATTTTCTAGAAAAAATTTGAAAGGTCAAATGTTTGCTAAGAAAAAAAAGTAATTAATGTCAAAAGTAAAAAAGAAAAAAAAAGGAAATTTCTCAGTTTCAAAAGTAAAAATGTTTCAGTCTTGAAAATTGAGTTTGAAGAAACTCGGTTGAAAATTGACGACTTGTGAAACTCAGATATGCTCACATTAATTTCAGGCCTGATGTTGCCTGCATTAAAACAAACGGCCACAGTGTGGCGCAAAATCATAACCAAACTGGCCTGCAGCAATGAGGCCAACATGCTGAGGCACAACTCCCAGAAAAAGCCTAAATACCAGCAACCACAACAGCCCTGCAGCACACAAGTCATCGACTGAAGTCGCAACAGGTCAAAACTTCAGTTTTCCAGAATGTTCCAGAAGTTTTATTGTTTAAGTAAAGATCTTAGTCATGATCCCATTCAGGTCTATAAACTCTGACTGAGTTGTTTGTTATGATATTTTCCAGTGTCTCACTAAACAGTCAGTTCTCCATGACACACACACACACACACACACACACACACACACACACACACACACACACACACACACAGTCCCATCCAGATGCTGCTGACTGAAGTTTAATAGGGTCTCACAATGACTAATATGCTGTTGTGGTTTCACAGCATCTAGCAAACCTCAATGTCTGTAGAGTCTTGATCTCTCTTAGGAAACCAAACAAAAAGGCACAAAGTTCTTTCTAAAAGCATCTGAGTAACACGGTTTATTACATTTGTCTCGTCTTAATCTACAAGATCCGATTTTGCCAGCCAGCTGATTGGCTGCAAAGACATTAAGATGGATAAACAGCACTAAAATTGGCAGAAACTAGTAAATTATAGACTTCTAAACCGCAAAACACGGCATTCTATCCCACAGATGTGACCAATTACAGTTTGATTTGGACTAAATTACTTTGTACACCTGACTACCTTGTTTTTTCCACCAATTTGCAGTGTTACACAAATAACCTCTTAAAAAAGGGACTATCCCTTTAAGAACAGATACTGCAGCTGAAAAAGCTTTGAGGCTTTCAGTGAAGGTGAAATAATTGGAAACAAAATTTCTTCACCGGCCTGGAAATCTGATCGTTCTGCATTCACACCCAGTTGAGCTTATTACTGCTTTTTTAAATTAGTTTGATATTTCTGAACATTTATTTTAAGTTGTCATGATGGGGTTGATTTCACCTCTTCTGGCATTTAAAGTATTTTAAAAATGATAAATATTTTTATTAAATTTAGCAACTCAAACCTATTTTTATGTTGTCTAATATACAGTTTGATAAATTTGACTTTTAAAAACCTAATTACATAGATACATAAATCTTAAATAAATAAACCCGCTAAATTATATTATTTTTTATGCAATTGTTTGCAAACCTACAGATGCAGCTGTTCCACAAATTGACCAAATCTACACATAAATTAATGAGCCAACGCTACATTTTAAAACCATATCTTACATCAATAACACCAACAAAACTATGTGAATGTAGGACATCTTTCTCCACAGGAAGTCCAAATATGGGAGCCTAAATAAGCAAATACCAGGCCTTCAACAGACAAGAAACAGTCCAGTTTGACTTGATGTAGACCAGGTCAAGAGCCTGTTGGGTAAAGTTGATGAATGACGAGCATTTTTTTAATGTTTGGACAGGATATGAAATATCTCCCATTCAAGACAAAGGAAAGAAAATCCCTTCATACCTGTTGATCTGCTGTGCGAATAGACAAGGTTACTGAAAAATGCATAGCAACCTGCTGATTCCAACTGTTTCTGGGTGTTTCTTTAGAAAACTTTACTGTAGCAGTGAGTCATTGTTGGGTTTACAGACCGTTACACCCAGGGGCGCGGCGGGACACCGGCTGTCCTTAAACTAATTACCTGTCCATCATTTTCCTCTCATCGTCTGGTACATAATTAGCATTTTGTCCACAGTCCATGTCAGAAGATGACAGAAATTATCCTTCTGTTGTTTTGTAACCACCATTCATAATTTCTTTTGTTTGGTTTTTAGAAATGGGACATTATGGATTAATATTGACATGTAAATGTTTGATGTTATAGGTATCAGGCTAATTTCTAGCTCTAAATGGTAATTACACAGTTGTTTGTAATCTGTAGTCTACAATGGTTCAATAATTGAGATTTTAAGTAGATAAGTTGAATAAAGTTAGTGTAACAATGGTAAAAGTAGAGTTGTATATTAGCCTAGCTAGTTAAGCTACTTTAAAATAAGGCTAGTTTTAGTTACGCTAAGCCTAGTTAAGCTAGCTGGGTTAATTGTGTGACTTGCCATTGTAACAAACAAATCTACTGCAGATTAATGTGTTTTGTTTGGGTACATAAATAGTTTTGTAATTGAGGTTTTGGTCCACTGTTCATTTTGATAACTTACTCACTACACCTGCAACTTCCACAATATCAGACAACTTACTTTCCCTGCAAAGTGAGACAAGTAGAAGATTTATTTTAAATTAAGTGCGTGACAATAACTCATGTTTAGGTACAAATGCAGACAAGGCTGTAAACAACCAGAAACTAAAATCTGTCTTTTCTAACTCAAATCTGTTGGTGTTTGTGTTTTCACTCAAAGTAGCTTTTTCTGTATTTTCAGTGTCGGTTGTTTCACAACCTTTAGGTATAAAACCAGCTGCAGATGATACTTTTTTGTTTAACACAGATACAAAGATAAACTGTCATCTCAGAAAATGTTTATAGCCATTGCTAATTAACACCAACCCCTAAGAAGGACAAATAATTCAATGGAAAGTGAAAATTAACACAGAATGATCAAAACAAGATTGAAAATGTTTTTCAAATCTTTTGTCTACTTTTGAAAAACTATTACAACCTTTAAAAATGAGTTCTCGTTTATTTTTAGTCAGTTTTTAAGTGAATATTTTCACATCAGTTATGGTCTTAAAGTTATTACAACTCAACTGAAAAGGTTGTCCAAAGGTCGTCCAGCTAAATTGTGTTATATATAGTCATGATTTGTGGCGCCTCTAATGACTGGTGCAGTTCTGTCTCTCAATAAATATACATAGCTGCTCAGTGGCCAGAGAAGTTTTTATTCTGCCAAACGTTTTTCCTTGGTAGTTATCAAAATGACCAGAGTATTTGGTGGAAACAGTAGCTACACCAGCATTAACAATAAAACAGGCAAAGCAGCCAGAAAAGCTACCTAGAGATGCTTCATTTCCCCTCTAATCTTTGTTCTTGCCTGCAGGTTCCTTCATCTGTTTAACATTTAAAAAATAAAAAAAACATAAAACAAACGTACACTGCAGTTTCTGTTGTAAGATCAGAGAGAGAAAGGGAAGTATGGAAACATCTGGCTCTGTTTTACGACTGGATGCAAGACTAAACCAGATCCAGCAGGTTCCTTTTAGTTGATTCGTAATTTTATTAAAGGCCCATGTTTTAAGTGTTTTCACCAGTCTTATAAAATGTACAGAACATTACAGCCTAAATTATATAAAAAAAAAAAACTTATTGAAATCGAAATATCTATTTTCTAGTTTCTGAATTAGTGAATTTATATTATTCAGTGTTTCTGTTGAATGCCCCGTTTTTAACTGTTAATCAGATTTAACTTGAACAGACGGTTGTGGCTTCAGTGAAGTATTGAGGTGCCATGTTGGTGTCTTTATTCATGCTTGAATGGTAAACAAGCCTCCAGCCACTAGGTGGCAGCAGTGTTCAAACTCAAAAAAGGCTTTTTAACTCTGTAGAAGAAGTTGAAACAGGCGTATGAAGCTGACATTGGAGACGGTTTGTGACAATAAAAGTTAGGCGATGAGTCGAAAAAGCCTAGATGCCTTCAAGTTTATTGTGAATGCAAAATGTTATGCACAATTTTTCTTCTGATTATTTAAATTCTAACCAAGATTGGTGCAATATTTGCACAAAGAGTTTGTGATTGTACATTTTTGAACAGAAGTATGTTGAATAATCTGACAAGTAACTCATATTTACAGTTTTATGTTTTTATTGTTACTAAAAATACACAACGCAGTGAATCTTTTTCACTTTAACCCGTTTGAGAATTAAACGAACTGAGCAGTTGTGGGTAATTCTTACAAACTGAGTTAATAAACCTAAACTTGGAAATAATTTTAAGACTTAACAGCAAAAAGAGCTGCAATAATTATATATTAATCTCTTGATAAATGATTTTGAAGAAGGAGTCTTAAATCTCAAATTTACCAAAGAAACTGAGGACAGGCTTTCTGTGTGCATAAAGTCCAGTTTCACAAATATAATAAACAGTTTTCATAAAACAGCAACATAATTGAAGAATTGATTGGGTTGGTTAAATATTTGGATTTAGATTAAAGGTTGGCAGAATAATGTTAAAATTTGGAGGAAAAAGGCGAAAATTCAGAGGGAAAAAGTCAGAATTTTATTCATCTTTAATTTTCTTAATGGTCCTCCTAATCCTCTTCAGGTCAGTTTAACTTTTAAATCATGTTTCTTTTCATTTGAATGTCCAGTTAAGCTTTAGACATTGGGAAACTAAGCTCCAGTTGGAGAAAAATTTAAAAATCTCATCTGTTTTCATCCCACTCAATAAAATCTTCTCCAGCTGGTCCAAAACTTTCCCCCAGGTCTTCTTGGCATTCCATGTTGCACTTTCAGTGATCTTTTCACATGATCTACCTGTTCACTGCAGAACGCAGTTAAGAAATAAAAAGTTCTGCCATCATAAATCTCATAACTTTTTATATCCGTAAGTCACTGCCAGATCAGATCAGAGTCTGCTGCCTGGTCCAAAGTCAGAGACTTTGCAGATGTGAACTAGAACTCAGTGACCCTCAGTCTGCACACTTTACCTCCTCTGTTCTTATATAACTCACTTTTAATTCCTTTTTTCCCTTGAAATAGTTTATTATTATTTAACCTGGAGGCCAAAGTTGAAGTTTTAGTCATGTATTTGAATCAGACGCGTAAAACGATCAAAATCTGACTGTTCTACTGGTTTCATCTGAAATCAGAGTAGTGCGTGTTTCAGCAGGATTTTTCCGTTTTGCTTGCCGTCAGGAACATCTTATCTCTACCTTTGAATCGGTGTCTGAATCAGAGGCATCTGCGCCGAGCTGCTGCGGGTCTTTAAGGGATTTTTGGCCGTTTTCAAGCAGCGGGTCGCGGTTCTACAGAACAGAGACGCTTTGTGGCCCCAACATCTGGGAGAAGGGTTAAAGTTGATCCTCACATATCCCTCCCCCTTTAGCCTAAAGGGGGAGGGGGGGAGGGAAAGGGCTTGAGAAAAAAATTAAAACTTAAAAAAAAAAAAAAAAAAAAAAAAAGTTTTGGAGGAATGTGCTCAGCCCTGAAAAAACCCAGATATGCGACGGAACCAGAAAACTAACGGGATTAGACGCGTGTTTGGGTTTAATAAAGCCAAGAATGTCTCATCATGAAGCGGCACAACGTGAACTGGAAACTAATCCCATTTGCGGGGAATGAAGGGAAAGAGGAGGAAAAAAAAAATCTTCCTCGTGGCAAACGACGTCACGGCGGAACCTCGCAGGATCCGAACGGGAACCGGGTCATCAATGTGACCCGACTGACGAACTCAGTCACTTTAAGCTCCAATTGGTACAAAATTATATAAAAATCTGGGGGTAAATAGATTTTCACAAGAAAAAAAAAAACACAACACGATTCCTGTAGATTCCCTGTAATAATCAACATCCCAAACTGGCATTAAATATTACAATCCGCCACGCGTTAATTTAATTAATCCCATTTTACTGCCAATACGCAGGTAATTCCAGGTATTCCGCCTGATTTCCAGTTTCTAATTACATCCCATCAGTTTGTCCGCTTCAGCTCAAGCTGGGTTTAAACGCCCCGTTAACCCGATTTTATTCACTTTCCCAGCATATGTAGTTTTAAGAAACAGCTTTTCAAACGAATCACAAAGCAGAGAGATAAAAACTGGAGTCCCAGACGCGTCTGTTAACGGATAAAGAGCGAACCGGTGAGGATGCCGCCTCGCTTTGTCTGGGGTTTTATCTTTTACCTTCAGAATGTCTTCTGGTCCCTGAAAGTTGTCTTCAGTTGGATATCTGGATTTTAAGCCCTTCTGCGCCAAATTTGAAGCCCTTAAAGTTGTTTTTTTTCCCCCTCCTTTTGCTTCGAGGAGGCAGCTGCTTCTCCAGTGGTGCTGCGCTAACTGGGCGAGGACAAAGAATCTCCCCAAATCCCCCTTTTCTCCTCCCAGTTTGCGGTCGCCGCCTCCTCGTCTGCGCAGCTTCTCTGGACCGCCCTTCACACTCACTCCTTACAAAACCCAGAGCAGTGGTTTTATTCCAGATTAGATTGCATCATGCTTGGCGCACAAACTGATTTATTACTATGATGATTATTTCTGCAGGTTGCAATCAAAATGAAGCGACAGAAGCTGCAGGTCTTTAAATCTTTGTTCTGGGATGTAAAGAGGAACACACTCGTGACGTCTGCCCCTCTTCCTGTTCACAACAATATTCGGAAGTCGTTGCTAAATCCCAAACTTGTGTCACAGCAAAAGGAACAAACGGACTTCCTGATGACCTTCACGGAGCCGTGAAGTTTGGCTGTTAGCCATGAGGTTCCACAGGGTTCGGTTCTGGGACCATTTTCCTTCTGGTTTGTCCTTGTGAAGTATTTCCACCGCTTTGGGGATCATATGTGATGGAGTAGTACTCAATTATTATGTTTACTACTTTTTTGAAGAAGAAAAAACCTTTTAGGAGTATTTTCTCTACACTGTATTTATTATGCAGTATCGCTACTCTTGGGTAAAATTTCTGGATTTTCTCCCCACTGAATGAAAAGCAAACATGTTTTAACCAAAAAAATTAACCACAGACACACACCTACACACACACATCTGCAGTTTCTGTTAGTTTCATAAGTTGTTTTATTGAAAGAAACTGGTTTGGAAACATTTTCTTTTGCCTTATTTTATTTTTTATGTGAATTATCATTTTGGTCAGAGTACAAAAATTTCCGCTTCATATTTTGATCCGTCTGATGATGTTCTTCTTAAATAGTAAATGATTGATCATTTGATCAGTTATTCAGTACTTGAGTAGACTTTTTACCAAATACTGTTTTACTTTTACTTGAGTAGAAATATGTAGAAGTAATTTCCCTCTTACTTGAGTACAATGTTTGGGTTCTCTGCTCACCTCTGGCTTTTGATAACTTTTAAACTTTATGAATCATCCAAACCTTTGGAAACGGTGTTGTGCAACTTTTAGATGGTTTTCACACCAGATCTGTTCTGTCCGCTTTAATCAAACTTTAGTTTGATTGTCTAGAGAGGCTTTCCGCTTAGCGCTGAGCTGCTAGCATAAACACCATGCATTCAAATCATTTAAGAATTCCTCAGGCAAAAACTGATTTTCTGAAATGTTCCTCATTTAGAGTGCAACAAAAAAGTGTAACCATTATCTTTAAATAGAGCTGAACAGAAGTCAGAAGTGAAATGGTTAATTATTGTACTTTTTATCAATTTATGAGCTGTAATTACTTTTTTTATTTTGCTATGTATGTTAAATCTGTCTTTTGTGGTATGTTTGAAGGATTTCTACTGTATGTGTGTTTTAGTGATGGGATCTGAACCTTCAGGAACAGTACCTGGGCGTGAAGCCTAAACAAAGTCGGATTGGTTTGTGGAGATGTGAACATTCAATGAAATTCTGATGCTTTAAAAAAGAGCAAACTCTGTTAGACCTACAAACCTCGGTCTGGGTTTAGTTGAAGGGAACTCCAGAAGCAGGAAGTGGACTACAACGCAGGGCATTCTGGGCAAATACAAGCAAAACAAACGCGTTAGCCTAGCGCTAGCAGGAGAAAAACAAAAGAGAAATCCTACAGCCAATAAACTCCACTTTTGTTTATATTTTCTGAAAAAGGAAATTGTGATCAGTGTCTTCTGAGGTTTTTGTGTTTTCTTCAGTTGTTCTTGGTGCAGCGCCCCCACAGGCGAGGAGGGGAACATGTTTTTCAAATAATTTGGTTTGACTCAGAGCAGTGAGAAAGTGAACGATAGCAGCTAAAAATGGAACAAATGTTGCAATTATGTTCCCCAATCGAACCAAATCAGAGGTGAAAATAACATTAGACACGACTCAGCTCCAACACACTTGAATCAAATACTCAGGTCATCAGCAGGACTGAATGCTGATGTTGTAGTTGAAGGATTTTATTCGACTAAAAACTGTGAGACACCAACCTTTTAAGGACTGGAGTTGAAGACACTTGACTTAAATCAATCCATAGACTGGCCCAGTCAATATTCACAGTCTAAATGTGGAAAAAACAATTATGAGAAACACTCTCCATCCAATCTAACTGAACTTGAGCTAATTTGCAAAGAAAAATGGTTAAAAAAAAAGTTCTAGATGTACAAAGCTGGTAGAAACCTCCAACTGAATCTGCAAAGATGTCCTTTACTGATTTTATATAATAAAAGTCTCCTTTGAGATGGTCTTTCACATAAAATCTAACACTGGGGCAGAGACTAAACAACCTGGACAGATAGGAATATTCTTCCAAGGCGCTGTAACCCGTCTTCTAAAGATATTTACTCTTGCATTAAACCAAACTGAGACTTTCTTCAGGAAACTAATTTTGCGGCCAGCTGATGCAGCAATTTCCCTGAAGGTGACTTAAAATGAGCCACACAGATTAAAAACGTTGCAATCGTTCAGTCGGCTTCCTGCTCTCCAGGGAATCTCTCAGGACGAACTATCGCACTTTCCCTCCTGGATCTCTTCAGATGACAAATCTTCATCACCTCATCACCTCCGTGGAGCAAAACACACCAGCTACTCTTTCACACATTGTCTGGGAAGCCTCACCTTCCTCATCAGTGGCCGTTATTGGTGAGAGCACACAAAGGGGAGCAGTTATTGTTAAATATCTGCTGCAAACAGGAGGTCAGTGAAGGAATGCATTGCCCTTCCCCCTCCTCAGGGTGCAGCTACAGCTCCATTGTGAAGCACAAGCATGCGTTCATTCATGGGCTGTGATCTGGGGTATCCACTGTCTAAGTGACAGAGAAATATGACGAGCTGCCCTGCAGACTGGGAGCTGAAAATAGCCGCTTTGCTTGATTTTTCATCAACAATTCGTTCTGTAAGCCGAGCTTGATCATGCGTATTGAGGCGACATTGCTCCCATTGTTGGTGGCTCTCGAATCATAGCTGGATGTGATAAACCATGTGCTGTCACACCCACCAAACCGATACCTAATCCGACATATTAGACAAAGAAAAGCTGCACAAACACACAAATACCAAGTATTTTTTGTCTTTTTTCTAGTGCAAATAATCCTGAATTGACTAAAGTGATTTAAATGTAACTTATGAAGAAGATACAGAAGCTCGGTTCAAGTAAATAATTCCTTAATGTAAGTGAAAAAGTACTTGTTACATAAGCATGTTATTTCACTTATAACATGGGGAAATTGTCATGTTATAAGTAAATTCATCTGTACTTTTTGGAATGATTTACTTAAAACAAGCTTCTATATCTGGCTGAGAAGAAACTTGTAAGTTAATTTTGTCTTATTTCAAGTGTACTAAGATATTTGCTTTAGAAATGAAAGTAAAAATATTTGGTAAGATTCAGTGTCTTTGCCGTGACACATTGTTCCTTCACACATTGTCTGGGATAGCAGCTCAAATCTGTAATGCATGTAAATTAATCCCACCAAAACCTTCCTCTTCTTCCGTTTGGCGTTAAAGTGAAGACTTCAGTTTTTCTAAGAACTGGATGTCATGAGTCAACTTCAACCTGTGATACCAGTTGTTTTCTCCTCTTCTTAATCAACACCTTAGAGTCTTTCGTGTCTTTCCATAGACAAAGAAATCTCTGCAACCTAGATCTGAAATTGCAAAATCATGCTGAGTGTAAGGAAAGCCACTGGTGGAGCGTTGTCCTGTTGTTCTCTTCCCAACCCACAGTGAATCATCCTGTTATGATGTTCTTCTCATGATGAGGGATTCAGTCCAGACCTGTTTCTGGAGCAACTATCAATTCAAGTCAAGTTTATTTCACATTTTAGCAACGCGGCAGTTAAAACTTATTTTACATTACAACGAACAAAACAGAAACATTACATTACAGTGGCAAAATAAAGATAAACAATCCAAAGTTGTAATCATTCAATGTTCCAGCTATTGCTAATGAATTAAAACTGTTAGCCCAGATTTAAAGAAACTGAGTTTTTCTGCTGAAGTTTGTTCCATATTAGAGGAACTTCAAAACAGAATGCTACTTCTCCATGTTTGGTTTGGTTCTGAGTTTAATCGATAAACACAAATGAGTTTATCTGGGTCTTACTGGGACATTAGTCCTTTAATTCTAAATAAAAGTCCTTCAGGTGATGGAAGGCTGGCTTTGTATCTGTCTTTATGTTGCTCTGAAGGTTCAGCTCTGATCTCTAGTTTCCGGCTGTAGTAACTGAAGCTGTTCAGACTCTAGATCGCTCCTCTTTAGGTCCAAAGATAACTTCTGTTTAGCTGGAGAAAGTTTTGGCACCATCCAAACATCTGATCAGTGCCTGGATGGGTTCAGAGTCAACTAATGATGTGGTAATGTAGACTTACAGTGACCAATCTAATCACTTGTTATAATCTGAGTCAGTGGAAGCATGTAGATATTAAATCGGAAGGACCCCAGGTTTGAGCCCTGGAGTACCCCATATGTGACGTCTGTCTGTTTCCTGTTGACACAAAGACGTTCCTGTTCTTTAGGTAAAACCAGTTGAGTTTAGTACCGGAGAGTCCAACCCAACTCTCTACTAATGTAACTTAGAATGATGCATTCAGGTCCAACAGAACCGGTACTGTGGTATGTTTATATGTTTACAATTGGATGCTTTGATGAGGGCGTTTTCAGTACTGTGGTAACCATGGAAACCAGACTGAAAGCCATCAAAGAGATCGGTCATTGTTAAGAAACAACTTTTCAATTATTTTACAGATGAATAGAAGTTTGGGGATCGGCCTGTAAATCTGCGATTGTCCAGATTGTTGGTGTTTTTGTAGTTGCAGCCAGAAAAGCCTTGACGTTTCCCCTTTTGTTCAGCTGTGGTCAGCTTTGTTAAAAACCAAAGAAGAGAGAGAGAGGGCCATGAAACTATAAAAAGACCTTGGACATTGTTTTTCCTCATCTATCCTTTGTTTCAAATATAACTGCAGAGTTGGGAATCCTTTTATCTTCGGAATAACGTCACTATTGCAGATTACATGTAAACAAGTGCAAAGCTGCAGGGATTTCAGTGTCTTTGTGGTAGCAGAAGTTTTTGCAACAGGCTCTATTCTGAGGTTGTATCACATTCTTGAAGCAGCTTTTATGCCAACAAGCCCAGAAAAATGCAGAAGTGTGCAAATCTTTTCATTAAGTTGCATTAGCGTGAGGTTAAATCTCCCAAACAACAATATAAGATATCAGCTGTGTCCGTGCTTCGAACCAGGATGACCTTCTTTTTCTCACATTTCCTAGGCAGAAGTCTCAGCAGTGATTGAACACAATAAACGGAAATAAATCAATGTTCTTAGCATTTTCAAACTGAATATAGAAAAACAGATGGGCTGTGAAATTTGCATTATAATTGAATGAATTAAAGTATTTAAACATTTTTTTACAAGATTTTGGCCTTTGACAGAGAAAACAGGCTGCCAACAAATAAATAGCATAGTGCCAAGTTATTTCAGCTTCCCAAGCTTCATTTTTCTTCAAATACTTCAAATAATATATCTGAAAAAATTCCTTTGTGTATTTTTCCCCCACTTTGATGAGCGATGATTTTATTTCCCAGATTATTAAATTTAATTTGCTGCTTCTTTAGAACATGAAATGGCAAGAAAACACAATATTGGTGTGTAAATTTGCAAAAATGCTAATTGATTAACCAGGTATCCAAAAATACCTTTAACACAAGACTTAATGTTGAACTTCTATTCAATGTCTTACAATGAGGATATATTTACTGAAATAGATAATGGATCCAGAGAAGTAAAACGTAAGTTTAATACATTAAATCCCAAACTAAGAGTTTGAATTTAGGAATTAAAAGATGATTCTTCTTGACAGATTAAAATGTCATTAGAAAGAAAGATCTATAGATCTGGTGTTTATGTCTTAGTAGATTTTATGTTCCATGTGGAATCTGCAGGGGTTTTCTGGGTTTGCACACTCTTTTACAAAAACAAATCAATGATTTTGGCTTTTACACACAAATCGATGATTTGTGTGTAAAATTGGTGTGTAAAAGACTAAATATCTTGAGTTTCTACTTGGAGAATGTTACATAAATTCAGAACATTTGAGTTCAGTAGAGGCACACCCATGAATGCAACCAAAGCCGCACCTTAAACAAACTGTGACTTCATGGAAAAATGCACAGAAATCAGCCAAAGTACCAGAAATGTGAGCAATGTCCTTTTGATGGACATCAAAAGACTACATGTCCTGTAGTCTGATGAAGCAAAACTTAAGCTGTTTGGTCAAAATTATTCATTTAGACATTATATTTGCAGAAAACTAGGAGAAAGTTGACCACACCATCACAGTTGTGAAATATGTGGAAATATTGGTGCAATATTTCCAGAGAGGAGCCAGGAAGTTCATGCTTGTGCACAAATGGGTCTTGCAAAAGGACACTGATCTTGAGGACACAGTCAGCTATTTGGAGTTGTTATTTCAAAACCCTGGGCTCAGTCCAAGAGAAAAACTGAAGCTAGAGGTGAAAAAGTGTCTGGCAACTGTAAAAGCTGACTCAGTAGCTGCGTTTCTACTACAAATGTGCCCAAAACATTGTCAATACTTCACTAAATGTGAAAAAAAAAAAACAAAACAAAAAAAACACAGTTTTACAATTGTGGCCTTTACATAAAATAAGAAATGTTATAAAAATCAAACATGAATAAATTTGTTTACACAATAATTAAAAGACATCCTCTTACCACTTCCTGTTATCTTCTTTGTCATTTCCGCCAGTAGTAACATCCAGTTGATCATGTGACTCGTGATAAGAAAAGAGTATTTCTATTGATATCTTGTAAAATTTAAAAATTTTGATACTGCTGATCAAAACACACTTTTATTCCAAAATTGCCATGTTTCCATTAAGTAACTTTAATTTTGTAATTCCAATTTGCGCAATTTTATAGTGAACGGAAACGCAATCAGTTTTACCATTTATATTGTGAGAAGCTAAGTGTTTGAGTCTAGTCAAACACTTTAAAAGTCAACTCTACTTTCTGAATAAAGTTAAAACCAATTCTTTAAAAAGAATCTCTCTCTATCCTGGAGATTTGGTGGAGTAGAAACAATTCGGCTAATCCTGTCGTCAAACCACAAAAAAAGGCCGTTTCTGCCCGGTTCCGTAAACATCTGGTTTCAACAGTAAACGCACGAAACGGTAATGTTTGCGCAGCAAATCTACCTGCACATGCGCCGTCACGGGCAATTTATTCACTTTGAGAACAAATTAGCTAAATTTAGCAATAAAAAACCTCCTTCCTACTGCAAGACATCCACTGACAATGCAACAGAGAGGCTGGGTTTCCTGCCAGCAGCGCTAATGCTTCCCATATGTGCGCTGTTGTGGAGTCGCTCTGCCTAATAAGGTTCTGCGTCAGATCAAAGGGACTCACTTTAATGTGACCCTGCAGAAAACAGGCAGATTACACTGATTAACCGTCGCCGGGTGTTTTTTAAAAGTCTCACATGCCTGCAAAGTCAAAAGGAGGGAAAGCTTTATTAGCGGATAAACATGCCGGTCCAAATGTTTCAACACAAGTCTGAGGAGTGAAAGTCGACATAATTAAAGCGCTTCAAGAGGAACTTGATTCGTTTCAGCGCCTTATTTAGACGAGATATAGAATAAAACCAGAGAGCGAGTCTCTTCGTCTTTGACGTTGTTTGCTTGTCAGTTTCCTGCTGCCGTTTCCTCCCAGCCACCTCCACCTCTGGTGACCAGGCAGGGCAGAAAGGGGGGCAAACTGCGGGGTCACCTTCTTGCGTTTGGGGGGGGGGGGAGGGGTTCTTAACTACATCCTATGAGGGTTTCCACCACAGATCAGCAGTTTTTCTGGTGCAATTTCTGCAAAAGCAACATCTGATCTTCAACAATCAGGGTCTACAAAACAGAAAATCCACAAAGAAACTTGCTTCTGTCATTAAAACCAGTCGCTTGGTTTACGGTTGGAGCCACACAAAAGACGCCCACGTCGTACGGAGGGGAGGAGGGGTACGCAGTAGCCATGGAAACAGACGGCGCCGACCCCCCCGAGCAGATGGTGGATGTTAGGATGACGGGGGCTGGGTGCTGCTTGAGTCTTCTTCACTAAATAGGTGGCTTTGTTCTGGAAACTGGAAACCAGGTCCCATCAGACGTTAAACCCAGTTTGGTTCAAACGAGAAGTGCTGTGAATTTTGGATGAATTTTTAAAGATTTCTACCAAAAAAAATTCATGTATAGCCAAAAATGCTGGATGTAATTACATAAAAACAATTAAAGAAACATTAAAATGACCAAATTAAATCAATGCTCCACGGCAGTTCTCTGAAAACAAAATCCAATATGGCGGCTGCACGAGCAAAATACATTTTCTGCATCACATTAATTTTGTTTTTATTTTAAGAGGGTTTTTGTCTTTTAAAACTATGTTTTTGTTGCTGTCTTTTTGGGAATTTGCAAACTGGGCGCCTTATGTTTAGTAATAAAGTAAACCTGCAAACCCTTTTTCAGTTTTGAATTTTCAAGAATTTATGTTGATTTCCAACAAAAATAATTGACTGTACTTGTTTAAATAAATTATTACATCATGTTTTTTGTTAAACAGGAAAAAAATAAAGTTTTTTTGTAATTTTCACCCACACATTAACATTAAAGATTTTGCCTCGTATCAAAATGCTTGGACGCCACTGCTGTAGAAACAAGAGAAACATTAAAATTAAATGGGAATAAAAGTTTTGGTTTGCAAAAACATTAGAATGAGAAAATGACTACAAAAGTATATTAATGTCACACAAAGTCATTATCTAAACCAAGAGAATATCCCAGGTGGTGGCGGCATCATTTTCAGGTTGAAATTCTTTGCATATTTTACATGAACGGCGTGTGATGAGGCCACCATGTTCTCTGTCAGGGCAGGTTGTACTGCCCAACATGTACAGGCAAAACATTCTGCATGTTGGAAGCATTATGGGAACAGTAGTCCTCAAAAAACACGTCAGTTCTGTAACATTAGTGCTTAAAGGTGCTAGGAGCCAACATGGCGGCATAAAAACTCATTTTGGCTCCAGAGCTAGTGTTAGCATAGCAGCTATGCTAGCTGCTGGTTGAAAAACAATATTTACCATCTAAAGACAAAATATTTGTTTCAATGTTTTAGAAAATGTATGGATTATTTTACTTGGTTCTATGTGTTTCTTGATTCTCACATTGGATTTATTCAAACTTTTGTTCAACCTCAGACATTTTATCTACAATGATAAAATTTGTAGATGATCATCAGAAATCAGTCCAGGATCTTTTAAAAGATATTTTGTTTTTCAGGACTATATCTGTTAATATATTATGTCACCATAGGTCCAGAAAAAAATCTGACTTTAACCTCAGAAATTAGACTTTAATATTTTGAGAGAAAGAACAATCTAAATTCTGAGGGAAAAAAGTCAAAATTATGAGAAAAAAATTTTAATTGTGAGATTTGAGTCTGAATTCTGATATTAAATTCTTTGTTTTCATTGGTCCTAATCCTCTCCTGTAAGATGTTATTTGTCTCTTAATAATTAATTTTAACATACCTGAATATAGAATCCACTCAGGCACAATAATTTTTAGGTGTCAGTGTAAAATGTAAAAATGCGTTTTAGCCTCTCGTTTACGAAAAGACGCCTCTGAACACAATATTTCATCGCCCCCTACAGGCCTGGCATGTGCACTACATCCTTTCCGGTTGTGTTAATGCTTTCATCTGACACCTGTTTTCTAAATCAAGTTTAGAAAATTATCTTTTTATGAATTTGAATACCAAATTAACTTTTTAATCTGAGTTTTATGCAATTGTATTTCATAAGCGTTGTCTTATAGCTGCTACACAATCAGGTCTTTTTGGCGTCTTGCTTGAAGCAACATTCCCCAGAATGAAAGGAAACCAGCTTAATGGCCAAAAGGCCCAACCTTTCAGAGAGGAAGAAAGAAGCTCTTCATGGGACAGGAAATGCGCTTCAATGCTCCTGCTTTGATGCTGCCTGTTCAGAAAAAATCATGTCCGCCCTTTTCCGGCTGCCATTCCCTTAAAATAGGATTTTTACAACAAAATAAAAATTATTTGTGTGAGTTAGAAAATGAATAATATAAATCACTCATTTAGAACAAATCTAACAGGATTTCTTAAGTATGATCATTTCTATTTGGACGGCAGTCGCTATAGAGACGCTCGCATTAACGTGTAAGAGTCGCCATTTTGAGAACCCAGAACGAAGTTTGCACCACCTCCCACTTTTGCCTGTTTTCCCTGTCTAGGTTGAAGGATTATTTTTTCAACACAATTGTAGCTACAAGATAATCTTATTTTAATGACAGTTGTTTCAGTAATTTATTGGGAATATTTAAGAAGTTTTCTAGTTCCATTCTTGATCATTTTAAGTTTTTCTTTTATCTTTGCGAGGATGTGCTTGCATTAATGTTCCACTGTTAATGTTATATCAGTTGAAAATGGTCTCAAAATCGTGTTTTGCAATAATTTTGGGGGAGATTAATTGTCCAGCGAGATTTGGTATTGTGACAAGTCATTTAGTGTATTTCACATTTAACATAGCAGAAAATACACGACTAAAGAAAACGCAACGCAAACCAATAATCAGAAACATTCAGAAGTTAAAATGTATACTTCAAATGATCTAACTGATAAAACTAATTGATCGATATGGATTTGCAGATCATTTACTTTAGAGAAAATCCTACCAAGTGATTGGTTGTTTCCATGGTAATCACCTCTAGAACAAGCAGTTCCCCTCCAAAACAGGTGGTGGCAGCAGTTATCATTTAAATATAATCCTGAATGTATTAATATTGCAAGGCCTTCAAGAAAATATCTTTTTTCAGTGACTTATTTTTGAAATATAGATACTGGGCTCTGAAGCTGCCAATCAACCAATCACTGAAACGACCAAAAATTTGGACTCGGGTCACTTCAAGCTGCAGTTTATCGCTTTTATCTTCTGTTTTCTGAGTAGCAGGGAGAATTAATGCTGAGTCATCTCCATGTTGCTGCACTGTAAAAAGCCAACTCAGAACCCGGCCCTTGTTCCTTTGCCTTTCACCGAGAGTACTTCTTTATTTTGCCCTCTTTGCGCAGTCAGCATTTAAACCCCACAATGCAGAAACTGTAACCGCCTCATTCATCCTGTTAAACTCCTGAACCTGTTGTTCCTCCAGTTATGTCAGCATGATTGTGCCAAAAATTCAAAAGGAGCTGGCAGCCGACCAGATTTTTTGAATGAGGCTGGACAAGAAGGAATTACCGGCTGCGTAAAAGTGCAAGCATCACCACTGATTCAGCTCCGCTCCGCTGGATGACGGGAAAATGAGACCATAAATCAGAGAGGAGACTCTGGAGGAGAGTGTGATTTGTTTCCTCCTCGCCACGAGAATGTAATATGAAAAATGAAGTTAAGCATCAGTGCTGATTGGATTAAATCCAGTTTAAATTTATTACAGTCGGGGTAATGCACATGTGTTAACTCCATCGGGTTTTGCCCTCTCATGTCTGAGAGGTGATGTCAGGAAAACAAGTTTTTCATATCCTGAACCACAACACAAAAACTTAAGTCTTTGGAGAGACTGTATGTGCGGTCTGGGCGGGACGGACACAAACTGTCCCCATGGTCAGAGTTATTCTGCACCATAAAAACCACCCCTACAATTACAGGCTGCAGATTTATTTAGAGTTATTTTTCCTGACGGAAATAAAACACATGCTGCCTTTAGTCAGACTGGAATTCAACGCTTTAAAGAGAAGATCTGATTGAGTAGCGCTTTCAAAGTGATGGCTTGTTATTAACTCCTCATTGTTGGTAAATGACTAAAAATAATATTTTTAAATGCAAACTAATGTAAATTTAAATGTCTCAACACAGAGTTGTGAAAGCTCAGGACAACCAACAATTCATGGTTAGAGATTAGTGAATGAGGCTGTTCATGTCTGTGGTTCTGATCCGATGTCTGTCAGTCATGGTAACTTGCAAGCAAGCTAACTATTTGATTATCTACTCTTAGGATGGAAAATTAGTTTCCATCCTAATTTTTTTGTTAAACAAAGTTAAATGAAAAAGCGGCCAGTTTGTGTTTGAACAAAAGTAAGTAAGCTAACAAGCTAGCTATTCATCTACTCTTATTTTTCATCTTAAAATTTCCATCATAAACAAAGTTAAATGGAGAAGCAGTCAGCTTGTGTTTGAATAGAAACAATAAGTAAATCTAGCTAGCTAGCTACATAAGCTAACAAGCTAGCTAACAAGATAGTTATTCATCTACTCTTATTTTTCATCTTGAAATTTCCATCATAAACAAAGTTAAATGGAGAATCAGTCAGCTTGTGTTTGAATAGAAACAATAAAAAAATCTAGCTAGCTAATTGCATAGCTACCTAGATAAGCTAACAAGCTAGCTACTATTTATCAGCCAAGCTATTTGTCTTTCCATCTTAAACTTTGCATCATAAAGTTTATAAATATTTAAATAGAAATATATATTTATATATTGAATAATTTATACTCAATTGTTAAATGTGTAACTATAAAGAAATAATAAAATATGCAATTAAATAAATAAATCTCTTGAAATAAATAAATAAATCCATTCTTCCATCCATTTTCTGTACACTCTTGTCCCTTAGTGGGGTCAGGAGGTGATGGTGCCTCTCCAGCTGACGTTCTGGGAGAGAAGAGGGGTCACCTGGACAGGTCACCTGGACAGGTCACCAGTCTGTCACAGGGCAACACAGAGACACACAGGACAACACACACACACTCACACCTAGGGACAATTTAGACAGACCAATTAACCTGACAGTCATGTTTCTGAACTGTGGGAGGAAACCGGAGTACCCAGAGAAAACCCACGCATGCACAGGGAGAACATGCAAACTCCGAAATAAATAAATGTCTTTGTTAAATAATACATTTAAAATATATATATATTTTAAAGAAAACTATTTTAAAATTATATTAAATTATTTCATAGTGTATTTATCGCTGTTGTCCTAGAATAATTGAAACTGTCAAACCATCAAACTTAACCTTGTTTAATTATTTAACAATTTAATTATATATCTAATTATTTAATGGTAAATTAAATAATTTAATAGTGTTTTAAGTAATTTTATGATGCATGTTATTTAATTTGTCACCCAAAACAATACATGAACAGTTTATTATATAAAAAATTATTTACTATTTTTAAATACTACTTTCATTTTTCTACTTTTTCTACCAATAGTAACTCCATCTGTTACTATTTTGCCTGAACTAGAATATGAACCTTCTTTCATATTTTTCTGTACAATCTGCACATCTGTAGTCTTCAACACTGCTTTTTAAAGAGCAGTTCTCATCTCATGTTCTCCTCTGTTGAATCCAGGCTGGATGTGATCCAGATGTTTTCCCCTTTTAAGAAGAGAACTCTTTGTTTCTCTTCAATGTTACAAACTAAAACTGTCACCAAAACTTCCTGTTTCTGTTTGAGCAGCTGAGGTTTTCCTCTGTCCGGAGGTTTTACGTAACTCTGAACACAACGGATTGTTATAAACTTGGGGAATGGATTTGTCATAACAGCTGCATCATTTTGCCCAAGAATTTTTCTCATCCTTGCAGCCAGGCAACAGAACAGCTGCCGGGTCTGCAACGGCACAGTCCAAACCCTGATTGCACAACAGCCCATAAAACAGAATCCAGAGCGTTGACTTTGTTTTTCCAACACAACCTGAGCTTTTTACAGCAGCGGTTTTCACATTTACGTAAAATCTGGGGAACTTAAACTACAGGATACACAATCTAATAGATTAGAAATACAAAAATGTGTTCACTGATGATTTTTAGTTGATTTGGTAAAGTTCTAGAAAAATGCAGAATTTTTTAGATTAATCTTCAAAAAATTTTTAGAAAAAACAAAGACATTTTTCAGTTTGAAAAGTGGAAAATTTTCTACATAAAATGCAGACATTTTTATAATAACCTGTGAATTACAGAGTTGAAAATTTATAAGTCTGAAAAGTAGAGTTTTCAAGACAAATGTGGAAATTTGAGTTTCAAAATCTAACAATTTTCAATTCTTGAAACTCAAAAATGTCCAAGCTTTTTGTAGTAGATTTGCTACTTTTCAAGCTCAGACATTTCCATTTTTTTCTAGGAAATGTCAAAGATTAATCTAAAAATGGATGGTGAGGGTGAAAGCAAACACAAACTCTTCCTAACAGACTAGATGTCCTCAGTGTCCTACCAGAACAAGTGAAAAGCTTTAACCCAGGGTGACCATGGGGAAAATCTACGCCCCTTTGGAAACTGTTTTTTACCTCCTGTGTTTAAATCCAGATCAGACTTTATCTTCTTTCATCTGCTGCAGCTCTCCTGTCGTAGACATGTTGGTTCTTCCTGTGATAAGATCACGCTGTGCGTCTCTTTCAACTTTCCTGCTCTGGAATGCAAACTGGCGTCGGCGCCGCAGCGTCGCAGTACCTTTTATTAAAGAGTTAGTCCATGGGGTCTCTGTTCTGAAATGCAATCAAAGTGACCTCCTGTAAGGTTTTTCTGTCTGTTGTCCTCAAATTAGATGTGTTCTCATGTTTAACCTTTTGTGCTTCCTTGAATGTGAATAAATGTTCATCACACTTTCTGCACAAAGTCATTTTTAAATGATGAGATTTTTATCTGTTTTAGGGCCTCCTGTCAATTTAGATCCAAATAAGCTGCTGCTTGCCATCTCCCCCCCAATTAAACGTTTAAATGGCCGCAAACAGACGTGTAATTGTTACCACTGCATATCTTTGAAAATCAGAAGTGGAGCCTCCTGGCTAATCAGCAGGAGTACAGCAAGTGATTCCTGGATAAGTCGACAACAAAATATTTAATCTTTTCCACCTGATCAAAAGTGCTGGAACTCAGCTTTGGTTGCTAGGTAACAGGCGGAACTCTGCTGGGGTTGCTGGGTAACGGTAAGTGCCTGCTGATTTGTGACGTAGCATTCTGGTGTGTTTTGAAATGGCTCATTTTCCAGACACCAAAAAGCGAACTGGGTGGGCCTTTCTAAGATTTTTTGGGGGCTGTTTTTAGAAGTAGTAGAAACCCAAAAGTACAAACACTTTGAAAGTGTGAATTTTGCATAATAGCCCTCCTTCAAGCACTGCTTTGGGAACCAGAAAACATTTCTCCAGAGTTAGATGTGTGATGATATGTTCTATATCAGATAATCTGTGTGGCCTGTTCAGTCACATTATATTGCCTCAAGGATTGTGAGTTACATAAGAAAAACCACTGCTGCAGTTTGAGTGGCTTAAATGTCTGAACTTGAGCATTAACAGGGGTTTTCTTACATTTAATTGTAATATTCAATACCAACTGTATGTTTTTTTTAGACAGACTGGCGACCTGTCCAGGGTGAACCCCGCCTCTCGCCCGGAACGCCAGCTGGAGATAGGCACCAGCACCTCCCGACCCCATTAAGGGACAAGGGTGTAGGAAAATGGATGGATGGATGGATGGATGTTTTTTTTAGATAACGCTATAGGACACAAGACTTAAAGAATAGAGTTGAATAATCTCGTTTTTTTAAGTTCCAGCACCGTCAGCGAGGAACAGCAGACATTAATGTTACATAGTGACTTCCTTATTCCTATCCTAACAATAAGATGAAGCAACAATGAGCCAGAGGTAAAAGTCTGTTGTACATTGTTCAGTAGGAAAAAAAGTAAAAGTAGAAACAAAAATCAGCTTAATAAATGTAATGAATCAGTTGCTAAGACTTGAACAGTTGATAGAAACCACAGGATGTTAGTCTTTTTAACATGTTCATACTGTCACTTTCCATCCTTCTTTCTAAAGCAGTCCATAACAAATACAAGAAATAATGAAGAACGACAGGCTGCTCATTTTTAACCCTTTGCAAATTTGCACAAAACCTTCTCAATATTCCACTAATGTTAAAAAAACACAATTTCACAAATGCAGTGTTTCAATTAAATATGAAACACAATTAAAATCATATGTGAATACATTTTTTCACACAATAAGTCATTAAATACACGTGGCGACATAATCTTCTGTTTCCTGTTGTCTTCTTTGTAGTTTCTGCCAGTAGTAACATCCTGTTGTTGATCATGTGACTCTGGTGCAAAAGCTACAAAACGCCAAAGAAAAACAAACAAAAAGTTAAATATAATTGTTAAGTGGGTTCATAAATACCCACTTAAACTTAAATGTATGCATCTCTGGAAGGGAAGGCTGAGAACTAAAACTAAATATTGTAGATTATTTTTATTCATGTCTACGTTGACACTTTGGTAATCTCCAACTTCATTTATGGAGACATGATGCAAATATTCATGTACATTTCTACATTTAATCTGTACATTTGATGGATGATCCAATAAATTATAATTTATTGCTTGAGCTACAGTTTTGACACCCTGAAGCACAAACAAACAAACACATCCAAACCTGTGCAAAACCTGCTTCGTCAGCAGATTGCATGCATAACTCCAGCCATTGTTCATGTGTGAACTTGGTTGTGTGTCGACGCTGAAGCGATCGCTCTGTCTGGTCTAAGCTCCTCATAAGGTGCTCATTGTTCTCAGCTGACATCCGCTTCTTGGTTGTTCTCTAAAGAACAGCCTGATGATGGAGTTAAAGTCAAGACACGCTCTACTTTCAGAAATTTTTTTTTTATTTAAGTTTTTATTTCTGCAAAAATATCCTGAATCTCTAGAGGAAAACAGCGACCTCTGTCTGTCTTAATCTGTTTTATCTGTCAGGTAATGATGAACAGAGAAAAATCCAAATGTCAGGAAGAAATAAGAGTCTAAGAATCAGACTTTTTTTTAATTTGTTGAATACATCTGAATTTTTATCCCATGCCATTATGTGTAGAATTTATTTTATTTAGATTTGCCAGAAAAAGATTCACAAGTAGAAATTTACCAAAATTTCAACTGCCCAAATTTGCCAACAAAAATTTCACAAGCAGAAATCCAATTCCAAAAAATTCACCTACATAAATTTAACTGCAGAAACTCACCTGGAAAAATGTCACCTGACAAAAATTCGCCCTCAAAATTTCACTCTCCAAAGTTCAGCTGCAGAAATTCGCCTGTAAATGTTGCGATAATAAAGCAATAATCAATACACGAAGTCACGCCGTTTTTAGCCAATCAAATTATCTCCTTTTCTAACATAGGCTGGGCTAACTCACTGTCTGTCACGTGATCAGATGAGCGCGATTTGATTGGCTAAAAGCTGATTGGGTCAGCAAAAGGTCACTACATTTACAGAAGACCTTTTGCAGGTGAATTTAGAGAAAAATGAATGATTTGTATGATTTTTTTAAAACAAAAAAGTCATACAATTTGTATGAGCCTATATATGACCTTTTAAACAAAAAAAATCATACAGGCTAAAAATTTAGTCTTATAGATTCAATATTTTAAAAAAGCCTGTTTGTAATATACCAACCTTGTAGATAAAGTTGGTATTGTAATGAGATTATATTTTTTCCATGCAAACACAGAAAGCAGACGGGTGAAGATAAAAAAATAAACTTAAAAAAGGACATTGAAGAACGTACAGAAACTAAAAGTCCAGAATAAAAACACAAGAAGAACAGAAATGTGATGTAAAATCTGCATCTCCACTCCTCCTCCAGATCTTGCTGAGCTGAACTGAGTTTCCTGATGAAACATGTCTGAACAGCTGAACTGACATGTTTTGTCGAGGTGAAGCTCAGTTAACAGTCTGGGATTTTTTTCACTTCTGGCCCAAATTAACAGGCGGGGACATCAGGTGTGTACATGTTACATGTGAGTCTTTCTCTCCGCCAAAAAAGATTACCTCAATTTTATTTGCAACTACATATGTCCAGCTACAGGACATGTCCTGACACTGTCATTCATGGCGCTCAGTCTAAGAGCGTTTCTTGGATTAAAAGGTTGTAAATTATCCATGCCTACTGATCACATCTAAGAATAAATTTTAAAAAACAGGAGCTGCTGAAGAACACGCCTCTGGGGGATTGAGGTTAACTGACACGTTCCAGCAAACACACTAAAATATCTGCAGATCTGTCCTGCAAATAAAAGTCATGTTGAGTAAGTAAGTAAGTAAGTAAAAACTTTATTAATCCCATAGGGAAATTAAGATTGTTTGCTGCTCACACACACACACACATTAATTCACATACACACAGCATTAAGAAAATCATACAGTTTACACACATTGAAAGTAATCTAGTAAAGGAACTTAAATATAATAAAATAAGTACATTAAAAAAAAAAAATACATCATTTCCCTCCCTTAACCCTCCCAGAAATCGCATTGTGGAACCTAATGGCCCATGGGACAAAGGAGTTTTTAAACCTCTCAGTTTAAGATCCCAGTGAGAGAAACCTGCCACTGCTGAAGCTCCTCTGGTTGGAGAAAACAGTATGCAGGGGATGGTTTATGTTCTCCAGGACTGAACTGAGTTTAGACAGTGTCCTCTGTCCCACCACCGTCTCCACAGACTCCAGGTTCACACCAACCACAGAGCAGCTCTCCGGATGAGGCGGTTCAATCTCTGTATGTCCCTCTTCCTTGCACTGCCCCCCCAACAAACAGCTGCATAGAATATAACAGTGGAAACAATGGACTTATAAAACATGCAAAGGAGCTTAGAGCCCATTGAAGGAGGCCAGTCTCCTCAAGAAGTACATTCTACTCTGTGCTTTCCTGTATACATTGTCTATATTGGAGAACCAGTTCAATTTATTGTCCAGTTGGAGGCCCAAGTATTTATATGTACTGACCACCTCTACCTCAATGCCATCAATGGTGGTAGGCAGAGGCAAGAGGGGCACTCTACGAAAATCAATGACCATCTCTTTTGTTTTGGAGATGTTCAGTTGAAGTTTGTTCTTGTGACACCATGTTCCAAAGTCCTTCACCAGCTTCCTGTACTCCCCCTCTCCACCCTCCTTTATACATGCTACAATGGCAGTATCGTCCGAAAATTTTTGCATATGGCATGTAGAGGAATTGTATTTAAAGTCAGAGGTATAGAGGGTGAAGAGGAGGGGCGAGAGAACCGTGCCCTGTGGAGCCCCTGTGTTGCTGGTCAGAATGGTGGATCTACAGTTTGCCATCTTGACGAACTGTGGTCTGTTGGTCAAGTAGTCCATTATCCGGCGCACAAAGTAGGAGTCCACAGCCATGCTGTTCAATTTGTCCTCTAGTAGATGGGGCTGGATGGTATTGAAGGCACTGGAGAAGTTGAAAAAGAGCATCCTCACGGAACAGCTTCCTCCATCCAAGTAGGAGAGGGAAGGAACGATGAAGCAGATAAAGTACAGCATCCTCAACACCCACCCTCTCTCGGTAGGCGAACTGAAGAGGAATTGTATAACTGGGAAAAAAAGAGGAATAGGGAAATAAAGAAAAAAATCAATGTTTTGATCAGAATTCTGACTTAATCTCTGAATTTTTTATTTAATTTCAGAATTTGCCCTAATTTGGAATTCTGATTTTAATCTCAGATTTTTTTAACTGAATCTCAGAATTTTGACTTAATGTAGAAGTCTTGCTTTTATTTCAGAATTTCACCTTTTATCTCTGAAATTCAAATTTAATCTCAGAATTTTTACCTAATCTCAAAATTTCAACTTTAATCACATAATTACGATTTTTTGTTTTTTTGTCAGTGGACTGACTCCTCTTCTGGGAAAAAAAAAAAGTTTTTAAATTTTACCTCCTGTGAAGGGGAACATTTCTCTAAAAGGTCCCAGAGTCATTAATCTGTTCATCTGTTGGGAATATTCACATGAACGTCTTTTAAATGGCTCCAGCTCAGAAAGAAAAATACTTTCTGAACGTAAATCTGCCTCAGTTTGATGCGTCTGATGCATTATTTGCGACTCTGTGACAGAGAGCGAGAGTAAAAGGGAAACTCTGCATCTCGACAGAAAACCAGTCGATTCCTGGACTGAAGTCAGTGAACAGACAGGAGCCTTTTCCAGCAAGATTCCTAGATTTCTAGATTCCTTTTCTAGGAATTGGACCACAGCGATTTGTCAGCAACAAGTCTGATACAGAGAAATGCTTTTCATTCCTGAAACAACTGCGTCCTGAAGGCATGGACGGATAATCCTGTAACTCCAACAACAACAAGCTTCACATCACCAACCAACACTCACATGTCTCTCCAACATGAAGCAGAACAAGCACAAGCTGGTTATAATGCTATAATTTAAAATCAGTCACTCTTTGACAGATTGTATATGTTCTCCCAGTCAAATAGAAGCATAGGTGTAATTTGGAGGTGTGTGCGGCAACCACGTTGAATATAGAAGTGGTCTTCCTTCCAGAATGAAAATATATCAATTCAGGCAACTTTTTCAACCTCCTTTCAGATGAAAATCAGTCAAAAATGCAAAAAAAAGAAGAAAAAATAATGAGACCTTTTATGCCTGAAATTTCCAATATGTAGCGTTTCTTATCCTCTAAGCCGGTGGTTCCCAAACTTTTTCTCCTGCGCCCCCCCAGTGGTTTCCAAACATTTTCTGCCCCCCCTTCAACAGAAGTTCCTACTGTATCAAATTGACAGAGGAATAACAGAGTTGGTCATTCTAAGGTAAAAACCCAAGCATACAGCGTTCATGTTTTTTTTGTTTTCATCCAGATGCCTAGCCGTGCCCCGCCAAGGGACGCGCCCCACAGTTTGAGAACCTCTGCTCTAAATAGTTTTTTCTGATTTCACAAGATGAACTGAAAAGAAAAAAAAGAGACTAACCGCCAATGGAGGGATGAATCGTTTGACAAGTTTGACCCTTAATGGAAAATTATTTAGCTAATGAATCATTTTTAGCCAAGAAAAAAGTCAAATGTGATTTAAAATCTTCTGAACGAGACGATAGGACAATATGTTTAAGTTATTAAACATATTGTCAAGTTTAATCACTTAAATGTGACCCATAAGGCTGCAGTACCATGACTGTATTCTAATAACGTTGTTTTATTTTAATATGACTCAAACAAACAAAAAAAAGAAATGAACAGTGGATGGAAATAATTGTCTATTCATAACTACTTCATGTAACCCCTCTTTCTAAAAAGATCCAAACTCTCAACAAAAACTTTTATAAAATAAACCTCATCAGGAATTTAAAAATATCTTCCAAACCTAAAAAAAAGAGATTAAAAAAAAAATTAAAAGCCCTAAAAGTGTAAGAGGAATTCAAACTAAACTGGCTGAGCTCTTCCTGCTGTCGCTGCCGGAACAGTGAAGATCTCCACTGATTAGCAGAGGAACAAGCTTCTGGCTTTAAATCCACTTTAACTCCAGTTTAAAGAGACAGGATCTTTAATTCGTGTGTCCACAGCTAAACCGCCTGCGTCCAGCAGGCTAAACAAACGCAAACATGGCAGGAAGCGGAGGGTCATCCTCATGTTCCAGGTGACAGATCTCAGATGTTTATCACGTAAACACAGTTTAAAAGCACAAACTGGGGTCATGTATAATACTAATGAACTAATTATTGTTTTCAGTATTTTGAGCCTGCATTCCTTCGACCTTCCACTAGGGGGCGACGAAGCAACATGACAGCTTTCACTCCCATCAGCCTAAAACAGTATATTTTATCTTATTCAGTGCAAAATTTATGGAGAACCAAAAGTGACATAAATATTTTTGATTTCCCTGTTCTGTGTGTGTCATGGCGAAAATGCACTTATGAATTTTTTCCTAAAACTTCTAACTTTGTCAGATTTTTATCTTTTTACTAAAAAAGTCAGACTTTTTCTAAAAATGTTGACTTTTTTTATTCTAAAAGTTCTGACTTCTAAAAATTCTGACATTTTTTCTAAAATATTCTGCCTTGTTCTAATTATTCTGACTTTCTAAAAATTCTCACTTTTTCTCAGAACATTGACTTTTGTCTAGAAATTGCATAAGAAAAAGGACAAACAGTAAACATATATTTCTGATTTTATTTAATTATGTCAGTTTTGGTCCTCATGCTGCCATGAGTTTCTCTGTGGGCCTCCAGACTCAAACAGAACCTCAGTGATAACAGTTATGGGCTGAAATCAAATCAGTTTTTTTCTGTTTCCTACAAATTACATTAACATGAAAGATTATTTGTATTTAATTTTAAGAAGTTGTCAATGGATCCAGAGAAAGCTGTTTATTAATATCTTAACAGTTTGTGAAAAGGTTATTTGTGATCTTGATGTGACCCCAAATAAAAACCAGTCTTTTGTACGTTTGTAGTGTTCATTAAAAGTTTTGCTTCTAATAATTTAAAATTCCACATTTAAGTCAGAGTGGTTATAAATATTCGTTTTTTCACTAAATCTACACTTAAAGCCACAGTTCCAGTGAGTCTCAGTAAAGTTCAACAAACTTCATTTATGTTTTGATGTTAGTTTTTTCAGACAGAAACGACTGAACGTCAGTTCAACTGTTGAACAAATTTGTTTCTTGGAACTTTCTAGATTAATAAGGTTACTTAAGAGTTTGTTTGCATCTTCCTCCTTGGTTCTCTTGACTTGTTTTATGTTTTGTAATAATTACTTAATTGTTTTCATGTGTGGAAATTTCCCAGTCATTTCACTTGTTATGTACCACAAATCTTGCCTGGTTAGTTTGTCAAGTTGTCCTTTGTTCACCTCACAGTATTTCTATCTTGTTTGGTTTAGTACTTTTGAATAGTTTCTGTTTGAATTAAAGGTTTTATTTGTTATCTATTAGTTCATTTTCTCTACATACCATCTCTACACCACAGGTAGTTTGTTTTGAATTTACTTTGTCAGTTTTTCACATCTTCATTTTAACTCAGTACCACCAAATGTCAACCTCCAAACCATCATTTGTGCAGTTTCTGTGTTGCAGCGTGAAAATCTTTGAGGCAGAGCTCACTGAGTAATGAAACTAAAATGCCGATTTGGTTTCTTGCCAGACCTCTGTGTCACAATCTGCTGATGAAAGTAGCAGGCAGTCCAACGATGGACAAAGACCGCAGTCTTTAAAAGGGCCGTGTCCAGATATGTTAAGAAATGTGTCCATTAAGTGAATGCTGAGAGCAGCCAGGAGATTTCTCATTGATCACAGGCAATTAGTGATCCTAATGGAGCTCAAGTTGGGAAAACTGGAAGTATCTTCTGTTGATTGATATGCCTGAAATAGTGCCAGTTGTCTTAAGGCATCCTGTTTAAGATTAAAACACGTTCATATCTGCGGATGCAACAGCTTAAGCCTGATTTATACTTCCCTTCCCTTTCTTCATAAAAGTTTCCATGAGTCTGAACTGGAGGTGATCAGCGCCATCTTGGTAGGCAGAGCAATGCATAGCGGACATATGGCTTCCAGACAAACAAAAAGAAAATATATTGACACTCTTGACGGATGTGTGAGAGAAAGATACATTAACAAAATGGCTGCTGTCAGGATCGACCCGTATGAGGCAGAGAGGGAAAATATTTACATTTAATTTTAAGTTTATTTAAAGTAAAGTCCGAAAATTTCCAAAGGCGAAACATTTTGATTAATCTAAAAATTTATGAGTTTTTCTGGCAAAAATGTACTCTTCCTCCCCCCCCATCTATAACTGTTTATAACTATAACATCTCCAGTGCTTACAAAAATATCCAGCTGTTATTTTTTGTTTTGTTTTTTTTAGCAATAAGTTAATGTTTTTTGGTGTGTGGAAAATGAGCCCTTTCAAAAGCCTCTCAAATGTTGACTCAAAATTGACAGGCTTTTCGTAGCAACCCCGGCCTAGCTTAATCTGTCACCTACATGTCTGGTCAGCTGGGTTTACTGTTGTCTATGCTGTACAATGGCTGCTGGAAACGACAAGTGTTCTTTACTTCCAGGAACCACTTCCTACATTCTTGTTGGTTGTGCAGGAAGCTCCACTACTGCTTTTCAAAAATATACGGTGGTATAACTGTGCATCTGTTTGCAAAAAGTATAAATGTTGAGTTGGAGGGCGTGGCCAGCCGCAGATTATTTTGATTTAAAGTTCCTGGAGGTCCCAAAGCAGCTAAAATCTCAATATGTAACAATGACTTTTTGCGAAAAATATGATGAACATGTTTTGTATCGCCCATAGATCTATCCTAACCTGTTCAACAAAGCATAATGGGTAAAGCTGTCAAACTTGGGATAAATATAATAAATATAAATAAATATGATCATTTCTTTTTTGCACATGTAGGAAAAGTCACTTTAGTACAGAAATCATCCTGTAAATCATTATAAGAAAACTGTTGCTAAAGAAACTTAACACTGTTAACCATTTATCTCTAGGATTAAAGGACTTATGTCTCAGCGAGATCTAGAGAAATTCATCCATGTGTTTATCTTTAGCCGCATTGATTACTGCAACGGCGTCTTCACAGGTCTGACTAATAAATCAATCAAACAGCTGCAGCTGATCCAGAAGCTGCTGCTGCTGTTCTGACTAAAACCAGGAAGATAGAGACATAACACCAGTTTTAAAGTCCCTCCACTGGCTCCCTATAGCTCAGAGAATAGACTTTTAAATACTGTTGTTTGTTTATACTGTAAATCACTGAATGGTTTACCTTAAAGATCTGTTATTGCTGTATCAACCGTCTAGACCCCTCAGATCTTCTGGTTCTGGTTCTGATCTGCATCCCCAGAACCAGAACCAAACGAGGAGAAGCAGCATTCAGCTTCTATGCACCACAAATCTGGAACAAACTTCCAGAAAACTATAAAACAGCTGAAACACTGAGAGCCTTTAAGTCTGAACTTAAAACCCATCTGTTCAGAGTTGCTTATGGCTAAATTAGGGTTGATGTCTTTGATGTTTTTACTTCTTTTTTTAAATCTCTTTATGCAACGAAGTTTTAAAGGTTAGAGTCCTTGTCAGAGTCCTACAGAAATTAAATCTCTCTCTTTCTAAAGTTTTTATTTTTACTTTTTAATTTCTTTTTATCTCTCTTTCTCACTGTTTCTTTTTTTAAAATCTCTTTCTATTCAATGTCACACGCTGTTTTTATTTTAATTATGTAAAGGACTTTGAAATGCCTTGCTGCTGAAATATGCTATACAAATAAAATTTGATTGATTGATTGACTGGTGCTGCCCTCTAGTGTATATTTGTCTGTAAACTTACTGATGGCTTCTTAAAACATTTTAATTTGGATAACTTTAAAGCATTTTTGGTTTGTGTGATTTCACGGGGTAATGTGAAGTAATTTATAAATTTTGTTGGTTTTCTAAAGACTCGTTCAAATCGAGAGATTTTTAAAATATTCAAACAACGGTGAGGTGGAAAGATCTCCATCCATCCATTTTCTTCCGCTTATCCGATGGAAAGATCTCATAATGGAAAATTATAAGGTCAACCTATCTGAAGTCCATCATTCTACGAAGAGAAAACTTTTTACGACTGGAAAACACGTCAGACTGCTGGTAATCAGGGAATCAGTGGATGTCCCAGAAGTCAATCCGAGGTCAAAGCATTGTGATTAGAGATATGGAAAAAACCAAGAGCTCAGTCTCTACAATCCTCAGCTAGGGAAACATCCAGTTTTATCTTTTCTTAGACAGAAAGAGGCAAGAAAGTTGCGTCTGTACGAAGATCAAGTCTTCTGGAGCAGCGATGTTTGGAAAAGATGTACAAAGATCGTTTTTGGTTTTTGTTTCCCCTACTATTGCTGGCAGAAGAAAAACAACCAATCAGAGCCAGCAGGAGGGTCTTAGAGTTGTCAAATAATCTTGTGTATGCGCTGCTAAATGTACTAATGGCTCAGACACAACTCACTGTTATAAGAAAATCATTTATCTGCTATTATCAGTGGCTATGCTAACTAGCTTAGCATTCATAAAAGGCTCTGCTGTCAGAAAGACACTGGATGCCCTGACTGTGTTTTTCTTGTTAGCGCTGGAGGGGGCAGAATACCTTGATTTTTTTCCAACAGATTATCTATCTCATTCCATACTGTCACGACATGTTGACAACTTCAACAGATACTGAAAAAAAAATTTCTAAAAGGTACAAACTGCAGCTTTAAATACCGCAAATACCAGAGGTCCATTTTACCTGAGAATGAGTGAAACAGAAAGACTAAACCTAAAAAAGACCAAAATACTGTGATCACTTTCAAAAGGTTCTACATGCTGCATCATAAAAACTGTGTTACTTCTGTAGCTGTGCTATTGTGTTTTTTATGTTATTTGAAGGACATTCAAATTAAAACAACATAAATGCTGAAAACCTAAACAGAGTCCAGGAGACATCGGCCACTAAACTGTAATATTGCAATGTAAAATTTTAAGATTTGTAAAACTCTGAACTTGAAGACAAAAATTTAAAGTTGTTTTCTTAAGAAAGAACAGGAAAAAGGAAATGAAACCAAAATCGAGGAAACAACAGTATTTGTGGCAGAGCCTGAAACCACAATTTAACTGAAAATAATCCAAACACGACATGGCAGACAGATGTGGAACTTTTATTTAGCATGTTTGGCTAATTTCAGATTAGAAAACAGTTTTAGAAAATTCAATTTGAGGCTGCAATCGTTCTTAATGAAAATGTATTTTTGCTCGGTAAATTCAACACTTTCCCAGTTTTGCTTCATGAAAGTCTTAAAAAGGGGAAAAACCAGATCTGTTTTCACTGCATAATGCTTTTTATCTGAAGTCAGATGAAGCTTCCACCTACTTCACACAATCCTGTTATCATTTCAACCCACTGTGAGTTCATTCATAGAACAAAGGCCTGCTGCTTCTTGGAAAATACTTTTTCACATTTTGCAAAAGTTTTTTTTTTTTTAAAGGGCCAAGAGGGCAGGAAATGTCAGTCTCTCATTTGAGCTGCTTCGCGTTAACCACATTGAATCAGCTCTACCCACACAGTCTCACATTCTTACTTCAGTTTCTCTCCCAAAACAAGTAATTTCAGGCTGGACAGTCATGTCCGATCGAATGGAACAAACCGACTTCAGAAACCGACTGGACTGACTCAGGTGTGTCAGCGAAAGCTTCAGTTTTGTTTCTGCAGCCATGCATGCAAGGTGAACATGCACATTTGCAAACTTCCTCCAGGTAGATCTCATCAATAAATCTTTATCTACGAGACTTTTACCAGCAACAGGAGGTGAAGAGAGGTGATCATTTTACAGTCGTTCATGTAGGATTGAAGATGGCGGCTATTTCAGTTAGGGAAAGAGAAACGGTCCAAGCCCGGTATATATATATATATATATATATATATATATATATATATATATATATATATATATATATATATATATATATATATATATATATATATATATATGTTGTACCTCGTCAATCTCACAACTTGAGATTGACGAGGTACAACACAAATGCTATGGCAAAGGGGAGGAGCCAGAACGCCAGGTCAGCGGGGAGTTAACCACCCACCCAGAGACTGGGTATGTAGCCCCAGTAATGAACGAACCATCAGAGCTGAACGAGGCAGCAACTGACCTGAGAGAGAGAATCGTGGCCGTAATGAACACCAGACAACCCCGACGCCAATTACAACGGCTGAGTGAAGCACCACCAGAAAGTCTAATTGAAGATGTGAATGCGGCATTGAGAACGATCCCTACCAACACCATAACAGAAACCAATGAGCTCATATACAACTCAGCATCAGTGATCCTTGAGATGCTTGGCTATAAGAGCAATCATGAGACCCAATACCCACCATGGAAAAGACGGTTAGAGGCTAAGATCAAGATAACAAGGAGGGAAGTGAGCCAACTGTCAGAGCTCCAAAGGGGTGCAATGAAAAGATCAGTACACAAGAAGTACAGCCAGATGTCCATACCTGAAGCACTCGAAACTGCCAAACAAAGGCTCCAAGCCTTGGCCAGCCGCCTGAAGAGATACACAAGAGAGAATGAAGCCAGGAGGATTAACCGGCTCTTCCACACCCAACCAGCTAAAGTGTACTCTCAATGGCAGGGTACTAACAACAGAGCAGACCCACCAAGGCTGGAGACTGAACAATACTGGAAAGGCATATGGGAAAGGGAGGCGACCCACAACAGCAATGCAAAGTGGCTGACCTCTCTACGAGAGGAACACAGCAACCTCCCTGAACAAGCCCCAGTAACCATCACTGTGGCAGATGTCCAAGAAAGAGTCTCGGGTATGAAAAACTGGACAGCACCAGGACCTGACATGATCCATGCCTACTGGCTAAAGAAACTCACTGCCCTCCATGAGCGACTGGCAGCTCAAATGAACCAGCTGCTACAAAATGGGACTCACCCTGAATGGTTAACTGAAGGTCGCACAATCCTGATACAGAAGGATCACTCAAAGGGTTCAATCCCATCCAACTATCGGCCAATAACCTGTCTCTCTACAACATGGAAGCTCATATCAGGCATCATAGCGGCTAAGATAAGTGGTCACATGAATAAATACATGAGTACGGCACAGAAGGGCATCGGCTTAAATAGCAGAGGAGCCAAACACCAACTCCTTGTAGACCACACAGTCGCCCGAGACTGCAAAACCCGACACACCAACCTGTGCACCGCTTGGATAGACTACAAGAAAGCCTATGACTCAATGCCACATACTTGGATCATTGAATGCTTAGAGATGTACAACATCAATAGGACTCTAAGAGCCTTCATTGCAAACTCGATGGGGCTGTGGAAAACCACCCTTGAAGCCAACTGCAAACCACTTGCACAAGTGTCCATCAAATGTGGCATATACCAAGGAGATGCTCTGTCCCCACTGCTGTTCTGCATAGGCCTGAACCCCCTCAGCCAAATCATCAACAAGACTGGCTACGGATACCGACTGAAGAATGGGGCCACAATCAGTCACCTCCTCTACATGGATGACATCAAGCTGTACGCTAAGAGTGAGCGAGACATCGACTCACTGATCCACACCACCAGGATATACAGCACTGACATTGGGATGTCATTCGGACTAGAAAAGTGTGGTCGGATGGTTACAAAGAGAGGGAAGGTCGTCCGCACAGAAGGGGTCTCACTCCCAGAAGGAACAATAGCAGACATAGAGCACAGTTACAAGTACCTGGGAATACCACAAACAAATGGCAACCTGGATGAGGTCACAAGGAAGGGAGCCACAGCCAAATACCTCCAACGAATAAGGCAAGTCCTGAGAAGCCAGCTCAATGGCAAGAACAAGATCCGTGCAATAAACAGCTATGCATTACCAGTAATCAGATACCCTGCCGGAATAATCAGCTGGCCAATGGAAGAGATAAAGGCCACGGATGTTAAGACTCGGAAGTTACTAACCATGCATGGAGGGTTCCACCCCAAATCCAGCACCCTGAGACTGTACACAAACCGTAAGGAAGGAGGCAGAGGACTAGTGAGTGTGAGAGCCACTGTCCAGGATGAAACATCCAAGATCCATAAATACATCAAGGACAAAGCCTCAACGGATGATATGCTCAGCGAATGTCTCAGGCAATGGGGAACAGAGGATGAGGGGCTAGAGGTTCCATCATGGGAGAACAAGCCCCTACATGGGATGTACCACCGACAAATAACTGAAGTGGCTGATATCAGGAAATCCTACCAATGGCTGGACAAAGCTGGACTCAAGGACAGCACAGAGGCTCTCATCCTGGCTGCACAGGAACAGGCCCTAAACACCAGAGCAATAGAGGCTCAGATCTACCACACCAGACAAGACCCAAGGTGTAGGTTGTGCAAGGAGGCCCCTGAGACAGTCCAGCACATAACGGCAGGGTGCAAGATGCTGGCAGGGAAAGCGTACATGGAACGACATAACCAGGTGGCGGGCATAGTGTACAGGAACATCTGTGCAGAATATGGACTGGAAGCCCCGAGATCGAAGTGGGAAACACCCCCAAAGGTGGTGGAGAATGACCGAGCTAAGATCCTGTGGGACTTCCAGATCCAGACAGACAAGATGGTAATGGCGAACCAACCGGACATTGTGGTGGTGGATAAAGAACAGAGGATAGCCGTTGTGGTGGATGTTTCTATACCAAGTGACTACAACATCAGGAAAAAGGAGCATGAGAAACTGGAGAAATACCAGGGCCTCAGGGAGGAACTGGAAAAGAACTGGAAGGTGAAGACCACAGTGGTGCCTGTGGTCATCGGGGCCCTCGGGGCAGTCACCCCCAAACTGGAGCAGTGGCTAAAACAGATCCCAGGAACAACATCAGACATCTCAGTCCAGAAATGTGCAGTACTAGGCACAGCCAAGATACTGCGCAGAACCCTCAAGCTCCCAGGCCTCTGGTAGAGGACCCGAGCTCAGAGGATGAAAAGAGACCACCCGCAGAGGGTGAGAAGGGAATTTTTATTTTTTTTTTTTTTTTATATATATATATATATATATATAAACACCAGAGCAATAGAGGCTCAGATCTATCACACCAGACAAGACCCAAGGTGTAGGTTTTGCAAGGAGGCCCCTGAGACAGTCCAGCACATAACAGCAGGGTGCAAGATGCTGGCAGGGAAAGCGTACATGGAACGACATAACCAGGTGGCGGCCATAGTGTACAGGAACATCTGTGCAGAATATGGACTGGAAGCCCCGAGATCGAAGTGGGAAACACCCCCAAAGGTGGTGGAGAATGACGGAGCTAAGATCCTGTGGGACTTCCAGATCCAGACAGACAAGATGGTGATGGCGAACCAACCGGACATTGTGGTGGTGGATAAAGAACAGAGGAAAGCTGTCGTGGTGGATGTAGCTATACCAAGTGACTACAACATCAGGAAAAAGGAGCATGAGAAACTGGAGAAATACCAGGGCCTCAGGGAGGAACTGGAAAAGAACTGGAAGGTGAAGACCACAGTGGTGCCTGTGGTCATCGGGGCCCTCGGGGCAGAAACCCCCAAACTGGAGCAGCGGCTAAAACAGGAACAACATCAGACATCTCAGTCCAGAAATGTGCAGTACTAGGCACAGCCAAGATACTGCGCAGAACCCTCAAGCTCCCAGGCCTCTGGTAGAGGTCAGAGGTCAGAGGATGAAAGAGACCACCCGCAGAGGGTGAGAAGGGAATTTTTTTTTATTATTATTATTATTATTATTATTTTTTAATATAAACACTCAACAAACTCCGTAGGTTATCACATTAATAGCGCTTTATTTAGCCGAGCTGCATGGCTAAGAGGCGTCAACTTCTCAGCCGAAGGTGATGGTACATTAAAAGCGGAGGAGACAATGGAGAAAAATTGTGACATGATAAAAAAAAAAAACATAATGCCAATAACCAAGATTGATTTTGAGGACTATCCTGAGTTAATGCACCACAGACGGTAAGTTTTCTTCTGCATGAGTATCTCCCTGTTCATGGGAATTAAGTGTTTCACATATTTAGTTCATGTTTTGTTTTTTAAATATGTGACTAATGATGTAAGAAAACCACAAATTGCTGTATTTAATACATTTGATAAAATAAAATAAAATAATCTTTAATTTGGCGTATTGCGACAAATGTTGCCAGGTGATTCTATAATTGCAGATACATTTGATGTCCAGAGTCATTATTTTTGGTCTGGTATATTAAAATATTTCAATTTTTAAATGTTTTAGGAATTTATTACTCATTCTAATGGATCATAATATTTAACAAGTAAAAACATTTAAGTAAATACATTTAAAATTGTTTTATATAGCTGAAAAACCAAGACTTCTTGTTGTCCGAGTTGGGTACTGTATTTTTTTATTAAAAATATGTGTATGACACTTTTTTTGTCAACTCTGTTACTATATAGTTTTGTCCCTGTAAATCTGTGGAATTGCTTTCTACGGCTATATAAACTGCATAAAATTAGGTCATTTCCATTTACTGATAAGACCTCCAACTCACAGAGGTCTATGTGCCATTCTCTGGGAAATATTTTGCAGATTTGATTGGCAAGTTGCACTTTTTTTAATTATCACATTTGTTTGCCCACCTTTGCAATCAAACTTGAAACTTCGTAACCTGGTGTGTTTTTCCCCCAGGCAGATAATATCTGTGGTTTTTCTTTTTTTTTTCTTTGCACATTTGAAACTCTCACAGTTTGCTAATAGCAGCTGCCTCACCTCTCGGTGTGCAGACATTCAGCAGGACTTCAGTCTGAAGGAAACACTGCACCTCTTTACATCTGCAGCTTTATTATTATTTTTTACCGGTGCACAACAAGTCAGGAGCGATGAAGCTACACCTTTTTTTAATGTGTATCATGAATTATTTGCTGCTGACAAATCAAGAGGAGCAGAAATCGGTATGGAAAATTAGCATTTTATCAATTTTTATTAAACTTTATTTCCTTAATGTGAGCATTTGATGAAAAACAAATATTTTGTATTTGTCTGCTTGTGCTTTTACAAACATTTTAAGTCTTCAGAATAGTTTTATGTCTTATTAAACATTAACATATTTCTTTCAGTGCATATATATATATACATAATAAGAATAATGTCGTGTGAAATATTTGAACGAGTATTTAGGTTTTTCATCTTTTTAAACCAGTAGTGAGTCATTTCATCACAAAGTCAGGAAATTGCAGCGGTTACTGCAGAATCTATGTGTTTGTGGTCTGAGCTACATGCATTGTAAAGTGTAAACATTAAACTGAAACAATTATGGAAGAATCTTCACTATGCATTTATTTTGCTTTAAGTAAAAAGAGCAGACATCCAGCTGACAAGTGTTGAAATCAGGGTAAAAAGACGATACATCCTTCCGTAAAGTTAAAGGTATGTCAAGAAATGTCAGTTTTAGTTTTTAATCAAACCTCAAGAGAACAAAAAAACTTCAAAAATGCTTTGATGAAAATGAAAATGACACCAAAGTGGAAAAGCTGTGGGTTGAAGTTTAAGTTCACCCCCTGATCCAGCAGCTTCCTGAAACCACCTTTAGTAGCAGAAGCTCTCAGAAGTCATTTTCAGTCTGATTTTATCAACCCACCACACCATCTCCAAACAATATTGTCCCTACAAAAAATCAGAGAAGAATTGGTCCATATTTGACTCTAAAATATTTGACTTGGATGGTCTGACGCCCAGTGGCTGCAAGGTTTAAAGTTTCTCTTGCTGCAAAGCAAACCCAAACAATCAGCCATCTGCCTGGTACAAGATATTTACCCAGAAACACTCTGCTTGGTTTTCTCTGAAAACGATGCTGTGCGTTATGGCCAAGGATCTGTATCTGTCTCATCTCTTGAAGAACTTCATCTCAAAAGTGTTGTGATTCATTCAGGTGCAGCTTTACACATCATTTCTCTGATCTTGGAGTGAATTTGTTGGGACATTCTCATACGGGACTATTGGCAAACATCTTAAAATATTTCCACTTGGAAATAAGCCTGTCACAGTAAGCAAAAAGTCCATAGATCAGACAATAAATTAAAACAAGCTCAATAACTTCAATTTGCATGATTTATCTTTTTTCTCTTTTTCTACCCAAAACTGGATGATAAAAGTCTTTAGTCTGGTGTTTTGGTCTCAGCATAATTTATAATTCATTTCATTTGTTGTTTTTGTTTATTTATTTTGGATATTAAAAATGTTTTAAGTTCCAGTGTTAGATGTTTATGAGAATTTAAAGAAGGTATTCTTGCATTTTATGCATTGCCATAATATTACTTGAAAATGGTCTCAAAACATCATTATCATTTATTGCAAAAACTCCGGGGACAATTTATCATTCAGGAAAATTAGTTATTGTGACAGGGCGACTTTCTTTTGGTAAAGTAATGAACTTTAGATTGGAAATTAGCTGAAAACCCTTCCCAGCAATAGCTTAATCTCCAAGTTTAATTTGGCATACAAAACTTTTAACAGTTCTTTAATTTGCAGCTTTTTGTGTGTTTTTGTTCCCTTGAGGTTTGATTGACATCAAAGAAACTGTTAAAAGAGCAGATCAGTGTGTGAAGCAGAGGAAATACAACAGGATGTACTTTCTTTTCACCAAGACTGCGTAGAATGGCAGTCACTATGGCAACTTCACTGAAACCTTATTCACATTTCTGTCACCAACAACCACAATTCTGTTTTCATTTTAGGAAGTGAAACGGGAATATTTACCCGATAACATCACTTATACTTATCCTGACGACTATGACAATAGCTCCCCCTGCGACCCGTTCGTGCCGGGATTTAACTCCCTCGCCCTTCTGGTCGTCTACATCATCGTGTTTGTGTTCAGCGTCTTGGGCAACAGCGTGGTGGTCTTCGTGGTCTGCTCTATGACCAAAGGCAGAGCCAGCACAGATATCTACTTGATGCACCTGGCCCTGGCTGACCTCCTCTTCTGTTTCACTCTCCCCTTCTGGGCCGTTGAGTCTCACTTCGGTTGGCTCTTCGGGACCCTGCCCTGCAAGTTCCTCTCCAGCTTCCAGGAGGCGTCTGTGTACAGCGGCGTCTTCCTGCTGGCCTGCATCAGTGTGGACCGCTACTTTGCCATCGTAAGAGCGACACGAGTGCTGTCCTCCCGCCACCTGCTGGTGAAGGGGATCTGCGCCGCTGTGTGGCTGCTGTCCGGGTTGCTGTCTCTACCTGTGGCGATTCAAAGAGAGGAAATCTTACCAGAGGGACTGGAGAAAGCCATTTGCTACGAGAACCTAACCGGGGAGAGCAGCGACCAGTGGCGGGTCAGCCTCCGTGTTCTGCGGCACACTGTGGGCTTCTTCCTCCCCCTGGTGGTGATGGCGTTCTGCTACGGCTGGACGGTGGTGACGCTGTTCAGCACACGCAGTCAACAGAAGCACAAGGCCATGCGCGTCATCCTGGCGGTGGTTCTGGCGTTCATCTTTTGCTGGCTGCCGTACAACGTCACCGTTCTGATAGACACGTTCTACCGAGGCGGGTCGCTCGAAGAAACCTGCGACCTCCGCTACAGAGTGGAGGCCATGCTGGAGGTGACCAAGGTCATCGCCTTCCTGCACTGCATGGTGAACCCAGTGCTGTACGCCTTCATCGGGGAGAAGTTTCGGAACGAGCTGCTGACAGCTCTCTACAAACAGGGCATCATCAGCAAGAAGCTCTGGGTGTCTTACAGGAAGGGTTCTGCGGCCAGCGTGGCTAGTCTCAGGTCCAGAAACACCTCTGTGTCGGTGTAAGCTAACACTGTCCATGGGCTACGTTCACACAGCACATCTTGATGCTCAGTTCCAATATTTGTTGAGTTTTTCATGGTCTTTCATAGTAATAAACCCAACTTCAGTGAGATTCTCTGTGCAAACGGTTCATGTCCCAAAGCGACCCGCTTGTGCAGAAGAACACTGGACTATAAATCGGTAACAATCTATAAAGCAGTAATGATGTGACCAGCGTCAATAGACATTACATCCGATTGAATATTCAACAACTTCACTGAACTCTTATCCAGAACCGCACAGCATTCTGGGGGATATAGGTACAGGAAAGGCTTTAGCAACCAGCCAAGCAAGATTGGTGGCATCCAGTAACTCACCCACTCTGGTTATCTAGCAAACAACTGCTGAGTAACCTGTGCAGCAGTAGTTTCAGGTTTCATTATAACTGCTTACAAATAAAAAATAGCATAGAGTGAAGGGGAAACACAAGTACAACAGTTTGAGAGGAAAGGTCATACCACCAGTTTGGCAGGATTTCAGACATTTAGAACAAAAAAACTAACAGTAATTATCTATATTGAGTCATATGAAACCCTGGTATTGTGGTAAGTTTTTCAGTCATATTGTCCCACCTTACTTTGTCACACAGCAGCACCAGGTTTGATAGTAATTTATTAATCGACTTTATAGTTTATCCAGCCACAAGAGCCAACAGTATCATCACAAGACGAAAAAGGCTGATAAAAAATGGCAATGGCTTTTTGTGATTATGACTTCTGTAAAAAGTCAGTCTGGATACATTCATACATTTTACATAGAATGCTTAATTATGGAAGTTAACAAAATTAAGCTAAAATTTATTTACATTTTCAGATTTTATAACAAGAATTACGTTGGGAAAGATTACAATTTAGCAGAATGGGGTGAGTCTTGTCTGTAAATATGAGAAATGGAGAAATATAGGTAGCATAGCTTGAAGCTGGGTACTTTTAAAAGCCTGTTGTAGATACTAAAAGTAGATTTTGTCACCTCTGACCAAGGCGCCAAGCTACATGACACGGCACCTCGGTCAGGCGCCGTGTCATGTAGCCTGATGTTTGCAAACCAGCCACCAGCCAATAGGACGATCGGTTGTACCCCAAAGAACGTAGATGAGTCCGACTGTAGATATTAGCGAACTTCAGCAGTAGTGCTAAGACAGTTTCCATCAGCCGCATTGATACATGTTCAGGTACATTTGGTGTTTAAACTTTTAAATAGGAAATTATAAGCATTTTTAGAGGGAGTCTCATCTTTTGAGGTGCAGCCTTGGTCCTGGGGGTTTACTGTAAATCATCTGTCCTTCTTAAAATACTTATTAGTCTCAAGATAAAACACACAGATGTCACAAAGCAAGGAAACTTCAGCTACGTTCAAAACAAAGAACAAAAAAAACCAAAATATTACATCCTGTCCTCAGCAGACTTTCAATGTCACAGGATGTTTCCTCAGGTTTAACATTGATAAGATCTCTCAAGAACTGTGAAGTCAAACGGAAAGACGATTATTCAGGGAGAGAGATACTTTAAGATGCTTAGTCTTTTCAAATCCTGAAACAAAAGCTGTTCCAAGATGGAGTCCATGACTGGAAGTGATGGATCCTGATTTGGCTTAAAACCGTTACTATTTTTGGTTAATGCATCATCAATTATTTAATCTCTTCAAAAAGAAATGATAGTGACCATGTGCTACCATCAATAAATATGTCACCTCAAGACTTACAATGTGGTCCGAACTATTGAAAACTGATGGCGATTCTCCTGGAGAAAATAGTTTGAGACAAACACAAACACTTTATATTTGATCATCAGGAAGCGTCTCCATAGCAACAGGAGTTTTAGTTTGGTGCCTTGAAACATACAGGAGTGTGAAACCACAGTGTCTCTGTAAAGGTTCATAAGCAGTGATGTCAGAGAAGCACATCAATCTGCAAAACATCATAAAACCATTTTCAAAAACTAAGAACTTGTGGAAAAACTCTACAGAGCAATGACACAAGTAAAAACGTAGTTGTGCCTTAAGGAAACACAAGACAACAGATGCAACGTCCTTTTGACCATTGAAGCCAAAGTAGAAATGGTTGTCCATGTTTGAAGACACCCAAACAGAGTCTGGTTAAGCATGGTGGTGGAGGAATGGTGATCTGGGCTTGTTTTGCAGCCAAATGTTGTAGAATCAGATGTGAGGCCATGATGCTGGCAGCTGAAGCTTGACCAACTTTGGGTTATGGCAGTATCTTCACTTGCGTAGCCCATTATTGACCCAATGTTGGGCAAGAAGAAGCTGGATGTTCACAGTCCTTGATAAGCAGAAGCGGTAAATATGACACAGTTGTGTTTCTCTTGATGTAGAGTCTTGGATTTCTTAGTCATTCTTGAAATATCTTCATTCATTTCTCCTAAAACCCCCCCTCAAAGTTCCTAACGTCAAACACCAATAACCCACCTGGCATCTGCAGCTGTTCTCGATTTCATCAAGCCATGTTTGACTTTTGAGTCAACCTCATCAAACTCTTTAAATTCTGAGAACGCATCAAATGTCAGTGAGCTCGAAAGGAAAAATCAACTCATTGATGAATGTGCAGAACTGTGGAGTTTGGTGTTCAGGCGCGTTTATCGAGACTTTACAGTTTAACATTTCTGAATGTACATGACACATTTAAATATTCTGCATTTTTAGTTGTTTTGCTGTTACAATATTTCCTAATGATTGTGACTTTTTTGTCTCAGAAAAAAAAAATTACAATCAGATGAAAAATCTTGAGAACAGGAAGAGGTGATGAAACTGGTTTCTGTTTTCACAACCCCGGAGCTGCATGTGCTCTTTGATGAATGACTTTCATTTATACAACAGTTCTGTGGAAACTGTTGCGTCTTTTTATCAGTTTTCTCATCTCAAGTTTATTTTACGTTTCTGTAATAATGTTTCTATATTTGAACAGGAGGATTGTTCTGTTTTCATTGTTGTAAATGACAAAAATAGATGCTGATGTCTATTTCTATGAATTAAATGAATGTTTTTTTTATAAATGGAAAGCAGCTTTTAGGATCTAATCTGTACAGATCCAGATTTAATGCATAATAAATATATTTTTCTGTATCAGTCTGGTTTACTTTCAAAGCGGTTGTTCTGTGTATCTAATGCAGGATCATGATGACAAGTCACAGCTTGTTGCCGACATTTGGTTAAAAGCTGCTTCATCCTAAAGGTTTGGGCCAAGTTCCTGTTTTTCTGTGCGGTTTGGAGGTGTTGCTCTTATCGGACTTACTCTGCACTCTACATGTTAAAACCTCAGGCAAAAAATAACTACAGAGACAAAACATGTAAACTTTAGATCAAACTCATTTCTCGTAGTAAATGTGCCATTTTTACCTGGAACTAATTAATTCTAGAGTAAAAAAGAAAAGAAAAATACATGTTGTCATGCATCATGGAAAATAAAATAAGCACCCAGGCCTGCGCTACGCTTTATTAAAAAAAAGCAGAAGTGAATAGAGGAATGATGAACTTAACCAGCACATTTTCTGATCTTCTGGAAGTTGGCAATATTCTTTAGTTTTTTTAATTCTTAACTTAAAGGGATAAAGTTGAATGCAGCAGTTTGGTACCAGAGAAAATATTTAATTTAACTTAATGATCCAACTGTACATCAATGGGTCCATAACTATGCAGAAGATTTACTATTTAAGTTTTTGTATTTTATTTTTAATTATATTTCCACTGATTCACAAGAGGCTTTACAAGACAAACAATCTGAATCCTGTCAATATAAACTTAACTCCAGAAATGAGAAAATTTGTTCTTATTTTAATGTATAATGAATCAAAGAGGAATCAAAAGTCTAATCTGCCGGATATCTGAGTGCGGTGGCGTCCGTTCAGGTGGAAAATAATATTTTTAATGTACCTCCAGTAACACTTATCTAAATCTACCTGCAAATTTAAATAAACCTACACAAAAAAAAAATCAGATAACAATTTGATGAATTCGGAAAAAAATATCAGAAACCTGCAGTTTAAAGAAATGGGGGGAAAATCACCAAAATTCCTAGATTAACAAAATGATAAATTGTTTAAAAGGTTGATCTCTGACTCACAACCAGCATTTAAACTGAACTTTGAGTCAAATCTGAAACTTTGTTTTTTCTCTTTTTACAAATCAGCCAACATGTTTCTCTTAATTACATCATCCTGTACTTTTACCACAAAATATGATTTACACTATATAACCTTGTGTTTTTACCATATGTCAGACAAATCTGTTATCATCATGAACCTGAGTAACCAGTGACTGTTTTACATTTTAAATCAACTATATTATACATAATATATACAGATAAACTTTAGAAAAATCATGATAGGAAAATGTACTTTAGTGGAACACCAGTGTTTATGAACCTATGATAATGAAGAAAAGATGAAAAAAGAGAAACTTATTCACTGCAAAAACACAAAATCTTTCCAAGTAACTTTGGTCCAGATATTTTATTACATTTAAAATAAGACAAACTAATTTAAAAGAAACTTTTCAGCAAGATTTATAATAATATTGATGAAAAAGTATGAGTTACATTGGCAGATTATTTCACATTTAACAAGACATTTTTCAAATTTTGTAAGTTAATTTATCTGCCAATGGAACCAGTTCTTTTTAATTAATATTAAGGATTTCTCTTCTTTTTTTTTAACTTAAAACAAATTGCTATATCTTGCTAAAATGTTGCCTTCAAATTAGTGTACTAAGATATTTGCACAAAAAAATAGACCAAAATTATTTGGTAAGATTTTGTGTTTTGCAGTGTTTTACTTTTCCTTTTACTAAATAAACTACAACTACTTCCTAATAATATTGTAGTAAAGTCCTCCTCTATTTTACAGTGTACACACATTTAATTGAAAGCAACACTTTGAAGCTGCAGATAGTGATTTATGTCAGTGTTTATTCTTTGAGGTCTTAAAGGTGAACTGGAGCAGATACATCTGAAACATGTGGGACCTGGGAACTACTGGCGCCATCTAGTGGGGTATTTATGTGAAATAAGGCCTTTATTCATCTTTAACTAGTTAGAAAATGTTTCTTTTTCTTCCATAAACACATATTGTTCTTTACAAAACAACAGAAACTAATACAGAAGGATCTCTGGACGACCCAAAAACCAAAATCAGGATCTCCATTTTTTCTCACTCCCAATCACAAGCTTTTCATTCATAGAGTCTGATTTTTCTGTCACCACAGCATGAAAATAATGTTTTGTAAAACTGTCAGAGGGTTTTCAAAGTTTGATCAAGTTTATTTGAATAGATCAAAGAGCTTTTCATCATAAAAACATTGGTTCTGTGAAACAAGCTGTTACATTTTCATGCATCTTGAACTCCAGAAGTTCAACTATTTCAACTATAACAGTCCAAACCCGTGTCAGATTGTTTAGTTATGTCAATATTAACATCATTTATTTTCAAATCTTGACTTTTCATTGTCTGTTGAGCTTAATTTTGTTTAATTTTGTGTAAAAACTGAAGATATTTAATAATTATGTATATGCAGTGTGTTTATGCCCTTTACACACATATGCGTCAAAATGATTACATTCTCACTTTATTGTGCAGAAAAAACAATAATTTCTACAAAAGCTGACAAAAAACTGAAACAGGAGGACTCAAACAAACGGAAAGAAAACTTTTCAAAAAAGTTACAGTAAGTACATTTTCAAACCTCTTATGGTATTTAGAAAGTCATAAATTCTTTTCTTCAAGATTTTTATGATCACAGAGTGGAGCGTTTTTTATCCTTCAATAATTATAAATGTTTTTGTGAATTAAAGCAACAAAAACACCTTTTTAAAGATGTTTCTTAAGATTGTTCAGTTTTTCTCTTTAACTGCTTCTGGTTTTCAGCAGTTTGACCCGCAGGGGGGCGGAGACGCGCGTCTGCGTAGGGCCGTTCGGCGTTGCCATGGTAACAGCATAAAAACAGCTCGGCTAAAACCTGTGTAGCTTCTGGGGGGGGAGGAAGGATAAACTGCGTCTAAACGTGTCCGGCTGGAGGTTTGTGGTCGAGGACATTTCACCACCACTGAGGTAATTCAGCTGTAAACTAATGGATGACGGTACCGAGCCCAGCTTACAGGTTTTAATTGGACCGGACCGAACGGAAAACTAGCGATCGGAGTTGGTTGGGCTCACAACGTTGTCAAAGTCTTCGAGCTATTCCAGGTCTACTTCCGCTTCTCCTTCAAAATAAAACCATGAAATCTAACGCTAATTGATTACCATGAAAATCCTGTTTCTTGTCAGTTAATTATTTTTTCAGATGTTTTTCTAACATATTTAATTTATTTTTGGCAGCAGAAGTGAAGTAATGTTTGTCACCAGGTTTCTGCAGTAGAAGGATTTTTCATTATTTTATGTCAGCATCAAACTATCTGTTGAAGATGCAACATTTGAAGTAAATATTTATTTAATATTGATTAATAAGTACCAGCTCAACTGGCAGATTATTTTACTTGTAGTGTAGGAAAAATATCTTGTTAGAAGTTCAATAATTTGCCAGTGGAACATTTTTAAAAATTGATATTCATGAATTCTTTATTTAAAACAGGCTCATATACAGTATCTTGTTAAAAAGCTACTTGTAAGGTAGTTTTGGTTTATTTCAAGTTCACCAAGATATTTGCACTAGAAACTAGATCAAAATACTTGGTAAGAAGACGTGTTTTGTAGTGTGTTGTGCAAAAGTGCCATTGAACTGAGTAAAAAAATAAACATAGGTTTATGCAGTTTACAGTAGAAATACTTTGACTATGCATATTAGGGCCAATGCAAGAAAAAAAAAACATTTCTGCCAAAAACTCAAAAGTTTTGACTTTTGAATCTCAGAAATTTTGATGTTTTTTTGGAGGATATTTCAGAGACAAATTTTAGAATTCCTGAATTTCTTCTAGGAAATGTTTGACTTTCCAAGCTCAGAAATTTACGGTTTTGTTTTTAAGAAAATTGCTGAGATTAAATTACCGTATTTTCCGCACTATAAGGCGCACCTAAAAAACTTACATTTCCTCAAAGCCGACAGTGCGCCTTATAACCCGGTGCGCCTAATATATGGACCAATATTGAGCCACAACAGGTCTAGCAATTACGGTAAGCAGCTGCCGACTTCATTTTCCCTGTAGAAGAAGCGCGCAGTGCATGCTGGGATAGTTGTCCAAAAACTGGTTTGTTAATAAAGTTTGACTGACCTATCTACACATAGACATGTCTATGTATCTACCTACCCACCTAATAATCAGGTCGTCTGCAGGTCATCTAGCATCAGGTTCTCCACCAACATGCTGTGCGCGAACGGAGACGGGTGACCATCGTCCAGCCCAGACGCCCCATTCCAGTCGCGGAGTTCTCCTCGCCGACCGGAATCGGACTGTTTTGTTGACATTCTTTATGTCAACAAAGTAGCTTTAGACATTTATCCGGGAGCTTCGGCTAGAGTTACCAAGGGACCAGCACCTATACATTTAAAGCCGTGGGGGTCGGTGGAAGAGAGACAGAGGCTGCGGCGGCAGCGTGTCGGTTGGTCTGTGCTAACCAGAAAGCAGGTGGGCACAATTTCACAACACCAAAACCGTGAGTGAAACAATGACTGGTGCAGATGCTATATATAGAACTCAGGACCAATTGTTTATTATTAGACATCCATATTTGTAGTGAACGGAACAAATCATGTCCCGTTCAATACCGGACGGGTGGCAACATAACTGTGGCGTCTATTCTATGCGCCTTATAATGCGGTGCGACTTATATATGAAAAAAAAGTTTTAAAATAGGCCATTTGTTGAAGGTGCACCTTATAATTCGGTGCGGAAAATACGGTAAACAGTTCTGAGTTTTGCGGCAGAAAATGGCAAAACACTGTTGTGCCAGAGAGAAAAAAAGCAGAAAATCTTACAATTTAAAGCATTTAAATGAGCATATTTTTAATTCACACTAAGTAACTTATTGAAATATGTTAGTGTGAAAATAAATGTTTCTCAGAACATTGTTAGTTCAAAAATGTTATCAGTTTATATAAAATCAAGTGTTTTTATTAGTAAGTTTATATAATTGTAATAATAAAAATGTGTATTGTGGTTAAATCTAAATTTTTCCTATACGAAACAGATTTTTGAACACCAAACCTTTTTGAACAAAAAACTTTTATTTTGAAAAAGAATCCCTGGCACCGGAAGGTAATCACCTGAAACAGCGGTAGCTTAGCATGCTATCTTTAGCCGCGTTGGTCACTTCATTCATCAACATGTTCTGCTCTTACTGATGCTGTACAGTGACTATTTCTGAGTTGCCGCAGACTGAGGACCATCTGTATGAAACTCTTTATGAGAACCTGCAGGTTGACGCCGGTGTCGCCAGCTGCCATTTAACCCCGGTTCCGTTGGACCTCCGCAGGTTCGGAACCGGTCGGGATGTCCAGTGACCTCGCCGGTGTGTGGGAGGTGGCGCTGAGCGACGGAGTCCACAGGATCGAGTTTGAACATGGGACAACCACCGGGAAGAGAGTCATCTCTGTGGACGGGAAGGTCAGCAGCACCAGTCCAGCCTCTCATGACGGAACTGGTCCCAGTTTGCAGCTCCTGCCCGCCTGGTTCTCATTATGTTCTGATGCGTGTGGCTGTCGCCGACACTCGCTTTTGTTCTTAGAGGTTCTGGCGCGGGTGTGAAAATTTGGGCCTGGACAAAGTAATTAAGGGCAAACTAAGTGCGCAGAAAAAACGCTGAAATGAAAGTTGAGCTCCGCTCTGCCTCGCTGTCATGTGACGTCACACTTCCGGGAGCTTTGTAGCTGACGGCCATCTTGGTAGGCATCCAAACTGTCTGACAGTTGCTATGGAGTTGCTATCAGAGTTGGGTAACAACTAGTTACATTTACTTGAGTAACTTTTTTTGAAAAACGTTTTTGTTAAAGTTTCATAAGATTTTTTATTATTGAAAGAAAATAATTTGGGAAAATTTTCTTTTGCCTGATTTTTTTTTTTATTTTTTTGTTACTTATATGATTGTAATTTTCATCCTTGAAATTGCAAAATTTCCACATAATTTCATATATTGGTCCATCTGATGCTGTAATATTTAAATATTAAATGATTGGTAATTTGATCAGTTACTTGGTACATTTTACCAAATACTTTTTACTTTTACTTGGGGTTTTACTCTGTTCAACATATTTTTTATGTGTTGAAGTAGTGCTACTCTTAATAGAGTAAAATCTTGGGGAACTATACGCACCTATGGTTGCTATGACAACAATAAACAACCCACATTCACTGCCTGACACGAGTCAGACAGCAGACATTTTGTTCTCTTAAACATTGGTAAAAAGTGTCGATATACTTTCTTTTTGTTGGTCTGGAATTCATGATTTGTTTATACTTTGTGGTGATTTGCCTACCAAGATGGCGGCTCGGTGGAACTAGTACATTTTCATCAATTATTGACTTAAACAAGCTCCTGTTTCTTGCTGAACAGATACATGTAAGTTAGTTTTGTCTTATTTCAGGTGTACTGAGACATTTGCTCTAGAAACTAAAACTACTCGGTAAGCGTGTTTTTGCAGTGCGTAGTTGGACATTGACCTGGAGTTTGTGTTTCCAGGAGGTTCTGAGGCGGGACTGGATGTTCAAACTGGTCGGGAAGGAGACGTTCAGCGTGGGCCAGGCGGACACCAAAGCCACCATCAACATCGACGCCGTCAGCGGCTTCGCCTACGAATACACACTGGAGATCAACGGGAAGAGCTTGAAGCAGTACATGGAGAACAGGTCAAAGGTCACCAGCACCTGGCTGCTCAACCTGGACGGCGTCGACTGCAGGGTGGTTCTGGGTGAGCTCAGTTCCAACTCTTCTCATGTCTGAGTCAGAGGTTTGGTTTTCCCTGGATTTACTGGCTCATTCATATTATCAATAATGATCAGATTGATTAGACTAGTAGCCAAATATTAGACTATTACGAATAAAAATTATTTGACTCAAGAGAAACCGACCAATACATCAATCAAATCAAAATGACATCAACAAATCGACCAAAATTTAAATTTAAGTGGAAATTTCGGTATTTTAAAGACCGGAATGAAAATAATTCACAATTATAAAATGAAATACATATATTTTTTTTGTCGAATCAGTTTTTAAATCTTAGGAAACTTTAAGAAACCTGCAGGTCTGAGTCTGGTGAATTTTTGGTGAAAACATCTGGTGAAGTTACTCAAAGTGGGTCAAGAATTCAGAAATTTTACTTAATGCACTAACAAAAACTTAGTGTTTTACAGAATCCACTGCAAAAATACCAAATCTTATCAAGTATTTTGTCTCGTTTCTAATGCAAACATGTTAGTACATTTGATAGAAAACAAGGCATAAGACATTTTTAGCCAAATAATAAGAGCTTGTTTAAGTCAATAATTCCTTAATTTTGATATAAAAATAACTTGTTCCACTGGCAGATGAATTCACAAGACATTTTGTTTTGTTATAAATTAAATAATCAGTCATCTTTTCATCCTTAAGGAATTATTGACATTAAACAAGCTCCTATGTCTTGGTGAAAAGTTACTTGTAAGTTAGTTTTGTCTTAATTAAGGTCTACAGTTTAGTGGATAAAAGTATTTTCTATCCCCTAAAAGTAACTCCAGTAACTGTAACTAGTTACTTCCCTGCTCTGGTAATTATTATTATTGATCTGATATTGAGAGCTTCGTGACTTCTGCTGCTCAGAGCTGCTCTCATTAATCCAAAGCTAATTATCGGCTTTAAGCTCCATAGCGCCACCTGTCCTGACTGGACACTTAATCCCTTTCATAATCGCTCCGCTTGCAGCTCATCAGGTGAGGCTCTGATCCTTGCATAACATTTAAAGTAGGAGAAACGTGCTGCTTTTCTCTAAACCACATGAAAATCAAGAGAAAGTGTCATTGAGTTGTTTTCTGCTTTAGCTTCATTTGAAGCAGTTAAATTATATTTAAACATAATTTAACATACAGTTAAATTATATTTAAACATAATTTAACATACAGTTAAATTATATTTAAACATATTAGATCATTAGTTCCTGTTCCACTGGCAGGTTGTTTTACATTTAACTAGACATTTTTCTTTTATGTTACATGTCAGTTTTGATGGAAATAAAAGCAAAACCAGATGGAGACAGACATGTTTGCTGCTGCGGCCTCAGCAGACATTCTTGTTCCTGTAAAAATAAATCTGGTTTTCAGCTGTGAACAGGTTTCTGAAGTCCTGATTTACTGACCTGACTGGGTAAAATAATAAAAACAGTGATCTGTTAAACTCCTGACCTCCCAGGCTGTCAGTCAGTTCCTGAATGTTTTCACTGTTTTCTCTTCCAGAGAAAGACACCATGGACATTTGGTGCAATGGAGAGAAGATTGAAACTGCTGTAAGTATTTTTTTTAATTAATCAAAAAATAATCCATCACAGATTACAGAGTTTTATGTTTTCTCTGCAAAATATTATTGTATCAATCAAATCAAAGCTGTTTTTATCTGTTTACCGCCAAATTACACAAATCAGTCCCTCCAGTTCTGCATGGATATTCACTCAAGATCAACAGATTCCTGTACTTTTTCATGCTAATGCATAATCTTATTGCAAATTTTCCTCAAAAATGGTCAAAAGCTTTGGGTTTGTGATGCTACCTCCCACCTGCAGGTGGCAGTATAACTTACTAACTTACTACTGGTGCTTCAGTCTTGATGACAAGTTGTAGTCTGTGGTGGATGTAATGAGCAACAAAAAGTCACATTTACTGTCAGACATAAAAGCAAATTCCTACCAAATATGTCTAAATTAGCTCAGCAAATCAGTTTCACGGCAAAAAAGTCACAAAAGAATTTCAGATTTTGGAGGGACTGATCAGTATGGGAGAAGAATAGGGCCACTGGGGAAAAAAAACTTTAATTAAAGTCAGAATTCTGCAAAAAAAAAAATCAGAATTTTTAGGGAAAATTCTGAATTCTGAAGAAAAAAAATAATTTTGAGAAAACTCGAAATTCTGATTAAAAAAAAGTCACAAATCTGAGGAAATCTGAATTTTTTTTATAGAAAAAGTCAAAATTTTGATGAAAAAGTCAGAATTTTAGATCAAATTCAGAATTTCAAGAAAAGTCAGAATTTTGAGAGTTTTTTCAATGACCCTTATCCTTTTCCAATAGATCAATCTTAAAAGATAATTGTAGGAACGTATCGAATGAGAGCTCCTTCTTTACGTTTTAGCAGTTTAATGGGTTTTATCAGTACATCCTGGCCCAACCTGACGCTGCGATCTGCGTCCGCAGGGCGAGTTCGTGGACGACGGCACCGAGACGCATTTCTCCCTGGCAGACCACAGCTGCTGTGTGAAAGCCGTGAGCAGCGGGAAGCGGCGAGACGGCATCATTCACACGCTGCTGGTGGACGGCACTGAGGTGGCCGAGTGCACCGAGTGACCCGGTTCGGCCCGGACTCGGTCTGTCGGACTGGAAACGTCTCCTTTAAAATGGCCGCCGCGGCGCGGCCGGTCCACACTGGGCAGATACAAACGCCATAGAGTCTGTTTAGTGGCAGACGGAGCTGCTAGAAACGTCAGTCAGAAGATTCAGCGTCTCTAAAGGTTTACATTCATATTAATGAGGTTTTTTAGTCTTAAAATGTAATTTATAAGTTAGAAACGGTTCTGCTTCAGGCTTTCTGGTGGAAACCAGGAACCTTCTCTGTGGTTTCATGTTGTGAGTTATTATGTGCTTTATTTATTGGACCAATCAGTGCTGAAAAGACTCAGGCTCCATGTCCTGCTGATTGCTGCAACCGTTTCAGACAATCATCTGATTAGTTACACTGCAAAAACAGAAAATGATACCAGATGGTTTACTGAGCCAGTTTCTAGTGCCAGGATGTAAGATACTGTTTTAGGGCCATTGTCAAAATAAAATAAATAAATGGTAAATTTGTGAGGAAAACATTTTTCCCACACTGTAAGTTATAATAATATCACAGTAACTATTATAGTTGTTAATCATATATTATCAGAAAATATCTAGAAAATAAAATTTCTAGAATTTGAAAACTCAAAATTTTCTTTTAAAAAGCAGAAATGTCAAACATTTTTTTAGAATAATTTTGAGAATTGAAATTCTTTTATTTTTTCTAGAATTGTCAACTTCTCAAACTCTGAAATTTTCAGCCAAAAAAAATCCCAGAAATTTCTTGGGAAAAAAAAATCTTGGAAATTTGAGTTTAAAGTCAAAAATCTTAGATTTTAATGTTAAGAAATTTCCAAAAATGGAAAATGTTCAACTTTTGAGACTCTGAAAATTCTAAGTTTTTTTTAAAAGAAAATTATAAAATTTTTTCTAGCAAATTTTTGACTTTTCAAACTCAGAAAAAGTTTCATGGTCCAATAGTGGAAATTTCACCCTTTTTGTTTGAATCTACCTGGTATTCCATCGCAGTTGGGAGAATTATTATAGTAATATATTATATATAAAAATTCTTCTATATTCTATAAAATTATAATTGGGGAAAATAATCTTGTTCCACTTATAAGTCGTACTTTTTAGAATTATTGACTTGAAACAAGCTCAAGTTTCTTGCCAAAAAGTTATTTGTAAGTTAGTTTTCTTATTTTTTGAATGTAGTAGTAGAAACGAATCAGAAATCCTTGGTAGGATTTTGTGTTTTTGCAGTGCAGGCTGTAGAAACCTTCATGTACAGCTGCTGTAATCTCTGTGTAGACTTCCTGTTTGTCCTTAGAGAACTGTGAAACCTTTGTTGTGGCTGTTCAAACTTTTAGTTTAAATTTCTCTATATTTGTAGAGAAACTCAGTCAGAGCTGGTTTTTTTTAGTCTGTACTGTCTGGATGTTAGTCGTGGTTCTTGGAGGAAAGACGGCAGTAAAAGCCTTCCCTGATGGAAGCGGTCTAGTTAAAGGCCACATCCTGTGTTTTCTGATGTTACAAACTGTATTTATAGAGCAGATTTCATGCACAAAAACCTCAAAGCGCTAATAAAAGTACAAGTTCAGACCAAAAAAAAAAACGTTTCTCGCATAAAACATGGTGACAAAATTTACAAATGAACCCATGAATTTACACACATTCACATTTTCCCTCGGTGTCTGAAGTTAAATCAGCCAAACTTGTTTGAGGTCAGTTAAAATTATTTCTAATTGATAAATACTACAACAGTGAGAGAGAGAATGTGTCAGATGTATTTAAATATGTCTTCAGGGGAACATTTTATTTGAACTGGATGAATCGGGTCAAGCTTCTGGTTTGCTGGAGTTCTGGTTCGTTCCTCCTGACAGAACCGTGTAACTGGGTCAGGTTTGTGCGCCGCCTCACGAAACATCGACTCTGTAGAACCACGTTGTACTTTCTCTGTATTTTTAAGGTTATTGTCCATTTCAAAGACCAAAGCTTTGTCCTGGCTGCTGTCTTAAATGTTGCTGCAGTATTTCCATACGAAGCTTTTTCCTGATGATGTCGTCTTTAGGAAGTGGCACCAGTTCTTCCTGCATAGTGGCAGCCATGATGCTGCCACCGCAGATGAGATGGTACAAACATCCCTGTTTTTCCTCCAGATGGTCATTATGCCCGAATGGTTCCACTTTTCTTTCATGTTTCCTGAAATGAATGTGGTTTTTTATGCTTCTTTTAGAGAAGTGGCTTCTTCCTTGCTGATCGGCCTCTCAGCCTGTGTTGCTTCTGTGATCATAACAGAGGCTCAGGCATCTCTGCTGAACATTTTCTGTTCAGTTTTTCACTGAACAAACGGCAACGGCTGTTTGTATCCTAGCAACCGAAGTCTAAGGCAAGATGGCAAAAGACAAAACCAGATCTTTCAAAATAAGACTTCCTCTCTCCAAAATAAATCTTGCGTTGCACTTAAATACTTCACCTTTTTGTAATTACGTACAATCATGCTACATTCAATAAATAATAATGTAAATTATGCTAAACATGATTTTAAATAAGTCATACCAGCTTAACACGTCTTACCAGCTTCAGCATGTCTTTGTTTTGACATTAATTCATGTTTCGGACCAGAATGATGCTGAAATTTGCTCATTTGTTGGATTACAGGCAGCTGAGTTTTAATTAATTGTTTTTAATCTTCAGATGTTCAGATAAACAAACTGGTCACACTGATGTTGCTCTTTTACAACTTCCTTTATTAAGATGTATTTACTTACAACAGCATTAGGACAATGTTTACATGTTCAGACACAAATTTAGACAATATCGAAATATACATGCAGATATGCTGCAAGGCACGTAGCTTTTTATAGAGAATAGAAAGATTGATGATGGATTTACAAACTAAACTCAAATAAACTGATGCATTTATTGGTTTGACCCCAAAACAATGTTTTTTAATCGAACATATTTAACACTTTTCATCATCAAACAAATGACTGTAAAACTTTTGTTCCTTTATAATTTGGTCATTTTGTCCCCAAACTCCAAAAAAAGATTAAATAAATCATAAAATAATAAATCAGGATTCTAAACCAAAGATATTTTAATATATTTGAAAAAGTTAAGAAAAAACAGAAACCTTCATATTTTTACAAACAGTTTTAAGATCTTTTTAAACTATCATTATTCCCCTTGGTATTTAACGGTGATACACAGAGATATAATAAAACTAACATATTTGTTGTTCTTATAATGTAGTGCCAAAATGCAAATCAAAGTTTCTAATCTAACAAAAACGTTTTAGTTTCTGACTCAGCATCAGGTTTATTTTTAAACTTCTTTCTCTGAGGCTTAAAGTGAATTTATAGAAAACTAGTTTATTTCTCTGGAGATTCTTTTTGATCAGTTTTTCTGGGATCAGATTCTGATTTCAAACCAAAATTAGTAAACTCTTTATATTAGTAAACTCTTTATATATAGGAAGAAAATGAATCCTTCTTGCAGGTAATAATGTATTTGGGCAAAGCCTGATAACCGCTGAAGATGACAGAGACGTCAGGTCCTCCAGACACGCTGTCATGGAGAACGTTGGGATCTTTTCCAACCGGAGGAGGAAGAATAAATCCTCGTTCACCTTTAACTGATTTTCCCAGCAGGACTTCAGCCTCCACAAAGTACAGGTACTCCTCACCTTTCTCCCTCCACAGATCCAACGCTGTTTTTATGTTGCGAGCAAAGTAGATTCCCTCGCCATACTTTGGATCTGCAACCAGAAGGAGAGTCATTGCACTGTTAATGTTTCACATGTGAGCAGGCTAAGGCTGCGTTCACACTGCAGCCTGAAATGAGCCAATTCCATTTTTTTGTTAATTCCGATTTTTTTTCCCGGGGCCGTTCACACTGCAAATGCGACCTGTATGTGTTCTGCAGTGTCCCAAGTGTCCCGCATGCGCAGTAGAGGGCGCAATAGCGTCAGCGTTCTCAGTGTTCTGCCAACCGCCATAAAAAGAAGAAGAAGAAGAGCTCAGTGTTTGAGGAAGTAAACATGGAGGCTAACGGTGGAGCTTAGCTACATATTTGAAGTTGTTGTCCAACCAGAGCAACATATTAACAACTTAATCCTCATATAGTCCATCATGGTTGTTGTTTTTCTTCCCACTTGCGTATCAGGACACAGAATAGTGAGAATTGTTGAGAATCAGTGACGTTCAGTTTGGATGAATGAGACCTGGACGTTATGGTCACATTTGAATCGGATACGTATCGGATATGGGTCACATTCTAAAAGAATCCGACCTGAGCTGTTCACACTGCCATGAAAAGATCAGATACAGGTCACATTACGTCAAAAACATCGGAATTGGGTCACTTCAGGCTGCAGTGTGTTAATTAGACACAGAGTTCTGCAGGGTTTTGTTCTCGGGTTTCTTCACTTCAACACAACATGATCCCAGTGGCTCAGATTACCGACATAGTTCTTATTTTAAATCACGTTGGTAACAATTAGATTCGAAAAACAAACTGTAACAGAGCAGTGTTGTGTTTTTCAGGCACATATGCTGCAAAAACACAAAATTGTACCAAAATTTTTGTCTTACTACACTTTAAATAAGACAAAACCGACTTCTAAGTAACATTACAGCAAAATATAGGATCTTGTTTTGAGACAAAAATTCCTTAATATCGACAAAAATTACAAGTTATAAAGATGAAAATTACCTTGTTATAAAAATGCTAAACACCTTAAATATGACATAAAAGTAATTTTACTTCCCAATTTATGATTTAACATCTTGAAATTTGGTCCCTGCCTCTTTAAAAACTCCTGCTCTTTCTGAAGCTCCACCTTCAGGAAGTCATCACATCATGGCTCCTCTGATAACCCTTTATCGTTTTTGCCAGTGTTGCTCTGAGAAGTAGCTCCTATAATGGCCATTTCCAACAGGTGTTTGCTAATTGCTGCTGGCTAGTCTAAAGGAGCAAAGTGGGGGAGGAGCTGCATCTTGAGGGCAGAGCTTGGTTCACCCACTCTTTTTGCACAGTTGAATGGTTGCCATGGAGATTAAATTATTCCAGTTTTTTTTGATAAGGGAATAACATTAGAACATGATGAAAAGCTAAAAGTAAAGTCTATTTTACATGATGCTGCTGCTTTAAGACTTTCATGTTTCCAAATTAATTTAAAATCTTATTTTTCATATTTTCCTTTTGTCTTGCTTCTGTAATTCTGGTTATGCTATTCTGACTATGTCCTTTCAAACTGGCATTGGTGTTAGCGTCGCATACCTTCAGGCGGTGCGCACTCTGCATGGAATCCAATTCTGCTGATCATCTCACAGAACTGAGCAGGGATGCGTTGGAACATCGTTTTAGTAGAGAGGCAGTCAAGCTGCTTTTTCTTCCGGTCAAACATCTCCTTCAGAGCATCATTCTCCACTTTGTCCACCTAAACAAAAAATACTTCACCATCAATCTGCAGTGCTCTTAGTTTACTATAGTCTTCATAAACATTTGTGCTAAAAAATCTGATAAATCTCCAAAATATCTTTAAAAGATTTTATGTACTGTACCTTTACTACCCACAAATCATAGGGTTTGAAATGGCGGATTTGCTCTAAAAACTCCTGGCTTGTTTGATTAACAGTTTCATTTTGCTCCCAAAAAACTTTCATGCGAGTCAGCATCTTCAGCTGATGTTCTTCCTCTGCTACAAAATCTTTGTGGATTTTGCAGAGCATGGCCTCCACCTGCAGGGCAGCAATGACGGCATTTTCCTCTGGTTTCCCCTTTACTGTTTAAACATGCATGACCCTGTGAGAAAAACTCCTCAATGCTCAACCGTCCATCAGCTAAATGGGCCAGAGCCTGGAAGTCTCCCTCGCTGAAGTGTGAGATGAAGTTGTTGTTGATCTCAATGGGCTTATGGTTATTCTTATAAAGAAGGTCAGTGAGCCACTTCTTAGCCTCGACTTTTGATTCATCAGAGGGACCAAGCAGGTTGATCCTCGGGGTTAAAGCTCTTGTGGTGTAGAAATCTTCTGGTCCAGATGCTGGTGAACAAGTTATAAACACAAAAAATAACTTTACGAATAATTTAGATTAGGGCTGTAGCGATTTCTCGAGTGATTTGAGAACCTTGATTATCAAAATTCCTCGAGGAAAATGCATCTGCCTTGAAGCCTCGTTAATTTACGTTTTATTATTTAGCGCACAGTGTTCCGAACGGGTCATTTTATAAAGGTGAGGGGATAGACTGAACATGGCGAGCGGATGTGCTTTAGATGCGTAGCTTTACTGACTGATCGGAAAATAAATAATATCATCCCGGTCGCAACAAAGCGAAGCGCATCGTGACGTTACATACCTGGTAGATGTGTTTCTGTGTGTGACAAATGCAGGTGTAAAATCCTGTCGCCAACATGAACACAAAGCTATAAATGGCTAGGCAAGGTGAGAGTTCATCTATTAAACTGACTGTAGAAGAATACAAAAACCAAAAGCTGGAGTATGGACATTTTTTATAAGCATATCTGTGAGCCAGCCTCTTTATTATAAAATTAGATATAATTTTTTTGATGTTGTATAACATTTCTTCAGGTTAGCCATTAATGCTGCAAATTAATTTTCTACAGAAAAGTTATTGTTAGGCATGCTCAAATGCAAAAAGTTGGACTGATGCTGATATCCAATAGTAACACCGGTGTTAAGTTAGATTTACCAATGTTTTATTTTATCTTTTTTGTCCAATTACTCGATTAATTGTAAGAATAATTGATAGATTACTCCATTACTATTTGTTTACAACAGCCCTAATTTAGATACATTATGTTGATCAGGAAATCATAGCCTTTGTTCAGCCTAGATGGATTTTAAAGGACAACATCACAACAAATTACTTTAAAGGCAATCTATTATGTAAAATTCACATTTTGCATATTTTTGTACTTCTTTTTGGGTCTCAACTGTTTCTAAAAGCAAACCAAAGTAAAAAAAAAAAAAAAAAAAACCTGCCATCTTTCTGGCAATAAGTTAATATTTAAGAATGTGACGTCGCAAATAAGCAGAGTTCTACCCTTTACATAGCAACCGCAGCAGAGCCTCAGCAGGTTTGGTCAGCTAGTTTTACCACTTCAGTGGTAAAAAATGGCTGCTGGAAAAGTCAAGTGTTTTGTTGTTGACTTGCAATCCAGAAACTGCTTACTGCATTCTTGTTGGTTCTGCAGGAGGCTCTACTAATGCTTTTCAAAGATGTACGGTTGTATAGTTGCACGTGTTTGCAGCCATTTTCATGTGCAAGTGTTAAGTTGAGTTGGAGGGCGTGGCTAGCAGACTATTTGAATTTAAAGTGACAGGAGGCCCTAAAGCAGCTAAAATCTCATCATCTAAGAATGATACAGGTTTTGTACAAACCATGAATCTATCCTGACCTGTTCAAGTAAGCATGTTAGGTCATCTTGAAACACATCAGTTAAAAAGATTAATTCAGTCTTCACAATAATAAGCTTTTAAACTAGTTGTAGCATTTTGTGTATTGAGATTTAAGATGCAATGTTTCTGAAGGTGGAGCTGAAACTGAAATCTCACCAGATGTTGTAACAACCCATCAAGTCAAGTCCACACATTATCAAAACCCAGATGTCAAGAAACCAATTTATGTAAAATAGTATATTAAGTTACCTGTTGCCAACATGAAGTTTGATACTCTTTCCTGAAGAGCTTTTATTTCAGCTTCAAAAGCCTAGAAAAAAAATAAGTCCAATAGTTTTCATGTTATTTACAATTAATTCATACAGAAGACATCCATGAGATTTAAGGTGAACACTTGATCATCTTAAGTTTTTGAGCAAGAGAACACCTTTCAAATGATTATTTCTACTTTTAAATTTCTGAAATGTTTTATGTAACAGTAAATGTGTAATATTTATATTATGCAGACAAAGCTAAACAGAAATACCTGGTATGTGTCATGATCCGATGGAAAAATTACAAAGTAAACGTCCAGCTTGCTCTGATTTCTTTCAGAAAATTCAGCCACAGCTTTTGACATGATGAAGGCAGATTTTCTTTTAGGGAATCCGAGGTTTCCAGTGCCGATTGCAGGAAAGGAGATTGAGTGGTGTTGCTTTTTTCTAGCTTCTACTAAACAGTCCAATACTGAATAGTGAAGTAGCTGTAGTATAGGAGCAGACAGAGAGGAAGTCAAAACTGAACAGCAAATCACTTTTTATTTATAGTAATATACTGAAGAATGAAAATGGTGATACCCCTTCTGCAGTATTCCTGCTCTGTCCAGTGCAAATTGCATGATACACCTCTTTGCACTTCAGGCGATGACCTTTTGTGCAGTAGATGTTGCCCTGCTTAGTAGCTCCTTTTATTTCTTTTTGGATGTCATAGCCAGCTTTGTTCAATATTGCTTTGGAAATAAGACCTTGGTCGAGTTTTCGTTCCTCTGATGCAGTGTTTACAATGACATCTGTCTAAAGAAACAAAGAGCAAAAACAGAAGTGAATTTAGTTCAGACCACCATAAACTTTGTGGCAGAGTTTCAATAATTAAGTGTTAATGGTGCAGTATTATGCGTTTTCCAGGTACATAATACCATTCTGTAGCACAAGTAATTATGTTACCTTCAGTTGTAATCATTTTTACCAGCTGTGCTCTGAGAAATACTCAAATAATGAGCTCAGCTAATGCACAGTTCTACCAAGTGTTTAATAATTGCTTCTGCTAGTCAGAAGGAGTTGAGTTGTGGGGAAGAGCTTCTGATTTTACACAACTAAAACTGGTGCGTCCTCTACTTGGCATTATTGAAAATAAATATGTTGAATTAATTCTTACATTTTGTTCTTCAATTTTCCCCTTCTTCAGAGTGAGAAGGACATTTCCGATCTTGACTGAAAGTTGTGGGGCGTTTCCGGTGCTTTGGGCATTTTTTGATGCAGCATTGCTGTAGGTTTGCTGTTGCTGAGGACCGAATATCCGATTGCAAGCTTTCTCCATTTCCTGCACTGTGGGATCATCATGGTTGGCAAGGAAGATTTCTTTGGGACGATGATTCTGGTAATGCAGCTTGTCATAGTAGGTTTTTATAGTTGACACTATGGTGTTGGCACATTCTGGCAGGGGGTAGTTGAACAACCCAGAGCTTATAGCAGGAATGGCAACAGTCGCCAGATGGAATTTATCAACTTTGTCGAGAATATTCCAGATGGCTTTCTGTAGCAAAGTTGTAGCTCTGTGTACATCTTCTTGGGAAGGATTTGATGACAGATATGGACCCACAGCATGAATTATCGTTTTGCATGGTAGTGACCCTGGACCTAAAGCTACTGCCTCCCCTGTTTGTAATTTACCATGCTTTCTAATATAATCATCAGACTCCTTTTGGATTTGAGGACCACCAGCATCAGACAGAGCACTAGCAAGGCCTCCATAGTGCTTTAAATCTTCATTAGCAGCATTCACAACAGCTTCAGCTTGGAAATTGGTGAGATCAGCTTTCCATACAGAAACTTTTACACCTGAATGCATCATGAACTCATATCTTCTCTCTGGCTTAATGGCTGCTGGCGGTTGCCAGTATGAAGTCCTGCTCTCATTCTCCACACCCTCGATGGCGGCCACACATCCGAATTTACTGTTGATGATTTCACACAGATCGGCTCCACATCTTCTCACGATGCTGAGTGACGCCTCATACAGAGGAATGTCCAGTTTACTGGTCATGGTTTCTTAGCAAACCTGTGGAAAGATCATACGCGACATCACAACAACTCAATTAAATAAGATTTATAAAGATCCATTCAGGAGATGCTGGTCTGTTTCCTGATGCTAAATCAAGTTTCTGACGGATTTTCTCCCTATACTTGCCAAAAACGTTTTGGGTTTTGCCATCAAAACACCAACATATTCCAGGAAATGGTGTCATTTCATGGCATTTTTTAAAGTAAAATTACAAACATTGGGACAATAAGTGCTTATTCTACAGACTGTTGATAAATATGTGATTTAAACACACTAGACATTCGCTGATCAGTTGACTTTAGGTAGTGAAAATAGTCCAATAGATCAGTGTAAGTTCAATTTCATAATTAAAAACTAACCTAAATGTTTTTTATTAATATTTTTGTTTTGTATATTTTGTCTTTCCTATTCCTTGGAAGAATTTTGTAAATGTATTTATTTTTCTTTATCTTGTTTCTATATAAAGTGAAAATGCTAATAAATATGTTAAAAACACAAAAAATAACCTAAATAGTAAATGTCCAGTACTACCAATTTAGAAATGCTGACATGTTAAATGATTCTTTGAAGTAAAGCTGAGAGGAAATGTTGCGTTTAAAATAATCACAAGAAATTGTTACAATAAGAGAAACAAATTAGTTTCATATTTTCTTTTATTCATGAGTTATGTGAGCTGGAATAGTTAAAGTAGATGATATATCCAATTGAAGCATTTGTTCGCCTATCACATCAACAATAAAACCCATAACAGCAGATAAACAGTTTGAATTGAAAACACATTTATTAGGATGCAGTTTGCATCATTTATTTTCCTCTTGGATCAAAAAAGTTTTTATGAATTTTAATTTTATAGATTCAAATTTCTGTCTCTTTATCTTTGTTTTGGGTCTAACGTTTTCAGGACTCCAGTAGTGAAACTAAAATGTAACTTTAATTTTGTTCCAGCAGAGGGAGACAGATGATTCAAATAAAAGCTCTTCAGATCATATAATCATTAATTTGGTTTAGCCTGAACAGAAACACATTTCCTACCTCAACTATAAAGTAAACATGCTGATTTCTAGTTTAATATTTGCTGTAATTTTTCACATTTCAGTGTTGCACGTTTTCGTTTTCCTTTATGCAAAGCTGAAAGCAAATGCAGCATAATTCAATCTTAACTTGACCAAACACACATTAACTTAATGGTTTCAGATTCTGGTCGCCATTTTCCGATCATCGCCCGGTTATTAAAATCAGATCTTAACACCTGCGATCACTTTGAGTCTCATCCAAATACGAATTATGAACGACGGAACTATTTTCAGTCCAGCTTCTCATTAATGTTAAATAAAAACTAAACGCGTTAACCATAAAATAATACTTTCGTTTAAAGGAGAAGAAATAAAAGAGGCGAATCTCTTACCTTCCCTGCCGTGGAAAGTCCCGAGTGAAAACTGAAAGTAAACTGGAACTGGGAGTGGACCAGTTCTAACTGGTTCAACTGCTAGTTCGAGTTAATAAGTCTCCAAAATAAACCAACAAAACATGTCGGTTTTTCTGCTGCGCCAATCCCGCAAAGCGCCGCAGTTGCGTCGGTAAGAAATCCGCCTCCCGCCGTTTCACCAGAAACAAAACCGAAAGTGTTCAGTCCGGCCAGAAAGGAGAGAGACCAGCATCATGGCGGAGGAATACGCCTTCCCTGTTCTGGTGGAGTTAGAACAAAGCGACACACCGAGACTGAAAAATAAGTTGGTGAAATATTTCCAGAGTAGAAAGTCTAACGGAGGAGACTGTGAGGTGGACTATGAGTCCGGGAGCCAAACTGCGCTGCTGCGCTTCCGCAGAGAGGAAGGTGAGTCCAGACGGTCAGATTCTGATCAGTCCTGAGTGAAAACCTGCTGGATTTAACCCGGTTTCTCCCTCAGACCAGAAAAATGTCCTGGGAAAAGAGACGCACCAGATCAGCCTGGATAAAGGAGTGTTGAAGATGACAGTCCGCCTTCCGTCAGACGGAAAACAGAAACAGGTGAGAGAGGAAAAGTGGAAATTAGATTTATTTACATGCTATCAGAGGAGTGATGCTTTACTTATGATTATTGGAATATTATTTGGAATAATTAATGTAATACTGATCTAACCTGAGTTACTTCCTGTAATCTCATAAAATACAGTGACATAACATCACCGTCAGCTGCTGTAAACATGTTCATATCTGTCTTTGTGGGTGTGATTTCTTTTATGTCTATTAATCGGTAAGCTCATTACATGTTAACTTTTATGCCTTTTATCATGATGCTGACCCTTTGAACACTTTCTCAGCTTTTTGTTTAAACTCTGAGCTGCTATTGAAGACCTGACCCTGCAGGGTTTTATTGTTTACTGCAAGTCATATGACTGATCAGAATCCAAGAAGGTTCTGACTGACTTCATTCCTGCTTTTGTTCTTTCTCTTTCTGTGTTTGAGGATATTCCACAGAATAAACCTGCTTGTTCTTTTCTAACCAGTTCTTGAATGTAAAATTCATCAGCTTTGCCCAACAAAAATGTCTAAAATGTTTCTGAACTCTGTTTTAAACAGGGGATTCAACTGATAAAGGGAGCAAAAAGTGTAAGTACTCATGAAGGAAATATCTGCCAGTGATGTGAAACTTATTTAATACAGCGGCTTGCAAAAGTATTCACACCCCTTTAACTCTTTCATATTGTGTCACATTGCAACCACAAACGCTATATATTACATTGGAGTTTAGTGTGAAAGACCATCAAAAAGTGTCCAATTGTGAAATATACAGAAAAGTACACATGATTCAAAACATTTTTTACAAATAAAAAACTGAAAAGTGCGGCTTCCAAAACCACCTTTTGCCTCATATCCAGCTGGAAGTCGTTTAGTGTTTGTCTCTACCAGCTTTGATTGTCTAGTGACTGAAATTTTTGCCTATTCTTTGTCAAACAGCTGAAGCTCAGTCAAATTAGATACAAAGCGTTTGAACAGCAGTTTTCAGCTCTTGCCACACACCCTGGACTTTGACTGGGCCATTCTGATGGAATGTTTTAAACCATTCCTTTATGTTTAGGGTGGTTGTCTTGCTGGTAGGTGAACCTCTGCCATTCTTCCATAAAGATCATGTTTATGCAGTGATGACTAATAGTTGTCCTGTGGACAGATTCCCCCATCTGAGCTGTGGATCTCTGAATTTGGTCCAGAGACACCATGGGCCTCTTGGCTGCATCTCTGGTCAGTTCTCTCCTCGTTCAGCCAGGAAGTTTAGGTGGACGGCCTTGTCTTGGTAGGTTTACAGTTGTACCATACTCTTTCCATTACCGGATGATGGATTGATGTTCAGTCATTTCCATGAGATGTTCACAGCTTTGGAAATCTTTTTGTAACCTTTTATAAACCTACTTTAAACTTCTCCACAACTTTATCCCAGATCTGTCTGGGACAAAGACTTCATGATATTCTCTTAACCAACATCTGAGGTCATCAAGGAGCAGCTGGACTTGTACTGAGATTCAATGACACAGATTAGATGACTATGTTTCATCTAAGCTGCCTGATGTCATTAGCTGTCATCAGGCAACTTCTGAAGGAAATTGTTGAACATGGAGGAAAGAGGACTGAATACTTTTGCAAACCAAGGAAGAAACATTTGGACTAATAAATATCATTCCTCTGTACTCCTCTGCCAAACTGAAGTGCTGTTTTAAGTTTACTGCAGCAGAGGGAGACAGAGATTTTCAAACTACTGAAGTAATTTGAAAATTACTTTTGTAAAATATGTTTTTCCACTGTCTCCAAAGCAACAGGCTGGATATGGTTTAAATATGTTTTACTAGTCTGCATTAAATTAGTAAAACATATTTAAAGAAGATTATAAATAATGATGGGATTTACTTTATAAGTTCCACGTCTCGCTTTCTGTACTCAGATGTTTCTTGGGATCTAATAAAAACTTGCAAACAAAAACAATAATGGATAATAATAACCTTACTATATATTATTAAATTATTATGTTTTGACAAATATGTAAGAAAACCTTGTTTTAAAGGCGTGTCTGCATCCATGCATATAAAATTATTACTAAATCTTGAAGAAGAAGAAGAATAAGCCTGTATAACAATAAAAACAACCATCAGTTACATAAAACCTGCTTCCTTACCATAATAATGCAGATGACATGGTTCAGAATTACCATGTCATCAGGCAATTATGAACTGACTGAAATATTGAGAAGATACTTAAAACGAATCAATGTGTGGATGTCCCTAACTTTCTTCAATTAAATAACTAACCACATTAAGGTCATAATTAGATGGATCAACTAATAGAAGCTTTTCTTTAGCTTCAATACTTTGTTTTTGATTGACTCGTTTCAGTGGTAAGTAAAAAATTGATTTTAGTCATTCATCTTTTATCTTTCAATAACAGTGGACCAGGAAGGGACCAAGAAACAGTCCACAGTTCAAGAACCCAAACCTGAAGGTCAGACAGGAGCAAAAGGCAGAGATGGTGATTCAGATGATGATGAGCATTGCTCCAAGTCGGCTGTTTTAGGGAATATTCCAGATTCATTAACCTCAGAGTTCCTGGAAATGATTGTGGAGAACATTTTGAGAGACCTAAACTCTCCGACTGCCTCCCAGGACTACAACCTGGAACTGATCCCTGACATCTCCTCTGCTGTTGTCACTTTCCAGAGAGGAAAAGGTACCCACTTAGTTTATGCTTATTCAGCTATATTTAGAACAACTTGAAATTTCATGTTTTTCTTTTAACGTCTTCACAGATAACACTGAGTTTATAGAACGATGTCCTCAAAATCGGATGTTTACAAAGAAGGGCTTATCTGTCCGACCCCTTGAGACCACAAAGAAGGTTGTGGTTGAAGGAGTTTCAAACTGCAGTGAAGACATGCTGTGCCTCTACTTTGAGAGTAAAGGGGGAGATGTGGAAGATGTTCAACTGAATGAAGCTGAACAATCTGCTGTCATCATATTTAAGAACCATCAAGGTAATTCACATGCCCTACTTTCTAATTACTGCAGTTTATTCTGACAGTATGTTCTGTTTAACAGAAGTCACTACTACCAAAATTGAGTCATGGAGTGTAACTTTGTGCTTTAATCCACAGATGTTAAGAAAGTCTTGGGTAAGAAGCATGAAATAAAGAAGGAAGAAGTCAAAGTCTATCCATTTTACAAATCTTTGGGAGTTCCACTTTATGGGAAAGATAAACCATCACCAAAGCTTCCTGCTGCCATCACTGAGCCCATTGACAACACTGTCCTCAGATACCTAGCTAACCACAAAGCGGCTCTGGAGACCATTGGCCGTGACTTGGAAAAACATTTCTGCAACATAACCCTGGAGCAGTCTGCCGTCCGCCTCAGTGCCTCGCCCTCATTACTGAAGCAAAAAGATGCCAAAGTCATGATCAAAGAGTGGGCAGATACTGTGAAGGCAGCCTTTTCTCAGGCTGTGTCAAAATTCAAATCCATTAAGTTCTCCCTGGAGTCGGAGGTATGGGAGGAGTCTGAGCAGAAGATTAAAGAGAAACTGCAGAAGGAAGATGTTGTTGTAGTTTCTGATAAAACCAGTGGTGTCCTTTCAGTGGCCGGCCTGGAAAATGATGTCAACAGACTTGAGAAACCCATTTCAGAAGTTCTTGACAGGATCAAGGAAAGGGTCAGAAGGGAGAAATTAAGTAAAACCCAAGAGATCAATGTGTCACCATCAATGTTCCACATCCTTTCTCAAGATGGTCTTCAGGATAAACTCTTGCAAGTGTACCCAGAACTCAAACTGTCTTATGACCAAAAGAAGAAAGCTCTGAAAGTAACTGGCTTTGTGGACGAGATTATTAATGCAACCCAGGTGATCAGCAATGCAACATTAGGATTAAAGCGACAGAATCTAGAAGTAGATGAATTTTTGCTTGACATGCTGAAGGACGAACAACAAGAGGAGGCCACCGATGCATTTCTAACAGCCTATGGCATAAAAGCAGCCTTGGAGATCAGTCCACAGAGGGTGCAGCTAGTTGCTGTTTCTGACAAGGATCTAATGATTGCTCAAGACCATCTAAACCAAATACTGAAATCTGAATACATTGAAGTTGAAGACCTGGAAGTCCTGAAGAAGCCAGAGTGGCAGCAGCTGGTCCTTCAGCAGGAAAAAGTCAACAGTGGGTCAGGAATGAGAGTTCAGATCATAACTCATCAACAGCAAGTGGTAGTGTCTGGTCACAAGGACAGTGTGGACAAAGTTAGCAGTGAACTAGAGCACTTTTTAACAGAAAATGCTCATGTTGAAGAATCTGTTGCTGTTAAGGCAAATGTCATCATTGAGTACCTGAAAAGTCAGACGACCTTGTTGAAACAACTAGTAGGGGGGGTGGGCGTGTCTTTCGGAAAAGAGGAAATCATCCTAAGTGGCTGTAGATCTGCTGTGAAAGATTGCAAGAACATAGTCAAAGATTTACTATCTTCTGTGTGCTTTGATAGATTTAAAGTCACAAAACCTGGAGTCAAGAAATGTTTTCAGGAAAAAGAATTGTTTTTTGCTTCCTCGATTACAAATGAAACTGGCTGCCTGGTTCAGCTGGCAGATAACTCGAACGAAGAAGACGACTTTGCCTTTGTACAAGTACAAAAACCCATTTACAAAGTCCAGACAAGTGATGGAGTGGACATAGTGGTCTCCAAGGCAGACATGTGCAGTTACTCTGTGGATGCAGTTGTCAACCCTTCTACTGAGGACTTGAAACACACCTCAGGTCTTGCTTTGGCACTTTCAAAAGCTGCAGGCCCTCAGTTACAAACTAAATGTGACCAAATAATTAATGTAAAAGGAAAACTCCGACCTGGAGACTGTGCCGTAACAGATGCTGGAGGAATGCTTCGGTGCAAAAAAGTGATCCATGCTGTAGGACCCTATTTTGATCAAGCAAAGCCAAAGAAGGCTGAGGCCCAGTTAAAAAGAACTGTTAGAGAAAGTTTAGAACAAGCTGAAAAGTGTGGCTGTGTTTCTGTGGCCATTCCTGCCATCAGCAGGAGTCTAGGCTTCCCACTCAATCTGTGCCTGGCTACCATTACTAGAGCAGTGAAGGATTACTGTGATGAGAAGTACGATGACAACACCCTGAAGACGATTCATCTGGTGGACAATGAGGACAGTGTTGCTCTTGGTCTGGAAAGTGCTGTGAAGCAGGAGTTTGGAAGTCATGGAGTTAGTGTTTCACCTCAAAATGTTAACCCTAAAGTTAGTCCGAAATCTGCACTACTCAAGCTTGGTCCACCTGACACCAGCTTGTGTCGAGCGCAGACCAAAGAGGGCTTGAGCATCGTTCTTAAAAAGGGAAATATTGAGGCTTCCAAGGTAAATATGAATGCGTTTGAAAAACTAATTTAAATATAAAGGTTTTTAAACTGAAATATTCTTCAGTGTGGACTGCCCTTTGTCTATAGAAAGAGGAACATATTCTGAAAGAGAGCGAGGGTAATGGGTGGTCCTGCAGAGGCCTTCCAGAAAGCTAATTTTATTACTGGTGCGATTTAAAGTTGTTTTACCAGACACGATTTTTATGTTTTCTAGATAGATTCAAGATTTCAGCTTCTGTGTGTGAACTCACTTCACTGTGAGTTTTTTCTACTGTAGGGTGAATCACAAGAGCCTCACATAACTCTACTCAATCAGTCTCTCTAGGATTATGCAAACCTAGGAAAAGCAGCTCAGGATAGAAATTTTCTTGACTGATTCTCCTTCCACTCATTGACTTTTGTTTGTGTTACAATACAAACTATTGTGAAATTACATATCTTAATAATACTGTATCACATTTTCAGTCAGAGGTAATTGTGAACACAGTGACGGAAGATCTTGTATTGGACAGAGGGGCGATTTCAAAAGCCATCTTCAGTGCAGCTGGAGCCAAACTTCAACAGCTGGTTCACAGCCAGAAAACGAAAGGAGCACCAGGAGAGATTGTTGTTACAGATAACTGCAAGCTGAAGAGCAAACAAGTTTTCCATGCAATTGCTCCACACTGGGACAAAGGCCAAGGCACAGCTGAAAAGGTACAGGATTTTTATCAGGTGTATGTTTTAAAGTTTTTTCTGAATCAATGAAACTACCAGGTAATCTGGTTTACAAAATGTTTTTCAGACCCTATCTGGGATCTTTAAAGATTGCTTGGACCTGGCGGAGAAAGCTCGGCTATCATCTATAACTTTCCCAGCTGTTGGCACCGGAAACTTGGGTTTTCCAAAAAATCTTGTTGCCACTTTGATGCTGGAAAAATTCTTGGAGTTTAGCAGCCAAAGACAATCCAAGAACCTTAAGAAGATTACAGTTGTTCTATATCCTGGAGATGCACCGACTATTAAGGTAACAAAAAAATAAGAATCATTGTAATGTTAGAGAGCTAAGCATTTATTTTAGAACTTATTGAACAACATTGATAGTTGGTAAAATGGACTACAAATACAGAAATTTGCAGTGAAATCTGACGACTAAGCCTTTTATTAAAAGAAAATAATGTCAAATTTATTTTGCAGGTATTCACTGATGAATTTCAGAAAAAGTTTCCCAGTGCCACAGGTTCTTCAGCAGCTACAGTTCCAGCGTCTGCAGATTCTTCAAAAGGTACTGGTAGGCAGATCCTTTCAGTTGCCATTTGCTTAACTTACACAAGACTTGAGTAGTCGCCTAATTTCAAGGTTAATGTGATCATTTTGACTGGTTTATGTCTACCAACAGGCAAATTCTCTAAAGTTGTCTCCAGCTCAGGAATGCATGAGACAAAACTGGGAAATGTGACGATTCAGGTAGTAAGTGGAGATATAACAAAGGAGACGACTGATGTCATTGTCAACTCTTCAAATGATAACTTCACTCTCCAGTCTGGTAAATCAATCTTCCTAATATTGATTTGTGAGACATACATGTTTCTCACAAACATGAATATATGAGTGTAAATATGGTACACTCATATTTAATTAAGTAAATATGAGTGTACCATCACATCTAGTAAGATTTACTTATTTAAAAAGATGAAATAAAGACAAACATTGGTCATCAGTATCAAACCTTTCTCTTCATGTATTTTCCCAGGAGTATCCAAGGCTATTCTGGATGCAGCTGGTGTAGTTGTTTTAGAAGAATGCCAAAATCTTGGTAAGAACATTAACTTTTGCTTTGTTAAAACATGCATTTTTATTTTATGGTTAATTTAGTTCTTCAACTAGGTTGTGATTGTGATTGAAACACCTCACCAGGTTCCCAGCTAAATCCAGGCATGATAATGACGGTACCAGGAAACCTAAAGTGCAAAAAGATTCTCCACCTGGTTGGACAGACGGACCCAGTGAAAATCCACAGCACTGTAAAGGAAGCACTCCAAATGTGTGTGAAGAACTCCTACACTTCTGTTTCGTTTCCTGCCATTGGTACAGGTGAGGATTACCAACATCTTAAGCTCAGCTCATCTTAGGCTACATTCACACTGCAGATTTAGTGCTCAATTCTGAATTTTTGCTGAAATGGGATTTTTTTTTTTGCGTGATTGTTTATATTACTAATTATTCCCAACTGAAACAAGACTTATGTGTGAACAATTTACAATCCCAAAGTGACCCTCACGCACTAAATAAGAACAGACGTTAAACTACACCACACTGTTTAAGAAAGCAGCAATGGACACCGCCCTTGATTTTAAAGTTTATTCAGCAATGGGAGCCAACAGTATTGTCACAAGATCATAATAAGACGAAGGAAGCTAAAAATGTCCTGGACTGCAACTTCTGTACAGAAGTCTGTTTGGATGTGTTGTCAAGGTTAGGGTTAACCTAACTCTAACTAAGAGTGGTAGGATTGTGATGTGATTCAGTGACACAGACTTCATTCATCATTTCATAATTAGAATTTTCTACCGTTGTTTTCGTCCTGAAAACCACAGCTGGCATCTTCTGGTGCAGAATTATGATCGATTTCTCACATCAATGACGTAAAACTTGTATAGAGAGCAACACAAACGTTCAGCCTGCTGATGCTTTGAAAGTTATCGGATACATATCTGAATTAGTTCTACATATGGAAGTGACATAGTTTGGAATTTTTTTGGAGGTGAAAAGATTATAGAAATAGACCGTCTACGCCAGGGGTCTCAAACTCAATTTACCTGGGGGCCGCTGGAGGCAGAGTCTGGGTGAGGCTGGGCCGCATAAAGGATTCCACAAAAAATATCCTGAAACATTTAATTATTTCTCCAATGCATAAACTGCAGGCTTTGGCTTTGAAAAAGACATGATGAGGTGTGACAAAATTTAGGGTGCATTCACACTGCAGCCTGAAGTGACCCAATTCAGATTTTTTTTTTGTCAAATCGGACATTTTTTGCTGGACCGTTCACACAGCCACATATGCGACCTGTATGTCTTCTGCAGTCTGAACGGGCAAACAACCTGAAAGTGTCCCGCAGTAGAGGACGTAATAGTGTCAGCGTTCTCAGTAGAAGTGCTCAGTTTTTGCGGAAGTAAATATGGAGGCTAACGGTGGAGCTTAGCTCACGTATTTGAAGTTGTTGTTCAACCGAGCAACAAATATCAACAACTGATGGACTATAATCCTCATTATAGTCCGTCAAAGTTGTTTTTCTTCCCACTTGCGCGTATCAGGACGCAGAATTTGTTGAGTATCAGTGACGTTCAGTTCGGATGAATGCGGCCTGGACGTTAGGTTGCATTTGAAGCGGATACTATCGGATATGGGTCGCATTTGAAAAGAACCCAGCCTGTGCTGTTCAGACTGTCATGAAAAGATCGGATACAGGTCGCATTACATCAAAAAAATTGGAATTGGGTCACTTCAGGCTGCAGTGTGAACGCACCCCAAGTTTATTCCACTTTGTATCATTCTTGTTCTATGTTTCATAGAAGTCTTTAGCCAGCTAGCAACAAATGGAGAACGTAATGACACGTGACGTCATTACCGCTTCTACTTGTCACAACAGCGCGGCGGATGATGAGCAGCCCGGTAGCAGTCGCCTTTCTCTGCGTTTGATCGTGGCATTTGTTAATGGTAGAAAGTACAGGAATGGCAACTGCAGGGAACTGGTACCGGACTGTTCCATCATCCGCCGCACCATTGTTACAAGCGTAGTATGCATAAAGTTGGTGTAGCTTAGCCTAGCACCGAATGTCAGACATGATGAGGAACGGCAGGCGGGACGTCCTTCAGAGGTCTCTCCACCCCTTCCCCCAGTGGGCCGCCCTAATATTATACTTTAATATCACAATTAAAGTATAATATTAGGGCGGTCCACGTGGGGGCCATGAGACATTGTCCTGCGGGCCACAATTGGCCCACGGGCAGCGAGAATGAGACCTCTGGTCTACGCTATAGTATAGCATAGCACAGTCCAGCCATAGATGTGCTATATAAGGTCTATTTTATGCCTCGTCTATGTTATGCAGTTAGCATAGACCTATGAAAAAGACGCACAGGTCTCATATGGGCATAAAAAACAGATTTGGGTAGGGTAGGGTTTGCCTGCTTTGTGAACGTAGCCTTTGTTTTTTTGCTAATGTAGATCCAGATTACCTCAGTGTCAGATGTTGACTAACCGATTCTGAAGATGTGTAGTCTTGACGTGACCAAATGACGGAGTGGTCATTTCACTGGAATTGACCATTTTCATTTTTTGGATCCAAAGATTTTGACTGTAGATTTGGATTGAATAAACATAAACATATTTTTCCTCCTCCACCCAAAGATGAGTCTCAAATTAACTCTTTGTGGCTGGAAAGGAACTCTTAGAATTTGCAGATTTGAGCCATCAACCACTTGTGTTGCACGTTTCCAGGTCAAGGCAATGTACAGGCCAAACAAGTGGCAGACTCCATGATGAACGCAGCGATTGATGTTTTCAGCCAAAACACCTCCAGCTCCCTAACTTTAATCAGGATAGTCATTTTCCAGCAACCTATGCTAAAAGATTTCCACAGCAGCATGCAAGAAAGAGAAGCCACTGATCCAAAGGAAAAAGTTGGAATCTTGTCCTATTTTGGCCAAAAGATAAAAGGTAAGCATAGAGAGAAAAATAGTTGTTGCTTTTATAAGAATTGTTTTTTAGATGAAATTCTTATTTAAGTTGTTTTGTTTATTCTCGCAGCTATATTTGTACCTGAAAGCTCTGAAAAAAAACAGGAAGATGAGACGTTTGATATTGAGACCATGGAAGTGAAGTCTACTGTCTTCCATATCTGTGGTGCCTCACTGGCCAAAGTAGATGCAGCCAAGAAGAAGATAAATGACCTGATATCTGATGAACTGTGCAGTGAAGAGATAATGGACAACGACATCTTGAACTTCTCCTCTGCAGACTGTCAGCACATCGTTGACATTCAGAAGAAGTTTGGTGTGAGCATCAAAAATCAAATCACTAATGGCCAAGCCGCTTTCATCATTGAAGGCCTCAGTAAAGATGTTCTTCGAGCCAATCGGGAGATAGATAACATGCTGAAGAAGGTGAGAGGAGAGCAGGAGCTGAAAAGGAAGTTGGAGCTGGCAGCCACTGTGGCAGACTGGCAGTATCAGCGACACGGGCTTCAATATCAGAGTTTTGATCAGATGACCAACTATGAGCTTGAGCATGCGTTGGAGAGGGCAGCACCCACTCTAAAAATTACCATCCATGGTTCAGACTATACTGTCCAGATGCCTAAAGGACCGGCCACTGACAGCAATGGAACCATCCTGCAGATAAGACGAATTGACAGATTGAAAGGTATTTCATCCTTAGATTTGTTTTTTTTAATGTTCTGCCTCTAAAGTATCTAAAAGTCATGCTCAGTGCTACTGGTCTTTTATTTGTCGGCAGGGAATCAAAATCTTCTATTTCCTAAACTGTGTAATGAAACTTCTACAATTTTTTTCTATTTTTACAGATGAAGATGTTCCTGAGTTTTGGGATGACATGCCAACTGGTAAAACATGTCATGCTGTCACCCTCCAAGCTACATCATCAGAGTACGCAGAAGTCCTCAATCTCTTCAAAGCCACATGCAATCGAGCCATCATCAAGGTAATATCATTAGTAGTGTTTGTTCCTGGCACACAGTTTGAAGAAGCTAGTTGCTAGTAAGTGCTAGGGAAGAATTGCTATTCAAAAAGGACATATACTCTTAGATCGAAAGGATCCAGAACCCTACACTGTGGAAGAGTCTTCAGATCAAAAAGCATGAAATGGAGCTGAGAAATAATCATCAGAACAATGAGAAACGTCTTTTCCACGGCACCAGTGAAGACACTGTCCCAGTCATCAATGAACGTGGCTTCAACAGAAGCTATGCAGGAAAAAATGGTGAGACTTTCAGCGATTTCTTTGTCTTTAAGAGATCTGTCTGCTGAATCAGTAACTTTTAACAAAAAATCTCTTTGTAGTTTTATTCTAGTTTTTGAGGTTGGATCTAATATTAATTGTGATGTTGCAGCACTTTTGCTCAGCGATGTAAATGGAACAGCTAGGCCTGTCACGATAAACAATAAATCGATTAATCGTGCAATAAAAAAACTTATCGATAAGTGCTGAAATGCCCCGTTTCAGCTGTTTGGGATTCCCCTTGGTAATTTCCCATCAGAAAGCAGGAGGAGAATCCACGCTGCCCGTCACATTCAGCATTAAGCTCCCAGTCGGGGAAAACCCCTGATTTAGATCAGAGCGGCCACTACTCCCCTCCGGTCCGCTATCCGCTGTTGCGCTTTGTGTTGCGAATTACTGTTCGCACGCAACAGCATTTCTTAAGGCGATGCTATCGCTTATCGCCGATAAATCTTTAGGCGATTAATCGACCAGCAAAATCTGTTATCGCAACAAACCTAGGAACAGCCGATTGTGCTTTTAGAAAAACATAATTAACGTGGACTAACTCTAGACTTTTTTAAGCAATTCTCTGGTTATTTATTTGTCATAAAATTAAATATATTTAATTTTGAAATATTCTTTAAGTTGCAGTATATAGCTTTTATTAAAATATGTTTTTTACTTGCACCATGTCATGATAATATGAGACAAATAATCTGCGAAAAAATGTTGCTACTGTTTCTTCTCCCACTGCTCCCAGTACTAACTGCAGAAATACTATACAATCTAATCAGAAATAACCAATCAAAGCCAGGAGAAGGGTCTTCTTGGTGTTGTCAATCATCCTCATGTACATACTGCTCACACCCTGGCCTTTGCTTTAAGGAGGTGGAGGAGATGGATTGTTTAACAGATTATCTCTGATAGCAAAATGTCATGACATGGTAACAGTTTTAAAATGTATGGACAAACATTCTTTTGTAAAAGTTACATACTGCAGCTTTAAGAAGCTAAGTAAGATTATTGAGAACTTCTTTAAATCAAAAATTAACACTGATCTGTTTTCAGCTGCCTGTTATGGAAATGGTTCCTACTTTGCCGTTAATTCCAGCTACTCTGCCAGTAACACCTACTCCAGGCCCAATGCGAAGGGAGAGAAGTTCATGTACCTGTGCAAAGTGCTGACAGGCGACTACACCCTGGGACAGCAAACCATGATCGCTCCACCACCCAAAGGGAATCTCGCCATATATGACAGTGTGGTGGACAACACGACCACCCCCAGCATGTTTGTAGTGTTTCATGACACCCAGGCCTATCCTGAGTATCTCATCACCTTCAAGTAGCAACACTGCGAGAACATTAAATACAAATAGAAGATATGATAATCATGCTAAGTTTAATAATTTCTTTAACTGTTTCACCTTGAGCTCACTTAGTAGTTTTTATCAGGCCCCTTTAGTGCCTTAAAGCGTTGCCTTAACTTCTCCTGCATATGTAACGTTGGACCCTACAACCAGGAACCAGTGAAAGATCAAATCAAGAGCTTCTCAAACATGCTGCCTATGTTGGCACTTCTGTTCTAGAAATAATGTTACTGTATAAGTTTCACACTCTTATAAAATTAACAATCAGTTCTAGATTAAAAAATGAAAGTAAAAGTTAACAGGTGTCCAAATTAAAACTCTAGAATGTATAGTAAGTGATTTCACTGTACAAGCTCTCAGTAAATTTCTATACTTAAAAAAAATAAAACATTGTTGAAAAACTCTTTTCTCTCATTATTCTAGTCCTTAATAAACAGAAATTCTAAAAAATAAAAAAAAGTAGGTAAAGGCTGGTCCTGATTTGGTACGTGATGTAAAATGGGTTTTTCTGTTTTAAACAGTGTTAAACTGGTTTGTCTCTGTAATTTGGACTTTATTCTTCAACAAATCCCCATACTCTACAATGATTGGCAACAAAATGAGTAAATGATAATAATTTTTACCTCCTTTGGACTGTCCGTGGAAATGGAGGTTGCAATAACTTCAATCCGACATCACAGCCATAAAGGTAAACGTACCTGGAACATTATCATCACTGTATGCAACCATTCTGCTGATCAGAACTATCACATGGCAGACAGTCAAAGGCTTTCTGCAGTCCATCTGGTCAACAAATCTGGCTTTCCACTAAAGATATCAACATCAAGGCTTCCTCCAAAAAACCACCCCAACACCCCATCTTATCCCCAAATTTGAAGATTCACTCAGTTTTCCATGCTTCTTTGCTTGGACCCAAGTATAAAGGAACAAATGATTCATGGAAAATTAATTTGTTCTATTTGGGAAATATTTTATCCAGAAAGGGGTTTCCATGGAAGTTTGTTCTCTGTTGGCTTTAGCTGGTCAGATAATCCCTGCAATAGGTCCAACTTAAAAGCTCTACAAAAATTATACTGGCTTCACTTGTAGGAAACATTTAGTTATTGCAGAAACCCTGAACTGGCTTAATACTGGACTTTATTTTACAAAAACATTGTCCTACATCAAGACAGTTTTGTTTCAAACAGCCTTTTACATGCTGAAGGAAGTAAACAATCATTCATCTCCAGTGTTTGCTGGGGTTTTCATTTGCTCTGGAATCTGGTTTTTCCAGCTTATGTGGTTTTGTCACTTCAAACCACATAAGTTTTCAGGCTGAAAGTTTCTCCTGTTCAGTGAGGCAACATGTCATGTTTTTTATTCAGTCACAATATCAATCAGTTCAGGCTCTTAGTTTGAACACTCTGGACCGGCAAAAAACTTAGCAGATCTTTGTTGATATGGCAACTGCTGCTCAGACGCATCAAGGACTGTGGCCAGCTGATGTTGGATTTCTCCTAAAAATCAGCTTTGCACTTACATAGCAGAGTACAGTAATAGAGCAGTATGGGTGAGTTTGCAGGCCAGGTTAATTAAAATGAAAATGAAAAGCATGAATATTATATATGTATATTTATGACATACATAATATACAAAGTAAGTAGAGACAGGGTGAAAGAGCAGGCAGAGGGAAATTAGGAGAAGTGGGGCAAGTTAAGAAATGTAGCTAAGAGCTGAGAATGGAGAAACATACTGTATAACTAAAGGGAAAAGAGCTGCAGCTAACAGGAGCACTGATCTAAAGAACCTCAACCTAAATGTACAAATAAAGAAGAAAAGAACTAGCATGGAGGAATATACAATAACCAAATTTAAGTAAATACAAAACTATCGAAATCAGAAACACAAGTGAAACGAAAACCTGCAGATCAAGACAGGAACCCCTGAACCCTGAAAGTGGTATCTTTATGCTGGTATCTTTAAAAAAATGTCCCAGATGAATGCAGTTTACTTTTAAAAGATCCTTTTATATGATGAAGGAAGTAAACAATCATTCATCTCTAATGCTTGCTAGTGTTTTCCATTCCTTTCAACTTCAATCTGGTTTTTCTACCCATGGAGAAAGTGTGTCTACCTGTTTTTTGTCATCACTTAAAATCACAAAAGTTTTGAGAATAAAGTTATTTCAGCCATATGTTGGGATTTATTCCACAATTTGCCTCTGAAGCATCTAAATAATTTCATACTTGATGTCACTTGTCTTTAATTTATCTGCTACAAATTACCTGGTTTTCAATTTCCTAAAATGTCAAAAAAAAAAAAACTACATGTTTCCTTTATCACAGGTCATGATGTTGTATAGTCATGCCTCAGCACTCCAGGCACAGAATATGAAGCTGGCTGCCAACATATGTCAAGAAATCTATTGCTCTTCCAAAAGGACATCTAGTGGTGACGTGTGAACTAATTTGTCTCCTGGAATTGATAAGAAATCATAATGTTGAGAAGAGCATGCACTTTGTAGCACTCAGCACCCAACAGCAGCATGTAGCCTTGACTCCCAGAAGCCACAACAGCCACCCAGAGCACATATCCGTCCAACATGGAGGTAGGCCAACAGCAGGCACACAGAGATATGCAGAAGACCCACCAAGTCTCACTGCCACATCCCCCACCCAGGTTCAGCCAGGAATCTGGTCACCACAGCCACACCTCCCAAACCTCCCAAAGAGTCCATCAAGGTACCAGACAGGGACCGTCAATCCACAGAAGCTGGGACCCAGAAAGACCAAAGAGGGCAAGAGCACTATGTTATCCCACCCTGGTCAAACAGCCACCAGGGGACTAAGGTGGTGGCATCTCAGCCAGGATCCAGCTCAGTCCCTGCAGGCAGCATCCAGTCCAGATCAACCCTAAGAGCCATAAACTACCATTCAGGAGGCAACAGACTGATTACCACTCCATAGCATGATAAGGGCCCTCACACATCACCATCACACCAAGAGGGGTTCCCTCCAAAAGCTGCACTATCGCTAGAGACTCCAAGGTCATCCCCACACTAATGCTGAGCCAGTGCAGATGCAAGACAGGAACAGAAGAGGGCAATGTTGCCATCCAATGCCAATGTACTGTGTCATCTATACTCATGGTGAGAGTCTCTAGAACATGTATTTAAGGTTATTTGTGGGTTTTGGAATGACTGTCAATGTTGTTTGTAAACCAAAGTCGGGTCAGCAGTGGGTCTAGTTTAGTAGCCTTTGGAGTTGCATTATGGTTCCAAGCCACAGCAGCAGTGGGATCAGAAACCCCTCATAAACACCCACAAGATGACAATGTATAATATAATGTGATTCTATATTAGATTCTTGATGAATATATATTTGCCTTTCTTCAGCCTGGTATTCTGAACAATATGTTGTGATGTGTTTTAAAATCTTGCTCTTTGTGCTACTTTTTAACTTTATGCCCCCGCCCCTCCAAAGGTCTTTGCACAGCCCTGCCTACAGCAAATCTATAAGACAGTTGGCTTTCCTGGTTACAGTCATAGATGAATTAGTAAGAAGTCGGACCAGATAGACGAAGGGAGGCCAGCATCATGGCGGAGGAATACGCCTTCCCTGTTCTGGTGGAGTTAGAAGAAAGCAACACACCAAGACTGAAAAATAAGTTGGTGAAATATTTTCAGAGTAAAAAGTCCAACGGAGGAGACTGTGAGGTGGACTATGAGTCCGGGAGCCAAACTGCGCTGCTGCGCTTCCGCAGAGAGGAAGGTGAGTCCAGACGGTCAGATTCTGATCAGTCCTGAGTGAAAACCTGCTGGATTTAACCCGGTTTCTCTCTCAGACCAGAAAAATGTCCTGGGAAAAAAGACGCACCAGATCAGCCTGGATAAAGGAGTGTTGAAGATGACAGTCCGCCTTCCTTCAGACGGAAAACAGAAGCAGGTGAGAGATAAAAAGTGGAAGTTAGTTAATAATCTGACTTATAGTTTTCTATGCTGTCATAGGAGTATTGCTTTACTAATTATTATTGAAATAATTTTTGGACAAGTTTATCTAACATGAATTTCTGTAATCGCATGAAAGGCTTTTGTCACATATTTGTGGTTTTGGGTGTGATGTATTTTATGTGTAGTAATCAGTAAACTCATTTTATGACTTTGTTAACTGATCCATTCATGTACAATGATGCTGACCTGATCTGTCCCGGGCCTTTGAACTCTCTTTGCTTTCTGTTTCAACTCCAAGCTCCTAATAAAGTCATGGCCCTGCAGGGTTTTTTATTGTTTACTGGAAATCAAATGAATAATCAGAATCCAAGAAGGCTAATTTTGCTTTTGTCCTTTCATTTTGTGTGTAAGCAAATAAACTTCTCTTTTTATTACCTTTCTGAAATCTAAACCATTGACATTTCAGTCCCTGAATATAAAATTAATCATTATTGTGCAGAACAAAAAAGTCTGAAATATTTGTAAAATGTATTTTAAACAGGGGGATTCATCTGATGAAGGCAACAAAAAGTGTAAGTATCCATGGAGGAAATATCCGTTTTTGGGTGCGAAATTAATTAATAATTAATAATGATAGGATTATTCTTCTGTGTCTGATTCTTGGGATTTAATTAAAAGTCTACAAGCAAATAACATATAGAACTGTGTATTAATTATGTTTTAATTAAAATCAAACAAAAGTTTTTTAAACGTGCACCTGCATGCAAGTACATGAAGCATGATATACTGTAACTAAATCTAAGTGACCCTGAAGCTGGATAAAGATGAAACAGAGTAAAAGTGCATATTAGTGCATATTAGCTATTATCATAAAACCTCTGATGATTTAACACCATGCTCATACTAGGTGTTATTTTCAGTTTGTCAGAAAGACACAGTTTTGAGATTTGATATTAAGGTTGGGAGGTGTAATTATGTTTGACTCCAAACATTTTCCTGCAGTTTGATCTTAAAACAGGACTCTTTTATGGAGTTAGATTTGTTTCGCAATTATTATTAATTATTATTATTAATTATTATACATATTGTTATACAGATAGACAGCAGTTTTAAGCTTTAATTTGAACATTTTCAACTATTAAATATATAGAAAAATTAAATGATCTCACCTAATTTTCATTAAATGAAATGATCTCATATTACTCTCTGATTGCTGACAAAATTCTACCAGGGCTTTAAATAACCTATAAATAAACATTTGCATTTTGTGATTCTATGAACCAGTTTGTCTTTTCTTCATTCTAAATAGACCAATGCGAATCACAAAAAGCAATCACCAAGAGTCATTAGAATACCTAAATAAATACCAAATTTAAATAATTGTGGCCCCACTTTGCTTTTCACTATAGCAGGTTTTTACTATGTCATCTTTTATATTTCAATGACAGCAGACTACGCAGGGGCCAACAAACAATCACCAATTCAAGAACCCAACTCTGTAGATGGTGGTCAGACGGGTCCAAAAGGCAAAGATGGTGACTCAGATGATGAGGAGCAGTGTTCCGAATCGGCTGTTTTAGGAAATATTCCAGATTCTGTAACCTCAGAGTTCCTGGAAATGCTGTGGAGAACATTTTGAGAGACCTAAGCTCTCCGACTGCCTCCCAGGACTACAACCTGGAACTGATCCCTGACATCTCCTCTGCTGTTGTCACTTTCCAGACTGGAAAAGGTACCAACTTAGTGTATGAGTGTAAAATGAACAGCTTGAAATTTGGAACTTTTGCTTATTTCAGTTTGGAACTTTCTCACAGATAACACTGAGTTTATAGAAAGATGTCCTCAAATCCGGATGTTTACAAAGAAGAACCTATCAGTTCGACCCCTTGAGACCACAAAGAAGATTGTGGTTGAAGGAGTTGCGGACTGCAGTGAAGACATCCTCTGCCTCTACTTTGAAGATAAAGGCGGAGAGGTGGAAGATGTTCAACTGAATGAAGCTGAACAATATGCTGTCATCACCTTTAAGAAGCACCAAGGTATTTCACTTGCCCCACAGAGCTACGTTCAACTTTTTGTGAAATCTGATTTTCTTTTTTGCGTTAGGTCATATTCCAAATGTATGCGATTTGTATGTGATTATCTGTGTGAACTGCAAACAAACTAAAAGTGTCCCATAAGCACCATCGCAGTAACATCACACATAGCGAGCATGCTCAATGTTTGCACAAGTAAACATGGATGGTTGTTGTCCAAACGGAGCCAGCACATTAACAACTTAATCCGCTTAAACATGCACCATGGATGTTGTTTTTCTTCACGATTCCTCGTTTGAGGATGCAGAATATTGAGGTTTATTGAGAATCAATGATGGAAGAATGCTACCTGGCTGTACAGAATCAGATCACTACGTGTCACAAATATCAGCTATGTATCATATTTAGGACCATATATCCAAGTTGCCTGGGTCATATTTGTACAAATAAGATCTGTGTTGTTCAGACGTTCATGAAAAGATCAGAAACAGATCACATAAGGGCAAAAATGTTTAATTTCTATCATTTCAGGCTCCTGTGTGAACATAGCTTATTACAGTTTATTCTAGCAACATGCTCTATGATTAACAAAATCGGCTGATACCAATAGTGAGACAAGGAGTGTAACTTTATGCTTTAATTCACAGATTTTAAGAAAGTCTTGGGTAAGAAGCATGAAATAAAGAAGGAAGAAGTCAAAGTCTACCCGTTTTACAAATCTTTGGGAGTTCCACTTTATGGGAAAGATAAACCATCACCAAAGCTTCCTGCTGCCATCACTGAGCCCATTGACAACACTGTCCTCAGATACCTAGCTAACCATAAAGCAGCTCTGGAGACCATTGGCCGTGACTTGGAAAAACATTTCTGTAACATAACCCTGGAGCAGTCTGCTGTCCGCCTCAGTGCCTCGCCCTCATTATTGAAGCAAAAAGATGCCAAAGTCATCATCAAAGAGTGGGCAGATACTGTGAAGGCAGCCTTTTCTCAGGCTGTGTCAAAATTCAAATCCATCAAGTTCTCCCTGGAGTCGGAGGTATGGGAGGAGTCTGAGCAGAAGATTAAAGAGAAACTGCAGAAGGAAGATGTTGTTGTAGTTTCTGATAAAACCAGTGGTGTCCTTTCAGTGGCCGGCCTTGAGAATGATGTCAACAGACTCGAGAAACCCATTTCAGAAGTTCTTGACAGGATCAAGGAAAGGGTCAGAAGGGAGAAATTAAGTAAAACCCAAGAGATCAATGTGTCACCATCAATGTTCCACATCCTTTCTCAAGATGGTCTTCAGGATAAACTCTTGCAAGTGTACCCAGAACTCAAACTGTCTTATGACCAAAAGAAGAAAGCTCTGAAAGTAACTGGCTTTGTGGATGAGATTATTGATGCAACCCAGGTGATAAACAACGCAACATTAGGATTGAAGCGAGAGAATCTAGAAGTAGATGAGTTTTTGCTTGACATGCTGAAGGACGAACAACAAGAGGAGGCCACCGATGCATTTCTAACAGCCTATGGCATAAAAGCAGCCTTGGAGATCAGTCCACAGAGGGTGCAGCTTGTTGCTGTTTCTGACAAGGATCTAATGATTGTTCAAGACCATCTAAGCCAAACACTGAAATCTCAATACATTGAAGTTGAAGACCTTGAAGTCCTGAAGAAGCCGGAGTGGCAGCAGCTGGTCCTTCAGCAGGAAAAAGTCAACAGTGGGTCAGGAATGAGAGTTCAGATCATAACTCATCAACAGCAAGTGGTAGTGTCTGGTCACAAGGACAGTGTGGACAAAGTTAGCAGTGAACTAGAGGACTTTTTAACAGAATATGCTCATGTTGAAGAATATGTTGCAGTTGAAGCAAATGTCATCATTGAATACCTGAAAAGTCAGACGACCTTGTTGAAACAACTAGTAGGTGGGGTGGACGTGTCTTTCGGAAAAGAGGAAATTATCCTAAGTGGCTGTAGATCTGCTGTGAAAGACTGCAAGACCACAGTCAAAGATTTACTATCTTCTGTGTGCTTTGATAGATTTAAAGTCACAAACCTGGAGTCAAGAAGTTTTTTAAGGAAAAAGAATCATTTTTTGTTTCCTTAATTAAAAGTGACACTGACTGCCTGGTTCAGCTGGCTGATAATTCAAAGGAAGAAGACGACTTTGCTTTAGTACAGGTACAACGACCCATTTACAAAGTCCAGACAAGTGATGGAGTGGACATAGTGGTCTCCAAGGCAGACATGTGCAGTTACTCTGTGGATGCTGTTGTCAATCCTTCTACTGAGGACTTGAAACACACCTCAGGTCTTGCTTTGGCACTTTCAAAAGCTGCAGGCCCTCAGCTGCAGGCAGAATGTGACCAAATATTTAATGTAAAAGGAAAACTCCGACCTGGAGACTGTGTCGTAACAGATGCTGGAGGAATGCTTCGGTGCAAAAAAGTGATCCATGCTGTAGGACCCCATTTTGATCAAGCAAAGCCAAAGAAGGCTGAGGCCCAGTTGAGAAAAACTGTTAGAGAAAGTTTAGAACAAGCTGAAAAGTTTGGCTGTGTTTCTGTGGCCATTCCTGCCATCAGCAGAAATCTTGGCTTCCCACTCAATCTGTGCCTGGCTACCATTACTAGAGCAGTGAAGGATTACTATGATGAAAAGTACGATGACAACACCCTGAAGACGATTCATCTGGTGGACAATGAGGACAGTGTTGCTCTTGGTCTGGAAAGTGCTGTAAAGCAGGAGTTTGGAAGTCATGGAGTCAGTGTTTCGTCTCAAAATGTTAACCCTAAGGTTAATCCAAAACCTCCACTACTCAAGCTCGGTCCACCTGACACCAGCTTGTGCCGAGCGCAGACCAAAGAGGGCTTGAGCATCGTTCTTAAAAAGGGAAATATTGAGGCTGCCAAGGTAAATATGAATGTTTTTCAATGTTTAATTTAAAGATAAAGGTTTGAAATTTAAATACTCCTTCAGTTGGTCCTCTCTATGTCTGTCATTTATAGAAAGAGGAATTAATTCTAAAAGTAGAGAGAGGCTTGGCTGGTCCTGATAGTGGCATTTAATAGTGCTAGTCTTTTTTTAATGGAAGACTAATATTTAGGTCTTTTAAAGTTTTCTAATTAGACTTAGGATCCTGTCAGAATTTCTTCTTTATCTAATCTCCCTGCACTGTGAATTTTTTACACTTTTAGTAAAGTACAAGAGCCTCACACAACCCTACTCAGTCTGTCTCTCTAGTTTTACAGAATGCAGACCTAAAAAAGTAGATATGTGAGGATAGAAATATTTCCTTGACCAATTCCATTACAATTTATTGTTTTTTCTGTTCATGCAAAATAAAATGAAATTACATATTTTAATTTAGTTGTGCCACATTTTCAGACAGAGGTGATTGTGAACACAGTGGCAGAAGATCTTGTATTGAACAAAGGGGCGATTTCAAATGCCATCTTCAGTGCAGCTGGAGCCAAACTTCAACAGTTGGTTCACAGCCAGAAAGCCAGTGGATCACCAGGCGAGATTGTTGTTACAGACGGCTGCAAGCTGAAGAGCAAACAAGTTTTCCATGTAATTGCTCCAAGCTGGGACAAAGGCCAAGGCACAGCTGAAAAGGTACATCATATTCATAAAGTGTAGAATACTTTTTTTTTAATTGCTGAATCAATGAAACAACTTGGCAATCTGGTTTAAAATATCTTTCAGACTCTAGATGGGATCTTTAAAGATTGCTTGGACCTGGCGGAGAAAGCTCGGTTCTCATCTATAACTTTCCCAGCTGTTGGCACCGGAAACTTGGGTTTTCCAAAAAATCTTGTTGCCACTTTAATGATGGATAAATTCTTGGAGTTCAGCAGCCAAAGACAATCCAAGCATATTAAGAAGATTACAGTTGTTCTTTATCCTGGAGATGCACAGAGTATTCAGGTAAACAAACAATAACAATCAATGTCATATTAATTTGCTAAGCAACAAATTAGCACAATATCCCAGTACTATAGCTATTATACTTCTTCAGTGTTAAATATTTATTTATGCTTCGGGATCTAGGAAATTGAACTTACATGTGTTAATTAGAGTTGGTCATGTACATTCTCATGGTTACTTGAGAATTTATGGGGGATACTGTTGCTTTTTTCTGAAGTAACATTAAGGTGCTTTTTTACTATACTGTTCTCTGTTTGAAGTTAATTGGTGGATTAACAGCATTACTTCAAGCATCTAAATTTTTATTATTTATACTGTAATTAATGTATAACTCTTATGAGAAATGACTATTATAAGAAAGTATCAAACAAATTTTGCAGATATTTACAGATGAATTTCAGAAGAAGTTTCCCAGTGCCACTGGACTTTCAGCAACAGGTCCAACGCCTGCAGATTCTTCACAAAGTACAGGTAGGCAGTTTCCTGTAGTTTAACTTACATAAGTCTTGAGCAGTTGTTTAATTTCAAGGTTAAATTGTTATTTCTGTCTGTTTTATCGGCAGGTAAATTCTCAAAAGTTGTCTCCAGTTCAGGAAAGCATGAGACTAAACTGGGAAATGTGACAATTCAGGTAGTAACTGGAGATATAACAAAGGAGACGACTGATGTCATCGTCAACTCTTCAGATAACAGTTTCACTCTCAAGTCTGGTAAATAATTTTAGATCTGATATATCTGTCATACAAAATATGAGTGACCAGGATGCATGAAACACATACTTTAATCTTCCATAATAATATTAATTTATTGTCAGAGATACAGTGGAACCTGATATGCAGCCACCAATGAATACCTCAATTCCATGAATACTTGAGGTTCCTTCTAAAAAATGATCAAAATCTCCCTGCAGTTCAAACATCATGTGCAAATTCATCCACTGATGCTTCTGGACACATTATCAGTGATGTTCCTGGAATCCTTGTAACTGCAACATCTGAAGTGTTTTGTACTCAATAGTACTAAAACAACTGTACATTACCTAGCTTGATGTGTTAATTTGTTTTTTCAGTGGAGTTCAGAAATAGCAGTCAGGAGACACACTTTTGGATTATATGATGAAGAAAAACATTGACTGTCAAAACCTTTAAACCTTTCACTTCATTTACCTTCCCAGGACTGTCCAAGGCTATTCTGGATGCAGCTGGTGTAGCTGTTTTAGAAGAATGCCAATATCTTGGTAAGAACATTAACACTTGCCTGTTTATAGCATGCACACTTAGTTTAAATTTAGCTCTGTAACTAGATTGTGATTGTGAACCCCATCAGGTTCCCAGCCCAATCCTGGCATGATAATGTCAGGACCAGGAAACCTAAAGTGCAAAAAAATTCTTCACCTGGTTAAACAGTCAGATAAAGGAAAAATCCACAGTTCTGTAAAGGAAGCACTCCAAATGTGTATGAAGAACTCCTACACTTCTGTTTCATTTCCTGCCCTTGGTACAGGTGAGACTTACTAACAGATTCCAAAATGTCTTAATGCAAAGAGCTTGTTGCATACACCAAAATTAGCTCATCTTATATTGCCGTCATATGGAGATCTGGCTGAATGTAGATTTAGTGCTTAGATACCAGATGACCCTGGTTTCAAGGGACCAATACAGAGACTTGTCATTACACTGCAATTTATCATTTTTATTTGTTTAGATCAGAGGTATTTGACTGTAAAGATTGGATTGGATAAACATGTTAACCTTTTTTCTACTGCACTCAAGTATGAGTCTTAAATTAGTTCTTTATTGGCGGGTTGGAGCTTTTTGAATTTGCAGATTTGAGCCATCAACCATTTGTGTTGCCCGTTTCCAGGTCAAGGCAACATACAGGCAAAACAAGTGGCAGACTCCATGTTGGACGCTGTAATTGATGTTTTCAGCCAAAACACCTCCAGCTCCCTGACTTTAATCAGGATAGTCATCTTCCAGCAACCGATGCTAAAAGATTTCTACAGCAGCATGCAAGAAAGAAATGTCACTGCACCAAAGGGAAAAGTCGGATTCTGGTCCAATGTGGGCCACAAGTTAGGTGTCACACCTTTGCTAAAATGTAAGCATGGCAAGAAAACTAGTTTTGCCTTTATAATGAATGTTTTAATCTGAAGTTCTATTTCAAAATATCTTTATTCTTACAGCAATGTTTGGATCAGAAAGTGCTGACAACAAACAAGAAAACGATGTGTCTGATATTGAGACTGTCAAAGTGGAGCCTGCCGTCTTCCATATCTGTGGTGCATCACAGGCCAAAGTAGATGCAGCCAAGAAGAAAATAAACGACCTGGTATCTGATGAACAATGCAGCATAGAGATAGCGGACAACGACATCTTGAACTTCTCCTCTGCAGACTGTCAGCGCATTCTTCACATCCAGATGAAGATGAGTGTGAGCATCAAAAATCAAATCACTAATGGCCAAGTCTCTGTCATCATTGAAGGCCTTAGTAAAGATGTGGTCCGAGCCAATCAGGAGATAGCTAATATGCTGAAGAAAGTGAGAGGAGAGCAAGAGCTGAAACGGAAATTGGAGCTGGCTGCCACTGTGGCAGACTGGCAGTATCAGCAACAAGGGCTTCCATATCAGAGTTTTGATCAGATGACCAACTATGAGCTTGAGCATGCGTTGGAAAGGGCAGCCACCACTCTAAACGTTATCATCTGTGGCTCAGACTATATAGTCCAGATGCCTAATGGACCAGCCACCGACAGCAATGGAACCATCCTGCAGATAAGACGAATTGACAAATTACAAGGTATTTGAGCCACACCTAGGATGTTGTTTCACATTCTGTCCCCAAAGTATGTAAAATGCTGTTTTGCACTGGTGGGCTGGGCTGGGTTCAAACCTGGGTCTGGTGATTTTGCACCAACACTTAGAGCCTCTTCCCAAAACTCTCTAGACAAGGGGCACCTGTAGCAGCAGTTCAGCTGCATCAGGTGCACTAAAACGCCTCCATAATTCCTCAACACACTGTAAGCTTCCAGGTACGAGAGGCATTTTGTTCAGAGTCCAGGTCAGAGATGACACTTTTACTGACTGATATCTATTTCCACCCTATCTACTCTATGCATAAAATCGAAAATGTCTATGCTTCTGCAACAAAGTGGTTGTGTGTGAATTGTAATCTGTCAAAATGATGGATGACTTCCATGTTTTCCTGTCACTGTTTAAAAAAAATGGTCAAAGTTGGAAAATATTCCGTTGACACAAACCGTGTTCAGATGAGATTTTATTATTGACTGAGTTACAAGATGAAGTTGAGGTAACTCTTCAGGTCTCGGGGAGATGGCCTGGGCAGGAATTTGTTTGATATGACAATCCCCACTTACTTTTGATGTAACACTCTGCACAATGCAAGTAAAACCAGGGACAATAGGACTGGGGCTACTGTGGTCAGACTGGTCCAGCCTAGTCATTCCAGTGCAAAAAAGATTCAGGTGTTTTTCTTATACCGTATTTTCTGCACTATAAGGCGCACCTAAAAACCTTAAATTTCCTCAAAAGCTGACAGTGCGCCTTATAACCCGGTGCACCTAATATATGGACCAATATTCAGCCACAACAGGTCTAGCAACTAAGGTAAGCAGCTGCCGACTCCATTTTCCCCGTAGAAGAAGCGTGCAGTGCATGCTGGAATATTTGGCAAAAAACTGGTTTGTTAATAAAGTTTGACTGACCTATCTACCCATAGACATGTCTATGTATCTACCTACCCACCTAATAATCAGGTGGTCTGCAGGTCATCTAGCATCACGTTCTCCACCAACATGCTGTGCGCAAACGGAGACGGGTGACAATCGTCCGGCCCAGACGCCCCATTCCAGTCGCTCTCCTCTCCTCGCCGACCGGAATCGGACTGTTTTGTTGACATTCTTTATGCCAACAAAGTAGCTTTAGACATTTATCCGGGGAGCTTCGGCTAGAGTTATCAAGGGACCAGCACCTATACATTTAAAGCCGTGGGGGTCGGTGAAGAGAGACAGAGGCTGCAGCGGCAGCGTGTCGGTTGGTCTGTGCTAACCAGAAAGCAGTTGGGCACAATTTTGCAACACCAAAAACGTGAGTGAAACAATGACTAGTGCAGATGCTATATAAAGGACTCGGGACCAATTTTTTATTATTAGACATCCACGTTTGTAGTGAACGGAACAAGTCATGTCCCGTTCAATACCGTGCGGGTGGCAACATAACTGTGGCGTCTATTCTATGCGCCTTATAATGCGGTGCGCCTTATATATAAAAAAGTTTTAAAATAGGCCATTCATTGAAGGTGCGCCTTATAATCCCGTGCGCCTTATAGTGCGGAAAATACGGTACACTAAATATGTCATTTTCCTTTTCCAAAATAATTTGAAGAAATAACATGTTTTCTTTTTTGTAGGTGAAGATGTTCCTGAGTTTTGGGATACTATGCCGACTGGAAAAACATGTCATGCCGTCCCTATCCCAGATATTTCCTCAGAGTACGCAGAAGTCCTCAATTTCTTCAAAGCCACATGTAATCAAACCGTCACCAAGGTAATATCATTTGTAGTGTTTTTATCATGATTTTTAAAAAATATTCATGCTATTTTATCTAGCCTCAGCAACCATGTAAGCTAATTGCCTATTTGTGCTCATCAGCTGGTTGCATAATTGAATATGAACCTGTGTTTTAATGAGTTTGAGCCTCTGGATTATGTATTGACCCTTTGCAACTCTGTCAACTAATCACGTCGAGGTGCCATAAGTGACATTAGAAGTGAGGGGAGAAGTACTGAACAGAGTGATTGTGATTATTTTCCCAAGAGTGTCCCGATACCAGTTTTTTCATGACAACTGCTAGTGCTTCAGTTCAAGTACTTGTTGATTCCAAGTACTAATACCAAGTTGGTACTTGTACATTACACATTAACTTTTGACAACAAATGTGTTTTATTCTGAGCAGACTTAATCTTCATTTTGAGCCGATAGTCCCTCTGAGCAAATATCGATCTGGGTCGGGCTGAAATTATTTGCGGCTTGTTGAAGGCTTACGCATTTAGTAAGCCTTCAAACATAAGGCAGTTCAAAGTGGTTTACACCACAAAGACCTAATAGAGTAACCAGTTATGAAACAAGCAATAAACATTTTGTCACATGCCATCATCAAAATCATCAAGCTAATGAACATCAATTGTGTTGATCAATGTTCCAGTTATGACTAATCAAAGCCAACTCTGAACAGGTGGGTTTTTAGCCTTAAGAACTCAGTGTTTCAGCTGTTTTGGAGTTTTCTGAAAGTTTGTTCCAGATTTGTGGTGCATAGAAGCTGAATGCTGTTTCTCCATGTTTGGTTCTGGTTCTGGAAATGCAGAGCAGACAAGTACCAGAAGACCTGAGAGGTCTGGACAGTTGGTACAAAAACAGCAAATCATTAATGAATTGTGGTGCTGAACCGTTGAGTGATTTATAAATTAACAATAGTATTTTAAAGTCTATTATCCCAGTGTAAGGACATTAATTGGGGTGATGTGCTCCATCTTCCTAGTTTTAGTGAGAACACCAGCAGCAGTGTTCTGGATCAGCTGCAGATGGAGGTTTAATATTTTACACAGACCTGTGAAGACACTGTTGAAGTAATCAATGTGACTTAAGATAAACACATGGATGATTTTCTCTAGATCTTGCTGGGAGATATATCCCTGAATCCTGGAAATGGGATAGTTTCTGGCATGTCAGGCATCCTCCCCAGAGCAGCTATCTGCCTTACATGGAGAGACATGTGTAGTATATTTAAACAATGTAATATACTGCAATTTAAATAAATGGATCAATTGGGCTGGTTTCTCAGAAGATCAGCATTTGGCTCATAAAAGAGACACGGAGTCTGAAGACTTGCAATGTGCTAGTGCGTTATATTCGGTGAAAGACAAATATGATTACATATTCACAAATTCAACAAGGAAAACAGACGTCTAAATGGCCATATAAAAAAACAAATATGCGCAATACTAGGAAAAAAAACAAAAACAAAATAAATTAAAAAAAATCAACGTTAATCCCATTATTAACTAAACCCACACCCTTAAGTCCTTTGACCCAAGCTGGGGTAAACAAATCCCAAGACAGGCTGGCCTTGAGTGAGGTGCTTGCTGTGGTATAGGTTCAAGATGGGAAATCAAATCAGGATGAGACAGAAAAAGTGTTCTCAGGCTACAAGGAACCTCCTACCATCCTGGCAGGAGAGTGGAAATCTTCACACATACAAGTGCAATCTTTTCTTTTGGCTCTAGGCCTGGACATTTAACTCGCCATCTTCTGGCCTGTGTAAACAAACAGGACCAAGAAACATTGAAATACAATTCAATCTTTCTGATGTGTACACAAATCTGACTAGTGCACTCTGCACTATCATATTCAATAAATATCAAGCTCAGTATCAATACAATCAATATGCAATTTAAGAAAATTAACCAAACATTAACATTCAAAACACTTCATTATTCAACCCAGTATGGGTTCATTCAGTCCCGCACAGCCAAGCATATTGCTAATCGGTACGTCAAACACTCACCAGATCTGCCATTTGTTCTATATAACTGCCATCTCTCCTGGCTGGTGGTAATCACCTCCTATGGTGTCATTATAGTTAGATGAGTTTCGTACAAAAAAGAAAATAAGGCAAAAAAATTAGAGAACAATGCTCAAAAAAACATGCAGCTCTGCTTTCCTCAACACATCCTAGTTTTCAAACCCAAAATCAAGGGAAGGTCCCATCGCAAAGAAGTTGGATAAAGCACTAAAATAATGTACTATCTCTGCTCTTAGATTGAAAGGATCCAGAACCCTACACTGTGGAAAAGTCTTCAGATCAAAAAACATGAAATGGAGCAGAGAAATAATCATCAGAACAATGAGAAACGTCTCTTCCACGGCACCAGTGAAGACACTGTCCCAGTCATCAATGAATCTGGCTTCAACAGAAGCTATGCAGGAAAAAATGGTGAGACTCAGCGATTTCTTTGTGTTTAAGAGATCTGTCTGCTGAATCAGTAACTTTTAACCAAAAATCTATCTGTAGTTTTAATTCTAGTTTTGAAATCTTGTTTTAATTTAAATATTGTAGTGCTGTTACCTAGAGGTGTAAATAAAACTGTAAATTGTCCTTTTAAAACTTAAAACTTAAGTAAATGGGGACTGACTCAAGACCCTTAAGCAGTAATATACTTATTCATATAATTAAATACTGTGTTAGTTTTTGGCGTATTTATGCAATATGGAGAACTTCTATAACTATGTCACATATTTACACACTGACTGATCTATTTTCAGCTGCCTATTATGGAAACGGTTCCTACTTTGCTGTTAATGCCAGTTACTCTGCACAAGACACCTACTCCAAGCCCAATGCGAAGGGAGAGAAGTTCATGTACCTGTGCAGAGTGCTGACAGGAGACTACACCCTGGGACAGAAAGACATGATCGCTCCACCAGCCAAAGGCTCCGGTGTTCACATGTATGACAGTGTAGTGAACGATATGGCCAATCCTAGCATGTTTATAGTGTTTCATGACATCCAGGCTTATCCTGAGTATCTGATCACCTTCAAGTAGCAACACCCATCTACCTAATTGTTTTCCTGAAACACTTCAGGAAAACAACTTCTAACTTGCCTTAAGTTCACTTAATTAGTAGTTTGTGTGTTCTGGCCCATTTAGTACCTTAAAGTGATGCCTTAGTGCTTCATAGAAATTTTAAAATCGGATCCTACAAGTTAAGAGTTTCCAAAACATGTTATTTCCTATGTACCGTATACATTGTCTGACTCCTGTTCTATAAACCAAGTAACTGTAAAAATTTAAGATGAACAATCATTTCTACATTTAAAAACAAAAGTAAACCTTAATAACTGTTCCAGTAAAACTCAAGAATGTGTAATGGATAAGTACAGGTGATTTCTCTGTTCACTTTTCTCCTATACTTTAAGTAATGAAGCATTCTTGAACACCTCTTCTCTCATTATTCTGCCATTTTGTAGACAGAAATGATTTTGTTAATCCTTGATGGCATAAAACAGAGAGTCTGTTTTACTGTCAGAAAGTGAAAGAAATGTGCTTATCTGTCTCCTTTACTAGATAAGAATTATAAAAGCAGGTTTTTCTTGGGAAGGCATTTGGACTTTATTCTTCTATAAACTCCTCTTCTTTCATCTTTTGTGTTGCTGATTGTTGTAGCCAAACATTTGGGTCATGTACAACGCATTATGGCATAATAACTTTGAGTAATTACGTGCACTGGAATAGAATTGGATAAAAAAAAGAACATTACAGCAACAATGCATTTACATTCAATTTATTTCTATTCTCTTATTGAAAGTCACAATGATTGCATATGAATTATGTTATAATGGTTCTTATTGGATTTGTTGATGTAGATGGAAACACCTGACATCAGTGTCTTCATCTCACGGAAACAGTCTAATTTTAATTATTTAGGTCTGTCAGGCCTGGATTGGGTAACCGGGAGATTCTGAACACAAACCGGTGAGCCAATCGGACATTTTTATACAAACACACATATATACATATATACATATATATATATATATATATATATATATATATATATATATATATATATATATATGTATATATATATATATATATATATATATATATATGTATATATATATGTACATATGTGTATATGTGTACTGCTTCTCAACACAACATACCACAAAATGAACATGGCCCAAGCCACAGTGGTAGCAGCAGAATACACAATCAACCCAGTGACGTGACTGCACTGCACACCGGCCTATATATATATATATATATATATATATATATATATATATATATATATATATATATATATATATATATATATATATATTAAAAAAATCCCTTCTCACCCTCTGCGGGTGGTCTCTTTCATCCTCTGACCTCTGACCTCTACCAGAGGCCTGGGAGCTTGAGGGTTCTGCGCAGTATCTTGGCTGTGCCTAGTACTGCACATTTCTGGACTGAGATGTCTGATGTTGTTCCGGGGATCTGTTTTAGCCACTGCTCCAGTTTGGGGGTTTCTGCCCTGAGGGCCCCGATGACCACAGGCACCACTGTGGTCTTCACCTTCCAGTTCTTTTCCAGTTCCTCCCTGAGGCCCTGGTATTTCTCCAGTTTCTCATGCTCCTTTTTCCTGATGTTGTAGTCACTTGGTATAGCTACATCCACCACAACGGCTTTCCTCTGTTCTTTATCCACCACCACAATGTCCGGTTGGTTCGCCATTACCATCTTGTCTGTCTGGATCTGGAAGTCCCACAGGATCTTAGCTCGGTCATTCTCCACCACCTTTGGGGGTGTTTCCCACTTCGATCTCGGGGCTTCCAGTCCATATTCTGCACAGATGTTCCTGTACACTATGGCCGCCACCTGGTTATGTCGTTCCATGTACGCTTTCCCTGCCAGCATCTTGCACCCTGCTGTTATGTGCTGGACTGTCTCAGGGGCCTCCTTGCACAACCTACACCTTGGGTCTTGTCTGGTGTGGTAGATCTGAGCCTCTATTGCTCTGGTGTTTAGGGCCTGTTCCTGTGCAGCCAGGATGAGAGCCTCTGTGCTGTCCTTGAGTCCAGCTTTGTCCAGCCATTGGTAGGATTTCCTGATATCAGCCACTTCAGTTATTTGTCGGTGGTACATCCCATGTAGGGCCTTGTTCTCCCATGATGGAACCTCTAGCCCCTCATCCTCTGTTCCCCATTGCCTGAGACATTCGCTGAGCATATCGTCCGTTGAGGCTTTGTCCTTGATGTATTTATGAATCTTGGATGTTTCATCCTGGACAGTGGCTCTCACACTCGCTAGTCCTCTGCCTCCTTCCTTACGGTTTGTGTACAGTCTCAGGGTGCTGGATTTGGGGTGGAACCCTCCATGCATGGTTAGTAACTTCCGAGTCTTAACATCCGTGGCCTTTATCTCTTCCATTGGCCAGCTAATTATTCCGGCAGGGTATCTGATTGCTGGTAAGGCATAGCTGTTTATTGCACGGATCTTGTTCTTGCCATTGAGCTGGCTTCTCAGGACTTGCCTTATTCGTTGGAGGTATTTGGCTGGGAGCTTGAGGGTTCTGCGCAGTATCTTGGCTGTGCCTAGTACTGCACATTTCTGGACTGAGATGTCTGATGTTGTTCCTGGGATCTGTTTTAGCCACTGCTCCAGTTTGGGGGTGACTGCCCCGAGGGCCCTGATGACCACAGGCACCACTGTGGTCTTCACCTTCCAGGTCTTTTCCAGTTCCTCCCTGAGGTCCTGGTATTTCTCCAGTTTCTCATGCTCCTTTTTCTTGATGTTGTAGTCACTTGGTATCGCTACATCCACCACAATGGCTTTCCTCTGTTCTTTATCCACCACCACAATGTCCGGTGTATATATATATATATATATATATATATATATATATATATATATAGGCCGGTGTGCAGTGCAGTCATGTCACTGGGTTGATTGTGTATTCTGCTACCACTGTAGCTTGGGCTGTGTTCACTTTGTGTTGTGTTGTGTTGAGAAGCAGTACATGTTGCAATAACTGTGACCACTAGGTAGCACAGTCGTTGATTTAACACTGTTACTGTACTGCAAGTCAGAAACTAAATGCTCCTGGGCCCAAGCTACATCGTCTCAGTCTCCATGATTGTATAAGCCATGGCCAGACTAGAACAGCATAGACCATAAAGTCACTATTGTTCTCCACTAAGATCTTACCATGTTTTCCCAGAGACTCACCCTGATGTAACACATCAAGGCACTAGGTCACTGGTGTTTGAAATATCTAAAATAGAAAGAGGTAAGAGTTCAGTGTAGAGAGAAGGTAAGAAAGCTCTGGAAACAGATGCCTCTAAAAATTAAGAAATTGGCAAGTTTTTCACAAAAACAAACTTTCGGTTGGTAATGTCAAATGAGGACGATGAAAGACAAAGATTTGATTCCTCTTGAGTTTGTAACATTTTCTACTTTATTTTCCTCACACTGTTATTTTGTGTATTATTTTTATTGGACTATTCTTTTTATGCAATCCTTTTCTGCTCAGTTTAACATGTCAAAATGGGTTTTTTTTATCTGATGTCTACTGTTTATGCTTCAATCTTCAATAAAGATTTACAAAAAAAGGTTGTGGAGAGCAAAACCCTGTAAATGATGACAGTTTGTAGGGACAAATAAACCAGTAGGTGGCGATACTAAGGCATATTCTCAGTTTTGGGGAGGTTACATTTCCTTGTTTCTCCCTAACTAATAAGATGCAGTGTAAAATGCTTAGTATTCATTGTTATAATTCACGATGAGAATTTGGAACATTTATTTGAGATTGTGTATGGATTTTGGATGGACTGTAATTGAAAGTCTTTATTATTTACATCTTAACAAACAATACAATCTTTGTGTTGTGTTGTGAAAATTAAATGTATTCTATTTGGAAATATTTTATTCAAAAGTAATTTCCACAAGAGTTTGTTTGTAATGCTTTAGTGGGTTTAAAGGTCTGTGATTCAGCATCCCCTGATGATTCAGGGGATTTAGCATCAAGGGATCCTGAGAAAAACTTCTAAGCTTTGGTTTAGATGCTCTAAAGTGAATCTGATGCTGAAAACTAAGTGTTTCAAAGAAAAACTGTAAAATATACAGCAGTGATGCTGATATTTACTCAAAGCAGACACTCACAGCTATGTTTAATGCAAAAGTGTGGAATGTGTATGAACAGCAGCATTTTGTTTGTGAAAAAGCATTAAACTTGAAAAATACTGCAATCATTGAAGCAATGTAATTGGATTACATTGTAAAATTGAAAAAGTGAAATATTTTGAATAAAACTTAAATTGTGATTTTAGAAAAACTATAGCACACAGCAAAAAAAATAATTATTTGCAGATTGCCTAAAGCCTTATGACTCACCTAAACTCTGAATGGCGTTTCTAACTGAAAGTAGGCAAAAGTAGTAAGTTTTCAAAGAGTAATTTTGCAGAATTTTTACATTTTCAATGCATTTCAGGGAAGCAAAAATTATCAGAAAAAACGTAATATTTTAAAAAAGTATAAAGAGTATTCAAACCAATAGTCACAGTCATAATATCCTTAATGAGATGAATGTGTCTGATGGCTGAAATAGCACAAAATAAGCAAAAGTAGATAATATAGATATAAATCAGCTGGAATAATAAAGAGAAACTGGACTAATTATTATTCTTTGGCGCCACCTGCAGGTCACATTTTGTTATTGCAGAAATCCTTGACTGAATTGTTTCATTTTGCTATAAATCCTCCCAAAGCCCCGACTTACATCCACGTCAACACAGTTTCGTTCCTAGAATCTTTGTATATAACCTCTGAGGTTAATGATCAGTGAAGGTTTGCTGGGTTTTTCATTGTTTTTAACCGGAATCCGGTTTTTCCAGGTGTGTAGCTCCGCAGGTGTGTCTACATGTTGCTTGTCGTCAGTTATAAACACGGAAGTTTTGAGGCTGAGGGAGGTTCTCCTGCGGAGTGGAGCGACACCTCATGCTGTCATCCAAACTCCAGCGCAGAAATCAGTCCAGACTCCGAACCTGAACGTTTTCTGAGCGGATCTCTTGGTAAAATGTCATCCGCCGCGGAGACGCAGCCGGGCGGCACGGAGAGCCTGACGCCGTCCGCTGTCAACCACATTCTGATGGAGTTCCTGATTTACTTCGGCCGAGCCGTGGCGGTCCTCTACCCGGTGTACCTGACCGGGTACCTGGGCCTCAGCATCAGCTGGATCCTGCTCTGCATGCTCATGTTCACCTGGTGGCAGAAGAACCGGCGGTGGAAGGACGTCCGGATCGATTCTGCGATCGATTTGGTGGATAACGAGGCGCATATTATCAGCAGCGAGCTGAAGAAGACCTTACAGATGGCTTCATGGGTGAGGAGGAGTCTGATTTTCAGAACTTTAGAGGTTTAGTGTCAGCAGATGGTTTAACTTTCCAGGCTGGGAGCAACATTCCTCACATTCTGCATGTCAGGAATTGTGTTTTTCACTCATTTAATGCACCAATGTAGTAAAAAAAACCACACAAGTTCAGGACTCCGTGAATGTTGTTTTTGTTCTTTATTTGCATGAGCAACCATGATCCTGACCCACGGATTGGTGCAGGAGTTTTACCTCTGCACATTTAACTGCACCACACCCAGAAACACAGTGACTCATGCAACTGGAGAAGAAACCAAACTTGTTTCAGTGTTGGAGGAATGTGTGTGTGATCACATCCTGGGGTTTATCAGTGGATTGTAGCAAAATGCTTATTGGTTCTAAAGGCAAAACACAGTATCCACCTGCAGAGCACAGCTTGTTTCTGAGATGCAGAGATACAGAGCAGGACTGGAGCCACTGGAAAAACAATTAAATCTGATGTTTTACTCCAAATTCTACAATGTAGGACATTGTAGAAAAAAAAGAGATGGGGAAAAAGAAGTACATTTCTGACACCAAGCCAGACATTTTTTGATTCTAGAAAAACATGGACATTTCTGAACTCCATGTTCAGAAATTGCTCAGTCAAAAATTTGCAAAATTTTGAGATTATTCTCAGAAATTTTCCAGAAAAAATATGGAAATTTCTGACTTTTAAAAGTTGAAACTCGGATTTCTGACTTTTGAAACTCAGGAAGTGTCCAAAAGCCAGAAGTTTATGACTTTTGAAACTCTGAAATTTCCAAACTTTTACCAGAAAATTTCTGAGATTAAAACATTTCTGATGTTTTTTACACAAAACTACAATCTTTTGAGATCAGAATTTTTCTCACTTTTTGTAGAACATTTCTGAAATTAATCTAAATTTCTGAGCTACTTTGGCAGAATTTTACTCCTTTTTGTCTATCTACAGTAATACACAAATTCAGAATTCAAACTCTTTTTTTCTCCAAATTCTGACTTTAATTTCAGAATTTTGACTTTTTGCTGTCCAAATTCAGTTTTTTATGTATTTATTTTTTATCCAAATTGGGATTCTTTTTCCTCAGAATTTTTTTTGTCCAAATTCTGGTTTTCTAAGAATTTTGACTTTCACTATCTGAGACTAAAAGTAAATTTGGAAAAAATTCACAATTTATTAGTTTATTTCCAGTGCTGCTGCTTCAAAGAGGACTTAAAAAACCAAACCAATGTGCTTTAAATATGAATGATTTTTAATTACAGGATGGAAAATTGAATTTGTTTTAATAAGTTTACTCACAGATTTATTGTTTAAATCCAGCATTACTTCTGCATTGACTGTTTTCCTCCCAGATTTGATCACTTTATAACTCTCTTATTTGCTTCCTCTAAAGGTTCACTTCACCGACGTTGAGAAGGTTCAGTGGGTGAACAAGGTAATAAAGTTATCCTCCGCTGTATTTGTTGGGTTCTTGTGTTGAGCTGGTTGTTGTGGAGCCGTTGGTTCTGATCGGTTGTGCTTTGGGTTTGGTCATGTGATCAGGTGTTGGAGCAGGCTTGGCCCTTCTTCGGCATGTACATGGAGAAACTTCTGAGAGTAAACATCCAGCAGACGGTCAGGATGTCCAACTCTGCACTCAAAATGTTCACGTTTAAGAAGATCCACTTCGGACACAAAGTGAGTCTGATTCGTAAACAACTTTAAACTTGACATAAAAAAGAAAAGTACATAAAACATAACGCAAGAAGAAAGCACATAAAATTCTGATTCTTGAGTTTTATGTATAAAACACAGTTCAGATTGACTTTGAACTGTTCACTACTGGGTAGAATGGCAGGTAACTTTACACCTGGTTATCACTTCTTTCTATTTTTCTGCTGAAAGTTTAACTTTAAATGATGGGCTTCGCAATATTGACTTAAAAGTTTTATCACAAAATTCTGTAGTACTATTGTAATAACAATAAAAGTAACGATAACTATTATTACTTCTTTTTTAGGTAAATGTGTGGCTATGCCTGCATTCATAGCCACACAAACAAATACCGCTGTCAGTAAACCGCACGTACTGACTGCATTTAATCATATTTTTTTACATTTACATACCTTGAATGAGCAGTGGAAATGATATCAAAAATTACAATACTGATAATACTGAGATTTTTTATACATTGTTTATTGAAATTGATCACATTGATAAATAAATTTCAAAAAGATATTTATTATAATCAATGCAATAAACGTCCACCCACTCTGTAAAAAAACACAAAATCTAACCAAGTATTTTTGTCTAGTTTCCAGTGCAAATATCTTGGTACACTTGAAATAAGACAAAAACTAACTACAAGTAACTTTGATAGCAAGATATGAGGGTTTTTTAAGACAATAACTCCTTAATTTTGATGGGAGATTATTTAACTTAAAACATGGAAACAATGTCTTCTTATAAGTAAAATAATCTGCCAACAGAACAAGTAGTTGCATCTCCTTTTTTATTTCAATACTAGCATAATCTATGAATTATTTTTGACAATTAATCGAGTATAAAAAAAAAACATAGGCCAGTAAAAATGCATGAAAATGCTGGTTAAAAAAATATTTTGTTTCTTATATTTAAATTGTATTACCTAAAATTAAATACAATTTAAATATTACCTTTAGTCTCAAGTTTGAAGCATAAAAAACATTTTTTAAACCAAACATATCTATTTTTACGTCTTTATTCTTAATAAGCGTGTTATATTGGTAAAAATGTATTTTATTGTACATGTATAGCATGCTAGATTATATAATAAAAAACATATTTTAAAAAAAGTTACCTTTTAGCGATCACGAAAGTGGACGTTTCCTGTTGAGGTGTTGCAGCATCGAGGACGCGTTATTGTGAAATATCAATTCCGTTTTGCAGTACAGACTCTGAACTATATTTTTTAAAACATATATTTATACTTAATTTAAAGTCATGCCATAATTTTGGCACTTTTTGTCTCTTTCCTGGCGGCATCTCTTTCCGTCCCTCGCTTTGTCCTCGGTAGCTGCTAATAGCACTTAGCAATCGTCAACGTTCGTCAACGGCTCGTTGGCGGAAGTGAGAGCTTTATGCAACGCAAATAATGGTCCGACCGGAACACAGCGCGCTAAATGGTAGAAGATAATTTAACGAAGCTTCGAAGTTCATAATTTGCGTCGAGGAATTTTATACTTATGGTTCTTGACGAATCATTACAGCATCGGGGTCAGTATTATAGTGTAAGGAAGTCTGTACTGTTGTCTGGTGATAACGCGCAAGGTTGTCAGTAATGTCCGCCATTTTATAGCAGGTTATCCTGTTTTAAGCCCCTGATTCTGATGCTGCTACTTTCTCAGCAAGTAAAATTAGCTCTGTTTGTTTACTGCTGCCTCTCGAGTCCAGTTTTCTGCTTTTGTTTTGTTTTGTTCAAGAATGAAACAAAGTAGATGCATTTTTTTCATCTTTTTATCACAAACTATCATAATTTGGAATCTGTGCTGTGTTGCTTTAAATATTTTTAGAACCTATGAAAAATATTATTTTATAGTTTTTCTACATATTAAACCCCAGAACTGAATAAGGGTGTACTTTGTTTTTGATATAGACGCAACGATCCTCATTTTTTACTTCCGATACTATTTACTGTCAACCGATACCGATCCAGTACCACAGTATTGAATTTACTTACGATGTTAAACACAAATACAAAAGTTATGAATTATGCACTTTTTGATAACTCTGTACCAGTGCAGGACTGGTACAAACATTTAAAAACAACACAACTCCAACTTTAAGTCAAGAATAATTAGGAGTATAACAGCCAGTGCTAATTCAATTATTAAAGAAACTGAAACCATCAGAAAAGATAGGTTGACTACCTTTGTCAAACATGTAAAAATAAACTACAATAAACCTTTCAAATGGTTCAGAAACACCAACTAGCAATTATAAATGTGATGTAGAATAAATAATAAAGTGTAGCATCAGACTAAACAGATCTGCCCATATGGATCAGGTACATTGCCTCTGATAAGAATAGGTTGTTTTTCAATATGAGGACTGATACAGATATTAATATTAGATTGGTGGATTTCTAGCTTTTGACATGCACACTAAACTTAGCTGGAGATGAATGTGTGCCTCCTGTTTTTGTCTCTTTGACGTCGTTCAGCCCCTCAGGATCACAGGGATGAGAGCATACACGCATGAAGTGGACCAGAGGGAAGTGGTTCTGGACATGAACATCGAGTCAGTGAAATTAAACACATTTAGATTCAGAGTGAGCTTTGCAATGTCTAATCAGCTGCGTTTTCCTGCACAGTTACGACAGCGACGTGGACATCGACGCGGATGTGAACACAGCCATCACAGTTGGCATTAAAGGACTGAAGGTTGGTGTTCATGTTTCATTTCTGCTTCTCCTGTTTCTGTTGACTGCTGCTGTAAAACTCTCCTGACTCTTCCAGTTCCAAGGAATGCTCAGAGTCATCTTAGAGCCTTTGATTAGTCAGGCGCCGCTGGTGGGAGGAGTCACTTTTTTCTTCATTCGCCGCCCTGTAAGTTCACACACACATATTTATCTGACTAGTAAAGCAGCAGTTGTAAGATCAGAACTCATGTTTTTATCCTCAGACTCTGGAGATTAACTGGACCGGCATGACCAATTTGTTGGACAGTCCTGCGTTTAGGTCTGACTGATGGAGTTTTCTTATTGACTCACACCGGTTGAGGTTTAGACGTCCTCTTTAATCTGATCTGTCCTCTTTCCAGCTCCCTGTCTGAGGACACCATTTTGGACATCATTGCGTCCCTCATGGTTTTGCCGAACCGCATGTGCATTCCTCTGATTGACCAACTCAAAGTAGACGAGATGAGATTTCCTCTGCCTAGGGTGTGTATGAGATAAAACCTGAAGAGTGACTGACACTTTAAATCTGCCAACTCGTCCAGACTACGAAAGTCCTCAAAGGACCGATTGTGCCAGAATGTATTGATAAAACCCAATCAGGAACTGATAAAATATTAATAAATATCTGTGTCCTCGTTCAATAAGTATTTCTTGAACATCCCCTCACATTGATCAGTCCCTCCAGGATTTTACGATCATCTCTGTCTCTGTCTCTCCTCTCTGTCTGTCTCTCTCTCTCTCTTTCTCTCCTCTCTGCCTCTCTCTCTCTCTCTTGCAACCAAAATCACTGATTGTGGTGTTAATTTAGAATTATCTGTAAGAAATTTTGCATTAATTATGCTTGTGTAAGCAGTAAGAGTCTCTTTTTCTTACTTGTCGCATTGATCACTATGGAAGAAATTAGGGCTATTGAGAAAATAGAAAAAATCAGACTTTGAGAAAAAAGTCAGGATTTTCTGAAAACTATCAGAATTTTATTCAGAGGAAGAAATTGAATTCTGAGAAAAAAAAGATCTGAATTCTTAGATTTCAGATTGAGAAATTTAAATCTGGATTTCAGATTTCTTGGGTTCATAATCTCATAATTTTGAACCTGAATTATGAGATTATAAGACTTAATTTAAAATCAAGTATGGCAGTATAGTAGAAGATATACTGCCACCTGCAGGTGGGTGTCAACATCATTTATACCCAATGTTTTTGATAAATTTTGCAATAAACTCATAATTATGGTCTAGTGTCAAAAAGTTACGGGATCTGTTGATTTTGTGTACATTTTCAAGATGGTGAGATCATGAAAAACTGAAGTGTCTGATGTAATTCGGCAGTAAACTGATAAAAACTGCTTTAATTTGATTGAGAATTTCATATTTGAGCTCACAACTGTTATATGGAAGGTTCTGTTTATGTGTTAATCTGAAGTTTAGAGGACAAGAGTTTAATCCAGAAAGTTCTGATGTGAAACCTCCTGACTGCTGCCCCCTACAGGGCGTAGTTAGGGTCCACGTGTTGGAGGCCAGGGACCTGGTGGCCAAGGACACCTACATGATGGGCATGGTGAAAGGCAAGTCGGACCCATACGTCACGCTCCGAGTCGGCAACCGGCACTTCAAAACCAAAACCATCAAAGAAAACCTGCATCCGAAATGGAATGAGGTTTATGAGGTTGGTAACAAAACGTCTCCACGCTTTGACTCATCTGATGGTTTCTTGAGATATTATGCCATCATTCCATCTGTACTGAAATGCACACGACTAATTAGCATTTTCCTTTTTGTGTTTGCTTTGTTAAACGGTCCCCCACTCTCCTTTGCTCACCTCTATGCCCATTAGGATCTAAAGCTTAATTACTATCACACATTTTTTTCTTGAAGAAATTTGCTCAACCTTATAATCTCTGAAATTATGAACAGAAGAACCTTTTCTTTGCAGTTTGTTGTTCACGAGGCGCCTGGACAAGAGCTGGAGATAGAACTGTTTGACGAGGACAGAGATAAAGATGATTTTCTGGGAAAGTAAGAGTCTTACAGAAGTGTGTCTCTGGATACGTTTATAACTGGGGGGCCCAAAGTCGGTCCTCCAGGGCCGACTTTGAGCAATAACAAATCTTCAAGGTATTGTGGTGCTAAACGGTTTAGTGATTTATAAACTAACAACAGTAATTTGAAGTCTATTCTCTGAGCTACAGGGAGCCAGTGGAGGGACTTTAAAACTGGTGTTATGTCTCTATCTTCCTGGTTTTAGTCAGAACGGGAGATGTAGGAAATGTTTTCTAAAGGGTATTGTATTCTTTCTTTAGCTGTTCTATTCATCCTTCCTTTCTTTCTATTAAATCCCCTCCATCTCTACCTCTCTTGTAGAGATGGAGGGGATAATAGAAAGTCAGGTAGGCTTCCTTTTTGGAACTAAATAACAACACTGATTGCTATTCTGCCAGATATGAGACAAAAGCATTCACAGACAATCCTAATGTGCCAATATAGCAGGGGGACCCAAAGTCGGTCCTCCAGGGCCGACATCCTGCATGTTTTAGTTCTCTCCCTGGTGGTAGTAACAACCTCCTCAGCATGTTTTTCTTAGGCCTTCTAATCAATCAGACAAATTTTATTTGTATAGCACATTTCAGCAGCAAGGCATTTCAAAGTGCTTTACATAATCAAAATAGAAACAGCATGTGACAGTGAATAAACATTTGGAAAGACAAAGAGAATGTTTTAAAAAGAAAAAGATTTAAAAAAATAAAAACCCGCACCCTTTGTAGGACTTCAGTTAAACATCTCACACCTCAGAGTTTTAGTTAAAACGCCATTTAACAGGGATTCTCACACCTCAGAGTTTTAGTTAAAACGCAATGATTCGTCTGACTGGGACGTTTTCCGCAAGGCTTTACATAGACAGTGTGAAAGAGAAGTAAAACGAAGTTAATACATAGATGAAAAGTAAAGGCCAGAAACCTTGGATTGATGTTTAATACACCTGAATGAGCCATTCAGGTGCATTAAACCAGGGAGAGACCTAAAACATGCAGGATGCCGGCCCTGGAGGACCGACTTTTCACACCACTGGTTTATAACATTAGCATATTTGTAGAAACACCTCCATGTTGTCCTCAACATGGATATTTTGTGGTTAAGATTACAGTAAGATATGTTAAAATTTCTTGACCTCGGTGGTGTGCAACAAAAGCGAAGCAAGCGGTTAATGCGACGTGTGTGTTTAAATCCTGGCCGTGATTTTTGCGTGTGTGGCATGTAGGTTTTCATGTCGTCATGCCACATAAGAGTCTGGTTTTGGCTATGAATAACTATAAAAGCAACCAGAGTTGAACTGTCGACAGAAGTCTTCAGGAATCTGTAATTCCAAGGTTCCTTCTACAGAAATCTGAATAAACCAGGAAGAAGAATCATACGACGCGTGAAAAAACAATTTTAAGATTATTGTGGTACAAAACTATGTGTCCTTTGCATTCCTTGTTCATGTGTGATCTTATACTTCTATCATGTTCGAAATAAATAAATAAATATTTCTGTACTTTAGATATAACCTGGATTTTGGAGAAGTGAAACGGGAGAAAGAAATGGATCAGGTGAGAAAATCCAGAATAGTTGCTACACTACAGAAATACAAAATCTTACAAAGTATTTTTTGTCTAGCTCCTAAATATTAAAAAGTTTTATTGAAAATGAGACATTTGGCATCAATTATGAACTTAAAATAAGCTTATATATTTACTGAAGTGTTATTTGTAGACCAAATATAAAACTTTTTTGCAGGGCAACAATCCTTTCCAATTTAAATTTTAAACTTTGTTTTTTTTAAACACCGCTCGTGTTGTTGCAGTGGTTTTCTCTGGAAAAGATTGCTCACGGAGAAATTCACCTGAAGCTGCAGTGGTTCGCCCTGACAACCGAACCTTCTCTGCTGAACGAGGTACGGCAGCCTGGCAGGGACATTTCTGTCAGATTAGGGCTCACTCGGTAACATCAGGGTTGTGAGTAACGTCCCGTCTTTTTCCCAGTCCAACGCCGGCCTGTCCTGCGCGATGCTCGCTGTTTATCTGGACAACGCTTCCAACCTTCCAGTAAGACGCCTGGATCTGATTCTGTTCATCGTCCAATGATTTATGACAATAAGTTGACTTTTTACAGGGGTTTTTTTATGTTGTCTGCAGAAAGACCAAAAGGAGTTGACCGTACATCACAAACATGGGAAACATGGCAAAGAGGCACGGGTAAGACCAAAGCTTCCTTTCATTCTTCTGTGTGTTTCTGTTGTACTTTTTAGACAGGACTGGATTTAGGGGGGAAAAACATCATCTTTTGGTGCCCCCCAGACGTTGACGCCCTGATCAAGTGCCCATGTTAGCCTGAACTAGCCTGAAAAAGGTTTCTGTTCAGTTTAGATCAGAAAACTTAGTATCAATGTTTTGGATTAATGGAAGTTATCAGAATAAATACATAAAATTATCAGAATAAAGATGCAATATTCCAGAAAATTTGTTAAATTATGAGAAAAAGAAGTTGTTTTTATGATATAAAAGCTCTAATAGAGTTAAGATCTGACAGAAATAAATCGATAAACTCAATCGTTTGAGTTTTGCTATGGATTATAATTTAATGCTGATGTGTTCGAAGATATTTCCTTATTTGTAAAATTGATACCAAAGTGTAACTTCATAATGCTCAACATTTCTCATTTAAAATTACTTTTAGCATAGAAGTTCTCATAAAACTATTACTTCTCTATCTTTCTATTGATGTTTTTTCTTGTAATTGGGGTTTTTCCTTGTATAATTTTGACTTTATACTCTTTATATTTTGATTAGTTATGTTTTATGACATTTTTTCTTGCATTATGATTTTTGCATTTTGTCGTACCACTTTATTCCTGTATCATTTTGACTTTTTTTCTCGTATTATTACAACCTTTTCTCATATTAGGACCTTTTTTGTCTTACAAACTTATTATTGTAATATGATGACTTTTTTATCATTTTATTCAGAGTTCCTGTAATTTTATAAATTTTTATCATGCTAGTTCATTCTTGTGATTTGACTGTTCTAATTCATTATTTTTAGTCAACCTGGCCTCTGTCATTGTTAGAAACTCTGATTTAAAGGTGAAGTAAATATTTTTGGGATTGTAGGGAGGATACTCATTTGCTGTTTTATTTTTTTCTTAGTTTTTTTTTTTTTACAAACTGTTCAAACACTCTTTACATAGTTTGTATCAAACACAACTGAAAACGCTTCTGGCTTTTTCATGTTTTCACCTGTGTTGCCATGGTTACGCTCCACCTCATAATGAAAGTGAGCCTTAGTCACGCAGGTTGAAGGAGTGCCTCTCTTCTCGGTGAATTACCTGAAAACCTTCCAGTATTTTGTGCCAGAGGTCACGGGGTCAACCCTTCGAGGTAGGATTCGACCTCGGCATTGTGATCTTTGGCCCAGCGGCTCGGCCAGATCAGATAGTGTCTGCGTTAGTGCCGCTGCACACAGCTGGTTGTTCCGGTTTGCTTGGCATTTAGTCAGGGAGTTCAATCTATTTTTAGCTGTTTTCTGGGTGGAAACGGCTACAAAAAATCTATTATTCTGTAGAGTTACAAGACTGTAGATTTCTTTTGTTTTTTTCTATTTCACTTTATACATTACTCAGAAAGTATTTCTTTGTTTTTGTTGGAAAAATTTTATTTTTACTGTACTGTAGTACAACAAAGATGTTTTAACCAAAAACTCACCAGACCAAGATGCACACCTGCTGTTTTTGTTGAAGTTACTAACTTTATGTTGAAAGAAAAATGTTTGTATTTTCTAATCATGTTATTTATGTTAATTATTTTCATTTTGACCTTTTAAAATGCAAACATTTTTCACATAGCTTTATATTTTAGTCCATCTGATGATGTAATTATTAAATATTGATCAGTTACTCTTACCTGAGTAACGTCTGATAACTTTTGATCCACTGCAAGGAACTTTGGTGGATGAAGAAAAAAAATTCACCAAACACACACCTGTAGTTTTTATTGGTCCATAAGCTTTATAGTGCCTGCTGTAGCCGCTGAGCGCCCTCTGCTGGGCAAAGCAGGGACTTCAAACATAATAATTGTTTAGATATTTCCTGAATGTTAAAAATGTAACCAGCAGCCACGTTTCAGAGGGATGATCTTTGGAGTAAACGTTGGGAGGCGTGGCTGCGCTGGGGAATTTACCGACTTCCTGTCTGGTTTGTTTTCAGCTCACCAAGAAGAATGTGGGCCCCAACTCCTACGTGGAATTTACTCTTGATAAGGATGTTCAGAAGAGCAAAGTAGGAATCAGCACACATTTTTCATTAACTTATCTACTTAAGGATGTTTTATGTTGGCTACTGGTGTTTAATTGTTTTCCAACCTGCCATTGTGTTTTACAGGTTGCATACATGAGTAAAAACCCAGTGTGGGAGCAGGGCTTCAACTTCTTTGTGCAGAACGTAAAAACTCAGCAGCTCACACTTCAGGTCAGTCAGGAAACACACAGGAGCTGCTGGCATGCTGAGGAAATTTACTTGTCTGCAGAGTTCTACTGTTTTTGTTTTTTGTCCTACTTAAATATTTGAAATAATCAACCACAGATTAAATAAAAAAGGTAAGTTTAAAAAATCAGTTTTATTAAGAGGAAAAGGTTATGCTAGTATATTAAGGCCATTGTAGATGGGGGAAGAAAAGATTAAATTTCCACCAAAAAATCTCAGAAATTTTATAGAAAATCACAGAATTTTAGACTTCTATGTTTCAGTAGTCTAAAATTTTAAACTTTTGAAACACAGAAGATTTTCAAGTTTTTGTTTATTTTGCCTTGAAATTTTCTAAAATCAAACTCAAGATTTCAAAGTTTTTTTCTAGTATATTTTCCACTTTTTAAACTCAGAAAATTTCCTAAAGTCAAAAATGTTAAACTTTTTAAACTTTGAAATTTTCCAAAAGCTGAAAATTTCAAACTTTTGAAATTTATATTTTTGATATCATTCTCAAAATTTCTTTCTTTTTTTGTTTTTGTTTTATAAAACATTTTCAACTTTTCAAATTCAGAAAATGTCCAGAAGTCAAAAATTTTCAAATGTAGAAACTCGTAAATTTCTGGGGTTTTTTCCTCTGAAATTTCAGACATTGACCTAAAAACAAGTCTTTTTTTCTTTTCTTTTTTTTCTTTTTTGTTGTTGTTTTTCGTTTTTCAGAAAAAGTTCAGCTTTTCAAACTTCAAAATTTCTGTTATTTTCTAGAAATTGTCTTATCTCAAAATTTCTGAGTTTTTTTTGCGGAAATGTACTCCCTTTATGCTACAACGGCCCTAAGACAACAAATCATACAAATCTGACACCCGAGCAAAAAGCAACGCCACTTCTCTCGGCCCACATGGGGTTAATTATGCTTCAAAAAACAGACACTGGAAAAGGCTATCATTTGCAAAAGCAAAAGCAAATGATAGCTTATTTTCCTAAGCATATAGGAAAATAATCAACCAATTTAATTTAATTTATTAATAAGATAACTTGCATTCCTGCTTGGTTTAGGTCAAAGACCAAGAGAAGAAATCTGTCCTCGGATCTCTCAACATTCCCCTCCATCGCCTCTTCACCATCTCCTCCATGTGTCTGGACCAGAACTTCCTGCTGGACCGCTCCGGACCCACCAGCCAGATCAAACTGAAGGTCACTCTCAGGGTGAGTTTTTCTGTTTTTTTTTACCAGAAATGTTTTTTTATAGCAGTTTTCTACATTTGACACTCAGATATTTCTGATTTTTAATCTAAAAAAAAGAAAGAAATCAAGACTTTTTTTTAGCAAATGTTTGACTTTTCAAACTCAGAAATGTAAAAACAATTCTAGAAAACTGCTGAGATTAAACTCAAAATTTATTTTATTCCTACAAATTTTTTGATATTTTAATATCAGGAAGTTCCTTTTTTTCTTGAAAAAGAGAATTTTTTGGAATTGCTTTACTTTTTGAAGTCATACATTTCCAAAATTTATAAGAACATTTCTTAGATTAATCTCTAAACTTCTGAGCTTTTTTCTAGCAAAATTTTGACTTTAAAAAAAAAATCATTTATTTTCTTTCTACCAACAGTGTGTCGTCATAATTAAATTTTGAAATAGGAGGAGAAATTAAAATAATCTCAAGAAGATAGATTAAATACACCCTGAGTTTTTGCTAAAGAAACAGTATTAAATGTATGTTTTTCTGTCAATGTGACGGAGACAAATCTTCATCTGAGGCGCCTGTGACTAGATCCGTCTGGGACGGATCCAAAATCTACTGTTGAACAATCAGAATGTTAAAATCCAGTTAGTCAAAATGTAAAACCAAATAAAGATGTTTAACTGATTACAGATTATTACCGCGGAACGGCCACCGCCTAAAATCCCCATCAGTTCTCCACCCAACGTCAAACAGCAGAACCGGCAGGTGAAAGCAGGAGGAAACGTTGCTGCTAACACAGCTGCCGCCGCCGCCGCCACACCGGTTCCCTCCAGCGGCGCGCCTGCGGCGGCTTCCTCTTCAGGTCTGCCTGGGGTCCCGCTGGACGGGACGAACAAGGCAGCTTCACCTCAGCCGCGGCGCAACTCCTTCCTGGCTTCTGAAACCAGCAAGGCCTCCAACCTAAACATGCGTCGGTACGATTCCCACAGCCTGCTGTCGGAGAACTCCATTGCCTCGTCGCGCTTCGACCTCACAGACGGAGCCTCCTTTCCACAGTGAGTGGAGACATTTCTCTCCTTCTGAAACCTGTGATGCCGGCCTGGTACGGGCCTGGTACCGGCCTGATACGGGCCGGCCTGGTACGGGCCTGGTACCGGCCTGATACGGGCCGGCCTGGTACCGGCCTGGTACCGGCCTGGTACGGGCCTGGTACCGGCCTGATACGGGCCTGGTACGGGCCTGGTACGGGCCTGGTACCGGCCTGGTACCCGGCCTGGTGGGTACCGGCCTGGTACGGGGCCTGGTACGGGCTGGTACCGGCCTGGTACGGGCCTGGTACGGTGGTACGTGCCTGGTACGGGCCTGGTACCTGCCTGGTACCGGCCTGGTACGGGCCTGTTACGGGCCTGGTACCTGCCTGGTACCTGCCTGGTACTGCCTGGTACCGGCCTGGTACGGGCCTGGTACCTGCCTGGTACGGGCCTGGTACGGCCTGGTACCTGCCTGGTACCGGCCTGTCGGCCTGTACGGGCCTGGTACCTGCCTGGTACCGCCTGGTACGGCTGTACGGCCTGGTACCTGCCTGGTACCTGCCTGGTACCTGCCTGGTACGCTGGTACCTGCCTGGTACTGCCAGGTACCTGCTGGTACGGGCCTGGTACCGGCCTGGTACCTGGCTGCTGGTACGGGCCTGTTACGGGGCCTGGTACCTGCCTGGTACCTGCCTGGTACCGGCCTGGTACCGGCCTGGTAAAAGGTAAAAGTTCAAAATTTTTGACTTTTTGAAACTCAGAAATTTTCTGGAAAAACAAACATGGAAAATTCTGAGATTGATTTAAATATTTTGGAACTTTTCTTAGCAAATTTTCAAACTCAAAAAACTTGTTTTTCTTAGGAAATTTGAGAGATTTTGGCAGAAATTTCTTTTTCCTCTTAATGTAGGAGGCTGTGAAAACTTGAACTTTTTGTTGTGTTTTAACCCTTTCAGGGCCATCAGGGCCCATCAGGGCTCGTTTGGGGAGATCAACCTGACTGTCCGCTACGCTACCATGAGGAACAAACTCATGGTCCTGGTTCATGCCTGCAGGTTTGTTACAGAATTTATCCTTTATGATTCTCCAGCATCAATATTGATATTATTGACCTGATACAAACCCTCAGGATTTGAAAACTGGAATTAAAAACTGGAATGTTTCCCTGCAGAGACCTGTTTCCCTGCAGCGACAGCGGCACGGACTCCTACGTCCGCATATATCTCCTCCCAGACAACTCCTGGAGACACCGCAAGAAGACGCACGTCAAGCGGAAGACAGTCAAGCCTGTTTTTGAAGAAAAGTAAGACAACGCAGTCATCCTGTGAAGCAGATTAATAATCTGAAACACAGAAAATCATGAAGATTCTCCTTGTTTCTAAATATAGGTTTGAGTTTGATGTGCCGCTGGAAGACGCTCAGACCAGGCAGCTGGACGTGTCTGTCAAAAATAATAAGATGTTACGAAAAAGGGAGAGAACGGACATTGGAATGGTACTTTGAGTTTGGTTTGCAAATGAATAATTCATAACAGCTTAAAATTTTCACATCTTTCTTTGTTTTTGCATTTTGAAACACTGGATTTTAACATTCTGCTGTTTTCAACAGTTGATGTTGGATCTCTCACAGATCGATCTAGTCAAAGGCGCCTCGGACTGGTATGGAGCAAAATTCATCTCTTTTTGTTGCTGACATGTTGCATCAACAGAAAAATATTGTCATATTGTCATAGTTTCTATTGCAAAATTTATCCTCACACTGAAATTAGGAGGTTCATTTCTCCTTCTGTTACCAGTTTTAGATTACAACCAGGTCATTGCAAATAGAAGAAAATTAAGAAAAGTGCATTTAAATCAAATCAATTTCCACCAGTAAACTCAGAAATATTTTAGGAAAAACCTGGAAATTTCTGTTTCAAAAGTTTTAAAAAATTGCTTGAAAATTTTCTGAAATTTTGAAACTAATCTCAAATTTTCCAGAAAAAAATAGCATATCTGAGTTTAAAAAGTTAATGGAAAAACATCAGAAATTATTAGATTAATCTCAGAAATTATCTAGAAAAAACTTTAGATTTCTGAGTTGGAAATGTTCAAGTTTTCTAGAGTAATTCTGAGATTATCCTCACTTTCTGAGTTTTTCTAGCTAATTTTTGACTCTTCGAACTCAGAAAGTTTTATTTTAGAACATTTCTGTGATGAATCTTAAAATTTCAGATTTTTACTTCTTGCAATTTTTCAACTTTTGAAGGTCAGACATTTCTAACAGTTTTTCTAAAACATATTTAGATTACTCTCAAAAGGTTTTTTTCTGTTTCTGCTGAAATGTTCTCCTTACTCTTTTGTTTTCTTTTTAAACAAAGACATAAGAAGGTACAACTAACTTGAACCTGGATGAAAATATCTTACAATATTTTGAATATTTTTAGATTAAAATCCTATAATTTTATAACATCGTAATCTAAAAATTTCTGAGTTTTTTCCATTAACTTTATTTAAATCCCATAATTTTATAACATTCTCCCTCTACTGTGCCCTGATTGGTGGTTTGGTTCCTCTACAGAAACCTGTTTGTATAATAAACCTATTTTGTTCCATAATGACATCTTATTTTTCTGTCTTTTTAAGGTTTGAACTTACAATACCTGGACTGTCGAGCTCGACGAGGCAAAGTCACTTTTAGAGGACGTGACTCTTTTCCAGAACTTCTAAAACTCTTATTTTGAAAGTCTGTTGAAGTGACGCCACTTTCCTGAATGTTGCGGTGCCAAGTGAATGTGCAAATATTTTGTTCTGTTATTATGAGCAGCGTGGGCTGTAATGATAAAGATATTTGAATCATTTTATTGAAAATATATTTTAAAAAATGCTGATTCATTCCTCAGAGGCCAAAACAATTTATTTTTTTATTCACTTCATCTGTGCTGGAGTTGGAAATAATCCAAATGAGAAACTTCCATCCATCCATCCATTTTCTTGACACCCTTGTCCCTTAGTGGGGTCGGGAGGGTTGCTGGTGCCTATCTCCAGCTAACGTTCCGGGCGAGAGGCGGGGTTCAAATGAGAAACTTGAAAATGCAAATATTTGTTGCCCTTAAGTCAAGAGAATCATTTTAAATTGAGGAAATTTCTAAATATTTGCTGAATTTTAGAAAGTGTCCATGCAGTCGGGTCGTTTTTCTGAAGCTTTGGGTAGAAAACTGAGAGCGAATCACAGGAGGAGCCGAGAGACTTCTAAAGTTTTTAAACATCTTCTCTTTTTCTTTAAAGTCTTTTCACAAACCATATTTCTTGTTGAATAATTCCTGTCATCCAAGTGTTTAATTTTAACACATTTTTACATTACAAAGTTCCAAAATTCAATTTTATTTAAACAGTCACATTTATTGGTTGAAAACATCAGCTTTGAGGCTAATAACTGACTCATGATATATACCATAAATCATTTTAGGATTTCTCTGCAAAGTTTATGCACTAATTTCTTTTAAATTTTTTCTGTTATTTTTAAGTTACAAAACTGAATTTTGTTTTCAGATATTTATTAAAAATAAACCTATTCAAACAGACACACTGGTATTATTTGTTTTTACTGTGAAATTTTGACTCTTCATGTTAAAGTTTACAAAATAACAAAATGTCACATTTTTACAATAAGACTGATATTTTTACTACAATGTTGAATCAGGCTGATGGATGGCACATTTCCACCAAAAAACATAAACACCTGCTGAAAAAATATTCAGAAATTTGACATTAACCTACAGAAAATATATAAAAAAACACTTTTCAAAACAAAAAAAGTTGAATATTTGCAACAAAAAAACAATTTTGTGATTAATTTAAATTCCACATTTTTTCTTGCAAATGTTTAGCTTTAGAAACTTACACATTTTTCCCCAAACTTCTGACATTAATCTCTTTTTTGAGTTTATTGGTGGAAATGTACTCCTCCAATTAGAACCGTTGTAGACAGGAAAAAGGAGTACATTTTCACAAAAAATAACATTTTAGATTAATCTCAAGAAATGTTCTAGAAAAAGTGGAGTTGAAAGTCAAAATTTACAGGAGTAAAAAATTTTTGACTTTTGAGACTTTTTCATTTAGATAATTTTCGAATTTAATTTCAAATTTTCTGTTTTAGGGGGAATTTTTATTTTTTATTTATTTTTTTACCCACGATAAAGACTCTTTGTTGTACTCTTTTTATACAAACAGACCCATAAAACTACATTATTGAAAATATTTATGTCAGTAACTCCATCACCTATTAAAAACTTACAATGAATGAAAACAGGATATTTAAAATTAAAATATTAAAACAGACCAATAAACACTTATTTTTAAAAACAGATGTGTTTTTTATCACATTAGCTAAATAACAGAACGGAAACGATCAATCTAAATATGGGGCCAATGTAAACAGGAACGTTTGAAGTTGACTCAAGTTTCTCTTACGTCGTTGTTTTAATGCAATCACGCACCTCTTGGCTTCACAAGTTATCTTAAATCGACCCAGTTGGTACCGATAGAAGTGAGGTTCTGTTTTATAAATTTTTCTTTTGTAAAGAAGAACATAAAATGTTTAAAAAGTCATTTATTAGCGGGAGAAACGCGTCAGTGCTCATAAATCTCAGTCCCCGCTGCGCTCAGGTGTTTCCGCGTCGCCTAGCAACCGCCCTGGCAACGGAATAAGTGTTTCTGTTGAGCGCAGAAAGTTTTTAACTTAAACCATGAGTTTAAAAAGGAAGAAACCTGATTTTGCAGATAACCCAGAGGTGTATGTACATGCCCCAGATGTACAGGTAAGTGTAAGAAAACTGAATTATTAAGGAAATGTTTTGTTTTTTTCAAGTTCATGCGATTCTGACGCTAAACAAGCAGTTTGACGTCATCTTTATGTCCCAATATTACATGTCTTTGCTATGTTTTTGCAATTTGCTGTGTTAATTTTGAAAAAAAGAAAAGTTATTCACTAATATTCGTTGCTTAGTCCGGCAGCCAGGAGCCGTGGATTGAAGCAAAGCCTTCATTTTCCCTGTTTGAAGCCACGGATCAAAAGACCGAAGCAGCGCCTCCTGAAGGTAAATAAAATATATTTATAATTTCTGTAGCTTCGTATGAAATTGTTAGTGCATTTTACTGTTTGGCCGCAGCGGATGGAGCTGACAGCAGACCCAGCGGATCCCCCAGCAAAGCTTTAATTGGGCTTTACCACAGACCTTCACCGATGAGGAAGCGCAGCTCCAGGGGGAAGCGCGCGTTGCATAAGGAGCAGGACCGGAAACTGACAGAAAGTGTCGTGGAAACTTTGGGGTGAGCTTTCATCAGGCTCCTATGAAAACATGTCCGATTATTTCTACTCCTTCCAGCATGCTACGGAAGAGGATTAAAAACGAATAAGAATATTTTTTATTATGATGGATATTTGTAATGGTGAAAGTTTTCTAAGATTTCTGATTTTTATTTCAAAATTCTATTTTTTCCTTTCAGGATTTTGACTTTTTCCTCAGAATTAATTTTTTTCTGTCTATATTCCAACTTGGATCTCAAATTTATTTTTCTCAGAATTTTGAATTTTTCTCAGAATTCAAACTTGTAATCTCAGAATAATTTTTTTCCCCAGAATTCCACATTTCATTTTAGAATTAGTATTTTACTCTCAGAATTATTATTTCTCAAAATTTTGACTTTTTTTCTAGATTCCATCTTTAATCTCTGATTTCTTTTTCTCTGAATTTTTTTCAACAAATTTTGACGTTTTTTCTCAGAATTCAGACTTTAATCTCAAAATTCGGGTTTTAATCTCAGATTTAATTTTTCTTAGAATTTTGACTTTTTCCCCAGAATTAATCTTTTCTAAAAAAAAAATTAATTTTAATCTCAGATTTCTGACTTTTTGTCCTCAGAATTCAGACTATAATCTCAGATTTCTAATTCTGTCAAAATCCAAATAAATGTCCAAATATTCTTGAGTGTATGTCAGTCAAGTAGTTAGCAAACGAAAATAATCCCCTAGCTGTTCCTTCCTTCTTATAGAGTTTGTAAATCTGCACTTTATCCAAAACTAAAAGCCCCAAATCCATGTGGTAGATTTTTGTTGAAAGACTGTTTGCTTGATGGTTCAGAAACAATTTAAGCAATTCTAAATCTGAGGGAAAAAAAAGTCACATTTAATTTTTTTCAGTGGCCCTAATCCTCTTCCGTTACATTTTTAGTATAACAGGTTAATCACACCTCCAGTTTGTTAAATATGCCAGTAATTAAATCATGTTGTCTGATTTCAGCAAGCGGGTTGCTGAGGGCGGCTCCATAGAAACTGGATCCTTCAGATTTACAGAAGATGCCAAACATGAATTGGTAATAAATAAATATACAAATTTATCAGTGTACCTGCTCTGCTTGTGCCAAAAGCGGGAAAAGTAACAAAGCTAACATCGGTGTCTTCCTTATCTCTGCCCTTCAGCCAATCAGCATGAAGGAAAGTGCTGCTCCTGGATTGGCTGATCAGCCAATAGTGTGTCAGGGAGCATTGTCATCAAAACTGCTTCCTTTTGATATAACAAATTTTCTGGACAATAAAATGTCCCAGATAAATAATGATGTTGTTTTGAGACCATTTTCAGGCAGAATAATGGACATAAATCGATAAAAACATGTTAATTCAACTGGCAGATTATTTCAATAGTGACAAGACATATTTCCCTTGTTATTAATTAAATAATCTACCAACATATTTTTGTCAATATTAAGGAGTTACTTACTTAAAATAGCCCTTATATTTTGCTGAACAGTTACTTAAGTCAGTTTTGTCTTTTCATTTGCACTAGAAACTAGACCAAAAAAAGGTCCGATTTTGTGTTTTTGCAAGTGTAACTGAGACCGACTGCATCTGTTTTTGTCTTCCAATTTTTGATATAAGTCATCAAAATGAAAATTATTGAGCTTGTTTTATTTATCATACAATTTACTGAATTATCATGACAGGTTTAGATATTTTTTGTGAGTAATTTTCATTCTCAATAAACAAACATCTAAACTAACTCTTCCTCCTAAGTTCACTGTGTCTCCTGAAAGCGTCTCCCTGCTCCTGAACGCTGTGTTGTGTCCTGCCAGATGTTTAACTATTACATCCAGAGGGGCATCGACCTGGTGAACCTGGCGCGTCTGCAGGACTCCTGGATGAACAACATCCATGCGCTGATCCCCTCCAAGCTGAGGCGCCTGAGCACGTCGCTGGAGGAGCTGGACAACGAGACCAAGGGGGAATATCTGCAGAGCATCAGGGCTGCGATCCGTATGAACCCAATTATTTCCAAAAATAATGTAAAACAAACGACAGAGGTTCGTTGATCCTCTCAGATTCGTATGGATGAATCTGGATGAATGGCTTTGATTGTAATCCATTAAGAAGAATCGTGATTTTGTTTTTAAGTAACGATTTAATGTCTGCTGTGTTTGACTGCAGTAACCAAAACGTACCAGGATCAGAGTGGAAAGGAGGCGGGAGCCGAGGAGGAGCTGCCCTCTCACAGACTGGAGTCAGTCTCTCTAACCTCTAAGATGCTAATCAGATATTTACTTTCTATCTAAATACTCAGCAAGAAGGTGAAATATTTAGCTTAGTTTATGTTGAAGAAATTTTCCTTTAACAAAGAGTGAAGAAAAACTGTTTCAAGACCCAAAGAACCAGAGAAAGAATATATATTATTAATCAGTATTTATTCAAAGTCTCTGCTCCCGATCGCAGTCAGGAGAAAAGAGCCTTGAGCAGAAGACAGCTTACAGTTTTGTAGGGAGTTTCAGTCCCTTCACATAATCTGCTTGGTTACAGAACAGATAGAAAGCACACGTATCTTCTTTCACTGGGGGAGTTGAGCACATCTTTTGGATGCAGAGACGAAACAATTTAATAACTTTGTTGGCCTGAGAAGCAGCTCCAGAAGATATTCTCATGAGAACAAGAACCATAAAACTGTTATGAACCGATCTGGTTAATAATCGTAGTAACCTTAAAGTTTTCCACTACACCTACAAAATGCTACGTAGCTTGACCTTGACTGCTTCCTGTTGCATTCAGGCAGCAAGAATAAACTGAAAATATTAGAAAGGTGGTGATATTTGTGTGAACCTATTTCCTTGATGTCGTTCCCTGTCAGGATGAAAGTCGTGCCGAAGCCGTGGAATCGATCATTTCTCCAAGCGAAGAAGAAGATCAGCCTAAACCTTCACTGCGTCACCCGCCCTCTGCTGCAAGTGGGGCTTCTGTGGTACGACTTGTACAAGTAGGTACAGCAAACAGGATGCAGATATTCATGTAATGTCTAAACAGTGGTGTTTTTGTGTAAGTGACCTGCAGCTTTATTAGAAAGTAACACAAAATCTAGCAGGTTTTGTGGTGGAGGCCCTCAGCATGCCACCGCCTCCACCGATCATGGCGGCTCTGGTGCAGCAGACTCTGTAATCGGCCTTTTCTTCACCAATCTGCTTTCAGAGACATCAGACTGATCGACGTGGCAGCAATCTGCTTCCATAAGTCGTTCCTGGAGCTCTATCAGTTCCAGCGCGTTGTTGCCAAATACCTTGAGTTATCCAAACAGTTCCTCCTGGAAACGTAAGCAAGACTGACACAAAGTTAGATAATAGCTCATCCAGCAGCAGTGGAATAAATCATTTCAAACACAAGGAAGAAAATAAATCATTTCAAACACAAGGAAGAAAATAAATCATTTCAAACACATGGAAGAATGCAGCAGAGAATGTGGCCTCATCCGGCTCGCCGTGGATTCTCATGGGGCTCTTTACGTCGCTTTGTGCTTAACTGTGATTTTATTTTTCACCTGCATACTGTCAACTGTTTATAAGTTTATCTAACTTATAAACAGTGTAAGTATTGCCAAATTACATCTATCAGTCCCTTCACTTTTTCACAGAAATTTCCAAGGTTTTTCTAGAAAATTTCTTACAAATTTTTGGACTTTTCAAATTCCTTGAGATTAATCTGAGAAATTTTCCAAAAGAAAAACTGGAACATTTCTGTGTTTGAAAGGTTTTTAATTAGTAAAAAGGAATTAGACAATTTTAGAATAATCTCAGAAATGTTCTACGGAAAAACCTTTGGGAATTTCAGTTTTCAGAGTTTCAAACATCGAATATTTTTTGACATTTGAAACTCAGAAAAAGTTTAAATTAAAATTTATAAAATAAATTACATTTTTCTTGCAAATCTTTGAGTTTCTGAGAGTAATCAGTAATTTAATAAAAAACATGTAAATTTCAGAGTTTGAAAACATCCAAGCGTTTGATGCACAATTTTAAACAATTAACATGTGTTTTTTTGTTTGATTTTCTTTTTTAGTTGGCTTTCTGATGTGCACAAGATTTTCTGTGTGCAAAATCTGCTGGTTTCTCTGAGCAAGAAAGGAAAACTCCAGTCTTTCTTAAACTGTGCAGCGTCTCTGATGACACTGCATCTGCAGAAACTGACGCTCAACTCGCTGAGCGACTACACAAAACTCATTTCTATAAATATGGTACAATTTAACTTTTTCTCTTTAGATTCTTTAATCTAAAGGATAAATGAAGCTGGTGAATTTAGTTTTAACTCCTGCCGTCTGTCACTCAGCATTCAGGCAGAGCCAGAGACACATCAGGCTTTATTCTGCATCTGGTCTTAGACGACACTGAAATCAAGTTTGAGCCGAACTTCGAGATGTACGAACAGACGTTCATCAAGGTGTTTGAGCTCATGCTGAAATCCACCAGCAATATTCCACGGGTCGAATCCACCCTGTTCCCCGACTGGGTAAGAATAAAACCACGAAGCCGGGTCAGTAAAACCTGATGTGGTGGTTAGTTTTTACATACTGGAGCTGGAGGATATAAACGTTTCGTATCGGTCAATATAGATAATTATTCATTTCATATTTATTTATTTATTTTTAATTTTTCACTTTTCATACACAATTACGACAAAAAAAAAACTCACGACAAATTGATAAACAATCAATTTCTTCCAGTGAATGTAGACAGAGTTTTTTTTTCTAGTTTCTCCAACATGTAAAGTGATTTATATTTTAGAAAATATTTTATTTATTTCTGTTTTAAATATCCAAAGTACCTCCAAACTGGTGGTAGGACCTTTTCTGCTGCAGTTTTTACTCCATCCTGTTGTTTTTATATATATATATATATATATATATATATATATATATATATATATATATATATATATATATATATATATATATATATATATTTAAGAAGTTATAAGGCACAGTTAAAAAACATAAAACTGCTGCTGTGCAAGTTACGCAAGAGGTAGTTGCTAGGCAACCAAAGAGCAAGTGAGTGAGTTGATTCCACCAGCTTAGCTAGCTGGGAGAGGTTTAGCAGCTAATGCTTGTCCTCTGCCTACATCCCCCCAAAATGCTGTGCGGTTTTGGATTGGAATTCAGTGCAATTACTAAATATTCTATCAGATTTATTATCTGTTGATCTACATAGTTCTCATGTGATGTCGCACTTCTGTGAACTTTGTAGCTGACAGCCATCTTGGCAGGCAGTTGCTATGGAGTTGCTATGACAACAATAAAGCCACAAGCCTAGAACTAGCCTTGCTCCCATCTAACTTATAAACAGTGCAAGTACATTGCAATTTGATCACATTTTTTATAGTATTACAGTATCTGTAATACTAAGATGAATATCAGTGATATTTACTGTAGTACTTAATGTTGAACAAGCAAAAATGAGCTTAGCTAATGTTGCTTTTATCTGCTTGCTAAGACGGACATGTTGCCCAGGTGTTTGTTGTTACATGTACTTCCTCTGCCAGTCATCAGAAACTTGTTACTCACACAAACAGTTCATACATCATATTGATCATGTGTCTAGCGTTTATATATGTCATTGATTCATTGTCCAGCCCCACCTATTGGTGTCATGGGACAGTTTGAGTCTAGTCTGAGTTCTTCCCTAATTTCACCTTCTTTCAGGAAGAATCCAATGTTAGGAAAACCTTGACACCCATCATCCTTCCTGAGATCATTGATGCCCAGCAGGAGGAAGTACGCCGGGCGTTCTGGGCTGAGACGGAACGCCCCAAAGAGCACGTCCACCTGTTCGACAAGTACGCCATGCTGGTGTCCAAGGAGGCAGAGGAGAAGGTCCAGAATTTCCTCAGTCAGCCGAAATCCTTCCAGGAAATCAAGAAAGAGGCCATCTACTACCAGGAGCTTGCTGATGAGATTCAGTACACATCATCCAAAGTAAGACCTGGAACACGAGCCGCCTTTTACTCAGTAGATCACTGGCATCGGTCGTCCTGTTTGCAGCGAGTCAAATCTACTGTATCTTTTTAAAAAGTTTCAATCGAGTTCGGAATCGAATTTGGTGAATATCTACTCAGTGACGGCACTTCTCACCTTTGGCATCCCCAAACACACTTGGCATCCCCAAAGGATGCCAGAGCAGATTAAACGATGCACCTGTTTAGTCTGCTTTAATTGTATAAAGTCCAGTTTGTTTTAGGAGGTGTGAATGCTAATCGGACCAAAAACACAAACTCTAGTCCACCTACAAACCTCGGTTTTAGCTTGGCTGAAATGAACTGTGGTGCGTTTCAAATGCATATATGAACGGCAAACGGACCAGAGACTCTTCCAAAAGCATGAGGTGGACTGCAGTGCAGGGCATTCTGGGTAAATACAACCAAAACAAATGCGTCAGACCAATGTTATAGGGCGAAATGGCTCATGGTTTTTTTTATATACCTAAGACAAAAGAGAAGTCCTACAAGCGCTAAAATCTGATGCTACTCCATTTTTGCTTGCATTTATTGAAGTTGTGCTTGGTCTTTTTCAGAGGTTTTTGTGTCATTTCCTTCAGTGTGTTTTTTGGTGCAGCGCCCCCACAGGCGAGGAGGAGAACATGTTTTTCAAAGGGTTTGGTTCATTTCGAACAGAGAAAGAAAGAGAACTGCAGGAAATGAAAATGTAACAACTATCAAGGGTGAAAACACACTTAGGTCCAGTCTTTTTGTTACATTTTTTACCAATGGGATTTATAAAAATTAAAAATATTCTCTATTACGCTGATGATGCCCAGACCTACCTACCACTCACACCAAAAACCAAGTATTTTATCCAGCCTATGTTTAACTGATCAAGTTGATTAATGCCTTAATCACAGTAAGATAAGAATAATTTTCATCAGGTACAACCACACTGATGGTCTCTCTGGTCCTCCTTGTCCCTTTTTCCACATTTTTGTTTCTTTGCTGTCAAACACGTTGATGTGACTTTGGATGGTGATTTTAAATTTGATTAGTCATGTCAAGATTTTAAGTAGAATCAAATATTTTCTCCTTTTGAGGGACTCGGAAAGAGACATTATTGCTTTTAAATCTTCATGGCTTTATTATTTATTATTATCCAACATCAGTGTCTGACCTCAACAATGGTGTCCTAAACAAATGGTCAAATATTTAAAAAAACAACTTCTAAACATTCTAGACACACTTTTTAGAAGAACTGAAGCAACAGATGCTTATAATTTAAAATGTGATAACGTTAAAGGTCATGTGCGTATAATGTGTGGTAATCTAATACTTTAGAGAGTGTGATTTATATGTCCATCATTTAAAGAAATTTAGCTTTAAAACTTTTTAGAAAAACTAACAAAATGTAAAAGCTTCGTGATCATAATTGTCAATTTATCTGTCTAGAGATTTTTCTTCTTAAAGATTCACTCTAGTCTTTGAGAGCTGATTAATCATACTTTGGACTTCAGGTGGTGCGACTCGGCATGTTTGAGGTCCAGTCCCAGAAACTCCTCAACTCTCTGGCCGAACGTGCGCTGGAGCTCAAGGAGAAACTGGCTATGCAGATGTTAAAAGATCATCAGGAAATCAATGAAAGGTTTCTTAAAGGGCTTCACTGCTTTCCTGCTTCATCCTTTGTCTTTAAACACCAAATATTACCGAATGTGGTTGTTCTACTTTCCAGTGGAAACATCTTAGTACACTGGGAATTAAACAAAAGTTACTTACAAGTAACTTTTAAGCAAGTTGGTTTCAAGTCTATTATTCCTCAATATGAATTTTTAGAGAATTTGAAGCAGCAATTCTTCTGGTTTCAGACACTTCCACCAGAATAACGGATCTTTTTTAACTGACAGGCTCTGCGAAGAGTTTGAGAAGATTTCAGAGACGGCCCTGAGTACGCCGCCTGATACTCTGAAAATGGTGGAGCTGCAGGTGAGTTTTTGTTTCCTGTCAAACAGCGATAATTACACTTTCCTGTCAGTAAATTAAGCTTGAAGGCTTTTTACTTAATAGTTTACCTTATGCCAGAATAGTGGCTTTTCAGCTTGTAAAAGTATACTTTATTTTGTTTTAATATTGTTTTTGATTATTTTCATTTAAAGGGGAACTGTGATGCAAAATTTACCTCCAGAAGGTAACAAGTCAGAAGGCACTGCCCCGTTACCTAGCAACCACACAGAATTCCACCTGTTACCTAGCAACCACACAGAATTCCACCTGTTACCTAGCAACCACAGAGAATTCCACCTATTACCTAGCAACCACACAGAATTCCACCTGTTACCTAGCAACCCATACAGAATTCCACCTGTTACAACCCTAGCAAAGTCCAGTATGTTTGGTTTGCTGTACAATGGCTGCTGGAAAGGCCAAAGTGTTTTGTTATTGACTCACCATCCAGAAACCACTTGCTGCATTCTTGTTGGCTCTGCATGAGGTTCTTTTAATGCTTTTCAGACCTGCAGTGGCAAAACTGTGCATCGGTTTGCGGCCATGTAATCATTGAGTTGGGGGGCGTGGCCAGCAGCAGCTTACTTGCAGTAAAGTGACAGAGTCCAGAAACAGCTAAAATCTCATTATCTAAGAATGATTCTTTGCCAAGAAATGTAATGAACATGTTTTGTTTAGACCATAGATCAACCCTAACCCATTCAAGGAAGCATAAGAGGCCATCTTTAACTAATTTTATGCTAGTGTCTCAAAACAGTAACAGAAATCTATCAGTTTGTTTTCAACGTCTGTACTTGATTAACTGTGCCGATGGTTCCCCTGCGTCTCTCTGCAGGCCTACGTCCAGAAGATCATAGAAACAGAGATGCCTGTGCTGGAGCAGCGGCTGGCTGACTCCAACAGGCAGCTCTGCGACCTGATGGACTTTGTCACCCTGTCGCCGGAAGACCTAGAGCTCAACTCCCGAACCGTCCACTGGTTCCAGCGCATGCCCGCCGTGTTTGAGGAACACCAGCAGATTATCGATGAGAAGACGGAGCTTTACCAGAACGCACTCAAGGTCTGCTTGAAGCCGAGGAGCCACCAAGGGTTAATGACGGACTTACCGAAGGTGAAACGATGAAACGCTGTCTGGTTTAATCGTTGCAGCTGCAACGGGAGCGTTTCATGGACGAGCTGGTGGGCTACAACATGCAGATGAAGGAGTTTATTGGTTATGGTGAGTTGGCGGATCTCAGCAAGTACCTGAAGAAAGCGCAGACCCTCAACGCCAGGCTGGACATGGCCAGTGACAAGGTGCAGTAGGACCAAGGATGGAGGCTTTATGGCTCTTTCAACTCAGTACTGCAAAAACACACATTTTTACTTTTTTGTCTAGTTTTTATTGCAAATATCTTGAATGAGCTAGTAAATTAAAATTAAGTTTTCAGCAAGATATATCATGTCATTTTATGTCAATAATCCTTGAGTGGTGATTAAAAAGTAAGCAGATTTTGCTCCCTTATAGATGGGACAAATGTCTTCTTCTAAGTGAAATAATCTGCCACTGGAACTGGACATTTTTTAAATCAATATACTAGAATTACTGACTTAAAACAAGCTCTTACATCTCCTATAGAAGTTACTTGTAAGTTTTGTTTTATTTAAAATGTACTAACACGTTTCCACTAGAAAGTAGACAAAAAATCCTGGGTTAGATTTTGTGTTTTTACGGTGCAAAGTTCCTCCAAGTGGATTCACATGCATATATTTTTGTTCACCACCAGAGGGCAGCATTGGATGTGAAACAGCGTTTTAATCCTCTTTGTTGTCATTTGTCATCCCAAAGTATACCAGAAATCCTTTTATTTATCAGTTTTGTAACTTTATTTTCTAAAAGTTTAATCATTTCTGGTTTGTCGGTTTCCTTCGTCTCGCTCTGAGAAGATTAATGACCTGAACATGGAGGAGGAGGCCTTCGGCTGGCCCGTGTCCCAGTTTCCGCAGCGGAAACAGATCCAGGACGGGCTCACGCCGTTTCTGCGCCTGTACGAAACAGCGTCTGAATTCCTGCAGGAACATGACAAGTGGCTCCACGGGCCGCTGTCCGGCGTCCCTCCAGACAAGGTACCGAACGCACAAAGTCACGATCACATGACTTCAGTATTTTAACATTTTCAGGCCTAAAAACAAACTGTTTTCATGCAGGTGGAGGGCGACGTTGGGAACTACTGGCGCACGTTGTATAAGCTGGAGAAAGGTTTCTTTGACGTTCCCAATGCCCTGAAGATAACCAAGATCGTGAAGTCTAAGGTGGAGACGTTCAAGGGGCACATCCCCATGGTGCAGGTAGAGACCGTAAAAAAACAGTTAATCCTCTGGTATTTACGACATGTATTACAGCCGTTATAGATAGAAAGAAAGGAGCAAGTTTCTGACAAAACCCCTGAAAATCTTCTAACAAAAAAACAAAAAAAAGTGTAAATTTATGACTTTGAAAAGGCAAATATTTGTGAGAAAATAAATAACATCTTGAGATTAATCCAAGATAATTTTTTTTAGAAAAACATGGAAATTTCCAAGAGTCAAAAAACAAATGGTGAGATAAATTTCTGACAAACATGGAAATTACTGAGTTTGTAAAGTAAAAAAAAAAATGCAGAAAAAAAAGAAATTTTGAGGATAGTCTCGTAAATTTTCCATAAAAACGTGTTAATTTGTGAGTTCAAAAGTTGCAAATTTGCAAGAGACAAATTTAATTTTGCGAAAAATTTTGAAAGTTTTTGAGGAATAATGTGGAAATTTGTGTTCAAAAACTTTAAACTTTGCGAGAAAAACGTGCAAAAGTTCATCTGAAAATAAAAATTTTAAATTAAAATTTTCACGTTTCGAAACATCAGATTAAGTTTTTTATAGTAAATGTATGAGCTTAATCTACTTGGAAAATATTTCCAAATATTTTCTTGCAAATTATTTACTTTAGGAACTCACAAATGTTTGTTCATTGTTCTACAAAATTTCTGAGATTAATCTGAAAATTTAAATGTTTTTTGGCAGAAATTTACTTCTTCTTTTTATTTCTTATCTACAGTGGCCCTAATCCCATTGGGGCCTAATAATTGCTGTGTTGTAGCCTAAATAGCTGACCTTTCTGTGCTGGAGTGTAGGTGCTGTGCAACCCGGGGCTGCGGACCCGCCACTGGGACGCCATGTCGGAGCTGGCCGGCTTCTCCCTACACCCGGCCGATGAGCAGGCCTGCGTGGCTCAGTACCTGTCCCTGAAGCTGGAAGAGCACCTGCCCAACTTTGACGGCATCAGCGAGGCGGCCAGCAAGGAGTACTCTCTGGAGAAGGCCCTGGAGAAGATGGCCGGCGAGTGGAAGGAAATAGAGTTCACCCTGCTGGCCTATCGGGAGACGGGCACCTTCATCCTGTCGTCCGTGGAGGATATCCAGCTGCTGCTGGACGACCACATCGTGAAGACGCAAACCATGAAGGGCTCACCCTTCATCAAGCCCTTTGAGAAACAGATACAGTAAGAAACAAAATGGCTGCCCCCCACTTTTGGTCCAGTGCTGCGTTTCAGATCTGCGATCAGCGAGATCTAGAGAAGCTCATCCATGCGTTTATCTTTAGCCGTATTGATTACTGCAACAGCGTCTTCACAGGTCTGACTAACAAATCAATCAAACATCTGCAGCTGATCCATAGCGCTGCTGCTGCTGTTCTGACTAAAACCAGGAAGATGGAGACATAACACCAGTTTTAAGGTCCCTACACTGGCTCCCTGTAGCTCAAAGAATAGACTTTAAAATACTGTTGTTAGTTTATAAATCACTTAACGGTTTAGCACCACGATACCTTAAAGATCTGTTATTGCTGTACCAACCGTCTAGACCCCTCAGATTGTCTGGTTCTGGAGCTGCTCTGCATCCCCAGAACCAGAACCAAACGAGGAGAAGCAGCATTCAGCTTCTACGCACCACAAATTTGGAACAAACTTCCAGAAAACTGTAAAACAGCTGAAACACTGAGTGCCTTTAAATCTCAAATTAAAACCATGCTGTTTAGAGTTGCTTATGGATAAACTGAATGTTTTTATTTTTACTTTTAATAATGTTTTTATCTTTTTTAAATCTTTTTCAAACTCTCTGTCTCTTTCTGTTTTTATTTTTATTTTAATTATCTAATCTCTGTCTCTTTCTGTTTTTATTTTAATTTTAAAGTGTGTAAAGCACTTTGAAATGCCTTGAATCCTTGTAAGATACAAAAACTCTGAGGTTTGAGAATCCTTGTATGATGTCGAGATTTGAGATGTTTTTAAATGTTTTTACTTTTAATAATGTCTCTATCTTTTTCTAATCTTTTTCAAAATCTCTGTCTATTTCTGTTTTCATTTTTATTTTAAATTGTGTAAAGCACTTTGAAATGCCTTGCTGCTGAAATGTGCTATACAAATAAAATCTGATTGATTGATCTGATCAAAACTGGGAAATTCCAACTTCAAAGCAGGAAAAGTCAAACGTGACGCCCGCCACAGTCGGATTTCCCACCATAAAACTGGGAGCAACTCAGACTATTCCCAGTTACAACTCAGAGGGCCAACTTTGCATTTCAATATGGCCGCTCCTCGCCTCAGCAGCAGTAAGATGTGATGGAAACGTGTTAATTATATAAAACCAGTGCCGTATGTAGCGCCTGCAACTCTAAACTGAACAAATTAAACACGGTGTTTGCTTCTGATAAATAAAGTTTAAAATGAAGATACGCATAAAGAGCATTTCACATGGACCATTACTCTTTACTGTTCTGGCACGCCGCCGCCATCTTTGTTTCTGGCTCCTTTAAAGGATGACCAGTGGTGCCCTCTGCTGGATGGTGGCCAAAGTACAACTTTAAAGGAAGATTTAATGTGACGTTTTTAGCTCATCGATTGGAACTAATTTGAATCTAATCGACAATTAGTCGTAAGTTTATTAATTATTAGCATCCCGAGTTGTGAGTCCCGTTTATCTGCTTCATTCCCAGGGCGTGGGAGAGCAAGCTGCTGCTCCTGCAGGAGATCCTGGACGAGTGGCTGAAGGTGCAGTTTGTCTGGCTGTACCTGGAGCCCATCTTCAGCTCCCCTGACATCATGGTGCAGATGCCTGAGGAGGGCCGGCGCTTCACGGCCGTGGACAAGACATGGAGGGAAACAATGCTGCAGGTTTCCCAGGTGAGCTCTTCCATCCCGTGTTTCACTTTTTACAGATCTGTGGAGAACACAAGCTAGCAGATGAGTTCCACCCAGAACTACAGCAGAAATCTGGACCAGGATCCACAATTTCTAAGAATGGTAAATGGACTGAACTTATATAGCGCTTTATCTGATCATTTTTGACCACTCAAAGCGCTTTACACTAGAGCCACTTTCACCCATTCGCACTCACAAACGCTCACACATTTATAAACCGATATGCAGCTCAGTAGGCAATTTGGGGTTAAGTGCCTTGCTCAGGGGCACATCGACATGTGGCAGGAGGAAGCTGGAATCGAACCTGCAACCTTCCGATCACAAAACGACAACTCTATCCACAGAGCCACAGTCGCCCAGAAAAGTGTTTAATTGAAAAAAACACACAAAAAAAAACTAAACTAAATGACAACTATTATGTACAAATGTGTTTTTGTGACATTGTAGATAGGAAGAAAAACCAGAAGTAAATTTCTGTCCAAAAAAAAGACATTTTTACATTAATCTCAGAAGTTTTTCAGAAAAAAGAAAAGTCAAAAATTTGCTCAAAAAGAATTCAGAATATTTTTCATTTATTTAATTTTTTTACATTAATCTCAGAAACTTTCTGGAAAAAAAACTTGGAAATCTCAGAGTTAGAAAAGTCAAACATTTGCTAGAAAAACCATAAAACCTAAAACTTTTTAGATTGATCATAGCAATTCTTGAGAAATATTTTGGAAAGATTTTTTTTCTAGCAACTTTTAAATTTTTGAGCTTAATTTCAAAATTTCTGAGTTTTTTCTAGAAAATGTGTAACTTCAAATTATAGTGCCGTATTAGGATCGTTGAAGATAAAAAAATTCTGCCAAAAAATCTCTGAAATTTTCAAGAAAATTGTACATCAATCTCAAACATTTCTGAGAAAGTTATTTCAAAATTTCTGAGTTTGAAAAGTGAAAAATTTACTATAAAAAACTTTAAAATATGTTCTAGAAAAAACACAGGTTAAAAAATACAAAATGAAATGAGACCAGTGCTCAGTGTGTTTAAAGACTTGAAATCAGTTTTTTGTAAAAATGTATTTATCTTTTTGTTGTTTAAATCATGATGCAAAAATCAGCAGAATCCAGACCATAAAATCAAAAATAATCCCAGTTTCATCATAATCCAAACCTTTTTCCTAAACTGCCATCTCAAGCTCGGCCACCAAGAGGAGCTCAAGACCCGCGGATCCTCAGATACATTAACTCTTTCTTTGTTTTCTGTAAAATTTTTATTTAATTTTCAGCTGGTTGTTTTATGGTGTTATGCTCACCTTTCTGTTTTGTCCTCTCAGCTTATAGGAAATAAACGACAAATCGTTCTAGAGCATATTCATGCACAGCAGCAAAGGATGTTTAGTGAAACAGTTTCTCTGCACCCTGAATTAATAAGGCACATTTGTCCCATATGTGGTTTGCATATCTGCTGAAATGCTTTTACCTCAGAGTTTCCCGCTCTCTGTCCTCCACCAAAGCCATCTGTTCGGTGCATAAAAACGACATTATCACACATAATACCATGTTATCCATTCAGTGTGCTCATGAATAGCTCCCGCTGGCTCCCTGAATATAAAATTAGACCCATTATTACATTGTCCTCTCAAAGAATGGGCCAAAATCATAAGCATGATGAGATTTATGAAAAGATGAAATCATACTTCGTCAATCAGACACACTTTGCTGGAATAATGGTCTGGCCTTTGAAGTCCAATCAAATCACTCTTTTCTTTTTTTTTTTGGTGTTGGCGGCTGAGCCGGATCGCTTCATTTAGCCTTTAAAACATCCGACTCTTTCACTGATTATTGTCTGATTAAAGACAAAAACCTTCTATTGTCTGCTTTTAATCTTCTTATTTTTATTGTCGGTTGTATTGTTGTATTTTATGACTACAAGGAATCAAGAGAAATCATATTATAATTTCATTATATATTATTTTACCATTAAAAGGAAAAATTACTGACAGCCCCCCCTCCCCCCCAAAGATTTAATTTCATGTTTTAACATCATTCACTCAATACACTGCAAAAATATAAAATCTTACCAAGTATTTTATTCTAATTTCTGGTACAAATGTACACTCTAAATAAGATAAAACTAACTTACAAGTTGTTGTTTTTTCAGAACGATATTGGAGCTGTAAAGTAAAGTAAATAATTCCTTTATGTTGATAAAATAAAGTTCTAGTTCAACCAATAGTGATTTCTGGGCAAAATGGGCAACTGCCCAGGGTGGGATCCTGTTAGGGGCGTCAGGAGAGCTAATATCAGATTTTTGTCTGCTGCACTACAAAAGCACAGAATCTTACCAAGTATTTTTGTTCTGGTTTCTAGTGTAAATATCTCAGAACAATTGGAATCAGGCAAATAACTCTAAAGAAAAAATAATGATTAAATAATTTTTGAATATTGATAAAACGTACTAGTTCCACTGGCGAGACTTTTTCAAGATGTTTTCTCGTGTTATAAGTGGAATAATTTGTTAGTGGAACTAGAACTTTTATCAGTATTCAATAACTGGCTTAAAACAAGCTGCCTCATTGCTTAAAGAGACAGTAAGCATTTTGTATGTAAACATTCATAAATAAATCTCTGACACATTCTCTCACTGATTATTTCAAATACATATCAAATGTATCTATCAGTGTTCCAGTGTATATGAATCAAATGGGGGCTCTAAACAGGTGGATTAGCCCTTTAATCATAGAAATGTTCTTCAGGTGACAGAAGGCTGACTTTGTAACTGTCTTTATGTGACTCTGAAGGCTCAGGTCAGAGTTCATCACCACACCCACATTTTGACATAGTTTAGATCACAAGTTTCTAGTTGTAAAAGAGCGGTGAATTTTAATTTAAATCCTGTAAAATGGATAATTGAGTTGAACAGAAACTGAAGTTTGTTGATGTTAAACTCTGACAGACACAAACTAAAACACAAATCTCTATATGTAAGTTTTAGTTGAACCTTTCTTATATTTTACTAATAAAACAGGTCTTCAGTAGATTACATGACTACAAACAGGCAACACAAACACTGCCTCATTAACAGTGTCACTAACTTGACCTTTCACCCTACAGAAGACACTCCCATCATAAAACAATGCTGTCTCGCTGCGACCCAGGTGGGACTTGAACCCACAATCCCCAGCTCCGGAGGCTGATGCCTTATCCATTAGGCCACTGGGCCAACACAGCATGAGCAGCAGAAATCTGATCTTTTCATAACTGATCCAACATATGTTTGTTTTGTTGTTTTTTTTCTTTTGCCTAAATTGTATAGAAAAAGAATTTTCAAAAAGGGGTTTGTATTTGAATCATCCTTTCTGTAAATTGTATGATGGAGAATCAGGGCCAGGTGAGGAGATTTCTTTGTTTAATAGGAGAATAAAGTTGGGCTGCACCTAACTATTAAAGAAAAAGTAGTTTTAATGAGAAAAAAAATTCTGATGTAACCAACTGAGTTTGTATAGATTTTTTTCTTGGAAATATAAAGTCCTGCATCTGTTAAAGATGAAGTGTTTCCTTATTTGTAAAACTTGTACTGAAGTATTCCTTCACAACATTCATCATTTAATGTGTTTTTTTCTTGTTTTTTATGTTGGAGTTTTCATAGAATCACTACATCATCCTCCTCATATTATGACTGCACTGTGGTACTATTATAACCTCATTCTTGTAATTAAAATAAATAAAACATCGTATCCTGGCTGCTCCCTGTAGAGCTGACCTGAATTCCAAATACATAGAAGTTGTGAAACAAGCGTGTCAAACAAGATGGCCGCCCTGAATGCGCTGACATTTATTTTAAGTGAAAAAAAATCTAAATGTTCCAAAACATAAATCTTTAAAAACAAAGAAATTGATAAGATCTGAAACTACACTGTAAAATCTCCTGTTTCTGCTACTTTTTAACCTGGAACCTTTGACCTGCAACATTAAATCCTTTAAATTTCACCCTGAAACGTTAACAAAGACTTCCTAGCCTCTGGTTGAAGAAAGCCATGGTCACTGCTGTTTCTGTTGCAGGACAAACGTGTTCTGTCTGTGGTGGAGGTTGAGAGGATGCTGGAGAAGCTGAAACACTCTAACGAGTTCCTGGAAAGTATCCTGAAAGGCCTGAATAACTACCTGGAGAAGAAACGTCTCTTTTTCCCTCGATTTTTCTTCCTGTCCAATGAAGAGCTTCTGGAGATCCTCTCAGAGACCAAAGACCCCACAAGGTACCTTAGTTTTAATTTTATTAATGACATCAGTCTAGGTGTGTAGGCAGACAAATCCTGCCTAAACGTGACCAATTATGTTTCTCTGAACAAGATAGGATAAGTCTATGGTCTATACAAACCATGTTCATTAAATGTTTTGCACAAAATCATTCTTATATAATGAGGTTTTAGCTGTTTTAGGGCATCTTTTCACCTTATATCCAAATAAGCTGCTGCTGGCCACGCCCCCTGACTCAATGTTTACACTCACACATTTAAATGGCTGTGAATAGATATGCAATTATTATGCAACCGCTCTTCTTTGAAAAACATTAGTGGAGCCTCGCGCACAACCAACAAGAGTGCAGCAAGTGGTTCCTGGATGGTAAGTTAACAACAAAACACTTTGTCTTTTCTAGCAGCCATTGTACAGCGCATACAGCGGTAAAACCAGCTCACCAAAACGGGTTGGAGCTCAGCTGGGGTTGCTAGGTTACCAGCGGAACTCCACTGGGGTTGCTAGGTAACTGGTAAACTTAATGACAGAAGGTTTTTGAAATGGCTCATTTTCCAGACACCAAAAAAGATTAATTTCTTGGCAAAAAATGGTTTGATGGGTTTTTTTCCAGTACTTGGGCTGTTTGTAGAACCAATAGAGGCCAAAGGAAGTACAAAAATGTGCAATAAAGTAATGAACTTTGACCCTGACTGAGTTTTGTAGAGCTCTAAAGAAGAGCTTGGTGTAAGTCTACTTCCAGTTGTCAAGCAGGTTTTATTTAGGATATTTCCCAGGTTCACAAATCTGTTAGTGAGAAGAGCTCAGCATGCAAAAACACAAAATCTTACCAAGTATTTTTCTTTAGTTTCTAGTTCAAATACAAAGAAGACAAAACTGACTTACATTTACATATTTCCCACAAATGAAACAATCCACCAGTGGAGCTAGTAATTTTTCATAAATATTAAGAAATGATTTACTTAAAAGAAGCTTATTATTGAGTTAGTTATAAGTTAGTTTTGTCTTATTTCAGGTGTGCCAAGATATTTGCACCAGGAACTAAACAGAACTAGACATAACTAAACAGTGTGGTTCATAAAACTGAACCAAAAAATGCGGGTAACCAAAAAGTAATTATGTTTTTCACATGGTACCATATTTGTGTAATAGCTTTCACCTTTAATAAATGAAATCATAATTGAAAAATCAGCTTTTTGTATTTACTCTGGTTATTTGTATTAGGATGACCTGAGGTGTAAAAAAAAAAAAGAAGCAAGATCAGAATTCAAAGGTGAGGAGGGTGGAAATGGAAACACGACGCGGTATAAAACCTCCTGTATCTCCATAATGCTTCTCCATAAACTCTCCACAATAATCCACGCTTATCTAATTTCACAGGGGGAATCCATTTAGTAGATTGTGATTCCAAACAAAAGATGCTTTAACCTTTCAAACTCTCCAAGCTATTTCAATTTTTGCCTCCTTTTCACTCTGCAGTCCCTCAATCTCTGTGCAACTGGCAGGAATTTTTCATTATGTCAGCGCAGACACAAAGCCAGCAGTCCGCTCCGAAAGACGAGGATTTCTGCCGTTTGTGTTTGTGTCGCACACAGATGGTGGTTAATATTAGAGAGACTGTATTAGTTTTGGGCGGATGTTTGTCGGATTCGTCACCGGCTGCAGTTTTATACCATCAGTTTTCTACAAACTCCTGCAACACAAGCAGGGATGTAAGTTCTGTTCAAAAAGCAGATAAATGTGTTAAATTTAGGGGTTTTTAACACCTGACCGTCCATAAGTGGGGGTCAAAATTGCAACATTTGTTACAGAGTTGCTGTGGTTCTGCACTTGGCCCTTTTCACACTGAAAAAACACCAAATCTTTATTTTAATTTTGGTCTATTTTTTAATGCAAATATCAGAGAACACTTGAAATAAAACAAAACTAATTTAGAAGCAACTTTTCTGCAAGATACAGGAGCTTGGATTAAAAATAATTCCTTCATGAAGATGTTCTAGTTCCACTGGCAGATTATTTAACTTAAAAAAATTTTATGTCTTAAGTGAAATAATCTGCCACCTTCATCAGTATTAAGGAATTACGGACATAAGACAAGCTCCTACAGTATTTCTTGCTGAAAAGTTACTAGTAATTTAGTTTTGTCTTATTTCAGGTGTAATAACATATTTGGTCTTCTTGAAAATAGACCAAAACTACTTGGTAAGATTTTGTGTTGTTGCAGTGTAACGCCTGATTTTGTGTAATTATCTAATTTCACTTTATTTATCTTTCTTCCCCTGATGTTCTAGTTTGTTTACTCAAGTTAAACTAAAAATCACTAAGACATAAATGACTGATAGCTATGAGTCTCAGTAATGGGCCGCTCTCACCCGTCACCCTCTCTCTGTGTTGTGTTGCTTCCTGCACCAGAGTGCAGCCCCATCTGAAGAAGTGCTTCGAAGGCATTGCCAGCGTTGTGTTCACCGAGGTTCTGGACATAACCCACATGAAGAGCAGCGAGGGAGAAATGGTGCAGCTCCTGGACGTCATCTCCACCTCCAAAACCAGGGGCCAGGTGGAGAAATGGCTGCTGGAGCTGGAGACCGGCATGATCGTGTCCCTTCAGAAGGTCATCGGAGACGCAATCACGGCCTACCCAAATGAGAAGAGGACCGACTGGGTCCGCGCCTGGCCGGGTCAGACGGTGCTGTGTGTCTCACAGGTCTACTGGACCAAAGACATCCACGAAGCTCTGGCTTCAGGACCGGAGGTGATCCACTCCGTTCTGTCTTTGTTCCCAACTGTTAGCTTCAGGTTTACCTGTGGGGGGGCACTGCTAGCTAGAAAGTTAGCTGTAATAGCTTTAAAGGCGACCCATTATGCTTCCTTGAAAAGGTTATGTTAAATCCATGGCAATACAGAACAATGTTCACACATTTTTTAAAGGCGACCGATTATGCTTCCTTGAAAAGGTTATGTTAAATCCATGGGCAATACAGAACAATGTTCACTACATTTTTTTGTTCACATAATCATTCTTGGATAATTATATTTTAGCTGTTTTAGGGTGTCTTATCACTTTAAATCCTAAAAAGCTGCTGCTGACCACGTCCTCTAACTCGACACGCAATTATACAACCGCACATCTTTGAAAAGTAGAAGTGGAGCATCCTGCACATGTGTAAACACTTGTCTTTTCCAGCAGCCATTGTACAGCGCATACAGCTGACCAAAAGTGCTGGAGCTCCCCTTGGGTTGCTAGGTTATGGGTGGAACTCTGCTGGGGTTGCTAGGTAACGGGTGGAACTCTGTTGGGGTTGCTAGGTAACGGGTGGAACTCTGCTGGGGTTGCTAGGTAACAGGTGGAACTCTGCTGGGGTTGCTAGGTAACAGGTGGAACTCTGCTGGGGTTGCTAGGTAACAGGTGGAACTCTGCTGGGGTTGTAGAACAAAAATGACCCAACCATCCAAGACCGAGACTGAAATTTGAATAATTTGACATTGCAGTGTGAAAGAAAACCGCAGAGGCTGAAAATGTAACAAATGTTTCAACCTTGGTCCCGAATCGAACAGAATCTACAGATCTACAGAAGTGTGAAAAAAGGGCAAAGTGACAAATTAACTGCACTAATAACACATTAGCTGATGCTCACCACTGCTGATATGGTTGAGTTTTATCTCCTTAATACTATTAGTAATAAACTCTGCCTGTGTTATAGTGTGTAGATGCAGCTGCAACTGTCTGAAAAGCTTTGAGAATCTGTCTTGGTGACGTTTTCCTGCTGCCTCTGCCTCTGCCCAGGCCCTGGAGGCCTACCTGCAGCAGAACAACAGGCAGATCGACGACATCGTGGCTCTGGTCCGGGGGAAGCTGTCCAAACAGAACCGGGTGACCCTGGGAGCCCTGGTGGTGCTGGACGTCCACGCCCGCGACGTTCTGGCCACGCTGGTGCATAAAGGCGTGCGTGACGAGAATGACTTTGAGTGGCTGAGCCAGCTGCGGTACTACTGGGTGGTACGTTAAGCACAGCTGGGACTTTCTGATTGGCTCATGGGAGAAACTCAGTGGATCCGATTTCCAATCTGTGCAGGAGAATAACCTTTACACCAAGATGATCAACGCTGGTTTACCGTATGGCTACGAATACCTGGGCAACACGCCGAGGCTGGTCATTACTCCACTGACTGACCGCTGCTACCGGTAAAAATAGATCAGAAAAACTCTCTGGTTTTTAACGGAGTGTTGGGGCCAGGCTAATACATTAAAATATTATAAAATTACTGGGATAAAGTCATTAAATGACTTCACCCTCATAATATTATGATTTTATTTTCAAAATGTGACTTTATTCTTCTATTGTTTCAACTTTACACAGTAAAAATGCCAGTGTTGAATTAACACCCAATAGTGTCTATATGTGTCCAAGTCAGTTGGTGTTAAATTCAACACTACAGAGTGTCACATTAGCATTACAGCGGTGTTAGTGTTAAAATATATTAAAAGTAACACCAGTGTAGTGTTGATCACAAAACATAACGTGGTGTTAAAAAAGTAAATAATTGACCCATAAGGAGCCAATATCAATCAAATCCAGTGGAAAATATTCAAAACAATACAAAGAAATGGAAAGTTTTACTTTTCTTAAACCCATTTCAGTGTTATAGACCAAAGTTAATTTAACAAAAAAGTGGATGTCAATCTTTTAACATTTTCAAAAGTGTTACTTTAACACCTGCTGACTTGGACACATATAGACACTTTAGGGTGTTAATTCAACACTGGCATTTTTCACTGTGTATTCTCATAATATTATGAATTTATTGTCTGAATGTTATTTATTTAATTATTAACTTATTTATGTTTTAGGATTTTGTTGGTGTTTATTTGACAGGAGGGTGGTTTGTGGGAAGGGGGGAGGGACATGTGGGGTCAGCCGGCCGGGACTCGAGCCGGCGCTGAGGTCTAGACGTGTCGCTCCGCGTTTCTTCTTTCAGCCCCAACGCTCTGTTGTCCTGCTTGACTATTTATCTGTCCTCTAAAATCTTTGTTTTGCATAAAAACTAAGTTTCCAAATCCCAGCAGTCGGTTGTAAATGTTGTCGTTTTGCTGTTCCGTGGTGATTCTCAGCACCCTGTTTGGCGCCCTCCACCTCCACCTGGGTGGGGCCCCTGAGGGCCCCGCAGGCACAGGAAAAACAGAAACCACCAAGGACTTGGCCAAAGCTGTGGCGAAACAGTGCGTGGTTTTCAACTGCTCTGACGGACTGGACTACATCGCGCTGGGAAAATTCTTCAAAGTCAGTACATCCCCTTCTGATTTCTCACTTTCACTGCCAGCAAACAGCTGGATGTTTTTATTGTTTTGTTGTTTTTTTAAACTCTTGGTCTGCTTTTAGAATCCAAAACAAAAGAACAAAAACGTCCAAAATGTGAATAATAGATAATAGATCGGCTCTAAGGCTTCTTTCAACACAGATCCAGTGTTTACATTCACACCTGTTCCTGTTGCCGTAGCAACATGCTGTCAATCCAGAACTTTCTCCTGTTTTTACTTCATTATCTTTGGGTGATTATAGAGGATCCTGAACGTAACACTACTTCAACTTATTTTTACTCAACAGTAGCTGCCCAAGAAATTACTCAATTAAGAGTAAAACGGTAAACTTTACCTTTAATGACATTGATTTGGATGCGCAGTGGTGCAGTTGCTAGAGCTGTTGCCTTGCAGCAAGAAGGTTCTGGGTTTGATTCCCGGCCCCGGTCTTTCTGCATGGAGTTTGCATGTTCTCCCTGTGCATGGTGGGTTTTCTCCAGGTACTCTGGTTTCCTCCCACAGTCCAAAAACATGACTGTCAGGTTAATTGGCCTCTCCAAATTGTCTCTAGGTGTTTGTGTGTCTGTGTTGCCCTGTGACAGACAGGTGACCTGTCCAGGTGACTCTGCCTCTCGCCCAGAATGTTAGCTGGAGAGGCACCAGCACCTCCTGACCCCACTAAGGGACAAGGGTGTTAGAAAATGGATGGAAATTGATTTGGAATTTTTTTCTTTTGCCTGCTTATGTCATTTTGTAATTATGTTATTTATATTAATTATTGTTGTTCTGGTTAAAAAAAATACCAAAATTTCCACTTAGCTTTATATTCTGATGAAGTCATTCTTAAATATTAAATGATTGATAATTTGATCAGTTACTTGATTAAACTTTTTACCAAATACTTTTTTACTCTTACTTTCTAACTTCTTGGACGGCCACTTTTTAATTTTACTTGAGTTACTGTTGTGGGCGGAGTTATCAATTTCAAAAATCCATCCGAAAAACGCATAAAGATGAGAATATCTTTTTTTATGCCACATTTGTTTTCAGTTTTTGCCATCTTTCGATCCGCCTCACCTTGAATTCCTGCACAAAGGGGCAGCTCTCTGCTCTCATCACCTGATAAATAAAAAATGTTTTTAAAAATGCGTGTGTGTGCGCGTGCGTGCGTGTGTGTGCGTGTGTGTGTGTGTGTGTGTGTGTGTGTGTGTGTGTGTGTGTGTGTGTGTGTGTGTGTGTGTGTGTGTGTGCGTTGCGTGTGTGTGTGTGCGTGTGTGTGTGTGTGTGTGTGTGTCCTCAGGGCCTGTTGTCGTGCGGCGCCTGGGCCTGCTTTGATGAGTTTAACCGCATCGACCTGGAGGTTTTGTCCGTTGTGGCGCAGCAGATTCTCACCATCCAGAGAGGTTGGTTCACTTTCCCGTCTGATGCTGAAGGAAACTGGCAGTGGACCAAAAAACAAAGGCATGGCAAAGATTCAGGAGTGAAAAAAATGATTCGATTTTAAACTACAAAGAAAGGCAACTGTTAGGAAAGGCCAGGAAAAATCTCCTCTGCTGAGTCTGCTTCAGGTTTTTTGATCATTTTAAAGATGCTGCAGCTGCTTTTTAAAGGCTTAGTAATGTTTTATTTACTCTGAGTTCTCTAACCGTTCCGTTCTTACAACGGCACGGTTAGAAGTGAACTGAAACACATTCTGCATGTTTTTATCCGTTAGAGACAAGTCTTTATTTTGATTTGACAAGTTTAGGTTTCATAAAGGTACAAACATGCAGTCGTATTTAATAAAGTGGAAAAATTCAGTTTGAATGAAGCACATTATATAAGTAAAATAATCACAGAAAACACATTTAATTATCTTTTTCCTGGATGGCTTGTAATGCTGCTCGGTAATTTCCTAAATCACCTATTTTAGTTTAGCTTAGTTTTGTCTTTACTGTTTCTCAGTTCTGACAGAGTAAACCCGTTTGGACTTGATGTTTTAGTATTTCAGTAGTTTTCCAGGTGTTGTACTTTGTGCTAACATTTGCACCGTGTTGTTGATGAAGGCCGTCCCTCGGTCTGACTGCGTGCGTTTGTGCAGGGATCGCTGCTCACAGTGACATGCTGTTGTTTGAGGGGACGGAGCTGAAACTGGACCCGTCCTGCGCCGTCTTCATTACCATGAACCCAGGATATGCCGGACGCTCAGAGCTGCCAGACAACCTCAAGGTGCCGCCGGCCCAGACTTTACAAAACCCACCGATTCCCAACACTTAATGAGTCGATATGAGGTTATCAATCTGCTAATGATCAATAGATAAGCTGCCAATTTTGTGTTTTCTCTTCTGTCAGGAGGTTCGACCATTTTTTCATAACATAAAGGGTTAATTTTTTTTCTAACATGCTGAATTTAAAAAAACCACACAATTAAATTTTAACATTATTTTGTGTCCTGCGACAGACTGGCGACCTGTCCAGGGCGAACCCCGCCTCTCGCCCGGAACGCCAGCTGGAGATAGGCACCAGCACCTCCCGACCCCATTAAGGGACAAGGGTGTAGGAAAATGGATGGATGGATGGATTATTTTGTGTCCGAAACCTTACATACTGACTGAAAACGCTTTTTTTAGGGCTGTAGTGATACAATAATCTCACGATACGATACATGATATTCTGCCCACAATACGATATATATTGTGATATTCAGCAAACGATACAATTCAATACACTTTTGCAATTTTCTTAAAGATTTTAGAGGGACAGAGTGATTTAGGTGACATTTTGTGACTGTTATAAAGTTGGATTGAATTAATTTAACTGAAACTGATTAAAAGCTCCAACTACACAATACCTGGTTCTGGTTGGACACAGACATAAAGTGGACAGCTGGACAAAATAAATCAAATAAGTGGTGAGAAAACATGTTTCTTTTAGTTGAAACAGTCCAAACTGTAGCTGACATGCATTAGTAAAGTAAATAAAGTGAACCAAGTTCCTGCTCTGAATAGTTTGATACCTTTTTAACCTGAACATCTGAAGGAATCACTCTAAGCCTGATGACCTGGTGAAGCAAGCAGTGAGTGAACAAGGTGACAGTTGGACGTTACGATACTTGCTGATGAATATCGATTTTTTTCTAGGAAAGAAAATATTGATATATATCACAATATCAATATTATTACACAGCCCTAGTTTTTTTCCACATTACTCATGTTTCTAAACAGAACTGCATAAAATGTTATTTTGTTTGTTTCTGGCTCCGCTTCAGGATGACCAGCGGCGCCCTCTGCTGGATGGTGGCCAAACTGCCCCTCTAAAAGAAGGTTTAAGCCAGTGGTGCCCAAACGTTTTCTTCTGCGCCCCCCAGTGGTTTCCAAACATTCTCAGGGCCCCCCTATGGATTACAAATAGCTGTCTGAAACAACGTGAGGGAGGGGGGAGACATTTTTGGGGGCAAAATGAATGTACATAGCTGAGCATAGACAACAACATCAGTAGCCTACAGGATTCTTGTTAAGCTTAAGGTGCTGTATTGTTATTAGCTAGTCATCTTTTAGCTAACATTACCTGCATCCAACAGCTTTACTCAACTCAGTCAGTTAGTTTGGGGGGAAAACTGAAAAGTTCTTTGCGTTTTGTTGGTTTGCTGCCATGATTCAAACACACCTGCGTATCTCTGCACAGCAGCATCAGGTCTCCTTCACTGCCGCACATGTGTGTAAACCCAGCGAGCGTCGTAGCGTTCATTTTATGTTTAAATGCAGCTCGGAAAAACAGGTTACCACATGTTAACAACTGATTAAACAGTTTTAACTGCTGATAAAAGTGACAGAGGACACAGATATGGGAAGTGCAGAAGCCCCTACTGTATCAAACTGACATAGGAATAACAGAGAGTTGGCCATTCTAAGGTAAAAACCCAGCGCATACAGCGTTCATGTTTTTTTGTTTTCATCCGGATGGCTTCCCGCGCCCCCCCTGCAATGGCACGGCGCCACCCCCAGGGGGCGCGCCCCCACGGTTTGGGAACCTCTGGTTTAAGCAAACCTTCGATTGGAACTAATTTAATCTAATTTTAATCCAACAAGCCATTAATTGATCATTTATAGTAGTTTGGTGTATATTCTGATGTTGCAGTGTCAGAGTGTTATTAAGTGAAGTTTGAACTGTTTGTGAAACCAAACCGCCGCTTCCCTCCAGGCCCTGTTCAGGACGGTGGCCATGATGGTGCCGGATTACGCCATGATCGCGGAGATCGTGCTGTACTCCTGCGGCTTCGTGACGGCTCGGCCTCTTTCGGTGAAAATCGTGGCCACCTATCGACTGTGTTCGGAGCAGCTGTCCTCCCAGAGTCACTACGACTACGGCATGAGAGCCGTCAAGTCGGTGCTGACCGCGGCAGGAAACCTGAAGGTTGGTCCCACCCTGAGTCCTGCTGTTGGTCTAATAAAACATTTAGCAGCTCTGAAAAACAACTGAAATGTTAAGTTAGATTATAGTCATGTGGATTTGTTATTATTAACACAAACATGAACTTTTTTCAGAAGTTTCTGTTTTAGATGAACTAAAAGACTAATACTGATGATCGTTCTTATGTTTAACCCATAAATCTTGGTTTAAAGATTTGGTAACACTTTATTTGAAGGGCTGTCCATAAGACTGACATAACACCTGTCATAAACATAAAGAAGTCTTTATGTATGTCTATGACTGTTGTCATGAAGTGTCATTCAGTAAATAATGATACTTTTAATGCAAAGTTGCTCTGAAAGTTGTATTAAAAGTCCATTAAAAGTGCCAACTTTGCATGATTTTGTAAATTACGATAATTTAATGCAAAGTTGCCATTTTTAATACATTTTTAATGCAACCTTTAGAGCAACTTTGCATTAAAAGACTTCTTTATGTTCATGACAGATGTTATGTCATGTTTATGACGGTGTCATGTCAGTCTTATTCACACCCCTTCAAATAAAGTGTTAAAGAAGACTTATATTAGAAGGTTTTCTTTTAAGTCTTCTTCTCTTCTGTCTGAATTTATTTTGTAATTGTCCCATTTGTCTGTTTTTTTAGTTTAGTCTTTATGTGGAAGAAAAACCTGAAAATTTTCACCAAACTGGGCGGAGCCTAGAGACGCGGAGGGGGCGTGGCTAATATTGGGACTGCGCAACGGGTTAAGCAGGGCCGCGTTGATACCTCAGTGACTTTATTGCTATATTTAGCAACTTTTAAGACAACTTTATGGACTTTTTGAAAAAAAAATGTTGACTGCTGATAAATATTGAGATTAATCTCAGGAATTTTCTAGAAAAAACTTGCTCCTACTTTTTCTAGCAACAATTTGCTAGAAAATAATATTTTAAAAAATCTAGAAAAACATGGAAAAAAATCTAAAATGTTTTACATTTGGAAATTTTCCATGTTTTTGCCAGAAAGTTTTAGATTTTTTTCCTATAAATTTTCTGAGATTTTTCAGCATAAATTTACTCCTCCTTTTTTTCTGCAGCTAAAGTGTATGACATATCTCTCATTCATGATGCATGTATTTATATCATGTCTTCACAGAGTTACGTGTCCCTGTTTTGTTTTCCATTGGTTTTGTTCCTTTGGTTTCTCGCCGGTGTTTCTCTCATCCCGCTCCCTCCTCCTTCTGCAGCTGGCTTTCCCAGATGACAACGAAGACACTCTGCTGCTGAGATCCATCATCGACGTCAATCTGCCGAAGTTCCTGTCCCATGACCTGCAGCTTTTTGAGGTTGGTTGAGCTCACAGTTCTCCTGATTAACGGAGAAGTTCACAGTTTCTCATCCGTAACCTCCATTCACGACGTCCATCCATCATGATTTATGTCCCAATTGTTTCCTGGGATTCTTAACGAAGCGTTAAAATAGCCAAATGTATGTTGAAGCAGATCCTCTAGTAAAGACTCATTTCACAGGCAGGGAGTTTTGCTTCAGTGTTTATTTTCTTACTTAAAAAGGAATTAAATCAGAGACTTATTTGCATCTTTTAATGTATTTTTGATGTTGCATAAAAAAGGTTAAGTTGTTTGATGACAAATCTGAATTTGGCAAATTCTTACCTGATTTGCCAAATTAAGCGATTACTAAAGTAAGCCTTTTTTGTGTTAATCATAGAAAATTAACTCTGTTATTTTTACCCGCCTGTTGCAGGGATGTGTTTCTGAAACAGTGTTGTGCTTCATTCCATATTTAGTAACTGAATAATATGGAGAAATTCAAAGGTGCTGAACTCATGAATTAAGAGATGATACACAAAACTCCGTGGGCTGCACAGTGGCGCAGTTGGTATAGCTGTTGCCTTGCAGTAAGAAGGTTCTGGGTTCGATTCCCGGCCCTGGTCTTTCTGCATGGAGTTTGCATGTTCTCCCTGTGCATGGTGGGTTTTCTCCAGGTTCTCCGGTTTCCTCCCACAGTCCAAAAACATGACTGTCAGGTTAATTGGTCTGTCTAAATTGTCCCTAGGTGTGTGTATGTGCCTGGTTGTTTGTCCTGTGTGTCTCTGTGTTGCCCTGTGACAGACTGGCGATCTGTCCAGGTGACCCCGCCTCTCGCCTGGAACGCCAGCTGGAGATAGGCACCAGCACCTCCCGACACCATTAAGGGACAAGGGTGTAAGAAAATGGATGGATGGATACACAAAACTCCATTCTCTCCAGCTCACAGGAAGACATTTAATGCACATTTGCGGCATCACACATTACATTTTTATCATCTCATTTTCATAGTCTCAGTATCCAAAATGTCTCGTCTTCTGCTTCTGGCTTCGAATACTTATACCGTTTTTCAGTCTGCTGTTGTGTATTGGAAAGCTCTGACCAATGGCGTTACAGACTCGCTTCTGGCTTTGGTTTTACACTGTGTGTGTGTTGGAAGTTCCGAGAATTCAGGGGCTGACCTCGTGGAAGTTAAACCTGCTCCCTCAGAGGACCACTAGTCAAATTGTTAGTCCAAACAAAGGTTATTTTCCAATTCGGCCCGACTCCTTCGCACGCAATCATTCCTTGCAAAACACTTACTGGGTCAGATTGACCCAGCATATTTGACAAAATACATTCCTTTTCAGTAAAACATATCTTAATGTGAATCAACATAACTTTTAACTATTAACATAATTATATTCTTCTACAATAACTGACCTTCTTGTTGCAGGGCATTACCTCCGATCTCTTCCCGGGTGTGAAGCTCCCGGATCGAGACTACAACATTCTCCTGAACGCCATCACAGAAAACTGCGAGACCATGAACCTGCAGGTCACCAGCTTCTTTGCTGAGAAAATCCTGCAAATCTATGAGATGATGATCGTGCGGCACGGCTTCATGGTGGTTGGCGAACCCTTCGGAGGGAAAACCTCGGCCTACCGCGTGCTGGCTGCAGCGCTTCAGGACATCTTTAACAAGGTGGGAGGCCGTCGGTGCAGCAGCTGGACCAGAACTGCAGGTCCAGTCAAGATTTTAAGAAGGTTCCCGAACCATGACAATCTTTATCTACGGAAGACAATTAGGACCACTTAAAAAGAAAATAATTTTTTCAGAATTTTGTCTTCAATCTTATAATTCTGACTTTAATCCTCTGAGATCAAAACTGAGAATTCAAAGAAAAAAGGTTATTTTGAGAAAAACATTGAACTTTGAGATTCAAGTTGAAACTTTGAGGAAAACAAGATTTCTGAGAAAAAGTCAAAATTTGGCAAAAAGCCAGAATTCTGAGAAAAGTCAGAATTTTATTTTATAATATTTTCAGATTCCCTAATCCTCATCTGGATTATTCCCAAATCTTCTTGTAGAGGTAGAGTTAACACCCAGAGAGTTTTTATTTTTATCCTTTCCTGGTTGGGAGCGCTGCGGTCTCCGTCCAGCCGTTATCGATCTCACAGCACCGGCCAGAACCAGCTGGCTGGATTTATATGGCGAGGAGGAGGAGGAAGATGAAGGCCTGTGGAGAATCCTCACCCTCCCTGCGGCTGTGTTCAGCTCTGCCCTCCTTCGTCTCTCGTTGTTTAGAAGCAGTTTGCCCTGTCTTGGTGTTTTAGTTATCGGTTTTATTCCACTTTAGTGTCTGTAGTTATTCCTCTTTCTGTTGGCTGGTTTCTCATGTTTTTATGTCTTTCATCGCTTTAGGGTCTGATGGAGGAGAACCAGGTCCAGATCACAGTCATCAACCCTAAATCTATCACAATGGGCCAGCTGTACGGCCAGTTTGACCCGGTTTCCCATGAGTGGTCCGACGGCATCCTGGCTGTCAGCTTCAGGGTCTTCGCCTCCTCCAAGGTAAAATCATCGCCTGTCATGTTAGCTAATACCTGCAGCCTCAGATATGAGGTCAGTCAGTGGGTGTTAGCAACAATCGATACCACAAAAACGCTGGAGAATCAAGAACTATCAGTGGTGGGCACTGCTAACGAATAAGCTACGTGCGCTAACCCTAAAGCGCTAATAGTAAACTTTGCTTCTGCTAATGTTAGGCATTACACCAACACCGTATCTATCGGAAGCTAATGCTAAAGCTTTGCACCAACACGGTATCTAACTGAAAAACAACCTGGAGATGCAGGTATTATTAATTTAGTGCAGTGTGTCAAAGTAAATGTTAAAATAATGCATAAAAACCGATAAAGAACAACTCAAAACCACTTTTTTTTTTTTAGCTCTCTGTGTTGGCTACACTACACACAGACTTGTTGCCATAGCAACTGACACCAACATCACTTTACATTTCGGGATTTGATCCAAGAAATCATTCAAACATTTCTCACACAAAGAACAGAACATTCAGTCCGTTACAGTTTTATGTTTCTAGGCTTGATGTTTATTTTATGATTCTTAATAAGTGATTGCTATGATAGATTAGCTAATGCTGCTATTAGCTAAGCTAACTCAGTAGTTGATTAGCTCATTTAAACTAGGATCTGTTGGTGTGAAGGTCGCCTTTTTTATTTTTAATTGAACCGAAACACACTGAATTCCACAGCACATCTACTTATTCAGATTGTCATAGTCAAGTTAGCATAACTGAACTACTTCCCTTTCCCTTGCTTTTTAATTAAAACTTTTTCTTGATCTTGTTACGTAGTTGTCATATTGTAGACAGTTAATATCACAGCACTGCATCTCTTTGTCTTTTGTTTATCACATATTTTTAACATTTGGGGCTTTATTTTGACAACCTGACAGCTACAACCAATGCTAATGATCTTAGGCGTGAGACGGTATCCTCCAAGACGTCCAACTAAAGTTAGCATGTTTGTTTTGATAGCACTCATTGATAATTCATTGTATAAGATGAGAAATTTGCTTATGTGGCAGCTTTCAGATAAAACTCACAAAAGCATCAGTTTCAGTTGTTATTAAAGTCCTTAGCGGTTTCCATCTAAATCAGAACAACATGAGAATCAGTTTTCTCCTCACAGACGGACTGAGGAAGCAGTTTCCCTGTTTTGTTTTTTTTTTTTTTTTTTTTTTTTTGTGTGTTCAGCTGATGCCTGAAGGCAACGTTTTTCTGGCTCTGAAACGCTCGGGCAGCGATTCCGCCTGGCAGAGTTCAGCAGTGATGAAGAATCAGTCGATGCAGCACACAGTATGATTCCTTTATAATGAGCAGCCTAGGAGTGAATCACACAGAGGCTGAGCAGCGCCGCTGATACGCAGCAGCGCCTCCGCCACGACAGAGCACCACTTCTGGATGGATTATTGCTTAAAAGAGTTGACATTTCAATTAAAAGCGAGCAGGAAGAACGGCCGCTCTGACGGCCGAACAATAGAAACATTTGGTTGTCTTGTTAAAATTTGATCTTTAATAACTCTGTTTCCAGATCTGCAGGCAGTTTGCAGACGCGCTGATGGAAAATCCTTTCCTCGTCCTGTTCTTGAATTGTTTGCGAATGGACTGTCAGATCGAAAGAAACTTCTTTTATGAAGTTGTCTTTTTTTTTCATTTGCAAATTGTTCTTTGTTTCAGGCAGGATCAAGAGAGACAATTCAACGAAACAGTTAAAAAAAAGATATATTTTTTACAGATGACAGGATTTCATAACTGGTAACTGATTTTTCTTTTTATTTGGAGTCAGAAGCAGCTATTTGGATTAAATTCCTTATGCACACATTTTTATGGGCTATTCACACTGCAGCCTGAAGTGACCCAATCCCGATGTTTCTGACGTAGTGCGACCTGTATCCGATCTTTTCATGGCAGTGTGAACAGCTCAGGTCGGATTTTTTTAGAATGTGACCCATATCCGATACGGATCCGATTAAAATGCGACCATAACGTCCAGGTCTCATTCATCCGAACTGAACGTCACTGATTCTCAACAAATCTCACTATTCTGTGTCCTGATACACAAGTGGGAAGAAAAACAACAACCATGATGGACTATATGAGGATTAAGTTAATATGTTGCTCTGGTTGGACAACAACTTCAAATATGTAGCTAAGCTCCACCGTTAGCCTCCATGTTTACTTCCACAAACACTGAGCTCTTCTTCTTCTATGGTGGTTGGCAGAACATTGAGAACGCTGACGCTATGGCGCCCTCTACTGCGCATGCGGGACACTTTCAGGTCGTTTGCCCGTTTACACTGCAGAGCACATACAGGTCCATTTACTGGCAGTATGAACGGCCGGTAAAAAATCCAATTTGACAAAAAAATCGGAATTGGGTCACTTCAGGCTGTAGTGTGAACGCAGCCTATTTTATTTCTTTTCTTGTGATATCATCATATTACAACATAATCACGTCCCGGCGCTGCCCGGCCCATTTGTCTGCACGATAACGCATTAATTTAAGGCTCATCAGCGTCCATTAAATCACCTTCGGTGTGTTTCTGTCCGTCACCTTGTCGACGTCTCTCAGGAGCTGAAACGAGTGTTTGGAAGTCAGTGCAGCGCGCAGCAGTTTGAGGAAGACAGAGGAGGAGAATGCAGTTCATGGTTAATGAAGGATGTTGGACAGGCGGCGGCGCTTTGACCCAAAACCACGACTCTAAATGATCAGCAGCGACTTCATGGCTGGAAAATGTCACTTTCATCAAACTTAACTTGTATATCTACGACGGCGTATCAGGGTCATTCTAGATAGAAAATAAAAACTAGTTTGAGATTCAGTTCAGAAATTTTCTAGAGAAAGAGAGGAAATCTCTGAGCTCAAAAAGTTAAAAAATTTGGTAGAAAAAAAAAATCAGAAATTTTGAGATTGATCTCAGAAAGTTTATAGAAAAAAATACCAAGAACATTTCTTAGCTCCAAGTAAAAAAAATTGTTAAAAATGTTTGACAAGGAAACTTTTAGGTTAATCTCAGAAAGTTTCCAAAACTGGAACATTTCTGATATCAAAAAGTCAAAAATGTGCTAAAAAATCCGAAATTTTCAGATTGATCTCAGAAGTTTGCTAGAAAAAAACATTTCCAAGACTTTTAAAGAAAATTTCCTGTTTCCTTTTTGCTTTCTTTACTCCTCCTTTATCTCCTCTTTTACATTGTTGTAGACATCAGATCAGTCTGAACGATTTTTTAAAACCTGCTCTGGTTCTGCTCTACTACACTGCAAAGTATTTTCTTACTAGTTTCTATTGCAAAGATTTTATTACATTTGCATTACGACAAAACTAACTTACAAATAACTTTTCAGCAAGATAAAGGAGCTTGATTTAAGTAAATAATTCCCTTCCATCCATCCATCCATCCATCCATTTTCTTAACACCCTTGTCCCTTAGTGGGGTCGGGAGGGTTGCTGGTGGCTATCTCCAGCTAGCGTTCCGGGCGAGAGGCGGGGTACTAAATAATTCCCTCATATTGATAAAAAAATATGATTTCATTGGCAGATTATTTCACTTGTAACATTTTTCCATGCCATAACTGAAATGTTTAGATGAATATATTTGAGCCTTTGATGGAAATGAAGCTCAGGACCAACTCTGACCTTTGACCTCCTGTCTGGCAGAGCCCTGACAGGAAGTGGCTGATCTTTGACGGCCCGGTCGACGCCGTGTGGATCGAGAACATGAACACCGTGCTGGACGACAACAAGAAGCTGTGCCTGATGAGCGGCGAAATCATCCAGATGTCGCCGCAGATGAGCCTCATCTTCGAGCCCATGGACCTGGAGGTGGCGTCCCCGGCTACGGTGAGAAGGCAGGGACAAAAAGCCAACGGAGGGCTCCGCAATTAAACCAAAAATACTTTAAATCAGCTCTACAAAATCGGGACTTTTATCCGGTAATCATTCTGGTTTTATTTTGGTGAATCTGGTTCCATCAACTTCCTGTTTTCATTTCTATTTCGTTGTTACCTTTAAACCTGCTGTTTGGTTGCTGATCTACTCAAGTCCTGATAGCCAAAATCTTTTTCTTTTTTTTGTGAAAACCAATTTTCTAAGTCTGACCTTTATAATTTTCTTTTCTTTTTTCCATTTTTTTTTCTAAAGGGAATAATTTTAAAAATGCAACGTGCAAAATTGCATTTTTTTTGTTAAGTATTTCTAAATTAAAAAAATATTTTTCTTTCATTACGGCAGCAAACAACCAAAAGTGGAAAAAAATGACTTGTATTTTGTTCTCATTTAAGTCCTGAAAGACAAGCAAAAATAATAATAATAAAATAATCTGTTATATGTTTTTCAGTCTTTTTTCTATTCCTGTCCACCAAACAGGAACAGTTTTTTAATTATGTCCCTTATGACAAATGGAGAAATTCTGTCATTTTTCTGACTTAAAATTAAAACATTTTTTCCATTTTTTTTTGCAGTAAGAATGAAAGAAACATATTTTTATAGCCTGAGATGCTTTTTATTAACAAAGTGCAAGGAAAGAAAACAAACTAATTTGACAATATTTCAATCTAGACTCTTTTTTAACACAACTTTTAAAGTTGAGAGGAAAGGAAAATCATATTTTTGCAAATATAAGTTATAAACTATGGGTCAGTTCCTAACTAAAACCTTTAGTCCCTATCAGTCTTATTCTAATTGATCAAAGGTCTCGGTGCTCCTTCTGGGCTACAGTACTGATTTTTCTTTCACATTAACTCATTTCCTTCCCTCTCCTTGTGTCCTCCATCTATAGATTTTTATATTTTTCTCCGTAAATCATCTCCAATATAATCCCGCTTTGCTGCTGTCTGCGTTCAATCCTCCACAGCGCTGCAAATTATCACAATCACAGACTTCATAAGCTGAACACAGCATTTCCAATACAAGTTACATAACTCTGCTCTCCAGTCTGTTTCTTCCTGAAGATAACCTGGTTTTTATTAGACATCTGTGTTTTTTTTTCTTAAAGTCTGGAGTTGGTTCGTTTTATCCGTCTCACTGCCGAGCTTTCGGTCTGTAAACTCTCTCCTGTAAACAAAAGCAGCCAAAGTGTTTCACCTGCTGTGTTGCTGACAGGTGTCTCGCTGCGGGATGATCTACCTGGAGCCCCACATGCTCGGCTGGAGGCCTCACATGCTGTCTTGGCTCAACACTCTGCCGACTTCGCTCAACGATGCGCACAAAGCGCTGATCTCCGGCCTCTTCGACCGCGTCCTGCCGGCCTGCCTGCAGCTCATCCGGAAGGCCACCAAGGTGCTGCGGCTGCAACCGAACAGAAAAATACCCTTTGTGTTTAAATCGACTGAACGTTTAGCTTCTAGCGCAGCAGGCAACTGAATATTTCATCACCAGAACCAAACTCGGCTGCTGAAAAATTCAAGACGGGTGTCAAGGATAATTAGGAATTTATCACAGATTAATATTTTCATTGTCAGATCAAAGATTATTGGGACCGACTGGAATCACATTCACTGATGACGGTTTGATTTTTCAAGATGGTTGCCGTGGTTCACATGTAAAATTAATTTCTTGACTAAAATCACAAATTATATGAATGTGTTTGGTGTCAAATCATATTTTCAGCCATATAAAACATTTATATTTTTCTTGATTTTTTTGTTTGTTTCCTTTTTCTGGTGGAGATTTTTCACCTCTAAACACAGAAAAGACATAGTGGAAGCTAACGCTAAACCGTTTAGCACAAACAACATTAAACACCAGTAAGACGACTGTTTCTCAGTCTGTCGCGCGTCTTTCCCTCCCTCTGGAAATAATTAGTTTCAAAGGCTCAAACTAGACGTCCATCTTGAAAATTGTCAGTGAAACTCAAGTGGGGGAAATGAAAAGCTGATTTTCATGCTTGTATCCACACTTGAACGGTTGTTGCAGGAATGTGCTGCTGTGTTGGGCTGCGGGCTGAGTGGGTTTGTGAGTTTGGTCAGACACCCAGACTTCGTGACGAGCTCCGGGTCTCACCGGATGTTCAGGCAGCAGAGCGTGTTGGCGGTTTCTAATTGTGTTGTCTGACTGCAGGAGCTGTCCCCGACCTCTGACACCAACCTCGTCAAGTCCCTGATGAATCTGATGGACTGCATGATGGATGAGTTTCACAACGAAGGAAAAATGAAGACCATGCCCCAAGACGATATTCTCTCCTGGCTGGAGGTTTGTGTCGATGTTTCAAAGTTTCTTTAAAGCCCGATAAACTGAACTTAATCAGCTTCCTGTTTTATGCAGAACGTCTCAAAAGTGTTAGAACGAGACCTTGATGAATAATTGGAAAACTGTCAACCTTAATGTGACGGATTCACCTTAGTTGACATTCAGATTCAGTACTTAATATCATCCTGATGAAGACGGATGGATGGGTTTCATTTTACTGATAGAAACAGAAAAAGGTTTTAAAGTTACTTCATTTGTCAAAGACACATATTTCAAAGGGCCAGTATTATGTATTTTCAAGGCACGTAATTTCATATTATTGCATAATATAATATGGAATATGCAACAGACTGGCGACCTGTCCAGGGTGACCCCGCCTCTCGCCCGGAACGCCAGCTGGAGATAGACACGAGCACCTCCCGACCCCATTAAAGGGACAAGGGTGTAGGAAAATGGATGGATGGATGGATGGATGGATGGATGGATGGATAATATGGAATATATTATAAAAATTATAAAAAGTCTTTATACATTAATATTAATATAAATTTGACACCTTGAAATTGAGGTTCTGTCTCTTTAAAAACTCCTGCTCTTTCTGAAGCTCCACCTTCAGGAAGTCGTCACAACATGGCTCCTTTATCAATGCTTTAACAATGTTTCTACAAGCTGCTATAATGAGCAGGTGTTTGCTAATTGCTGTTGGCTAGTCTGAAGGAACTGATTGGGGGCGGAGCTACGACTCAAAGGCGGAGCTAGGTTCAATCAGGCATTTTGCAGATCTGAATGGTTGCCATGGAGATTAAAGGATTTCTCAAATATGAATAAAATATTCAAAGCAACACTCCAGGTTTGTTTCTGATGAGAACAACGTAAAAAAAATTGATTTTGCACGATTATATAAAACAACAAATACGAAGAGTGGAGCAGAGGTTTAAACATGGCGACACACATAGTGATATTCACATCATCCTGGGAAAACGGCTCATACTAGCATGTTTTTTTTTTTTTTTACCCAAATAACATCTAAATATTAGATTGCTTTAATTAAGATTTGCTTCCCCACAGAGGGAACAGAAAAATAAATTTTTCGGAGACCTGTTTTGTTGCCTCCTGCAAGGATTCTTTGAGAACTCTGCTATTATCTTCCCGTGGCAAACGGCACTGATGAATGCCTTTCAACCTTCTCTGCTATGTTTCCCCGCCAGTCATTATCAAAGTGTTGAATTAATCAGCTTTTTAGCAGCAGGAGCCATCATGAGGCTGCTAAGCCTCATTTACAATCCCTACAGAATCCCTGCTGATTTGAGTTGTTTTAGTTTCCATCCCTTTTTTGTGGATTTTGTTTCATGTCTCATGCAATAATACGCACTCTGGCCAAGGCTTTTTACTTGTGCAGACTTAACTCTGACTAGTAATAACTGACTTTTCTTACACAGTGATGCTCGGCAGAATAACCTTTATTTGCAGCCACTGTACCTGTTGTTCTGCTCATTAGGGAGACTTATGCTGCCCTCTGCTCAGAGGCTGACTCGATTTCACGTCCAAATAAAATGTTTGTGACGCGCAGAAAAAACATAGAACCACATCATCAATAAATTACATCTTTAGCACGTTTTTATTTAACAGATCGGTGCGACCATTGGACAGAAATAACATTCACTAATTTTGAAAGCACAATATTATGCATATTATCTGTCATCTATCATCCTGTTAGCTATGATACTATATAGCTACATAGCTAGCTATCAACCAATTGATCAAGCTTGATCTCTAACCGTCTAGCTGGCTATCAATCTAAGTATCTAGCTAGCTGCAGTCAGGTTTGATACCAGTTTATCTAGCTACCTACCAATCAGTCTAACCAGCTAGCTAGCTAGCTACCAACCTAACTAGCTAGCAATTGAGCTACCCAACATTATAGGTACTTATTTAATTTAACAAAGCATAAAATTGTTATAATTGCAAGTAGAATAAATACTTTCATTGTTGAGGTATGTAATTAAAGTACTTGATTGTTTTTAGTAAAATTATTTTATGTATTGTATATTAAGTAATAATAAATTTGTGTGAAAAATGCATTTCCTTTTTAGAGCAGGAACGTTTGTCCCTTCAACTGTGGAGCCTTAAACACGGAGAGCTGCTTAAACTGCTGGAGCTGAACATGTTACAGTTTATTTGATGAGCAACAAGGTTCAGCTTCAGTTACACTCAGCTTTTTAATGAACCCATGAATTCAGACGCTTTATTTTGACCTAAAAACCCAAAGGAACGGTCTGAAGGAGCAGGTCAGGTCATGAAGCCGACGTTTCTCACAGATATGAGCTTTAATGGTCCAGCTGGCTGCTTCACTGAGTTTCTGTCACCTGAATAGTTTCAGGACTATTTCTATTCTGAGAGGAGCTGTGGTCTCGTTCAAAACTCCTGATTTAAATAATCTGACCCCAGATAAAATCTGGAACCACTAAATCACGCAGCCTTTTGTTTTTAACATATCTGCTCTGTGTTCCTGTAATTTTTCAAAGCTTTTATTGAAATCTCAGAAAAGTTAACAACTAAAAATGGAGGCGGCCAACCTGCTGTTCCAGCTCTAACTGGCGGCTCTAAGAGGATTTAACCACTGAAGGCGCTGGTGCTCCACGGTGATTAAGATGCTTTTATCAGAATAAATCCTGTTTGGTTTAACCTCCCACTCAGGTGTAGCTGCAGCAGCAGCAGGAAGGAGTTTAAGATGCGAAAACACTCCATCATCCTGTCTTATACAACCACGTCTTACAGGCGAGAAGACAGAAAAGATTAATCTCTGAAATCTTCTAGAACCTGAAAAATTTAAAACTTGGGCAAAAAAACAAGGACATCTTAAAGTTTAAAATTTTGAAAAATTGCTAGAAAGGATCAGAAAAAAACAAAAACATTCCTGAGTTTGAAAATACAAGTGAAAAATGTTCTAGAAAAATCTACTTTCCTAAAATCAAATTCTCAGAAATTTCCACGTTTTTTTCCCTCAAAAATGTCAAACATTATTCTCAAAGTTTCTGAGTTGTTGTTTTTTGTTGCAAATTCTCAATATCATTTCCTTGTTTTATTTTTATTTTTAATTTTTTAGAAAATTTCTTAGATTAATCTCCAAATGTCAGAATTTTTTGGAACAAATTTGCTCTTCTTTTAATTTTTATATCTTCAATGTCTAGCGTCATAGTATAAAACATGGCAATGGAGTATTTTCCTATTTTAAACTGCTTCCTTCTGCTGTAACTAAACGGGACTTGGACATTTTTTTACATTAATATCAAAATTTTGGGGGGTTTTCAAGCAAATTTTAGACATTTTAAATTTAGAAATTTCCTTAACTTTTTAGAGAAAATTTATGAGATTTTTTTAACAGAAAAATCTCATAAACAGGAAGTGATGTTCAGCTGTAATCTCAAAAATAAATCGGTGTCAGATCCTGCTCTTTTCCTATTCGAAGGGCATCTTCGTGTTCTGCCTGGTGTGGTCGGTCGGCGCCACCTGCGACGATTTGGGTCGAGAGAAGTTCAACTCGGTGGTGAGGGAGATCCTGAGTGGACCTTTGAGCAAAGAGACCATGAGCCTCCATGGCATTCTGGCAGAAGTGGAGCCGCTGCCGAAACCGCTGGCGGTTCCACTGCCCTCCGAAGGGACGGTCTACCAGTACCGCTTCATTAAAGAGGTACGACCGTTTGATTGCCGGATGATCGCCGGTCAGCTGATACCAGATTTTTGCTTATGAGGAGACACAATCTTTTCTTAACGTCTGATGCTAAAGGTTCCGGTTTTGGGTCAGTTAAAATTGTTTTCATAATCAGTCTGTGGCTCCAGATTTTTATGGAAATTCACTCAAAATAAAGAGATTCACACATTTTTTTACACTAATTAGTAATTGTGAGCTTGTTTCAAATTTTCCTCCAAAACAGTTAAAAGCATTGGGTTACAGTGATGCCAACTCCCGCTGAAATTTAATCTCAGAATTTAATCTCAGAAAAAAAGTCAGAATTCTGAAAAATCGGAATTTTGAGAAAAAAGTCAGAATTCTGAAAAAGTCGGAATTTTGAGAAAAAAAGTCAGAATTCTGAAAAAGTCGGTAATTTTGACTTTTTTTCTCAAAATTCCGACTTTCTCAGAATTCTGACTTTTTTTCTGAGATTTAATAATGGATTAAATTCTGAGATTAAAGTTCAGTGGGAGTTGGCATCACTGTAACCCAATGCTTTTAACCCATGTCAGAATTCTGACTTTTTTTCTCAAAATTCCAACTTTTTCAGAATTCTGATGGTTTTTTTTTTTTTTTTTTTTTTATTCTTACTTTAACATCAGTAAATTGATGTCAAAATTATAGTTTTGTTTGCAGTGGTTCCAGTCCTCTTCTGTATTATTCTGAAATAAATGGTGCAGTGTAAGCAAACATCCAGCTCATAATGTGACTAAATCCCCAGATCGATCGGTGTGTTTCTCTCCTCGTTAACTGTGTCCATGGTTCGCGCAGAGCAGAGCGATCCTAAATCTGAGCCTTCTGGTTCCTCAGGGTCCGGGTCGGTGGGAGCTTTGGACCGACCAGTTGAATGCGGCGCCTGCCATCGCCAGTGACCTGCAGTTCAACGAGATCATCGTGCCGACGGAGAACACCGTGCGCTACATGGCGCTCATGAAGCTCCTGGTTACTCACCAGAAGCCGACCATCTTCATCGGCCCCACCGGCACCGGGAAGAGCGCCTACATCACTGTGAGTCCAAAGCCTGGATTTAAAGCACCAAGGTGCAGCCAAAATCGGATTCTCTCCTGTAACCGAGAGAATCCGGTTACAGGATTTTCAAAATAGAAGATGCTCCAGACTCAAATAATAAGTAAAACGGAAATATTTAATTATTTCTTGCGCTGCGGACCGGTACCAATTGGTCCACGGACCGGTACCAATTGGTCCACGGACCGGGGGTTGGGGACCACTGTTCTAAAGCGCTCTAAAAAAACACAAAGTGTTTTTGGTTTAGTTTCTAGTAACTAATTAACTAATACATAATCTATCAGTGGTTCTTATGGGTTCGGTCGAACCCCAGGGGTTCAGTGAGTCGGTCTCAGGGGTTCGGCGGAGCCTCTGCTGCCGCGGAGGTAAAGCTTTCTTTGTTCTTCTAAAGCTGCTCCTTAGTCGCATCTTTTAGGGGTTGGTACTGCCCCTAGTGGCGTGGTGGTGGTAACACAGCTAATATAATTACATTACTAAATCAAAATACCGCTAAGTCTTTATTATTAATTTTTCATTCTCTTAACAATGTAGAGCTAATTAAATGACCTAAACCTTAAAGTGGTTCCAGTTTCTCTCGATGGCCAACCTGTTGAAACTGTGGCACATTTTAAATACCTTGGGTCGTTCCTGGACATTCAGCTCAACTTTGCTGAAAACACTGACTATGACTAGCAGCTCCTGGCTGCTACTTTCTCTCTAGTTTCTGTGACAGAGTTAACAGAGTTTCTTGAAGGATACAGAGTATTTCTCAGTGGATCGTTCAGTATTTGGATAGAGGACCTCTCTCCCGCCCTGGTAGCTTCATCCATTAGTTTGCTCAAACTTTGGGCTGGCGGGTAAACGGAGCTCATCTCAGCGGGGAGCCGGCTGTTCGACCCTGAGCTCCCCGCCCGCCTGCATGGCAGAGCGCCTCCATCTCACGTCACAAGCAGAAGACCGTGACTGAATCCCAAACCTGGCAGACGTGACAGAGGAGGAAAGCACGAGAAAACAAACGACACGACGCCCTTACCGCTTCCTGCACACGGCGCTGCTTCACTTCCTCCGCTCTGGTCCGGAATCAGACTGGGACCAGTTGGGTGGCTTCCTCTCATCGTCTCGTAGCTTCTGTAATTATGATGCTCTGATCACCTGATTAGATGGGAAGGACATTTTAGCAATCAATTATCCTGACGATTTATCGATTAATCGAATAAAAATTAACACAGTCTTCATATTTTTCATTTAATCACTTAAGTCTTTTTTAAACCATATTAGAAATACATTAAATAAAATAAACAAATAATTTTATTCTTTTTTTTCATTTTAAATCTGAAAATACATTTATTGTTAAGTTAGTTGGTAATTATTTGGTTAATCAATTAATCGCGATTAATCGTCTCATTTCTTTGGATCAGGTTTATTTACCAGGTGTTTCTGTACCTATTATGAATCTAAATAATAATACTTTGTTTCACAACCATGAGTCGATGATGTTTACGTTCTCTCCACTGGACATGCCCACCATCTAAAGTCTGATGTTTCCACTTCCTGTTTGTGTTGTGAAGGACTTCCTGTTGACTAAGCTGCAGAAGGACGTGTACAGCCCGTTATTCATCAGCTTCTCAGCCCAGACCACAGCGGCCCAGACTCAAAACCTCATCATATCCAAGCTCGATAAGCGGCGGAAAGGCCTGTTCGGGCCTCCGATGGGGAAGAAAATGGTACGGCTCGTGTCTCTGTCAACACTTTAAGTGCTGAAACACCTGGCAGTCGTCGGTACGTGACCTCGTCTGCTGGTTCCTCTCAGGTGGTGTTTGTGGACGACGTCAACATGCCAGCCAGGGAGGTCTACGGCGCTCAGCCTCCTGTGGAGCTGCTGCGCCAGTGGCTGGACCACTGGAACTGGTACGACATGAAGGACTGCTCCATGATCCGCCTGATGGACATCCAGATCATAAGTGCCATGGGGCCTCCAGGTGAGCTGCAGCCCCGCGTCACAGGAAGCAGCAGCAGGTTTTTTGGTGTCTGGAAAATGAGAAATTTCAAAAGCAGCCCGATTGTTAGGTCACATTCCACCGTTTACCTAGCAACCCCAGCGGCATTCTGCCGGTTACCTAGCAACCCAACTTGAGTTCCAACACGATTAGCCAGCTGTACAATGGCTTCTGGAAAAGACAAGACTTTTGTTGTTAACTTATCATCCAGAAACCACTTGCTGCATTCGTGTTGGTCGTGCAGGAGGCTCCACTTCTGCTTTTCAAAGATGTACTCTTCATACAACTGTGGCTCTGTTGCCAGCCATTTTCAGGTTTGAATGTAAACGTTGACTTTGGGGGTGTGGCCAGCAGCAGCAGCTTCTTTGGATTTAAAGTGACAAGACACCCTAAAGAGGCTAAACACCGATAAGCCAAAAATGTTACTGAAGTAAAAGCAGCATCACTTCAATATAATTTTAATCGACTAAAAGTAAAAAGTATCCATTCAAGAAATTACTCAAGCAAAAGTAAAAAAAGTATTTGGTAAGAAGGCGACTTACATACTGAGTAACTTATTAAAACATCAATTATCTAATATTTAAAAGTTACATCACCTGCGGACCAAAATACTGTATAAAGCTTAAAGATGTTTTTCTGGTAAAATTATGTTTTTGTTCTCTAATATCGTGTCTACATTCTTATAATTTCACAAATAATTGTGTAGCCTGGTTCTCAGGCTCTCATATACTATGAATGAAATAAAAAACACTTTTTGAAAATATTCTCTGTATGTAACTCATATTTTTAGACGAGAAAGAAAAAACGATTAAATTATTTGTTTTCAGGCGGTGGAAGGAATCCTGTCACTCCTCGTTTCCTCCGCCATTTTAACGTAGCAACCATCAACGAATTCGATGAGAAGACAATGTTTACCATCTTCTCCAGGATCACAGATTGGCATTTCACCATAAGGTAACAACAGTTTCACATTTTATAAACAAAAATCCAAAAAGTGCGGTGTGCATTTTAAAAGTATTCTAAATTTTTTAAAAATACTTTAAAAGTTAAAAACATTGCTCAACTCTTTTGGACAAACCTATTTAAAAACTCAAAATGGAGTGAGACATGCACTGCAAAAACACAAAATCTTACCAAGTATTTTTGTTTATTTTTTATTGCCAATATCTTCACTTGTAATAAGACACCTGACTTATATGAAACATTTCAATAAGATTTATGAGCTTGTTTTAAGTCAATAATTCCTTAATATTGGTAAAAAAAAATTTTTTTAAATACATAGATAAATAATTTTTTTAAAAAAGTACTAGTTCAATTGGCAGATTATTTCACATATAATATGGAAGAAAATTCTTGTTGTAAGTGAAACTATTTCTTTTTTCCATCACTATTCAAGGATTATTGACATAAAACAAGCTTCTATGTTTTGCTGAAAAGTTACATGTAAGTTAGTTTTGTTTTATTTCAAGTGTATTAAGATATTTTGATTAGAAACTATACAAAAATAGTTAAGATTTAGTGTTTTGCAGTGCTTATGGATGGAAATCTCTCAGTTCATTCATTCATTCAAATTAAAAGTTTAGACAGGATTTTAATCCCGTACTTGAGCAGAGGTTTCCTGTCTAAGTTCCGACCTGTTTCTACCTCCAGGTTCCCCTTCCCGAGTTACATCGCGTCTCTGACCTCTGACATCGTCAACAGCACTCTGTCCGTGTACCGGGAAGCGACCAAGAACCTGCTGCCGACACCAGCCAAGTCCCACTACCTGTTCAACCTGCGCGACGTTTCCCGGGTCATCCAGGGCATCTGCCTGTCCCGGCCCGAATCCGCAGAGGAGCCGTCGGTCATCAAGCGGCTCTGGGTCCACGAGGTGAAACAGAAACAGCCCGTCAGGCCATGACCCGAACCTTCAGAGCCACACAGACCCGTTCAGGCCGCTTTAGTCAAACTCCAGTCCGTTTGTCGGGAAAGTCCAGTTCGTAAACTACCTGTGGAACCAGAACTTTTTCATCAATATAAAATAATTATTTACCTAAAACAAGCTCCTCCGTCATGCTGAAAGCATTCTAGTATTTTGTCTCGTTTCAACTGTACTGAGATATTTGCACTAAACTAAACCAAAAATACTCGGTAGGATTTTGTGTTTTTGCAGTGTAGGGAACTCTTCCTTATTTCCTCACTGCAAAAACACGAAATTTTTACCAAATATTTTTGTCTGGTTTCTAGTGAAAATATCTTAGTATATTTTCAATAAGACAAAACTTACTTACTGGTAACTAAGACATAGGAGCTTGTTTTGGGCAAATAATGCTTGAATATAGATAAAAAAGTATTAGTTTCACCAGTAGATTATTTCACTTGTAACATGGAAAATGTTATAAGGTAAATAATCTGCCAGTGGAACAAGTACTGGTACTTTTTCCATCCATCCATTTTCTTGACACCCTTCTCCTTGGTGGGGTTGGGAGGGTTGCTGGTGCCTCTCCAGCTAACGTTCCGGGCGAGAGGCGGGGTTCACTCTGGACAGGTCGCCAGTCTGTCGCAGGGCAACACAGAGACACACAGGACAAACAACCATGCATACCTAGGGACAATTTGGAGAGACCAATTAACCTAACAGTCATGTTTTTGGACTGTGGGAGGAAACCCACACATGCACAGGGAGAACATGCAAACTCCATGCAGAAAGACCAGGGCCAGGAATCGAACCCAGAACCTTCTTGCTGCAAGGCAACAGCTCTACCAACTGCGCCACTGTGCAGCCTTGGTACTTTTTCAACAATATAAAATAATTACTGTTACATCTTTCTAAATAATTTTTTTGTCTTATTTCAAGTGAAGTAAGACATTTTCACTGGAAACTACACGTAAATATTTGGTAAAATTTTGAGTTTTTGCAGTGTAGACAGAAATTTCCTCACATTTGCAATGGAAACGCAGCAAACTGCTCAACACATCTGATGACCTTTGACACAAAGTGATGTTTGCTGTTTTCTATGTTTGAGCTGCCTGGCTGCTGAAAAGTTCTGCTGTAGTGAAGTTGTGCTGGGCCCGGTCAGGTTCTGAGGGTGTACTGCGACCGGCTGGTGCAGGACTCGGACCGCTCCTGGCTCGTCAGCCACCTGCAGGTGGTGTTCGAGGAGCAGATGGAGGAGGACTTCCACCTGCTGTTCAAGCACCTGGACCAGGACCAGGACGGCGTGGTGACGGAGGACGACCTGCGCAGCCTCATGTTCTGCGACTTCCACGACCCGAAGGGCGAGAACCAGAACTACTGCGAGGTGCCGAACCTGGAGCAGCTGCGCCTGGTGGTGGAGTCCCACCTGGACGAGTACAACAACATCAGCAAGGCGCCCATGAAGCTGGTGCTGTTCCGCTTCGCCATCGAGCACGTCTGCCGCATCTCGCGCATCATCAAGCAGCCGAGCGGCCACGCGCTGCTGGTGGGCGTCGGCGGCAGCGGGCGCCAGTCGCTCACCCGGCTGGCCGCCTACATGGCCGACTCGGAGCTCTTCCAGGTGGAAATCACCAAGACGTACGGCAGCAACGAGTGGCACGAAGACCTGAAGCTGGTGATGAGGAAGTCGACGCAGGGCGAGGCGCACGGCGTCTTCCTCTTCACCGACACGCAGATCAAGAAGGAGTCGTTCCTGGAGGACATCGGCAACCTGCTGAACACCGGAGAGGTGAGACCGGAAGAGAGCTGTTAGAAACGTATCCGTCCATTTTCTGTACACCCTTGTCCCTTAGTGGGGTCGGGAGGTGATGGTGCCTCTCCAGCTAACGTTCCGGGTGAGAGGCGGGGTCACCTGGACAGGTCGCCAGTCTGTCGCAGGGCAACACAGAGACACACACAGGACAAACAACCATGCACACACACACTCACACCTAGGGGCAATTTAGACAGACCAATTAACCTGACAGTCATGTTTTGGGACTGTGGGAGGAAACCGGAGTACCAGGAGAAAACCCATCATGCACAGGGAGAACATGCAAACTCCATGCAGAAAGGCCAGGGCCGGGAATCGAACCCAGAACCTTCTTGCTGCAAGGCAACAGCTCTACCAACTGCACCACTGTGCAGCCTGTTAGAAATGTATGTATTAGTTTATTTAGTCATAAAGTTAAAAAAAATAAATAAATAAATGATTTTTAAATGTCAGTTTCAAACTAAACATTTAGTTGGGAATCTAAATATTTAGCTCCACAACTAAATGTTTAGATCTGAGCTAATATTTCCTTTATCAGCTAAATATTTTTGTTACAGTTTATATATTTAGTTTTTAAAGTACCGTAAATGTGTAGTAAAAAACATTTAGTATTTATTTTCTAAGGTAAACATTTAATTTCCAAAATAAATGTTTTGAAATTAGACATTTAGTTTAATTTCCAAATAGCTAGCTAGCAAGCTAAATAGATTGACAGCTAAATATTTAGTTTGGAATTTAATGTTTAGTTTGTATATATTCAGTTCCATAGTAAAATGTACTTTCTAAGCTAAATATTTAATTTCCTAATTAAACGTTTAGCTCAGAACTTGATTTAAACAACTAGCAAGCTAAATGTCTAGTTTGGAAATTAAATGTTTATCTCAGAAAATAAAATATTTAGTGGTTTAATTTGGAAACTAAATATTTAATGTGGAGCTAATTATTTATTTTCCAAACTAAATGTTTAGCTAGTAAGCTAAATGCTAGCTTTGGAAATCTTGAGTTTGAAATGTAAATATTTATTCTGGAAATTAAATTGTTATCTGGAAAAAAAATATTTACTTTGCAAGCTAAATATTTAATTTACTCTTAAATATTACTATTTTTCAAACTAAATATTTAGCATGAAAGCTAGATATTTAGCTTACAAACAAAATACTTAGGATATTTAGTTTAGAAGCTAAACTATTTCTAAACTAAATATTTAGCTCCAAATTAAATATTTAGTTGGCAAACTAAAAGTTTAATTTCCAACCTAAGTATTTTTTTTTTCAAATTAAGCATTTCAAATATTTACACAGCAAACTAAATATTTAGCTTGTTAGCTAAGTACAGGAAATATAGTTTTGAAAAACAAACACCTTTTTTGTCTTATAATTGAATAAACAAACAAAAATATTGCTCTTAATTTTTTATTGTGTGACTTTACAAATGACACCCATAAAAATAGCAACAGGTGAGTCGAAAGTCGTTGGGTTCATTATAAAACGACTAAAACTTTGGCAGGAAGGCTGACATGTTGTTTTCTCCAAGGTCCCCAACCTGTTCGCCGTGGACGAGAAGCAGGAAATCTGTGACAAGATGCGCGTTCTGGACCGGCAGCGCGACCGAGACAAGCAGACGGACGGCTCGCCGCTGGCCCTGTTCAACATGTTCCTGGAGCGCTGCCGCACTCAGCTGCACGTGGTTCTGGCCATGAGTCCCATCGGCGACGCCTTCAGGGACCGCTTACGCCGATTCCCCGCCCTCATCAACTGCTGCACCATTAACTGGTTCCAGGTGGGCCGATTGTCCTCATGTCATGACTTTGGTACCAGGACGTTCCCGGCTTGGACGGGGGGCTCTGAAGGAGGGTCAGTGTTTAGGTACAATGGGATCTACTGAGTTTGCAGGTCAGAATAAATCCTGTTTGGTTTAACCTCCCACTCAGGTGTAGCTGCTGCAGCAGCAGGAAAGAGTTTAAGATTTGAAAACACTCCATCATCCTGTCTTATACGACCACGTCTTGCAGGCGTGGAGACAGAAAAAAGAGGACAACAAAAAACATCTAAAACTTTGAGATTAATCTCTGAAATCTTCTAGGACCTGAAAAATTCAAAACTTGCTACCCCCCCCCCCCCCCCCCCCCCCCCCCCCTCTCTCCCTTAAGATTTTGGGGTTAATCTTAGAAATTTTCTACAAAAAACAAGGACATCTTAAAGTTTAAAATTTTGAAAAATTGCTGGAAAGAATCAGAAAGGAACAAAAGCATTCCTGAGTTTGAAAAGACAAGTGAAAAATGTTCTGGAAAAATCTACTTTCCTAAAATCAAATTTTCAGAAATTTCCAAGTTTTTTTTCCCTCAAAAATGTCAAAATTTTTTCTCAGTTTCTGAGGGTTTTTTTTTTTTGCAAATTCTCAATAACATTTCCTTATTTAATTTTTTATTTCTTTAAATGTCTTACATCTAACAGTTTATTTTTTTTTTACAAGCAAATTTTAAGTTTTGACATTTTTCTTTTTTTCAGAAAATTTCTTAAATTAATCTCCAAATTTCAGAATTTTTTGGAAAAAATTTGCTCTTCTTTTAATTTTTATATCTTCAATGTCTAGCGCCATCGTATAAAACATGACAATGGAGTACAATGGGATCTACTGAGTGTGAGGGTCTGGTCTGAAGTTTTATAGTGCAGCAGATCGTTGAATCTTTCATATGTGGATACAAGAACCTAACTTGTATCCCAGAGGTTTACTTTTTGGAAAAACAAAAACATTAGCCATAGGAAAATTCAAGATGGCAGCCATTTTTCAAAATGGCCACCAAGATGGTCATGGATTTATTTTTTCACTTAATTTGCCTTTTTATTTATCACATATGAATACATTTGGTGTCAAATCAAACATGCTTGGACCAGTAGAAATCATACTTACTGATACTGGTTTGATTTTTTTCAAGATGGCTAGTGTGGTTGTTATGAAAAATTAATTTTTCCCTGAAATCATCAATTAAAGGAATTAGTTTGGTGACAAATAATAGCTACATATTTTGAATGACAGATATCATATAAATGTTCTTGATATTGTGTCTCTATTTTCTTGTGGACGTTTTTCACAATGACTGCCATTTTTATATATGATATAGCGAAAGCTAACCAAACAATTCCACTAATTCACTAAATAAGAATCTTAACTCCACTAACACTAAACCACTTAATCATTTAAAACTTAGCCGAAGCTAAAAATAACCATCAACATTTTTCAAAATGGCCACCAGGGTTTTAATGGAGAACAAATGTTTGCACTAAAATTGACAGTAGCTATTGCCACTGGTGAGAACAGCTAAACAAAAAGTTCCACTAATTCACTAAACAAGAATCTTAAAACTTAGCTCTGATAGCACTAAGCCGCTAAGCACATACAAAATCAGTAGAAGCTAATGCTAACCATTAACACAGCTGCCTGTCAGTCTGTATCACACATCTTCATCTCCTTCCAATTGACGGCTGGTGTAAGACTCGCAAACAGCAAAGTTCGTGAGATGGCGGCCATCTTTAAAAATGGCTGTCATCCTGATATTCACGTGGCTGATGGGAAATATGAAAATCATACAACCTGAGTGGTGATCCTACACATTGCTATGCTTGCATCAACTTGTATTAACTGTGATATTTTGCACTATTGGACAGATGAGCTTTAAAACTGTGTAGGTTGGCTGAAACATTCCCATACAAAGCATTTGATAATCCAACAAGGTTGTTTATGTGTTAATTACTCTGGTGGAGGAAAACATCAATAGCATGAACTTCCATTTTGATCATTTCAATTGTTTAAAAGTCAACTTTTCTTGACAATAAACTGGACACATTTCTGCGTCCATCAGCCTTGGCCTGAAGATGCCCTGCAAGCCGTGGCCGATCGCTTCCTGGAGGACGTTGAGATGACGGATCAGTACCGGCAGGGCTGCATCCACATGTGCAAGAGGTTTCACACGTCCACTATGGAGCTGTCGGCTCACTTTCTGGACGAGCTGCAGCGCCACAACTACGTCACACCGACTTCCTACCTGGAGCTCATTTACACTTTCAAAAACCTGCTGAGGACGAAAAGAGCGTGAGACAATGGCATCGTTAGGTCCAATATTACAGCAGTGGTGGGCCCTGCTTACAAGAAAAAGTTAGCAGAAGCTAACACTAAAGCACTAGTCAAAGATTAGTCGCATTATGCTAATGTGCTACGCTAACAAGGTATTTAGCGGGAGCTAACGCTAAAGTGCAACACCAATATTGTACTTAGTGCAAGCTCATGCAAAAGAATGTGTAAAGTTAGCAAAAATGCCAAAGCGCTATATCAACATGAAGCTATTGCTCAGTGGTTCTTAACCTGGGTCCGATCGAACCCCAGGGGTTCGGCGGAGCCTCTGCCATGGAGGTAAAGACACACTTGTGTAAAGTCGTGATGACGCCCAGCTTTGCCATCACTTGCTGCAGAGGATCACGTTACATTGCTTAGCCAATCAGAGGATCATGTTACATTGCTTAGCCAATCAGAGGATCATGTTACATTGCTTAGCCAATCAGAGGATCACGTTACATTGCTTAGCCAATCAGAGCTGTGGAGGAGCCCTGATTGGAGGAGCTTCACTCTCAGCAGGGATTTGAACTTGTGTCTTTAATTACTTCAGCAAAGCTCACAGTTTTTACCAAACTCTGTAGCTTTTGGTGTAAATCTCTAAAACTCTCTTTGGTGTAAAACTCTAAATCGGTTCCTTAGTCGCATCTTTTCGGGGTTGGTGCTGCCTCTAGTGGTGTGGAGGTGGTAACACAACTAATATAATTACATTACTAAATCAGAATATTATTTATCATTAATTTTTTATTCTCTTAAGAATGTAGAGCTAATTAAATGATCTAAACCTTAAAGTGGTTCCAGTTTCTCTCGATGGCCAACCTGTTGAAACTGTGGCTCATTTTAAATACCTTGGGTCGTTCCTGGACAGTCAGCTCAACTTTGCTGAAAACACTGACTATATTTTGAAGAACTGTTCTCAGAGACTCTACCTTTTAAGAAGACTTAGTGATATTGAGGTGAAACAACTATACTACAGTTGAGTCACCCCTATGTCTTGAAATTGGGGGGGAAAAAAATAATGTTTTATTTTTCACTACAGAAGGGTTCAGTGAAGGCGCATATGAAACTGTTGGGTTCGGTACCTCAAAAAAGGTTAAGAACCACTGCTATTGCTAAAGAATGCAAGGGAGGAAAGAGTTGACTGCGAAATCTTCAATACTGTTGTTGAACTTTAGAAAAAAAGTGTGAAGCACTGAAATGCTAACATGCTATTAGCATATTAGCAGAAATGTGCCCACCGCTGACTTTAAGAGATTAGGTGACATTTCATCTCAATCCATCTGGACATCAACTATATTTTCTTCCCTCTTCATCCAGCAACGTGATGCAACTAAAGTATCGCTACGAAGTTGGTCTGGAAAAGCTGCAGTCGGCCGCAGACCAGGTGGCCACCATGCAGGTAGAGCTGGAGGCGCTGCAGCCGCAGCTGCTGGTGGCCAGTAAGGAGGTGGATGAGATGATGGTGGTGATCGAGCGCGAGTCCAAGGAGGTGGCCGCTACGGAGAAGGTGGTGAAGGAGGACGAGGCGGTGTCCAACGAGCAAGCAATGGCCGCCAAGGCCATAAAGGACGAATGCGACGCCGACCTGGCTGAAGCCACGCCCATCCTGCAGTCGGCTCTGGACGCGCTGAACACGCTCACCCCGCAGGTTAGGGCTGTAGTGATACAATAATCTCACAATACGATACACAATATTCTGCACATGATATGATATATATTGCCATATTCAGCAAACGATACAATTCAATTCACTTTTGTGATTTTCTGAAAGATTTTAGAGGGACAGAGTGATTTTGGTGACATTTTGTGACTGTTATAAAGTTGGACTGAATTAATTTAACTGAAAACTGATTAAAAGCACCAACTACACAATACCTGGCTCTGGTTGGACACATACTACTGGACAGCTGGACAAAATAAATCAAAGAAGTGGTGAGAAAACATGTTTCTTTTAGTTGAAACAGTCCAAACTGTAGCTGACATGCATTAGTAAAGTAAATAAAGTGAACCAAGTTCCTGCTCTGAATAGTTTGATACCTTTTTAGCCTGAACATCTGAAGGAATCACTCTAAGCCTGATGACCTGGTGAAGCAAGCAGTGAGTGAACAAGGTGACAGTTGGACGTTACGATACTTAAGGATGAATATCGATTTGTTTCTAGGAAAGAAAATGTCGATATATATTGCGATATTGATATTATTATACAGCCCTACCTCAAGTAGGAGGCGCCAGAGGAGCCCTAGTGCTGATTCAATCACACAGTTCAGTGGATTTTATGTGATAATATGCTTTCTTTAAAATGCCAATAAACAAACAAAACAAGAAAATACATACGTACACAAACAACGATGTTTTGCTCGCTGCAAACGTAGCCCACAAGTTACGCAACAGGTTGTTGCACTGCAAAAACACAACATTTTCCTAGTATTTTAGTTACATTTCCAATGCAAATATCTTACTACAGGTAAAATAAGACAAAAAATAACTTGCAAGTAACTTTTCAGTAACATATAGGAGCTTATTTAAGTCGATAATTATTACTAATGCTGGATTATTTAACTTCTAACGAGACATTTTTCCTACATGTGAATTAATCTGCCAATGGAACTGGAACTTTTCCATCAATGCTGAGAAATAATTGACTTAAACAAGCTGTTAGAACTTTTCAGTAATATTTCCTTAATATTGATGAACAAGTTCTAGTTCCACTGGCTGATTATCTCAGTGCAACAAGACATTTTTCCCAGGAGTATTCAAGAATTATTTACTTAAAACAAACTCTTTTTTCTTGCTAAACAGTTATTAATAAATTGGTTTTGTATTATTTGAGTTGTACTGAGGTATTTGCATTAAACTAAGCCAAAAATACTTGGTAAAATTTTATGTTTTTGCAGTGTAGGGAACCCTTCCTTCACTTCTCTCTGCAAAAACATAATTTACATATTTTACCAAATATTTTGTCTAGTTTGTAGTGCAAATATCTTTGCACATTTGAATTAAGATAAAACTGACTCATTAGTAACTTTTTACCTATATGTAGGAGTTTGTTTTAGGTAAATAATACTTGAATATAAATGACAATTAGTGGATTCACTGGCTGATTATTTCACTTGTAATATGGGAAAAATGTCTTGTTATGAATGAAATAATCCTCCTGTGGAGCTAATGATTTTTTGTATAGATTGTATGAATTATTGACTTGGAACAAGCTCATATTTCCTCCTAAAAAGTTAAATTTGTCTTACAAATGAACTAAGGTGTTGGCACTAGAAACAACATCAAAGCTTTTAGTTGTTTTTGCAGTGTAGCCTAAGAATCAGTCCTGATTTAGCTGCCATATTGTTTCGAAAATGAGTATGAATTTCAACTCCTTTAATTCTGTAAAATCTTTCCCATGTTTTCTGGGCGGAGCGGTGATCTGTGTGCTGAAATGTGCAGGACATCTCGCTGGTGAAGTCCATGAAGAACCCGCCTGCAGGGGTGAAGCTGGTGATGGAGGCCATCTGCATCCTGAAGGGCGTCAAGCCGGACCGGATCCCGGACCCAGCCGGCTCTCTGAAGAAGGTGGAGGACTACTGGGGTCCGGCCAAGAAGCTGCTGGGAGACATGCGCTTCCTGCAAAGTCTGCATGAGTACAACAAGGACAACATCCCTGTCAACCTGATCACCGTCATCCGCCAGAAGTACATCACCAACCCGGACTTTGTGCCGGAGAAGATCAGAACGGCGTCCACTGCAGCGGAGGGGATGTGTAAGTGGGTCTGTGCCATGGACAAGTACGACAAGTAAGAGTTTCCCTGATTTTATCTGCGTTTATAAACATCTGTTTTTATCCGTGGTTTTTTACAGTGTTTATTTCCATCTTAGCTTAAATTCTGTGGAGATAAACTGAAAAATAAACTTGAATCTTAAAAGTAGTTTTTCATTTTTTGTCAGTTAAATGTTTTTTATGCTATAGTGTATTTATTTATTTATTTCTCAGTATCAAATCTTTTCTTTTCAGTGTTATTTTTTTCGGGTACAAAAAACTTTATAAACTTTTGCTCCAACTCTTTTACTAAAAAAACAAAAAGCTATTAGTTTTTAATGTTAGCAGTTTAAAATGTTTGTAATTAATATAATAAGATAATAATATATATAATCAAAAATAATATTTCCAATCTTTTAAATTTGTGGTCACTATATAGGCCATAAAGTTGGCTACAAATTGTTTTTGTTTTATTGAAACTAAAAAAAAAAACTTTAATCTGAAAAGTAGTTTTGAACTTTTTTTTTTATTTCAAGCCTGTTTTCTAGTTTCTAAATTATTTTTCCGTCTCAAATAATTTCATTTCAGTTTCAAAAAATTGAAGAAACTTTATTTTCACAATTTGAGCTAAATTGGGGCCAAAAGATTTGCTCCAATTTTTTTTTTTAATTCAATATGAAAAGTAATTTTGACCTTTTTTTCCATTTATTTTTTTTCCCAGTTTGAGACTTTTTTCTTTTTCAAATGTTTTCTTTAGTTTAATTTATTTTATCAGTTTAAAAATTGTCAATTTGAAATCTTTTTTTTCATTTTTCTAAAAAAATGTTTTGGAGCAATTTGACTCCATAGAATTCTGTGTAAATAGTTTTTTGTCTTGTGAATATGCTTACAGAGTGGCCAAGGTCGTTGCGCCAAAGAAAGCCAAACTTGCAGAAGCCGAAGGAGAGCTGCAGATCGCCATGGACGCGCTACACATCAAGCAGGCGGCTCTCAAAGAAGTCCAGGACAAACTGGCGAAGCTGGAAGACACTCTGGAGGCAAACAAGAACAAGAAAGCTGATCTGGAGTTCCAGGTCCGTAACAACTCCCACTTTAAAGTGCTAAGCTAACAGCACTGAGCAGCTTGAGCTGCAGAGAAACTGGGAATCGTATGGAGATAAGTTGGGGTTATAAAAGTAGCTCAAAAATTATATTTTGAAGCTGAAAAGTAATTTTGAGACTGAAAAAATGGAAACTAAAAGAAAATATTTGAATCTGAAAAATAGTTTTGAAACTAAAAAACAATTCAAAATGAAACAAAGAAAAAAATGGAACTGAAGATAAAAAATCTTCAAATTCAAGTTTGCCGTTTTTGTTTCAAAAGACGTTTTTAGGAACAGACTTTATAGAATTGTGCTGAGAGTATTGTCCTCGCTGCAATAAATGTTTACAAATGCTTTGTGTTGGTTTGTCCTGCAGGTGGATCTGTGCAGTAAGAAACTGGAGCGAGCCGAGCAGCTGATCGGAGGCCTGGGCGGAGAGAAAACCCGCTGGAGTGAGATGGCCCTTAATCTGGGTCTGCTCTACAACAATCTGGCTGGGGACATGCTAATCTCATCAGGCATCGTGGCCTACCTGGGAGCCTTCACCTCCAAATACAGACAGGTGGAGGCAGCCAAGATGTCCGCCTGCTGCAGCTAACTCTACTTTTGAGCTTAAAGTTCTTCCGTATGCTAAATGCTAGTGCAGCGTTCTGCGTCCAGCTCAAATCTTTGCTGTTTTTTTGTGTTTTTTGCTGATGGTTGAATCGTTTCCTCCAGGATCAGACAGAGAAGTGGCTGGAAATGTGTAAGGCCATGGAGATCCCGTGTTCCTCCAACATGTCACTCACCAGCTCTCTGGGCGAACCGGTAAAGATCCAGGCGTGGAACATCGCCGGCCTACCGTCAGACAGCTTCTCCATAGAAAACGGCATCATGATATCGTGAGTTCAGGACACAAAGACATTCCCACCTCCAGTCATAGATCATGGCTAATCTATGAGTTTATGTCATAGATCAGCCACCAGAGGGCGCTAGAGGCCCACAGAAGGCTCCAGGGAAGAGAAGAATTTTTTTAAAGTTCTTCAAATTAAATATTATTACAAAATCTAAAATACAGTTTACAATGATTCAATGAAATATTATTTGGCATGCTCATCTTTCTGCGTAAATTAAATTTCTGCCTAAAAGAAACCAAGGAAAGATAAAAGTTATAAAAATTGGAAATTTGCTAGAAAAAATTGAGAATTGTTTTACTTTTTAAGCATATAAATGAAAAAGAAAATCTGGAAAATGTCTGAGGATAATCAAAAAAAAATCTTTTTTTTCAAGCAAATTTTTGAGTTTTCAAACTCAAGTTTGAGGTTTTTTTTGTTTTCTACATCCATTCACCATCCATTTTCTTACACCCTTGTCCCTTAATGGGGTCGGGAGGTGCTGGTGCCTATCTCCAGCTGGTGTTCTGGGCGAGAGGCGGGGTTCGCCCTGGACAGGTCGCCAGTCTGTCGCAGGGCAACACAGAGACACACACAGGACAAACAACCATGCACTCACACCTAGGGGCAATTTAGACAGACCAATTAACCTGACAGTCATGTTTTTGGACAGTGGGAGGAAACCGGAGTACCCAGAGAAAACCCACCATGCACAGGGAGAACATGCAGACTCCATGCAGAAGGGCCAGGGCCGGGAATCAAACCTAGAACCTTCTTGCTGCAAGGCAACAGCTCTACCAACTGCGCCACTGTGCAGCCGTTTTCTACAATTTTTGAAATAAATTTCAGAAATTGTAGTCTAGAAGCCACTACTGAAAAGAAACCTCTAGGAGCTCCTGGCCAAAACTTTATAAAAGTCGATGTTTCTTGACATATTTTGTGGCATTAGCCAGAAGCTAATGCTGTTTTTGGGTGATTTCCCAGATCAACTCAAAGTTAAGCAGAAATGTGAAGTGGAAGCAAATTATACAAAAGATTCAATAGTAAAAATAAAGTAGATCTAAAATTCTGAATTAATAGATGGAAATTCTACTGCATCATTTTCCTTCTTTCTTACTTTAGTTTGTGTTGATTTTTGTCATGAAATCTCAATTCAATAATTTTAGTTTTTTTAATTTCAAGTAAATAAAGTGAAATAAAAACAAGGAAGACGTAAATATTCGGCTCCTTTTGACTTGGCGAATGAAAACGTGTATCTTCATCTCTCCTGACGTTGAAGCTGCAGCTGTGAAGTCTTTGCTGCTGGACGTCTGCTGTTTGCTGCTATTAGCAAACTGTGAGCGAAGCTTCAATTCTGCAAAAATACAAACATATTATCTGAGTCTGGAGGAAAAACACACCAGGTTGTATCTTGGCAATCTTCCAGTTTGATAACAGAGGCGAATAAACAAATGTGATGAAAAAAAACAACTGATAAACCTGAAATGCAAAACAAATCTGTGGATGTGACTTATTTTAATAGTTTACAGACTTTGAGAAGCAGATAAAAGCAAGATAAATCAGATGTGTCACATCCAGCTCCTTCCTTTATGAAATAATGTCATTTTTTCTGGTTCTAAACAATTAGGTTTATTTAAATTACTGCAAATATTGTCTTAAAGCATTTTACAAACAACTAATTTCAATCAAATCAATTTTAAATTCCAACTGATGTCAGTTATCAAACAGTGCATTCCAATTAACGCTGCATCTGACAATTATTATTCTAATGATTAATCAATTAATCGATTAATTGGATAAAACAATTTGCACTTTCTGCAGATATTGTTATGCAAAAGATTCATCTTCAGCTAAAATAATGCTTCTAAAATCTTCATGTGAAAATCTGAGCTATTTCTGCTTCACTTAATCCAGTGATTACTTTTTGGATCAGTTGATCAATCTTTGGAAAGAAAAAAATTGCTTAATAGGAGAGTTTTTGTTTAGAAGATTAGTTAAGCTAAAATTTAAAGATAGTTTTTAATTTGGGTTTAATTTCTGCTCTGAGTGTCTGCAAAGGCCAGTTTTATGAGTCTGTATGCTCCAATTAATGGTAAATCGATTGCTAAATTAGTTGACGATTATGTCAATGAGATGATCGTGATTAATCGTCTTGCAGAGTCAGGAGAAGTGGTCAGTTTGCCCTCCAGTAGCTGATTGGTTGTCTTTGTTTTTGAGGAGCCATCTTGTTCCCTACATGGAGGTCTCTTCAAAACGAAACATTACTTTAAATCAGCGGTTCTTAACCTTTTTTGAGGTACTGAACTCCCCAGTTTCATATGCGCATTCACTGAACCCTTCTTATTCCAACCCCCCACACCCCCACCCCGGCCCCAACACACAAAATACTTTGCCATATTCTGATTTAGTAATGTAATTATATTAGTTGTGTTACCACCTCCACACCACTAGAGGCAGCACCAACCCCGAAAAAATGCGACTAAGGAGGAGATTTAGACTATAGAATTTGGTAAAAACTGTGAGTTTTGCTGAAGTAATTAAAGACAAAGTTCAAATCCACGCTGACAGCGGAGCTCCTCCAATCAGGGCTCCTCCGCAGCTCTGATTGGCTAAGCAATGTAACGTGATCCTCTGATTGGCTAAGCAATGTAACGTGATCCTCTGATTGACTAAGCATGTAACGTGATCCTCTGATTGGCTAAGCAATGTAACGTGATCCTCTGATTGACTAAGCAATGTAACGTGATCCTCTGATTGACTAAGCAATGTAACGTGATCCTCTGATTGGCTAAGCAATGTAACGTGATCCTCTGATTGACTAAGCAATGTAACGTGATCCTCTGATTGACTAAGCAATGTAACGTGATCCTCTGATTGGCTAAGCAATGTAACGTGATCCTCTGCAGCAAGTGATGGCAAAGCGGGGCGTCATCACAATTTTATACAAGTGTAAAGTGGCGAAGGCTCCGCCGAACCCCTGGGGTTCAGTCAAACTCAGGTTAAGAACCACTGCTTTAAAGCGATGGATGGATGGATGGATGGATGGATGGACGGACGGACTATTTTGTGTTCATGTAACTCATAAAATCCTAATAAAAACTCATTTATAGGTCATTTTATAAAGGCATGCGAATATTTTCGCTAGACATTGTCCTGTGTATCAATCTCTCTCTCGTTTCCTCTCTCCCTCCTTCTCCCTCTCTCCCTCCTCCTCTCCCCCCCTCCAGTAACTCCAGGCGATGGCCGCTGATGATCGACCCCCAGGGTCAGGCCAACAAGTGGGTGAAGAACATGGAGAAAGCCAACAACCTCCATGTCATCAAGCTGAGTGACTCCGACTTCGTCCGCACTCTGGAGAACTGCATCCAGTTCGGGAACCCAGGTCTCTCCTTCCCCTCATTTATATCTGTGGTTCCAGCCCCGGCCACACGGTGTCACTCTTCGCCTCGCAGACTGCTGCTCTCCTTTGTTCTGGTCTCTGCAGTGGGAAACTGAAATCAGCCACATCACTGAGATGTTCTGTTCAGACGGGCTCTGATTCAGGCCGCCGTGTTTAAAACAGCAGAGAGAGCAACATCTGTTAGCATCTGCTAGCGTCCTAATCTGCTAGTCAGATTGAAGTCATACCTGTCAAGTTTTGGATTTAAAAATAAGGGACATTTTCCACTGCCTGATGCCGTTCCGCCAGCACATCCTCGGTCCCCTAATTGATAAGACAAGAAATCTTTAAAAAAAAAAAAAAAGAAAGAAAAACTACCATTTAACCACAAACTAGAATATTTATGTGCAATTCCTATTACAGAACCTAAATGAAGACTCAGAAAGCAAACATGTATTTACATATTCGTCAACCGTAACCCTTCGGTGTCCGTCTCAGATCCAATAGGTTGACTTCACCACGGAAACACTCAGGTCCCTTTAATTATTCAAACAAAATCACGTTGATGGTTAACATCAGTCCAGCAGCTTCTGCCCCCATACATTAAATAAAATATTATAAATAACCCTAAACAAAACAGATCCCAATGAGCAGTTGATAAATTTTAACAGCTAAAATGGGCATTAATAATAGCAGATTAAAACACATACAAAATATAGCAAAATGACCCATGAAACAGTGTATAGAATTAAAATTGGCTAAAATTTATGTTGAAAAATAATACTTGTAATACTTGAAAAAGACAAAACGAAGCCGATCCTGAAACAAACCACAGTTTCAAACGGCAACAGAAAGGAAGAAACTGGTTACTGGTTGCTACGGTAACCACCAACTGTCAAACGCAGCCTGACAAATGTCTGGAGAAACAACTTTTTGTTACCTGTTACACAACCATATTTATGTGAAATAATTCCTTCCAGGGTCATCTCATGCAGAAATTGCTTTTCATGGGGCAGGAAATGATAAACGAGACGAACCCGTCAGCATAAAGCTTTACATGCTATTGGTGTTAACATACTTTGCCCAAAAGAAGTAAAACGACAGAGAAAGCCATTAAAAACGACTCGACTGGACGCTCAGCCAGGCTGGATGAGCTGATCTCAGGAATCGGGTGAAATACGGTAGTTTCCCCAACAAAAACGGAGACAGGTGTGACTGAAATGTGTGGGGCTGACCTTTAATGCTGAAGTGCTACAGCAGAAGCTTCTTGGTGGATTTGGCCTAATGAACCACCAAACAGCAGGACACGCTGCTCTGAGGAGGAAAAACACAAAACGTCCATTTGACTGGATTCAGAGGAAACGTATTTACGGTGAGAAACATTAAAAGGACATCTGAGTAACGACTTGACTCTTCGCTCGCCAGCCGACTGGCGGAGCAACGTCTCTGTAAAATTGTCCCCAGAGGGAACAGTTCCTTCCCTGATGGCCTCTTTTCTTATTTCACACTTTTTGCACTTTCTTTGTGTTTGTGTCGCAGTCCGTGACGATGCGCCGCTGTTCGCTCCTCCAGCCGGACGGAGCTGTTGTTTCTCTTATGTAATCATTAGCAAGTTGCTGCTGGTTTGTGTGTTTGGAAAAAGGTCGCCGCTCCCAGTTGCCTCTGGGAGCCGAGTTGCCTCCTGACAGAGCAACATCAATTATAAACGGGCCAGCGTTGGAAACATGAGAACAGCATTATCATACTTAATGTGAAATCACATTAGCTGTGATGTTAGGGGAGTCCGGCGTTTTGAGCCTCAAGTGGTTTCCTGGTCACTCACAGGAAGAGTTAACGTTGGTCAATTTATTCACCCTGATACCTAAAATAAGGTAGTAGCCAGGCGCGGAGCCATAGGGGGGGGTCTGGGGGGGCGGCTGCCCGGGTCTGGAGGTGCCAGGGAGGGAGGAATGGTTTCAAGATGCTCTAATGTCTGATTTTAGATGGAGAAAGTGCGCCCTCGCCTGTCCCAACCTGCACCCCCTGCCCCCCTCAACAGTCTCCAGCAGCGCAGGCGATACACGTGAGGGGCCGGGTCATAGGCCCCGCCCCCCGGCCCGACGCCGACTTGTTCCGCCAGTGGTAGCAGCTGCCAGCGGCAGGCACCGCTAACTAAAGCACTAGCTGCGCTAAAGTAGCGTAGTTGATTCTGCGTTGATATTTTTATTTTATAACGTGCTAAACACTAAAGCGCCACATCAGCGCGGTAGCAGAAGCTAATGCTAAAGCGCGAATACAGTCAATACAGTACGAGAAAAAAAAGACACAATAAAGCAACAAAAAAGTTATCATACAGAAAATAGTCATAATATTACAGGAATATGGGAATAAATTCATAATCTTATGAGAATAAACTTGAAGTAATATGGAAAAAAGTTGTTATAATACGAGAATAAAATTGTAATGATACGTAAACGAAGTTGAAATGTTGCTAAAAAAATAAACTTGTAATATTACTAAGAATTTTATAAATCCTTCATGAAAAATAATAAATCAAAATGAGGATCATTGAGCATCTTGTTCTATGATATCAGTTTTTCAAATTGGACATAGTTGATGTTAAGCGTCAGCATCAAATTATTATCTTGATAAGGAAATTTGTGCTCAACACTAAATTGCTAAGCGAACAATTAGCTCTGCTATTTTTTATATTTTTATATATTTATACTTTAGCGCATTAGCAGATTGTTGGAGGCTGCTTCAAATATTCCAGGTTTTCCTTCTGCAGTTTTCAGGACTGAAGCAGTAATTAATGCAAAAAGGAGCCCAGACCCAGTAAATGAGCACAGAAATTTCTATTAATCTGAGATGCTGAATTTTGAATGTTTGTTTTTGTAAGTCAAAAATATTTTACTCTGTGTAATGAATCTGTATGAGTTTGAGTGAAATGAGGGACCAAAGCCTCGGAGCTTTTCTGGATATTTTTCCCTCTGTTGACCCGACAGCGTTGCGCTGCTCCTTCTCTGTGTGAAAGTCAGAACCAGTTCGGCAACAACGCTGACATGTTGTGGAGGGAAACAATTTGCTTCGACTGGAACCATTTAAAACGGAGCAGCTTCGCCGTTGCAGCGGCTGTCAGCCGGATGATGATGATGACGATGATGCTTTGTAAAGACGAGGCGGGTTTTGTGTTCCAGTGCTGCTGGAGAACATCGGCGAGGATCTGGACCCCATCCTGGAGCCTCTGCTGCTGAAGCAGACCTTCAAGCAGGCCGGGGCGCTGTGCATCCGCCTGGGAGACTCCACCATCGAGTACGCGCCCAACTTCCGCTTCTACATCACCACCAAGCTGCGCAACCCTCACTACTTACCCAAGATCTCAGTGAAGGTAAAACTCTGTGGATTTAAATCCTCTCCTGTATGGGCCGGACAATAAGGCTGAAAAACCTAGCATGACGTAATAGTTTTATATCAGCCAGTATCGATAATTATTGATTGCTTTTTTGTTCTAAATACCTGAAATGCTTCCAAACTGATGGCGTGACCTTTCCTATTTCATCCAGCTTTCACTCCATGCAGTTATTTTTTATTTGTAACCACTTAGGAGGCAAAACCTGAAGCTGCTGCTGCGTCAGCTGCGCAACAGGTCGTTGCTAGGCAACCACAAATTGCACAACAGGTTATTGCTAGGCAACCACAAGTTACGCAACAGGTTGTTGCTAGGCAACCACAATTTACGCAACAGGTTGTTGCTAGGCAACCACAAGTTACGCAACAGGTTATTGCTAGGCAACCACAAGTTACGCAACAGATTGTTGCTAGGCAACCACAAGTTATGCAACAGGTTGTTGCTAGGCAACCACAAGTTACGCAACAGGTTATTGCTAGGCAACCACAAGTTACGCAACAGATTGTTGCTAGGCAACCACAAGTTATGCAACAGGTTGCTAGGCAACCACAAGTTGCGTAACAGGTTATTGCCTAGCAACCACAAGTTACGCAACAGGTTGTTGCTAGGCAACCACAAGTTACGCAACAGGTTGTTGCTAGGCAACCACAAGTTACGCAACAGGTTGTTGCTAGGCAACCACAAGTTACGTAACAGGTTTTTGAGTAACACAAAGTCTTTCCAAGTAATTTTGGTCTAGTTTCTAATGTAAATATAAGACAAAACTAACTTACACGTATTCTTTTAGCAAACATAGAGGCTTGTTTTAAGTTGTTGCTGGGTAGGCACAAGCAACTCAACAGTCGTTGCCTAGCAACCACAAGTTACCCAACTTGTTGGATGATGAAAAGTTACTTATAAATAAGTTTTGTGTTATTTCAAATGTATTATTTGCACTGGAATGGAGACCAAAAACACTTGGTGACATTTTGTGATTTTGCAGTGTTTGTGCCTCTCCTTTCAAATTTTTATCTGGAAAATTATTATTTATCTTCAAGATATCAGAGAAACATGATATTCTGTTTAAAATTTCCATTAGTAAATGACAAAACTTGTGTTTGCTGTTCAATTTGATGACAAAAATAGGGGATTCTGTCAGAAAGTCTCTGTTCTCACAGCTTTAATATTTTTTTCTTTTTAGTCAAATGTTTGTTATTCGATTACACCGATAATTTTTACCTCAATCACACAGTGGATCATTGTTCTCCCACCCTCTATGATCCGAAAAAGTATTTCAGGAAAAGGAGCATTAAAGTAAATCACATTACAGAGAAGGAAGAGGTTGGAAAGCATTTCAGAAGATCACATTTCCAGCATCTATTTGTAGCAGCTCGCCGCTTTATGGCGGCTATTAGATTGATTCAGCTCATTTTTCATAACTGCCTCCGTCCCTTTCGCTTCCATTTTTGTCTAAATCTTTTTTTGGGGCATACAGTGGATTAGTGTGAGGGTTTCCATTACGCCCATTAAACCGCTTTTCGAAAATGCAAAAGAGGGCTGATCCGCTGGAGAAGCGGCTCTTTTCCAGTGTGAATGTGTGAAAAGGACAAACTGAAGATTTATACGAGATCCAAGCTGTTACCACCAGCAGAGTGGGCCTCACTGCATCGATGGAAATAAAATTAAACCCCAGAGAAGCACACTTCTTATTTAGGTTACAGAGAAGAGCCTCCAGGTAAAGCAACACTTTTTCACACTAAAAGAGCGAGTGCACCACACTGCTGCTTTATCAGAGGCAATCTGATCGTTGCAACTGATTTATAACAGAGAAAACCAACAAACTTTAGTAACTACAGAGGAAATATCATGTTGAGATAAGCTCAGTGAATTACAAAAGCAATAATAACTCCTCAGTTCAGCACTTTATGATTCCACAGCTGCACACAACACAAATACGACATTCAGTGACAAAATATTAGAAAACAGATGTTCAAAAATGTTCAAAATGTGACACACCGAATTGGTGAAGATCTGCAGTGGATTTGAGATGAAGCAGTATTTGTGTAAATTTCACCTTATGGATGGGAACCTACAAACTCCTTAAAGAGACGACGGTTTCTGCTGCCTGCAGTGGTTCTGGCTTTTCCACCATCTGCTCCAGATTTCTGACGGGAGGCGCTGTTATCATTCTGCTTTCGGTTTTAATGAGATTAAACTACGACGACGGTGTATTAAGTACATTGTTAATAAACAAAAAAGGAATAAATTTACTCCACAAAACTCAGAAATTTTGAGATTAATGTCAGAAAATTTCTTGAAAAAAGTGGTCATTTCATAGTTTTAAAAGTAGAATTTTTTTTTATTTTTGAAACTTAAGAAATTAAAAACTGAAACTGAGAACTTTGCTGTTTCTGAGTTTCTCACCAGTTGTCAGCAGGAAGGACTTCAAGACGTCTGAGGCAGACTGACAGTGATTTTGGTGGTTAGCATTAGCTTCTGCTATTTTTTTTTGTATCTGTTTACCTGTTTAGCATTAGCATAGATAAAATTCTTGTTCAGCAGTTTGGTGGAACACTGCTGATTTTAGTACAAACATATTTTCCATTACAACCATGGCAGCCATTATCAGAAATGTTAAAGTTAGCATTAGCTTTGGCTAATTGTTTGTATTTAGAAGTTTAGCATTAGCATAGGTCAGATTCTTGTTTTGTGAATTAGTGGAACTTTTAGATTAGCTTTTCTCACTACTAGCAATAACTGTTGCCGATTTTAGTTCAAACATATATTTTCCATTACAGCCATGGCGGCCATTTTGAAAAATTTTCACGAGAAAAAAGAGACAAAAAATTTATAAAATAAATCTGATTTCTATGGTTCAAGATATGTAGCTATGATTTGACTCCACAGACATTCTTCTAATTGACAATTTTATTGTAGTAATACATCTTCCATGTCAACCATGGTAGCCATCTTGAAAAATCAAAACATTATCAGTAAAAATGATTTTTGTTGGTTCAATCATGTGTGATTTGACTCTAGAACTTTTCATTTGTGACAAAAATGGGCAAATTCAGTGCAAAATTAAATCTCCCTTGATGACCATCTTCGCGCCCATTTTTCAAGATGGCTGCCAAAACAGCAAGCCACATGTGAAAGATTTTGCTGGAATATTAAATAATGTGCTGCACTGTTTAGGTCACACTGCTGAACTTCATGATCACGCCTGAGGGCATCGAGGACCAGCTGCTGGGCATCGTGGTGGCTCGGGAACGGCCCGATCTGGAGGAGGAGAAGCAAGCCCTCATCCGGCAGGGTGCCGAAAACAAAAGGTGCAGTTCCCCTCCAGACTGCGCCGTCCAACCAGCTGCCTGCAGTCTCCAACGCTAAACCAAACTGTGGTTCTTTTGTCAGGCTACTGAAGGAGATCGAGGATAAAATCTTGGAGGTGCTCTCCTCCTCTGAGGGCAACATCCTGGAGGACGAAACGGCCATCAAGATCCTGTCCTGCTCCAAGGTGTTAGCCAACGAAATCTCTGAGAAGCAGGCGGTGGCTGAGGAGACCGAGCAGAAGATCGACGAGACCCGAATGGGCTACAAGCCCATCGCCATTCACTCTGCCATCCTGTTCTTCTCCATTGCTGACCTGGCAAACATCGAGCCGATGTACCAGTACTCCCTGACCTGGTTCATCAACCTGTTCATCAACTCCATCGACAGCTCAGAGAAGAGTGACGAGGTGGACAAGAGGTAGGCCGCTCCAACTCCACCGCTTAGCTTCCAGGTGACCTATTATGCTTCCTTGAACAGGTTAGAATGGGATCTATGGCCTGAGCAAAACATGTCCATTATATTTTTAAATCATTCTTACATAGTGAGATTTTCTTTTAAAATGAGATGTTTAGGGCCTCCTGCCATTTTAAATCCAAATAAGCTGCTGCTGGCACATGAAAATGGCCGACAACAGATGGACAATTATACAACCGTACATCTTTGAAAAGCAGAAGAGGAGCCTCCTGCACAACCAACATACAGAGGAACATCTTTGAAAAGCAGAAGAGGAAAAACCAGTTGATCAAATGTGCTGGAGCTCTGCTTTGGTTGCTAGGTAACAGGCTGGGGTCGCTAGGTAACGGGCATTGTCTGCTTATTCAAATTCAAAAGTACTTTATTGATCCCAAAGAAAAATTACATGTTGTTGTAACTCATTTAGTTAAAGAGTTATTGTAGATGGTTACATTATTTTCAGAAGCTTTTTTGAAACGGCTCATTTTCAGAGACCAAATGAAAAACATTAAAACTGCCGATTTAACTCTTATAAAAAAATATTCTTTTTAACCTATTTGTTGAAACTGTTATAATGTTGTGACAGTTTGTTTTGAGACAGATCTGTGAAAAATTTCAAACTTCTCTGCCTTCTCCCAGTGCTAACTAGAAACAACCAATCAGAGACAGAAGGCGGGTCTTAGTGCTGTCAATCAACCTCTGTGTGGCACGACTCATCTGGCACGCTGCAGCTAGCACAGAATGCTGTGAATGCTAGGCTAGTTAGCATGGCCACCAATGACAGCAGATAAATGGTTTTACTGTTTCTCCACCATTAGCACATTTAGCAGCATGTATGTGAGGTTGATTGACAGCGCAGCACCCTGCTCCTGGCTCTGATTGGCTGTTTTTGGTGGGGAGAGGTGCATTTCTTCGGACGGCAGTAGAAGTTCAGGTTCTCTGTCTCATAGCAAACTGTCATGACATGGAAAGAACAAGAATATTTTTAATAAAAATTACACTCTGAAGTTTCTAAGAACTTTTAAGTTCCTAGAAGCGGTAGAGACCCAAATTGAAACACACAGGAGTGATTTTTTTCATAACAAACCTTCTTTAAAAACACATCTGAAGTGATTTTAATGCATGAGGATGTGTTTGCAGCGCCGCTCGGTTTGGTTTCTACTGGAATAACAGCGCTGATTAGAACTGTGACACATGTCCCTGCCTCAGATTGCAGATCCTGAGGGACCACTTTACCTACGCGCTGTATGTCAACGTGTGCCGCTCCCTGTTCGAGAAGGACAAGCTGCTTTTCTCCTTCTGCCTCTGCGTCAGCCTGCTAATGCACGACAAGCTGGTGGGTGCATGCTCACGCGCGCATACATCTGTGACACCAGCATAACGTCTCTGATGGCTTTCCCTATCGTGTTTTTCACGGAGTGATTAGGCAACCAGACGAGCAAGTCATCCTCGTTTTACGGACGGCGCAACTCGTATGAAGAGCGCCGACGTTTTTCCCTCTCAAATGCCTGAGTCGATGTGAACGTTTCAGGTGGACGAGGGGGACTGGCGCTTCCTGCTCACCGGCGGCGTGGGCCTGGACAACCCTCACCCCAACCCCTGCAGCTGGCTTCCCAAGACGTCCTGGGATGAGCTCTGCCGTCTGGACGAGATCGAACGTTTCCACAGATTCCAGCTGGATTTTGAGACGCTCCTCCCAGAGTGGAAGGAGGTCTACGACAGCCCGGTGAGGCCCGGCTCGTTCTAGGTTTAAACGGCCCCGGTGCTTTCCCCCCCCGACCCCCTACGTTCGTTACTGCACTTCACATCGGTTGAACATAGACAGGTTTGGTTTCCATGGAAACGCCAGACCCTAGGCTGGAAGTTGATAAAGAGCATTTTAGTAGTTGAATTTGTGCCTAAACACTGCAGGAGAGACATGAAGGACCAGGAACCTTCATCAAAAAGCCATTGTATGGATCTCCAGTAGTGCCAAAAAAGTACGTTTCCATGGAAACGCCAGACCCTTGCCTGGAAGTTGATAAAGAGCATTTTATTAGTTGAATTTGTGCCTAAGCACTGCAGGACAGACATGAATGACCAAGAACCTTCATCAAAAAGCCATTGTATGGATCTCCAGTAGTGCCAAAAAAGTATGCATTTTGGTCTAGTCTCTGGCGTTCAGTCTCTAGTGTTCAGTGTCTAGACATTAGTCTCTACTGTCCAATATAGTCTCTAGTGTTTGTTGTTTGTAGAGTCGTTTGTTTCTTATTGTGTGATCTGCCTGCTACTTCCTGTTTCTACACCCAGGCCCTTCACAGTGCCACCATATTTGTTTCTTACTGTGTTATTTCAGGGTATGACTATTTTTAACTATGTATGTTGTGTTTTTGAGTGCTAAATAAGCAAGAATCTGTTTTATTATAATGTTTTGTTTTAAATGGCTGAGTTCAGGCAGTAAGAGGAGAAGATCTGCCTCCCAGATTTGGAAGACATGATGCTCATAAACTTGTCCTTGAAATACAAAAGAGCTAAAATTGAATTTTTATCTCATTAAGTGTTCTCCGCTCGGTTGTGCCAGTCACATCTATGCAGTTTCGATGAGAGAACAGCTGTTAAGTCAATGTTTGGTGCACACTAACTTATCTTTTTGCTGCTGCACACACACCCACACACACACGCACACACACACACACACACACACACATACACACATCTTTACACACTCCATCCAAGTTTGATGTATAATCAACACAAGCAGCCACAACACTTCTGTCTAATTAGTTCTAGTAGTTTGTTCCAGTTGTAAAATTCACATTTATTCAATCTCGATGTGAGAGCAGCTGTTCAATTCAACACACAAACACACACACACACACACACACACACACATGGATACGGATGGTTTTACAGAAATCCTAGGAGATTAGAATAAAAATATGTCCATCCCCACCATGGAAACACGTGTAGCATTATTCCCATGGTACAGCACTGACATTCTCAGTTTTCTACAGCCTACCTTCTGACTTTATACTTTTCTTACGCAAAAGTTGGATAAACATTTGTTGCTACAAGCAACAAAAGTTTATCATCTGTTCAGCCTGTAGTGTCCATTGCCAAGAGTCTAGTCTAGGGGTGGGCAATCCAGGGCCTGGAGGGCCGGTGTCCTGCAACTTTTTGATGTCTCTCCCTGGTCCAACACGCTTGAATCAACAGCTGAATCACCTCCTAAGGGCAGTCAGGTTCTCCGGAGTCCTGCTAACGACCTCATTATTTGACTCAGGTGTGTTGAAGTAGAGATGCATCTAAAAGTTGCAGGAAATCGGCCCTCCAGGCCTGGAGTTGCCCACTCCTGGTCTAGTCTTTAGTGTACTGTCTCTGCTCTCCAATCTGTAGTGCAGAGTGTCTTGTCTCCAGTGTCCAATCTGTAGAGTCTGGAGTCCAGACCTTAGTGTCTAACGTCCCTAGTGCCTATTGGCTAGAGTTTGGTCTCCAATCTCTAGTGTTCAGAATCTAGACTATCGTGTTCTTATCTTCTGATATTTCTGACATGTATACATTTATTACTCTTTCCATATACGATACTGGTGTATCTTCATGTTTTAAAATGTCACTTCTGTCACAAAGCCCTAACAGTAATGTGTGTTTGCAAAGGGGTGAAGAGTTGAGACATGCAGTGTCTTTGGTATTTGTGTTGGATTCTCCCCAGCTGATTCTGTACGATATTTGGATGTCTTTTAAATATGAGTGTTTTTGTTATTTTGCTGTGAATGTTTGCAGAACCCCCATCAGACTCCCTTCCCAGGCGTGTGGCAGGACAACCTGTCTCAGTTCCAGAAGATGATGGTGATCCGATGTCTCCGACCCGACAAGGTCTGTCCGACGGTGATTACTGTGAGTTTGTTTCACATTGACGAACACTGTAGACGTTGCTCTGCCCCAGATTGTCCCGATGGTGCAGGAGTTTGTGTCAGTCAGCGTTGGGCAACCCTTCATCGAGCCGCCGCCCTTCAACCTGAGCACCGCCTTCTCAGACAGCCACTGCTGCGCTCCCCTCATCTTCATCCTGTCCCCCGGCTCCGACCCCATGGCGGCTCTGCTGAAATTTGGAGACGAAATGGTATGACCACACTGGGAAAGTCTCAACAAGCGCTTGTTTTGACGAGAGAACCTCATATGGAGCTACATTTGGTGCAAAAATAACTCAAGTCAGGGTGAAAAAAATCCTTCAGTAAAAGACACACTTAAAAAAAAATCTTACACAAGTTTGCCCAAATGTTCTACTAATAATGTACAAAGCTAAATGGGGGCCATAACATTTGCTTCAATTTTTTTTTTAACCTGAAGAAAAACAAAACTTGAATCTGAAAATTTATTTTGCACTTTTTTCAGTTTCTAATTTTTTCCATTTCAAAATCATTTTCAATTTGATTTTGTTTTAGGTTAAAAATTATTTTAGATTTTCAGCTTCAAATATTTACTTTCAGCTTAACATTTACTTTCCACGTTTCTTTTTTTCTGTTTTTAAGTTAGATTTTTTTCAGTTTGAAACGTTTTTTCAGTTTCAAACATATTTTGTCAGCTTTAACATATTTTTTAGTTTCAAATCTTTTCTTTTCAATTAAAAAAAATTGGAGCAAACTTTGTGGCACCAATTTAGCTCCATAAGTTGGGATCATACAATTTGCTCTCAAATTTTAACAATATATTTTTCGTTAAAAACTTAAAACAAGCTTCTGTGTCTTACTGAAACATTATTTATCAGTTAGTTTTGTTTTATTTAGAAGCTGGGTCAAAAATACTTAGAAGGATTTTGTGTTTTTGCAGATATACACTATTAGTAGAATAGTTTTAACCCCTTCCTGTGCATCAGAGCCATGAAATGTGTTGCTGGTTTGCTCTCTTTCCAGGGCTTTTCAGGCAGTAAGCTCACCTCCCTGTCTCTGGGCCAAGGTCAGGGTCCAATAGCCATGAAAATGATTCAGACGGGCGTCAACGACGGCACCTGGGTCGTCCTGCAGAACTGCCACTTAGCCACTTCCTGGATGCCCATACTGGAGAGAGTCTGTGAGGTAAAAACAGCCAATCGCGTCTCTGACGTAGTTTTATTCCGACCCAGCTGAGCGGGTTGGTGTTTGGTCACTGCACAGGGCCTGCTGCCTGACTCCACCCACCCAGACTTCAGGTTGTGGCTGACCAGCTACCCGTCACCCACCTTCCCCGTCACGGTGCTGCAGAACGGCGTGAAGATGACCAACGAGGCTCCCAAGGGCCTCCGCTCCAACATCGGCCGCTCCTACCTGATGGACCCCATCTCCGACCCCGAGTTCTTCAACAGCTCCAACAAGCCGGTCAGTTTGTTGGTGTTTATCAGGGTTATAATAGTTCTGACTTTTTCATTACAGTTTTGTTTCTTTTTGTTGTGACTTGTGTGTCTGATTGAATTAGTTTTAATTAGTTTTTACAGTGTGTTTGCAGGTTCTTTTCAGTTACTGCTAGTTAAATATTATTTAGTTTTAGCTTAGTTTTTACTGTTATAGACCAGCGGCAGCATGACGTCACGCCCCCATCTCCCTGCTGGAGGGCACAAACCTGCTAGCCGACGATGACTAGCACTAGCTGTTAAGTTATCAATACAACAATCTAAATCTTAAATGTACGCCTCACATATTGACGCAAAAGGGACGCAGTGCTTTGCTACACTATGACAACCTGATAACAAGGTCAAGAAAAAGTTTTAATTAAGAAAAAGTAGTAAGTAGCTGAGTTATGCTAGCTTGACTATGAAAACCTTAACAAGTAGATGTGCTGCAGAATTCTGTGTTTTGGTTCGTTTATAAAACACACAGGTCATCAATAGATCAGATGTTTAAATGAGCTAATAAACCACTGTCGTCTTAGCTTAACTAATAGCAGCGGTAGCTAATCAACTACAGTGAACACTAATTAATAATCGCGAAATAAACATCAAACTTAAAAATATAAAACTGTAACGAACTGAATGTTCTGTTCTCTTGTGGGAAATGTTTGGGTGTTTTTTTGGCGTTGAATCCTGATACACAAAGTGACATTGTTGTCAGTTGCTATGGCAACGAGCCTGTAGTGAGAAAGAAGAATACGAGGTTTTGAGTTGTTTTTCTGTGTTATTTTTCCCTTTGCTGTGGCGCACTGCACTAAATTAATAGCACCTACATCTCCAGGTTCCATGTAGTTAATGTAATTGTTCTACATGCCGCTCCACCGTAGAGCGGCATGTAGAAATATTTTCCTTTCAGCCCTCCAGTTATGTCTGCATGTGCAAAATGTCTGGATGTAAACAGTAACATGCAGGCGCTCCATAATAACCTCTGTCCGTTTGTCTGTGCTTGTCCAGGTTGTGTTCAAGAAGCTGCTGTTCGGTTTGTGTTTCTTCCACGCCCTGACGCAGGAGAGGAGGAAGTTCGGCCCCCTTGGCTGGAACATCCCGTACGAGTTCAATGAGACGGACCTGCGCATCTCCGTGCAGCAGCTGCACATGTTCCTGGAGCAGTACCAGGTCCTACAGTCACCTTTTATTATCTCAGCGCCTCTGATTCTGGTTTAATGAAGTATTCCCTGTCATGAGACATTTTCCTAGCTCCTCTTGACATTTTTCCACAAACACTCCAACATTCATGGCAGAAATCGAGAGCCGGGAGATCTCTTTTTTTTGAAGATGGTGACATTTTCAGCATGTCAGTGAAGCTCTCCTCAAGTCTCTCTGTAAGCCAGCAAAGCGGGAGTGTCCAAAGTGTGGCCCGGAGACCATTTGTGGCCCTCGAAATGAACTTGTTTGGCCCCTGACCTCGAGTGAGGAATGGTAAACAATAGAAAACAATCGATGACCCAAAAAGTGTGGACATTGTCTGTTTTTTCATATTTTCGAAGTTTATTGAATTTTCAAATTATTGTATTTTCGAAGTTTACTGTGGGGTTTGATGATTGTTGTGAATATTGTAGCGTTCTACGAACAAACGAGGCATTTAGTCCAGTTTTTGTCGTTTATTGAACTTTCACAAGTTACAGTGGCTGAAGAGCTCATCAATACAGGGGAAAGATAACGCAGAAAACCATCTGAAAACTGATTGTATTCTTCTTTTTCTTCACTTTCTGCCTCGGCTTTACTCCACATGCACACCTATTGTAGTGGCAACCGACTGACAATGGCTTCATGAGCCAATACAGCAGAGATTAGGTAGAAGTGTATCAGGAATCAACCCAAAACAAACCACGAAAGCATTTCCCACAGAAAGACAGAACATTCAGTTTGTTACAGTTTCACGTTTTCAGGCTTGATGTTTATTTTCGATTCTTAATAAGTGGTAAAGTGAACACACAGCGGTAAATTAGCTAATTTAAACCTGTGCTACTGATTATCTCTCAGAGAGTTGGTGAGTGGTTCACTTTATTTTAATGTTATATAAGCCAAAACACGCCGAATTCCACAGCACATCTACACGCTAAGTTTGTCATAGTCAAGCTAGCGTAGCTGACATACTTTCTACTTTCTCAATATATTTTTAAATTTAAAACCTTTTGCTGACTTGTGTTTCCAGGACGTCCCGTTCGACGCCCTGCGCTACATGACTGGAGAGTGTAACTACGGAGGACGAGTCACAGACGACTGGGACAGACGAACTCTGCGCACCATCCTCTCCATCTTCTACACGACACAACTAATCGACAACCCCGACTACATGTTTGACTCCAGCGGACTTTACTACGTGCCACCAGACGGCGATGTAAGTCAGACCCTCTTCATAACTCCGTCTGGTCCTGTTGACTCAGTCGATAGCATCATCGCTTCAAAGTCTGAAGGCTGATGATGTTTTAATGTCGATGTGATAATAGAGGAAGTATTTGATTATTTGAAAAACTGATATTGACATATAACTTTGCAAGTTGCTCCATAATCCTCATTTTAACGAAGACATATTTTTAATGTAGGCGTTATCAGACAATTACGTCTTTATTCTCATATTTTTTATGACTTTTTTCTCGTATTACAAATTTATTTTTTGCAACTTTTTTCTTGTAATTTAAAGACTGTTTTATTGTAATTCTAAAAACAAAACAATCTTATTAGCCTAATGGTCTATTGTAAAAACATTCAACGCTGAACTGCAGTTCAAAATGTCAAAGTTCAGCTCCTTCCTGGCAATAACTCCTTTAATATTTCATACATTTTATAGAAAAGGATGTTTTAATAAAGTAACAGATTAAGGAATGTAACTTGATTTTCTTCCATTTTTCCTCCTTATAGCACGTTTGTTTGTATTTCTATTAAATTGTGCAGGTTAAATGTCAAATTAAAGGTGGATTTTGTTGTTTTTACGTCTATAAAACCTTGCATTTTGCTGGATTTTTGGATGCCAGTTTGAAGCATGTTGGAAATCCAGTTAACGGCCATCGGGTAAGTGGCGCTTCAGGTCGCTTCAGGCCGCGCCGGCGCTTTAAAAACTCCATAAAGTCTGGAGTTCCCCAGCAGCCCCTGACCCAGAGTTCGCTCTAACTGTTGATGAGCTACCTTTAAAAAGTCATCAGCAGATAAAATGTGTGCAATAAGGCGCAGCAGGCGGCCGCTGTCAGCGACGGCTGATGGATTTGTTAACGCAGCGCGGTCTGCGGCGAGCAGCGTTTTATTTGGCATTTTGTTCCGCCGTACTTCACCCCCCTCCAATCACATCTTTTATTCATGAAGTCACATTTACATATTCATTAAAACAAATGCCAGCAATCTTTGGAGCACAGTTGTTTTTCAGTGAGGGTTATTACTGCAGATGTTTTCCGATGTTGCGTTAAAAATGCCTAACCTCTCGCCCCCCCGCCGTGGTTTCTGCCGCAGTACAACAGCTACTTGGAGTTCACCAAGTCGCTTCCCCTCAACCCGTCGCCGGAGATTTTCGGCATGAACGCGAACGCGGACATCACCAAGGATCAGGCCGAGACGCAGCTGCTGTTTGACAGCATCCTGCTCACACAGGTAACGCCACGCTGAGGGTCAAATCGCCTGCAACCAGTAGATCTAGAACTTCACAATATGAAGGATTTATTTACTTTAAAAAACCTCACGTTTCTTTCTGAAAAGTTACTTGTTAGTTTTGTCTTATTTTCAGAGTAATAAGATGTTTGCACCAAAACTAGACCAAAAGTACTTGGTGAGATTTTGTGTTTTTATAGTGTGATCATGTAATTAAGGTCAAATTATACAGTTCTTCTTTCTTTTTTTGTTCTGTTGTGTTCAGGATTTAATTCATAGTTCATACTTTTTTTAAAACACGGCTGATTAGTCTGATTAATCGCCAATTGTTTCCTCCCATTTAGTTTTATTCCACTACATTGAAATAAATCTCCCTCTATAAACCAAACACGGATATTTCAGTTGACTTTTTCAGTGTTTTTGGCTCTGGTGGATCCTGTGATCCCACATCATGATGCTGCAGCTCTGAGCTGTTAAACCCAAAGATTTCACATCAACGCCTACTTCTAGACGAAGGAGCCGCTGCTCCTCCTGCGCAGTTCTAGCTGATTTATTTCTACATCCATGTGTTTTCAGACACACAGCTGTGTGTGTGTGTGTGTGTGTGTGTGTGTGTGTGTGTGTGTGTGTGTGTGTGGTTTCTGAGCTCTGTATATACAGTAGCAGCTTCCGTCCAAAGCGTCAGACTGTTTTTGGTTGCAACAGATAAATAGCCAATTATCTCCCACATTTAAAGTTAAATTTGGAGCTCCACAGACTCCGGGATTTATTCCTCTTAATATTATTTGGCAAGATTAATACTGGCGTCAGTCATGTGTGGACTTCATTAGCATCTAATACGCTCTCATCAGTCTCAATGATCGATAAACAGCAACGCACTCAAAGCGGAATGAGGCAGCTATTTGTCATTCTGCTACTGTAACGCGGCCGCCATTAGCCGGTGATTATCCATTACCGCTGGCTGAACATCGTGTAGGTGAATGGATAAGACGAAAAGCGGAAGAATCGCAGATTAGAGTGAATAATTATCAGCATGAATGAGCTTCAGAACGGCTGATGAGAGAGTGTCAAATTGGTGCGTGGGAGAAATTGGACGGAAAATGTGAAGCAGTTCTGCTCCGACTTCTGTCTGTAAATACAGAAAATAAAGTTAAAATTAGGGAGAAGCTCCTAAAATATCTGTTTTAGGGATGCAAACAATTAATCGATTTATTATTAGATTAAAATTACTTCAAATTGATTAACTAATAACATCTTCTTGCACTAAGGGTGACCAAAAGTGAGGCCCGGGGGCCGTTTGTGGCCTTTCGACTGATTTTGTCGGGCCCTCAGCTGCAATTCAAAAATGATACAATTTCTAACAATAGAAAATGTAAAGTATAACAAATTGTTTTTATAACCAAGCTTTAAATAAAGGTAGAACCAGAGACTGTTACTGAAAAGGCGACTTTGATTTAAATCAATTAAATTGATTTAATAAATTAAATCACCTTTCATTTAATTTATTAAACTAAATGTAGCAAGAGTTTTGAAAAGAAATTGACCCAAATCCTGTACATATTACTGAAAATAAATTTGTTCAATCGAGCCCAAGAGAAACTGAGAGCTAAATGTTTTTCTTTAAATGAAAGAAATCGCCCAAAATTTTAAAAACTTGTAATTTTTCAACATTTGAAACGCAATTCAAAAAAATTCCAAAAGTGGATTTAAAAAATTAAATAAATAAATTTCTAGAAAATTTCAGAGATTAATCTCGAAATTATGGCGGAGAGATCCCTGAATGAGTCTGGTTTGGGATGTAAAATGGACTTTATGCGGTTCTGTTTAGAAATATATACACTCAACAATCTGCTTAGGTTTTATCTGAATAACGCTTCATTTAGCCGAGCTCCATCACGGAGCGACATCAACTTTATTGACCGGAAATTACCGATGTGCTACGAAGGTGAGGTGTAACAGTTTGGTGCTTTGGTCTCAACACAGTTTGTTTACGGAGACTTCATACATCATCTTATTTGTTGTCTTTGTTTTTTTTTTATATTTAAAATATGTTCCAGTGTTAAATGTTCAATAAAATTTAAAAGTTATTGATCTTTGAAAATGTTTTTTTTTTGTGATGGCATTATAACAGTGGTTCTTAACCTTTTTTGAGGTACCGAACCCCCCAGTTTCATATGCGCATTTACCGAACCCTTCTTATTCCAACCCCCCTCCCCTCCCCCTCCGACACACCAAATACTTTGCCATATTCTGATTCAGTAATGTAACTATATTAGTTGTGTTACCACCCCACGCCACTAGAGGCAGCACCAACCCCGAAAAGATGCGACTAAGGAGCAGATTTAGACTATAGAGTTTGGTAAAAACTGTGAGCTTTGCTGAAGTAATTAAAGATACAAGTTCAAATCCCTGCTGAGAGTGAAGCTCCTCCACAGCTCTGATTGGCTAAGCAATGTAACGTGATCCTCTGATTGGCTAAGCAATGTAACGTGATCCTCTGATTGGCTAAGCAATGTAACATGATCCTCTGATTGGCTAAGCAATGTAACATGATCCTCTGATTGGCTAAGCAATGTAACATGATCCTCTGATTGGCTAAGCAATGTAACATGATCCTCTGATTGGCTAAGCAATGCAACGTGATCCTCTGATTGGCTATGCAATGCAACGTGATCCTCTGATTGGCTATGCAATGTAACATGATCCTCTGATTGGCGTCATCACGACTTTACACAAGTGTGTCTTTACCTCCAGCAGAGGCTCCGCCGAACCCCTGAGACCGACTCACCGAACCCCTGGGGTTCGATCGGACCCAGGTTAAGAACCACTGCATTATAATATTTGAAAATGGTCTCGGAACTAGAATAGCGATGACTTCTGGGACAATTTAAAGGTGGTTATTTCTTGATACAAAAGTCAGGTTTCTAAGGAAATAGTCGCTTAGCAATAAGAGGAATCAACTTTAGATTAAACTCATTAATCAATAACTTGCGTCCCCAGTCTGTTTCTCTTTGAAATGTCTTAGTTTAAATCAGGCATCACTGTGATGAAACAGAAGTCAGACCTTGGAGTATTTGAAGAGGAATGCATGATGTGACACAGAGAAGCGGAAAATGATCGTTTTTCCCAGAAAGCTGTCATTTTTAATGAGACTCCTCCATGTTCTGATCGCCGCTCTGTGTCTCCGATCAGTCGCGCTCCGGAGGCGGAGACGCCAAATCCACGGACGACATGGTGTTTGAAGTGGCAGCCGACATCCTGAGCAAGCTGCCTCCCGACTTCAACCTGGAGGCGGCGCTGCGGAGCTTCCCCACCAGCTACAAGCAGAGCATGAACACCGTGCTGGTGCAGGAGATGGGCCGCTTCAACAACCTGCTGTCCTGCATCCGGAGCTCCTGCATCAACATCCAGAAGGCCATAAAGGTGCACAGCGCTCCAGCTTACCTCTGTGGGAAACTTTCAAGCATGAAAATTAGCTTGGTCACTTCTCAGGTCGCATGATTTTTTTTTTTTATATTTCCCATTAGCCAGGTGAATTTCAGGAGGACTTTTGCCATTTTGACCCTTTTAATCCAATTATTGTCATAAAATGCTACCCATTAGCATGTAGGGCTGTAGTGATACAATAATCTCACGAAACGATACACAATATTCTGCCCACGATACAATAAATGTTGTGATATTCAGCAAACGATACAATTCAATACACTTTTGCGATTTTCTGACAGATTTCAGAGGGACAGAGTGATTTTGGTGACATTTTGTGACTGTTGTTGAGTTGGATAGAATTAATTTAACTGAAAACTGATTAAAAGCACCAACTACACAATACCTGGTTCTGGTTGGACACAGACTTAAAGTGGACAGCTGGACAAAATGAATCAAAGAAGTGGAGAGAAAACATGTTTCTTTTAGTTGAAACAGTCCAAACTGTAGCTGACATGCATTAGTAAAGTAAATAAAGTGAACCAAGTTCCTGCTCTGAATAGTTTGATACCTTTTTAACCTGAACATCTGAAGGAATCACTCTAAGCCTGATGACCTGGTGAAGCAAGCAGTGAGTGAACAAGGTGACAGTTGGACGTTACGATACTTGATGATGAATATTGATTTTTTTCTAGGAAAGAAAATATTGATATATATTGTGATATCAATATTATTATAGAGTCCTATTAGCATGGCTGTGTGACATCATGTGCTGATCTCTTAAACTGATGATATGAAGCAAAAACTGAAACTGAGGACTTTGTGTTTTGCGACTGGAAGGCAGATTTTAGTACAAACATACTCCATTACAGCCGTCGCAGTGATTTTAAAAAATGTTCATTCTTCATTTCAATGTTAGCTCTATTGATCCAGTCACTTATGACTTGACAAGAAAGTTACTCATTTGTCACACAAATTGGCAAATTTTGTGTTGATATCTTCCTTGGCTTGTATTTCTTGATACAAAAGTCAGGTTTCTAAGGAAATAGTCGCTTAGCAATAAGATGAATCAACTTTAGATTAAACTAAGTTCTTTAGATTAAGTTCTTGAATCCACTTGTGAAAGATTTTGCTGAATTATTTCCTGCAGTGAGATGAACCAGGGTGTTTGCAGTGGAGACGTCCGTGATGCTCCGTCTTTTCATTGTTAAACTCCTTATCAAAGCAAATATTCCTTAATTCCATCAGAGGCATTTCGTATGAACAGAGGCTCCAAATCATTACATCTTATTGATTTTAGATTTGTGAACCACAGAGCTAACATTTTCTCATTATTTCAACACTTCTGCTGAAAATCAGATACTGTAAACACATTCAGTTATCTACGATCAATTTCAGTTGAAGAAAGAAGAAATCGCATTTTATTAGTAATTATTTAGTTTCCTGGGATCTAACAGGACATGATGGTAAAAAAACAACTAAATATAAGTGTTTAGCTTAAAGAAATGTGATTTTTGCTGCAGTTTTCTGCCTGTGATTAATACGAACAGATGCGACGACGACACTCACCCTCCCTGAAAAGCTTATTAATGTCTAATAAACAGAAAGCAGAGTCTCCCTGTGCGTCGCTCTGTAAATAATAAGCAGCATCTGTCCTGTTGGGAATGAAAGGTGAACAGCCGTCATCAGGTTTGCTTGTTTGTCCTATTATGTGGTGATTTTGGTTCAACTGCATCATTAATTATTGTGTGAATATTTCAGCATCTGTGATTATAATCAGCATATTGTTCAGAAATCAGTCTGAACTGACAGCCGCTCCAAAGCTTAATTAATTTAGCAGATCCGTCATTTCAATCAGGCCTTTTGTTTGCTTTCAAAATGTCTCTGAAAGCCAAAAGCTACAAATTAAAGATTTCAACAGAGGATGCTTCAGACACCAGAGTCACGTTATTAAACGAGCCGACAGAAAGTCATCAGCGGGTTTTTTCTGTCATCTCTCTTTGCCTTGGTAATTAAGCTACATTTAAATATGAAAAGCTACAAACATGTAGCAAACATGCTGAGGTCCACAACCCTCCGGAGGTGGAGCTGGAACCTGATGTGGTTAGATGTCTATTAGCAAGTTGCTCCTCAACCACAAGCTTTACTTTTTAGCCATTGGTGAGTTTCTGGCGTCATTCTGGCTAATGCTGGCTTGGACTCTTCATGTCAGAACTGGAGTTCAGTTGATTTCCAACGGGAACGTAAAGAAGCTAAATTATACTTTATTTATTCTAAATATAATTATGAAACTTTAGCTGCAAATTCCTCTATAGAAATAACATTTTTATCCAAAAGGAGATAAAATTAAAAAGCATTCAAGCTAAAAAAAAATTACAAGGGTGGTCAACTGCAATCCGTCCTGCATGTCTTAGTTTTACCCAACACTGACAATCCAAATACTGAATTTCTTCTTTAATGCATCAGGTTCTGATTGAGGCGTGTTTATCAGATCACCTGGTAAAAACATCTAAAACATGTAGGACCCTTCAGATTATCCAAGGCAAACTCCTGAATGATGAGAACTCCACAAAAACAGACAAATATGAAACAAAAAGCACTGCAAACAAAGAAAAATGCTGCAGTTTATTCATTTATTGCAGATTATTTTGTGAAAGCTAATGCTAAACACTACAGCAACGTAGTATGTAGTGGAAACCAACAGTGAAGAGCTACAACATCATAGTATTTAGCAGAAGCTAACACTAAAGCGTTACACTAATATAGTGTTTAGCTGAAGCTAATGCTAAACATTGTGCTTAGCAGATAACACTCAACCGCTACAGCAACATTGTATTTATTAGAGGCTAATGCTAATGCTAAATGGTCCACCACCATTTAGCATTAGCCTGTAGCGAATTTAACGCTACAGGCTAATGCTGTAGCATTAAATTCGACCAAATCAACGGCACAACATGTGTTGTAACGTAGCACATCGTCCTCAACTGGGTCAAATTTGTTATTACACACCTACCTGAGCGGTTGGGCTTGACTTTTCACCCCTGGTTTCAGTTTTATGTTTATTGTTAATCACTAACTTTGTTGCTAATTGACCACAGTAGGGCTTTGGTCAGAAAGGTTTTAACCTCTTTACTGTAGATCTACAGCAGTGCATTAAACGTCCTTTGGGGAGGAAATGGAACTCCAAAATAAGAGCATGAACATGAACACATATGTTGAACTTTATTTAACGGCAAGTTTACTAATTACCCAAGTAAATTATTACGTTAGAATTTATCTGTAAAAAATTAATCTAGGAGAAGCTACATACTCAGCATGTTAGCAAAGATGCTAACACGCTAAGAGAAATACTAGCTTTGCTGCTAGTTTATTAGCTCCACAGTAGAGCCGTACATGCTCATGTGTGTGTGTCGTCCTGCAGGGTCTGGTGGTGATGTCGGCAGAGCTGGAGGAAGTCGTGAACAGCATCTTGAAAGGTAAAATTCCCGGCATGTGGATGAACAAGTCGTACCCCAGCCTGAAACCACTAGGCGGCTACGTCAACGACTTCCTGCAGAGACTCAAGTTCTTACAGGTGCCTGAAAGCTCACCAACTATTTCTGTTAACAGGAGGAATATTTTTTTTGTAGAGTTGTGATATCGGCATAAACAGATGAGCCCAGGGCATCAGCAGAGGCAGAGCATTTTCTCTGTGTTAATAATGAATGAGGTGTTTGTGTTCGACTCTGGGAATAATGCTGTTTCATATTTACAGTAGATCTTATGACGCATTATAATGAAATGTTTCACATGCAGATACAAGAACATAACTTGGTAGAGATGTTAACAAAAAAGAAAACGTTAACCACTGAAAAATTCAAGATGGCAGCCATTTCTCAAGACGGACATCAAGGAAGATTTATTTTTATGCTAAATTTGTCCATTTTTAATCACACATGAATACTTTTAAAGTCAAATCATGTATGATTGGACAAATATAAATCATATTTACTGATGATGTTTGGTTTTTTAAGATGGCCGCCATGGTTGTCATGGAGACTCTATGGTTGTATCCAGTAGTTGGAGCAGCTAACCAGAATGTTCCACTAATTTTTGCTAAACAAGAATCTTAGCTCTGCTAACGCTAAACCGCTAACCACATAAAAGAGTTAGCAGAAGCTAACGCTAACTATTAAGACGACTGTCACTCATTCTGTCACACATCTTCATCCGAATCCAGTTATCGATTGGTGTGAGATTCAAAAACAGATTCTGCTACATTTTGTTGCTTTAGAAACGAAGACCATAGTTGAAAACATACAATGTGACAAAAAGTTCAACCAAGTCATGAAAACGGGTAACATTTTATGGCAGTAACTGATTTAAAAGGGTCAAAAAATGGTCATCATACTCAAATTTATAATGGGAATAAGGAAAATCCTTCCTGTGTTTGTATCCAGACTGGAAATATTGTTTCAGTAAAATGCTGCACGAAGCTGAACCTGCTTAAGGAAGCAACACATGAGCCGTTGTGACAGAGGGGAATGTACAGGAAGCCGCATGACCGGGCCTGAGCCGGGTCGTCGGTTCAGTCCCACGGCAGAAATCCTCCCGCTGCCTTCAGAGGTCGTTTCGCTGAAAGGATTCCTGTGTGTGTTAGTAACAGGAATGTCTGCGTGACTCCTGACCGGCTGAACCGAGGCAGAGTCACGAGCTCCTTACCTCACACAGGGAAAACGAGGAACATCAGGATCCCAGTGCCTCGGCTGAGCGGGGTCAGAGGTTTACATACGCCTTCGCTTTGGAGACAGGCTGGGCAAACGTGGCTGAAAGTCAGATAAAACTTACAGAACAGCTGAATAAAACTGATTTAGAGCTGCAAATATTACCTGACCGTTTGAGGAAAAAAGAGATAACAGGTACAGAAAAGCTGTTTTTAATTAATAGTTATTTTATTCCTATTTTTAGGCTTTAAATAAAGAAGAATGTTTTCACAAGATGTTACTTGCTCAGTTTCCAGTTTAATTAATGACAAAAAAATAAAGTACTCTTAGTGTCATTTCATTGCGGAGTTAAATGTAATTTAATTGAGATTTATTTTTATATTTATTTTTAAAACTTTGTTTCTTTATCATTTTTAATCAAAGCTATTAAGCTTCATTGTGGAAGGTAAAGGTCAGTACGTAATATTTAAAATATTCACTGAAGTCTGATCCAGAACCGCACGGCATTCTGGGAGACAGGCATAAGAAAGACTTGTTTTTTACAGCCAGATGAGAAAAGTTGGTGGAATCGATTAACCCGTACTTCCTCTAAGTTTGGTTGCTTAGCAACAAGCTGTTGAGTGTCTGGCGCAGCAGCAGTTTCGTTTCCTCATAACGGCCTCAAAATAAAAAACGCTGTGAAGTGAAAACTGGAGAAACCAGTAAAAGTTACGCCAACAGTTTCAGAATTTTAACACGTTAAAAAACATCTAAAATCTATAATTGATATCAACTGTTATGAAACGCTAATACTGTCATGTTTTCAGTTTACTGCAGACTCAAGTTTCATGCTTACGTTGCTTTATCAGATGAACCAAATGACAAAATTGTCAATAGATGTTGAGTATTTAATCTTAACTCTAGTGCAGAGAAAGCTGTGATCTTTTAGCAGTTTAAGTATTTTTATTTAAACATTCTGCCTCCCGACTTGATGTGGCCTGAAAGGAAAACGGTTTTCGTCGCCCCTGAACTGGGCGGTTGACCCGGAGCCGTGCTGATCGGTGAGTCCGTCCTCTTGTACTTTGGTTGCGTGTGACTCCGTTTCCTCTCCTTGTTCTTCAGGACTGGTACGACCACGGTACGCCTCCCGTCTTCTGGATCTCCGGGTTCTTCTTCACCCAGGCCTTCCTCACCGGTAGCCAGCAGAACTACGCCAGGAAACACACGATTCCCATCGACCTGCTGGGCTTCGACTTCCAGGTCCTGGACGACGGGAAATACTCCGAACCCCCGGAGGACGGTAGGACCTGGACGCTGGGCTGCAACGTCTGCAAGAAAAGTTCTCAAACTGGCGCCGTGTAATGAGACGGGTCACCCGTGAAAACATTTTGCTCCTCTGCTTTCTCCCAAAGCTAACTAAAAACGACCAATCAGAACCCGGAGGCGGAGGCGGGTCTTAGCGCTGTCAATCATCCTCCTGTAGCACTGCTAGCATAGCTTGTCATGAATTCTCAGTCTAGTTAGCATGACTACCGATGATGGCAGATAAACAGTTTTGTCCATCAATAATTACATTTTTTTTTAGGTAAAAAGATAAAAAATGTGGATTTAGGTCCCATGTTCCTGCTGTGTGAACGTAGAACCTGATCTGACCTGGTCTGACCTGATCTGACCTGATCTGATCTGACCTGATCTGATCCTGATCTGATCGATCTGACCTGATCTGATCTGACCTGATCTGATCTGATCTGACCTGATCTGATCTGACTGATCTGACCTGATCTGATCTGACTGATCTGATCTGATCTGACCTGATCTGATCTGATCTGACCTGATCTGACCTGATCTGACCTGATCTGACCTGATCTGACCTGATCTGACCTGACACCTGATCTGATCTGACCTGATCTGATCTGACTGATCTGATCTGACCTGATCTGATCTGATCTGACCTGATCTGACCTGATCTGACCTGATCTGACCTGATCTGACCTGATCTGATCTGATCTGACCTGATCTGATCTGATCTGACCTGATCTGACCTGATCTGACCTGATCTGACCTGATCTGATCTGATCTGATCTGACCTGATCTGCTGTCAGGCGTTTACATCCAAGGTCTGTTCCTCGACGGCGCTCGCTGGAACAGGGACACCAACCTCCTGGCAGAGTCCTTCCCCAAAGTGCTGCACGACTCCATGCCAGTGGTGAGGACCTCACACACACACACACACACACACACACAGGGGCGCGGTACAGGGGTGGATGACGATTCTAGGAGCCCTGACCAGCAGGGGGCCCTTCACAGTTTAATTATGAATTTCACAGTGGAAAAAGTATTCACACCCCAGGTGTTGCAGCATCACTGAAAAGAAAAGCTGCAACAAGTCTGGACCCGCAGCGCCGAGTCTGATCCTGCATCGCCGGGTCTGATCCTGCAGCGCCGAGTCTGGACCCGCCGAGTCTGGACCCGCAGCGCCGCGTCTCTTGATTCTCCTGAGTTGGTCTCCCGGCCTGCGGGAAGCCGGCCGTCCCTCCACGGTTCAGCCTGACGTGGATCATCAAGAGTCTTTCCTCTGTTTTCTCTGAATATGAATAATGCACCAGCCTCACTTGTTAAATATTCAGGCATTTCAAGGCGTCTTATTAACAAGAACAGAACTTCATTAAAATGTGTTTATTATTTGTGCGGATGAAAAAAACCAAGAGGAACAGCGACTTTGAAATGTAAATGTGCGGCGAGGCCCCCGCTCCGCACTGCTCAACAAACCGCTTTTGTTTCACTCCCTTTAAGATGTTTTTTTTCTTCACTGGCCCAGTTTATCTCTTTTGCATAAGCAGAACTTCATAATAACTCCAGGGGGTTTGTGCTTTTACGAGTTCACGTCCCCAAAGTTTCAATTTGTCGGTGTTTGGATAACAAAGAGATTCAGGTTAGTCCCTGCTGCTCCGTCCAGAACCCGAGGTTCACCGAGTTACCCCACCGGGCAAATACGATGGGGAAAAAAGCCCAGAGTGGGGGCATAAACTGTAGAGTGGGGGAACAATTCTATCTGAAAGCACGGCCAAAACTTGGAATGGAAAAAAATAAAGAAGTGGCACATTTCTTCCAAAATGGTTGTTTTAGATTAATCTTAGAAATTGTCTAGAAAAAATTTGGTAATTTCTGTTTGAACAGTCCAAAATTTTCAATTTTTACAACTCAAATTTTCATGTTTTTTCTTAAAAAATAAATTTGAACTTCACCTCAAAAATTGTTTCTACCAAAGTTTTGACTTTTCAAGCTAAAAAATGTTTCATTCATTTTTTTTATTGCAAATTTTTGACTCTACAGGCTCAGATATTTTAAAAAAAATTTCTTGAAATGTCTTGATCTAAAAATTTTAGTTTTTTTCGCATAAATTTATACATTTTTTTTCTGCCTACAATGGCATCACACAATCGTAGATTAGCATGCGAGAACTGCAGTAGATCTGTTGGTTTCATGCTAATATTTATAGTCTCAAAATTAGCCTGTTTAACGGTATAAAACTCTGTTAGCACCATTATGCTAACTATTCAACTTATCAACTTAAAGTGAAACGTATTGAGCTGTAATCAATTACAACTTGAAACAACTGTTTAACCCTTTTTCTCCGTTATGAATGGTAGCATTTCTGTCACCAGATTTCGAGGCTAGCCAGGCCCCGCCCCCTTTGTCCACTCCCCTGCTAACGACGTCCCTCGTTAGCGCACGCCCCTCGTTAGCGCACGTCCCTCGTTAGCGTACGCCCCTTGTTAGCGCCCGCCTCACGTCTCTGTCTTCTGCTCTGTAGATGTGGCTGAAGCCCATGAAGCGAGTGGACATTCCTGAGAGGATGTCCTACCTGTCTCCTGTCTACAAGACGAGCGAGCGGCGCGGCACTTTGTCCACCACCGGACACTCCACCAACTACGTCATCGCCATGACGCTGAACACCGACATCCCCGCAGAGCACTGGATCCGACGAGGCGTCGCTCTGCTCTGCCAGCTCAACGCGTAGCTGCAGCTTTGTTTCAGTTCCAATGTGTAAATAAAAGTTGAATAAATCCAGTTAATCAGATCCATCTGGCCTTTGTCTTTATTGAAGATTGGGTTGCTGATGTAACATCCAAAAGCCCGACGGGTTTCACAGCATCGACCCTTTGCAACTGTTAGATAACCACGTTGAGGCGCCATGACGTTCGACGTGAAGGATGGGAGTACTGCAATTATTTCCCCAAATTGTTTTTGTCAGTATATCCATGGCATCTACTTGGAGTCAAGCTAATTTTCTAGCAAACCTAGTTGGAGATGGCTAGCTTAGAAACAAACCCATACCTTATCCTTACCAATGTGTTCATCAAATTGATGACTCTTCCTGAATTGACATCACATGATTTATTCCCCTTACACCAGAGCAACTAAGGCTGCGTTCACACTGCAGCCTGAAGTGACTCAATTCCGATTTTTTTGCAGGGCCGTTCACACTGCCAGTAAATGGACCTGTATCTGTTCTGCAGTCTAAACGGGCAAACGACCTGAAAGTGTCCCGCACGCGCAGTAGAGGGCGCCATAGCGTCAGCATTCTCAGTGTTCTGCCAACCACCATAAAAGAAGAAGAAGAGTTCAGTGGAAGTAAACATGGAGGCTAACGGTGGAGCTTAGCTACATATTTGAAGTTGTTGTCCAACCAGAGCAACATATTAACTTAATCCTCATCTAGTCCATCATGGTTGTTGTTTTTCTTCCTGTATCAGGACTCAGAATAGTGAGATTTGTTGAGAATCAGTGACGTTCAGTTCGGATGAATGAGACCTGGACGTTATGGTCACATTTTAATCGGATACGTGTCGGATATGGGTCACATTCTAAAAGAATCCGACCTGAGCTGTTCACACTGCCATGAAAAGATCGGATACAGGTCGCATTATGACACAAAATCGGAATTGGGTCACTTCAGGCTGCAGTGTGAACACAGCCTTAGCTAGCAAATAAAAGCTAGATTAGCAGCGTTTGATAGTAATTACTGTACTTGAGTAATACTTAAGTAACTTTTTTTATTAAATATGTACTTTTTAGAGTATTTTTTACTACTCTGTACATTTTATTTTTACTTACCTAATTTTATTATGAAGTATTTTTACTCTTGAGTAAAATTTCTCTACACACTGAATGAAAAACAAACATGTTTTAACCAAAAAATCACCTACATATTATTCAGACGGATGCGAAAACATAAATCGGTTAGTTTTACACAGATGTGGGTAGGGAACTCAACAATAGTAATCAAGTAATAACTACTCATGTTTACAAGTTAAGAATGAAGTGAATAGTTCTAAGCTTGTTAATTGTCATAGCAACTCATTAACAACTATTGTACGTTCACACTGCAGCCTGAAGTGACCTAATTCCGATGTTTTTAACGTAATGCGACCTAGAATGTGACCCATATCGATACGTATCCGATTCAAATGCGACCATAACTTCCAGGTCTCATTCATCCGAACTGAACGTCAAATCTCACTATTCTGTGTCCTGATAAGAGCAAGTGGGAAGAAAAGCAACAACCATGATGACTACATGAGGATTAAGTTGTTAATATGTTGCTCTGGTTGGACAACAACTTCAAATATGTAGCTAAGCTCCACCGTTAGCCTCCATGTTTACTTCCACTGAGCTCTTCTTCTTCTTTTTATGGTGGTTGGCAGAACACTGAAAACGCTGACGCTATGGCGCCCTCCACTGCGCATGCGGGTCACTTTCAGGTCGTTTGCCCGTTTACACTGCAGAACACATACAGGTCCATTTACTGGCAGTGTGAACGACTCGGCAAAAAAATCGTTATTGGGTCACTTCAGGCTGCAGTGTGAACGCACCCAAAGACGGACATGTAGTTTACGTGTTTGTTTCTACTTGTACTGACCAGTTACCTTTGTTATTCATATGAAAAGTTACAAATCCGTTTAAAGATGATTGCTTGCTTCAGGTGAAGCTTCTCTATGCTGTAGTCACTCTTCTTGTTCACTAGGCAGTCAGTAGCAGGTCGGCGGCAGCTTGTTCACATCGTCTGACAGGTTTTCCTCCTGTAACATGGCGCCGACCACTTCCGGTTCAGACGTGTAGAAACTGTACAGGCAGCAGCAGATTAACACCAAACTCTGCCATTAAATGTGAGCCGCTTTCAGAAAGAGGTTTGTGTTTTACAGCAAAAGAAAAAGTTTGATTTGATCTAAAGTTCTGTGAAAAGTAGGTTGAGCTAAAGATCCCAAAAGCCATGAATTTAAAGATGATAGAAGTTATTTTAAAAAAAATACTTTCAGTTTTCATTCGGTTTTTAGAACGAGAGTTTCACCAGTTTCAGGATCACAGATTGTTAATGTTTAATGTACGAGGCCCAGATTCTTCCTGTTCTCATTTGGAGGATTTTCATCGACTCCTCCTGCAAGACGTCTCAGATTCTTGGTCTTTTTATGATACGTTGGGGAGATTTTAGGGCATTTCCTGACCAAACCGGAGTCTAGACGTCTGTTAAATTACAAAGTAATGGCACATCCCAGGTTTTTTATGTTTCACACCAAGAACATTAGCTAAGAATTCACATCCTTTGAACTTTTCATATTTAGGGCAGTTTTAGACTCGCCTCTTCAGAGGATCAAAGAGTTTCTAAATGTTTCACCAACTCAAATTTTAAACTTTTTAAAACCTTTACTGAATAAAATTTAAGGCATGTTTCAGAACAGAAATGTTAAAAAAGTCATATTTTATATAATAGTGGGCTACATTTGTTTTTTCACACAGAATGTTAGCAACATAAGTGAGCCAGTTTTAATGTAACATCATAGAGCTCTGCGCTACACTGCCCCCTATGGGTCTGGCATGTTTACAGTAACGCTGAGGGCCAGATTTGCTTCATGTGGACAAAAACGTTTCTGAAAACAATCCTGTATGTACGATATTATTAAAAACGACAGCGGAGTTTGTTTCATAAGTTTGTACAAGGTTTGGTCTTCAGGAATCTGTTTCTGCCAATTTGTGACTTCTGACAGCATTAAATATTTAGTTTGGTGATATCAGAACAAAAAAAAAGCCAAATAAAAAAAAGCATGCCATACTTTTAAGATCTTTATTTTTTATTTTTATATTTTTTTTAAAAATGCACCATTTTCCTTTCGATTCTGTCGCCCATTAAATCCCCTTAAAATAAAGTCTGCGGTTGGAAAAAGTTCAAGGGGTGTAAATACTTTAGGAAGGCGTGTTTTTCAAAAACACTGAGTTGTATTTATCATAAAACTGAACCAGAATCTGCATAATTCAGCATCTTCCTTTCTCTTTATTCTTCTTCATGAAAACGCACCAACAGGCTAACAGTGACATGTTACATTTTATACTTTACAAAAACACATATACACATAATAAAAAAATAATAATGATCAAGGCGTTTTCTTCTTACGGCCAATCAGCAGCGAGGAATCCCTGGAGTCCATGTTTGTCCAACAGAATGAGACGAAACGAATCGATTCCAGTAAAAACATTCAGGTTCTGCTGGAACTGATCTGGGCCACTAATTCACACCGTCACTTCAGTCGCTCCTTCTTACCTCCATTTTGGACCCAAGTATTTAACTTTATTTTAATGTATTTATTATGGAAGGCTATTACTGCCACAAATGACAAAATTAAAGCCCAACAGGAGGTCATAAGTTTGATATAAAATTCAGAATTTCAACTTTCAAATTCATGATTTCTGAGATTTAAAGTCAGAGAAAAAGTCATAATTTTGGCTTTCAAAGTCAGTTTTGAGATTTTAAGTCAACATTTTGAGCTAAAAATCAATTTCAACTTTAAAAGTAATACTTTCGACATTCTGAAACAATTTTGAAATAAAGTAATTTTGACTTATTCTCATATTTAAGACTTTAAAACTCATGATTGGGCATTTATGTTTTTCATGGCAGCAATGTTTTTCATTGCTGCCATGAAAAACATGGCAGCAATTTATGGAGACTTTTCTCCATAAATTATGGAGATTATGGAGTCCATAAATTATGGAGAAAAGTCTGTTTTATATTTTCATTCAGCTTTACAGTGGCTTTCAAACGTTTACACACCCTTTTTCAGTTTGTTTACACTTTGATATAAAAAAAGAGATTTCCCAACCCTAAACTGAAATAATCTTTTAATTCTGTCTCTTTTTGACTTGATAAAATTTACCTAAAATTTTAAACATTTCTTGAGTTTTTATCCAGAACTATCTTGAAAAAATAACATTTCCACTTTTTAAATCCACATTTTGTTTATCAGTAGGAGGCTGAGAGACAAACTCCCTCTGGATTTTAATATCGAGTCCCATCTGTAGAAAAGCAACCACACAGCATGATGCTGCCACCACCATGTTCACTTGTGTGTATGATGTTTTTCTGTTTAGTTGAATCATGCAGGTTAGTCACATAAAAATTATTAATTTGATATTTTAAATGAGTTGTATTGATTTGAGAGCCACTGTAAATTCATTACGTAAAAAAAAAAAAACTGATGAAGGGATGAAAAGGCCGTTGCTGAAACTACGTGAACGTTTGATGAAATTAAAAAAAAATGCCTTCACATGATGAGTCCAGTTGGACCTCATTAGCGTTTCACGCTCCATGATTCAAACAACATGAGGATGATTCGCCGGCGGACCAGACAGTGATGTCACACAGTGACAGGATACAGTCATGTACGCCGCGTTAGCTTATGCGCTAGTGGAATGTGATGAAGATGGCGGCGCCGGGCGGCGAAGCTCTATACAGAAGAGCCTGGAATGACCAAAACGTTTCTTGGCAGCTTCGGCGTCCAACAGAAACACAGAAAATCTGCATAGATCGGAACCAGAAATAAACCACAGCAGAGACAAGTTCACAGCTTCAGGTTGCTTCTCTATGAAGATAAACTGGTGCCATAAAGTTTCACCAAAATTTTTTATTTTAGCTGAAAAACAAAAATAAAAATAAAAAAGTTTAATCTGAGAAGTATTCCTTATTTTCTGACTTCAAAATTGTTCTTTAGTTTGAATTATTTTTCAGTTTCAAAATGATTTTTAGTTTAAATTTTTTAGGTTTTAATTTTTTTAAGCTTCTAATTGTTTTTCTGTTTAAAAACTATTTTTTTTTCAATTTTAAATCTATTTTTTGGTTTTCTTTTTTTTTCATTTTCAAATCTTGTTTTTGGTTTCAAAATTTATTTTTGATTGCAAATCTATTTTTAGTTTTATTGGTTTAATTTTTCTGATTCAAAATTAATTTCAAAATATTTTCTTTTTGGCTTCTATTTTTTTTTTTTTTTTTTTGGTGCAAACTTTATGGCTTTTATGTAGCTCCGTAGTTCTAATTAAAACATGAATGTCTGACGCAGAAATCATTGTAGTTTGGCTCCAGATCATTGGATCCTTTCAGAAACATGGCGGACAGCTGGGCATGCTAAAGCTAACAGGCTCTGGCAGCAGGGCTGGGCGACACAGTGCCAAAATAAACGCGATTATTTCTTCATACCATATCCAAGTTTAACAGATTTTTTTTGCTTGGCCAGGCTTTGAAAATAAAGTTATACTAGCAGATAAAGACGCAATTTTACCAGAAAAACTTCTTAAAATTTCCAGAAAAAAGCTTTTAATGTTATCAAGTTCATTTTGTCCTTTATTTGAAATAAACTCAGTTGCACAATTGTTTCAAAGTTCTGCTACTGATAATAATTTGATGCTGATCAGTTAAAAAATGAAGTATTTCTTTTACTGATACAAAAGTATAACTTCACAAGATGTTTATTCTTGTAATATTGCGTCTTTATTGTATTATTTAACTATTGTTGTACATATTTGTTGTCATAATTTCAAAATAAAATCGAGGTCTGGCCGTTATATTTCTTCATAGCGTTGACCTGAATTCCAAATAAAGTCCAGATAAACAGAAGCTGTAAAAAATGCTTCCGAAATAAAATGTCTGCTGAACTCTGGAAACAAAAGATGAATTGGTGAAAAAAAACAACAAAAAAACAGATTTTCCACAAAGCAAAACAAAAAAAAAAAAAAAAAAATCAACTCTTCATAAACCAAGAATCCGACTCGGGTGAATTGGATTCATCGCCCAGCCCTGTTTGGCGGCTACTCTACCGATCCAGGTTCCCTACGAACCCAGACGACACAAAAACACGACATATTGTGCGGAGGAATGCTTCTGTTCCCGTCAGGATGCGGCGTGATGACATCAGCAGGTGGGACTCGACAGAGGACAAGACGACGACACGGATGGGCGTTGTGCTTCGTAAACATCGCTAGCAGCACGACGCGACACGCAGACGAACGGAGCGCATGCAGGATGGGCGCAGGCGCGTCCGGCCGCTAGAAGCCGAAGTCGAACACGATGCGGTCCTCAAAGATGGCGATTAGCAGCATGATGGCGAAGCCGGTCAGCATGCCGACGTTCTGCAGGACGAAGTGGCCCAGGTGGCAGCGCTTGTGCTCCTCGCTGTCGCCGTGCAGCATCTCCGGCAGCTGGGAACGACAACAACCGTCAGAAAGATGGCTTCCATTTTATACAGCATGTAGCAACACGTAGCATGTAGCCACAATCTGCTACTCTAATCAGCCAATCAGATACTCTAACTCAGTATCTGATTGGCTGATCAGTTCTGCATGACGGCTCCTCTCCAGGGTGATTATAATTAACTAATGAAATAATGAAAACTAAAATAGAGAAATCATTTTTAATAACTGAAATAAGTAAAACTATAACAAACTATAATCTGCCTTTATCAAACTAAAAACATACTAAAATCATAGATATATCCTTCATTTTTGTGTTTATGAATCTATTATTTACAATATTTAACTAATAGCTAAAAACCTAAACTGACACTAAGTAAGACTTGGCTAATAAATAAATGGTAACTGAGCAATATTTAACTAATAAAAACTAGCAAACACACTCAAAACGCTTAAAACAAAATTAGACAATCAAAATGTCACAAATGAATAAAACTAAACTCTAATGAAAAACCCAGAGCTATAATAACCCTGGTTAGAGGTCAGAGTGGCCTCACCATGTCCACCAGCGCCACGTAGAGGAACATGCCGGCGGTGATGGCGAAGATCCAGTTGGTGACGTTGTGCGTGTACTGGCCCACGGCGGTGCCGATCACCATGCCGACGTACGCCATGAGGGCGGACAGCAGGTTGTAGACGATGGCCTGCTTCACCGACATGCCGGCCTTCAGCAGGACCGCGAAGTCCCCTGGAACCACAAACAGCCGGTCAAACTACCAGACAAACTACCACACAAACTACCAAACTACCAGACAAACTACTAGAAAAAACTACCAGACAAACTACTAGTCAACCTACCAGTCAAACTACTAGAAAAACTACTAGACAAACTACCACACAAACTACCAAAGTACCAGACAAACTACCAGACAAACTACTAGACAAACTACTAGTCAAACTACCAGTCAAACTACTAGAAAAACTACTAGACAAACTACCACACAAACTACCAGACAAACTACTAGAAAAAACTACCAGTCAAACTACTAGAAAAACTACTAGACAAACTACCAGACAAACTACCAAACTACCAGACAAACTACTAGAAAAAACTACCAGACAAACTACTAGAAAAACTACCAGACAAACTACTAGAAAAACTACTAGACAAACTACCAAATTACCAGACAAACTACTAGACAAACTACCACACAAACTACCAAACAAACTACTAGAAAAACTACTAGACAAACTACTAGACAAACTACCACACAAACTACCAAACTACCAGACAAACTACTAGAAAAAACTACCAGACAAACTACTAGAAAAACTACCAAACTACTAGAAAAACTACCAAATTACCAGACAAACTACTAGACAAACTACCAGACAAACTACTAGAAAAACTACCAAACTACTAGAAAAACTACTAGACAAACTACCAAATTACCAGACAAACTACTAGAAAAACTACTAGACAAACTACTAGACAGACTACCAGACAAACTACGAGTCACGGTTGAAAATACGTAACTTATGAACATTTATACACAGTTGAAATCAGATATTTATAGAGAACAAAAACAAACACATTTTTTCCTCGCCGTCTGAAGTTAAATCAGATTAAACTTTTCAGACATTCTGAGAAAATGTCTGAATTATGAGGGGAAAAAAGGCCAGAAATTTAAGAAAATGTCAGAATTCTGAGACTAAAGTCCAAATTTGTCTTTCAGTGGCCTAAATCTTTTGTATTTGTGTGATATTAGATCACCTTGGTATATTAGATTATGTTATATTATATTATATTACATTATATTATATTACTGGAAAAGATTTGTTGGCTTGTAAAAATTCCAAGTCTATGAAAAATTAGCAAATGACGAGTGACGTAGCACCAATAGTTGCGATTGCAAAGCAGCAACTTCCTGGTGGGATTTACTTACTGCGAAAACAGTTCATGCCAAATTAGTGCTGGACAATAAATCGATAAAAATATATATTGTGATCAATAGTTGATCAATATCAAAAGATAATAGGTCTGATAAAATATTCAGTCATTTCAATGAGTTGATATCCAGAACCGCAAGGCATTCTGGGAGATGTGGGCAGAGGAGACTCAACCTCTGACGGCTAGCTAAGCTCTGTGGTTGCCTAGCAACAGCCTGCTGTGGCCGGTTAGGTTACAGTTTCCCCAGCATCTTATAGCGGCTTAAAAACAAAACAACGGCTTAGTGGAGTAAAAACTGGATAAAACAGTTTCCAGTTTGGCAGAATTTCAGATCTTCAAAACAAAAAAAAAAAAAAATCAATAATTATTGACATTAACTGATATGAAGCATTTATATTGTTTTAAGTTTTTCAGCCATCTTGTCCAGCCCTATGCTAACATGAATGACCAATATGGAGTCAATCTTTTTCACTCAACATCTCCTCAGGATCTGATTTATATCGTCAAGAAGCTACTTAGAAAATGTCATTTCCACTTTAAATATGAATTATATTTTTCGGGAAGGTTTTATGCAACAATTTAAACTTTTTTAAAGCGAAAATAAAACTTTAAAAGGTGATTTTAGGCAGCAAAAATCACTAGAACCCAGGAAGGTTCTGGTATCTTCGGACCCGTCTGAGTTTTCCTCCGTTATTCCGTGTGACCGCGCGCCGCCGCAGCGTCCAGCCTCTTCGATCATCACCGGGCCAAACGCGAGGAGCGGCCGGGTTTCCGTGGAAACGCCCTGGATTTGGAGGTGTGGGGTTGGCCTACATTTCCTGTAATGGCGTCTTCTTTTCCTCGCTAATTACCGCCACGAATACATTATGGCTCTGCTCTCAGTCATCAACCAGGAGGAAAAGCGCCGGCCGAGCTCTTCCTCACTTCCACTTCCTCCTGCCTCAGACACGCCGCCGCCGCCGCATCGTCTACCGGAATTAACACACCCATCATCGCCAATTAGCTCCTCCGTGTGCGGCTGAAGAGCCATCGGCGCTGTGACGGAGGTTCTCCGCCCAGATGCAGGAAGACGAGCCGCTGTGGAAGGAAACGATCCGCCTGATGAGCCTCTGAAGGAAACCGAGGAGCGAATTCTGGAAGCTCAACACGTTTCCACGGCGTCCAGATCAAATTTACTGATTAAAAACAGATAAAGGGACAAGAAACACGCAGCAGCTCCTCTGAATATTTGAAATATTTTTTGAATCGTTCCTGTTCTGAGTTGTGCGACCAGAATACGAGAACAACAACGGAATTTTACCCAAAAAAAAAAAACATTTTAAAATATTTTACATTTAACATTTTAATTTTATTTTTTGTGTAAAAGTTATCATACATTTCTTTCTTTATTCTCCTAATATTAAGAGTTTATTCTCGTATTATTACGACTTTATTCCTACATTATATTAACTTCTCATCATATTATGACAGTTTTATATAATGTTTTTGTTGCAATGAGTTCTTGTATTATTCTGATTCATTTCTTGCATTATTACAGTTTTATTCTGATATTTTGACTTCTTGTTGAACGACTTTATTCTCACATTATTTCAAATTACTGCTGTACGACTTATTCCCGTAAAATTACATTTCCTGTATGACTTTTTGTTTCAATATTACCACTTTTTTTCTCATAATATTTTGTCTTTATTAGAAGCTGTAAAACACTCGTGTCAAACAAGATGGCCGCCCTGGAGCTGGCATCACTTTCAGCTTTGGAAACCCAACGAGTTCTTGGTGGGACAAAATCCAGATTTACCAATAATTAAATCTTCAACAACCAGAAATCTGATAAATGGATTAAATCAATATCTATCGATCCTTTCTGATTATTTTGAACCCACCGAGTTCATGAGGTAGTTCATGGCAGAAGACAGCCACCGACGTGCTGATGCCTCCCGTGATGTTGGAGCTGAACGCCGCGCCTGCACCGCAAAACACAGGTTTCAGTCCAACTTCACATAAAAAAAAAAAAAATCACCAAAACCAACAAAAAAATTAAAATGTCATAATTTCATTCAATCTACAGAGTCACTAATCTGTTATTTTCATTAAAACGTTTATGCTGCTGTTTAAAGTGTTTTCAAACTTAAAAAAAAACAAGCCACTGTCGACACCTTGATGTGAGAAAAGTCACAATAATACGTGAAAAAGTCATAAAATCCTATTATGAGAATAAAGGTCAAAATATTGTGACAATAATAGTATGAAAAGTCATAATATGAGGAGAAAAAAGAAAAAAGTCTTAATATGTTTATATTGCGATAAAATAGATGTACGAAGTCATAAAAGCACGTCTTGGTGTCAGGGGCGGAGCTATAGGGTGGAGTGGGGGGGGGCGACTGCCCCCCGAACCGGGCCGGATGGGGGTCCGGGTCTGGAGGTGTCATGGAGGGAGGAATGGTTTCAAGTTGCTTAAATGACTGATTATAGACGAGAAAGTGGCCCCCACCTGGTGAGAAAGGTGTATTTAATGCTAAAGTCAACCCCCCCCCCCCTAAAAGTTTCTAGCTGCTGACGCACGTAATGGGCCCAGTGATTGGTTAGGGGCCCAGTGATTGGTTAGGGGCCCAGTAATTGGTTAGGGGCCCAATAATTGGCCTGGTGATTGGTTAGGGGCCTGGTGATTGGCCCAGTGATTGGTTAGGGGCCCAGTGATTGGTTAGGGGCCTGGTGATTGGTTAGGGGCCCAGTGATTGGTTAGGGGCCCGGTGATTGGTTAGGGGCCCGGTGATTGGTTAGGGGCCCGGTAATTGGTTAGGGGCCCAATAATTGGCCTGGTGATTGGTTAGGGGCCCAATAATTGGCACGGTGATTGGTTAGGGGCCCGGTGATTGGTTAGGGGCCCGGTGATTGGTTAGGGGCCCAGTGATTGGTTAGGGGCCCAGTGATTGGTTAGGGGCCCAATAATTGGCACGGTGATTGGTTAGGGGCCCGGTGATTGGCCCAGTGATTGGTTAGGGGCCCGGTGATTGGTTAGGGGCCCAATAATTGGCACGGTGATTGGTTAGGGGCCCGGTAATTGGCCCCGCCCCACTAGGCCCCCGCTGTCCTGTTCCGCTAGTGCTTGGTGTTAAAACATATTAAATAAACCTCAACTGAGAATAAAGTCAAAATAATGTGTGGAAAAAGTCTCAATATGTGAAAAAGTTGTAATATTACAAGAAGAAAGTCAAAGCAGCTGTACGAGACTAAAGTCAAGAAACTACTGAAATAAAGTTGCCACAGGATAAAGTCCTGATGTTCTGCGTTTCTCTGCGTCTCCCACCGATGGCCAGGCCGTCGCTGAAGTTGTGCATCCCGTCTCCCATGATGACCATCCAGGCGATGCTGGCGATGCCGGCGTCCTTCATCTCCTGGTCCGAGTGGCAGTTCCCCCTGTCCGTGTCCTGTCCATGTCCGTGCTTGTGGGCCCGGCGGCCGCCGTCGGCGCCGGGCGCCAGCGGCGTTTTGGTGGTGGGGGAGTCGGGCGGCTGCAGCTCGCTGAGCTGCGTGTCGTTGTGCGCGTTGTCGCAGGAAACGGCGGAGCTCTCCGGGTCTGAACGGACGGGGAGGGAGGAAACGTTACGGCCAGGAGGCGGAAACCCGGCGTTTAAACCTGGGGCGCGTGGGCCATATGTGGCACCTCAGCCGAGAGTTTTAAATCTCTGCAAGATTTTAACAAACAAGTTAAAATTATATATACGATATTATTGCCTATTATAAAAATTGTACACCCCATACTCGCCTTTGGGCTGCTGTGATAAAGTTTGTACACCCAATTCTCGCCTTTTGGCCGCTGTGATAAAGTTTGTACACCCCGTTCTTGCCTTTCAGCTGCTGTGATAAAGTTTGTACACCCCGTTCTTGCCTTTCAGCTGCTGTGATAAAGTTTGTACACCCCGTTCTTGCCTTTCAGCTGCTGTGATAAAGTTTGTACACCCCGTTCTTGCCTTTCAGCTGCTGTGATAAAGTTTGTACACCCCAACGGCCTTTGGGCCGTTGTGATAAAGTTTGTACACCCCGATCTCGCCTTTCAGCTGCTGTGATAAAGTTTGTACACCCCGTTCTCGCCTTTTGGCTGCTGTGATAAAGTTTGTACAGCCCGTTCTCGCCTTTTGGCTGCTGTGATAAAGTTTGTACACCCCGTTCTCACCTTCTCCCAGCGGCTTCAGGTTCAGCCATTCTGCGTCGGAGCGGCGGCTCATCTGATGGTCCGACAGCTTCCTGCCGATGTTCCTCTCCTGCTGCTGCTTCCTCAGGTCCTGCGGGGAAACGACAGCGGGTCTGAGGCGGTTCTGATGGGCGGTTCTGCTCGTTGGTTCTGATTGGCCGACCCGTCTCACCTTCTGGTCTCTGTAATGCTTGAACATGCCGATGCAATGCTCGATGATGAAGAGGAGGTAGATGCCGGCCAGCGCGGTCAGGCCCTTCCACACGCCGTCGAAGTCCGTGAACAGATCGGCGTCGGCGCCGGCGCCGTGATGGCCGTGGTCGTGATGGCCGTGGTCGTGATGGCCCCGAGACTGCAGAGAGAAGGCCGGGTGGATTACACGGCGTTGGCGTTACTTTTCTATTTTTGGATGAAAAAAAAATGACTGGACAAGTTCCAGAAAATAAACTTTTAAACATCCTGCAGGTTGTTCTGGAGTTTGGTCCAAATGATACCAATTTTAAATTTTAGCAACTAAAGCCCAATTCAAACATAAAAGTAAAAAAAAAAAGCCACAGGAAGTCATAATTACGAGCTTTAAAGTGATAATCAAAACAATTGAAGTTATAATTACAAGTTTTAAATTAAAAATTAAAATGTTTTAACTAAAATTTTAAAGTCAGAATTATGAGTTTTAAAGTCATTCTTAGACATTTTAAAGTAGAATTATAAGAATAAAGTCATAATCACGAGGTTACTAACCCCAACTGACTAACATTTAGCCTTACCTATTATTTAGCGATGCTAAGAAAGTTAGTTGGTAAAAGCACCAAGTCAAAGATTAGCTCCACTGTTAGCGGATTAGCTAAAAGCTCTGAGTCTTATTTTCACTGAGCTGCTGTTTGGATCCAGTCCTTCTGACCCAGAAGGTTTTCAAGCCAGCCGGTTGTTGTGGGTTTTCGGGTCGGGCTGAACTCACATGAGGTAGCAGATGAAGCAGAGCGTCTCCGCTGAGCGTTCCCACCGCTAGCGCCACCAGGAAGGTGAGCAGGAACTTGAAGCAGGACTGCTTGAGGATGGGGACGAGAACGACCCCCAAAAGGGACAGCAGGCTGATGATGGTGATGGAGACGAAGCCCCAGAGCCACACCCACCCTGCACAGACCACCAATCAGAAAAGAGTCAGATGTTATCAATACATCAACAAAATAAGAAAACACTTTTTGCTGCTAAATTATCAGATAAATAGACACATAAGCTGAACAACAGAGATATTTATTGTTTTCAATCTGTTATCTAGGTCATTAAATCATCAGATTTAATGACCTAGATTTAATGACCTAGATGTGTAATGTGCAACTCTACCAACAGTCTAATAAACTGTAACATGTGCTCCAATAAACATTTGATAAACATTTATCAGATTAAAAGTAGGTTTTGAAAAGCTTTAAGCAGGTATTTTGTCCGTCAGATGTTCGGGTTTAAGAGCAACACAAAACAAAGGATCTGGCTCCAGTCTTTTGGATGTAAAAAATAAAATAAAATGAAGTGTGTTAAAATGTATAACATGTTAAAGTGCATGTAATTAATTTATTACATATAATTTATTGGGTTCTACATTTATGTTTTGATTGAATAATGACTCTTTATGCCTTTGTATGAACTCAACGTGATTTTCTGGTTGGGGCAACGGTCCCCCCCGGCCCCCCTGAGGGGGAGCCACTGCAGTGGCAGAAAGAGACGGAGAGACGCAAACAGAGACGAAGAAAGAAAGAAAGAAAAGAGAGAGGGGAAAAACAGAAAGGGAATATTATTTAAAGTGTTGCCCGCCTGTCGGTCGTTGCCATGCCGACCACGTCCCGGGTGAGAAACGTTTGTGACCCTCTCCTCGGAGACGACCGAAAGTTTGATGTTGGATGAAATCGAACGTCACAGCGAGTCTGTGCTGGTTGCCATAGCGACGCTCGCATTCAGCCGAGGACCTGGGATTAACTCGAACCTCAAACCTTAAACCAGTTACTGCAGCAGTTTTACCGGTTCACACTCGGTCCAACGTTGGTTCTGGATTCCCGCTACGTTTGTTCTTTACTGAGAGAGCGGCTCAGAGGACAGGTGGGTTCTGGAGGCGCGCCGAGTCCCAGGCGGTTCTGCTGGAGCTCGTAAACCCGACGGAGCGCTGCGGCCGTAAAAACCGACGCAGGAGTTCGTCCTTTAAAATCAGCTTTAAGCAAAGATAAAACACCTTAAACAGACTGCAGCTCTGCCTGCATCAGCAAAGGATTATTCTCAGATTTAACTACAAACATTTTGTTTGTGAGTTAAACTTAAAAAAATCTGAAACAGAGCTTAAAACCACAAAGTGTTGGAAAATAATGCTTTTTAAGTTTATATTTAATGTTACATTTAATGGCTGAAAATACCAACAAAAACACCGGAGACAGTTTTTGTTTGCATTCCTGCTCTCCCATTCTTATTAAAAGCAATAGAAGAAATAATAGCACCGTTTTTCTTTGTGTAGCATTACGTCAGCATCTGATTGGCTGATCAGTTCTGCATGACGGCTCCTCCCCCGGCTTAAAACAACTCTAGGTTTTCATTATAGTTTAGTGTTGTTTTGAGACATTTTGTTCGATTAGTTTTTAGTGTATTTGCTACTATTCATTAGATATTATTAGTTAACTACTGTTTAGTTTCACTTTAGTTTTTATTAGTTGTGATGGTACTTTTCATACTTTGGTTAATTTTTATCAATTCTCACAAGTTTTTAAACGGGCAGTATTATGTACTCTTCATGAAAGTGCCCTTTGATAGCACAATAAAGTAACTATGTTAACTTCAGGTGTTAAAAAAACACTATAAAAACAAATATGACTTAAAATAAATTTGACTTTGTAATTTAGCCTTGAAATTGGGCCTCTGTCTCTTTAAAAACTCCTGCTGTGAACATTTAGCTTCATCATTCAGAGCCTGGCGGCAAGAAGAGAGAGAGAGCAAACAAAGAAAGCTAGAAGAGAGAATAACAGAAAAAGAAAGGAAGAAAGAAAAAAGAAAAGAAAGAACAAGAGGAAAAAAGGAAAACAGACAAAAAGAATAAAACACATAAAAAGGGAAAAAGAAAAATGAAAAGGGAAATAGGAGAAAGAAAGTAGAAAAGACAAAGAATAAAAGAGAAAATGATGCCAGACCAAAAATTAAACAAAAGAAAAAGAAAATAAAAGAAAAAACAGAAGAAGAAACAAAAACAAAGAAATAAAGAAAAAGAGGAAGAAAAAAGAAAGAAAGAAAAGAGAGATGGTGTTGTCGGTCTGAGCTGCAGTTTTCTGGATGTAAATATCTCACAGACGGATCATTATGGAGGACAAACATCACAGATAACCTTCTCTCTCATGTTCTCCTGTGTTCCCGCGCCGTACAGGGAAACGGTTTCACAGCTCGCTGCGTTCCCATTTGTCGCTGTTGGAGCTTCGCCGCCCTGAGCGGCGGCTGTACATCAGCCGGGCGGTCCGCCGCCGCCGCCGCTCCCTCACGCAGCTCGTTACCTTAATGCAGGTGCGACGCAGCAACAAAGGAGAGAAGATGGAGGCTTCTCTCCAATTACACAGAGAAATGGCCGACGGCGTTCTAATTGGCTCGGCGAAGAGAGGGTGTGAGTAGTGGCAGCGGGGGGGGAGGGGAGGGGGGGAGCTCCCCATGAAGGCCAGCAGGAGGTAGATGAGAGGCAGCACCGCAGCGCTTCCTGATGTTCTAGTTTCCCTCTAATGAGGAGCCATCGCTGCCCTTTTGACTTGTTTTACCGTCATCATTTCCATTTTTATGACTATTGTGAGCAGCAGCGTGGGGCTCATGTGATGCAGGTTCCTCTGTGTTTAATAATTGAACTTTATTCCATCCAGGAAAAAATAAAACGTCTTTAAAGTTCAAATTATTGCAGCTGAAATGGAGGAAGCGGACTTTCTAAGCACTAATTGTCATTAAATTAGGCTGAGCGGACATTTTATGACCCCTTCCAATCACCAATCTGCTCAAGGTTTACAGCGACGGCTTCACAACTTCCAGGATTATACCGGGAAATATTTTATTTACCACAACTGGGCTGCGTACGCTATTAATATATTGCTTAATTAGGCCAAGCGATTACTGGTTCTGGTCTTATCGGTATAAGGGTTTTATTTCTGGAACTTGTTACTCATTAACTGTGATTTCCTGCTTTAAAGGCTAATAAACATAGCCGCAAAGAAGGTCACCACTCCGAGTCACGTTCCTTAAATCTGCTCCTTCTACCACAATGTAACCAAAGAATCTGACATTACAGCTAAACCTTTTAATAAAGGAGAAACAACAAGCACTGGACCTTTAACATGTGTAAAGATGGTGAATTTTATTAGAGCATTCAATGTCAAGGAAAGCTAGCATGCTAAATGTAGCTAATTTTAGATTATAGGCTAATAATAGCATATTTCAGCAGGTTAGAAAACATTAGCCTTGTAGCTAAGGACATTGTGTATAAGCTGCAGTGTTGGACACAATAAGTTGCTATGCTATTAGTATTGGTGTTTTTCCAACTGGCACACCACCTAACATTAGCATTAGCATAGCTAATAATCTTTGCTATTGACACCAACTAACGCTCACATGTTAGCATTTTAGAAAATGATAGCATATCTCAGCAGGTTAGAAAATGTTAGCAGTTGGGCACCTTTTGTGACATACATAAAATATCTGCCTTTATAATGCATAGACTCATGTGACTGACTAATCATGTGACTAAAATTTACAGAATAAATGGGTAAAGTATTGCTGCCTTTTAGCTTCTCAATGCCGTCCAACCTTCTCTCTCTTTTTTGTGATTGTTTTGTTAATGTATTTATACTTATTTTGTCTCGTTTCTGTTATGTCAGTACAGTGATTTATGTTCGCTATGGGGAAAGGAGGAAAAAAATCAATAAAAAAATCTGAGAAGTCATGTAAGTTTTGCAAAATGTATGTAATATCAATGAATGTATGATCTTCTGATAAACAAAGAAAAAAAAAAAGAAAATGTTAGCATTAAGCTGATATGGTATTAGTATTTTTTGCAGTTGACAGCAACTAACACTTGTATATTAGCATTTTATAGGATGATAGCATTTACGTAGTAGTCAGGATAGCACAAGTATTGTTTAAACTCTTGGCTGTGTTTAGATGCAGCAGATCCAAATGGAAGAACAAAATGTGAATTTTGCCCAATAAATTTAAATGTGAACTGATTTCAGGCCTAAATCACCAACAAATAACCCATAAGAATTTCTTCTGGATTTTTCAAGCTTAATTTTATACCTGATTATTGTTTTGCACAGCGGACCATCCGATCAGCATTAAGCAGAGCTCCTTTACTGTTCTCCTCAGACTTAGTGCCTCCACCGCGGGCCGGGTCGATGTCCGGCTCCTTACCAGAACCGATGGGCTGCAGGGCTTCCTGCTCCACCTCCCTCTGATGGTAATGGCGGATGCAGACGCGGCTGTCTATCTGGTAGAGCAGGGCGGGGCACAGGTAGGTGAACTCGCTGGAGGAGATGACCGAGTCGGGACGCAGGCCGTAGTAGGTGAGGAGCTGAGTCAGGTTCAAACACTGAGCGGTGGAAAGAGATCAAATGTGGGAAAACTAACGACCACTTTAGTAATCTAACTTAATCTACTAATAGATTATTTTTAACAGAATTTGAACCAGGTGAAGCGTTCATCGCTTATCTTGTAAAATACCCTGAATAGAAATACTAAATATAGTTTTATTCATAACTGAAGAGCATAGATACATATTATACTGTACTAATGAATCATTAAAATGATTTGTTAATGGTGAGTGACATCACTGCTAAGGAAATGCATCATGTAGAAACATAATAATATAAATAACATAAATTACCAACTAACTGAGTAATCAATTAATAATCCAGTTAATTAATCTATTACTAAATGAGTTGACTATTATTTGAATAATCGATTAATCGTGATCAATTCAACTGATCATGGTCAATCATGATCAATCAATTATTGAAATCAACTAATTTTAGTAATCGATTTAATACTCCAGTTAACAATGAACTAAATTAGTTGATTTCAATAAGTTAATCCCAATTTATTTGATTAATCGTGACTAGTCACGATTAACCAAGTATTTCAGCGATTTGATTATTTGACTTGATTTTCTTAATCATCAATTAATCATGATCAGTCGTGATTAATCAGTTAATCAAATTAATCATAATTATTTGATTAATTATGATTAAATTAGTTTACAATTCTCAACTAATTTTATTGTTTTCTAATTAATTTTAATATTTTAATAATTTGATTATTTAATTTGATTTTAATAATCAACCAATCATGATTCGTGATGATTAATCTGATTAATTGTCTCAGCCCTAAATACCAGAATCACATCAGCTAACATTTTAGGGAATAGAAAGACAAAAGCAGGAGCATCCAAAATGGTTTCTGAGTAATTAATGATCAATTAACCAATCAGGATGAGGTCCTACCTCCTCATGCTGGTGCGCCATTCCACCTGGATGCTCTGTAAGCCCTGGTGAAGCTGCAACCACAGCAGCCACACCTGGAGCCTCTCTCTTGTCTTTATGAGCGTGACCACCATCATGGCCACCATCATGGCTGTGTCCGTGGTCATGACCACCATCATGGCTGTGTCCGTGGTCATGGCCACCATCATGGCTGTGTCTGTGGTCATGGCCACCATCATGGCTGTGTCCGTGGTCATGACTGTGTCCGTGGTCACGAGCCTCGGGTTGGGGTGTTTCAGGTGTGGGTAAATTGTTGGGCCTCCGCTGGCCTCTGACCTTTCCCGGCCTCCTGGTCCTCCTGGCTGGATTCTGGGTCGGACCGCCCGGCGGCTCCAGCTGTCCATCGGTGTGATGGTGTCGGTCGTGGCTGTGGTTTCTGTGGCCATGATGCACAGAGGTCAGCTGTTTGCGGCTGCTCTGTACCTCTGTTTGCTGGTGTGGGTGGTCCTCATCATGTGCATCATGATCAGAATGTTCCTGGTTCCCACTCAGCTCACCAGTAGGCGGACTGGTAGCAGTGGTGTGGCTGCATCGTGTGGGAACCTGCTCTGTCCGTGGAGGACGGGGCTTGTGGTCATGATGGTCATGACTGTGATCGTGATGGTCGTGAGTGTGATGGTCATGATTGTGGTCGTGATGGTCGTGATTGTGGTCGTCGCTAGAGGATGAGTGTGTGTGAAGCCCTTCCTGAACGTCCAGCAGGTCAAGGTGGGCTACATGGTCATGACCCAGATCCTCATGATCCACGCCTACCAGCTTCACTTCCCCTAAACCCAGACTCATCAGGAGACTCTCGAAGCCATGGAAGTCTAATCGGTCTTTCTGTCCGTAGCGCCTGAACAGCTGCTGGATGTAGAAACGCTGCTCTTCCTCTAGATGTCCCTTTTCTTGAGCGTTGGACTCGGAGGTGGCTCGGACATACGGAGCCTCAGAGATCTGCAGGTCTATGTGTTGATGTCCGACGGCTGGGTGGTCATGTCCATCCGCATGGCAATGGTTGCAGTGATGGAAGATGAAGGTGAGAACGCACAGGAAGCAGAATTTGGTGTGTACGTGCACTCGCATTGTGTCCTCGTTATTGGTCCCCTGCAACAAAAAACAGAGTCACTTGATAAACACAGTAGCACCTAACGAGGCAAAACTGAAGTTAAATACTGAGGCAATAACTCACAAAGACACCAATAAGCTAAAACACTGAAAAGCTAATGCAGGGACAGACACAATGATGTAACGATTCACACCAAAGCAATGAACTACGGAGCTACAGACTCATTGGAGCACAGAAAACTGATCCAGTGAGTCTCTCACTGTGTCACATCGTCCGGTAGACTCTGTTCAATTAGGGACCAAAGTTGCAACATTTGTTACATTTTCAGCTGCTTGGTTCTCTTTCACAAAAAACTGAGAAAAACCAACCAAACAATTTGAAAAACCTGTTCCCCTCCTCACCTGTGGGGGCGCTGCAACAAGGACCACTGAAGGAAATGACAGTTTAAGAAAACACTGAGTGAAACTTCCTTCATCACAAAATATAATCAAAAATAATTAGAACGATTTTAGCGATCATCTTTGGTGAAAAAAAAAACAAAAATCCTGAGCCATGTCTTGAGCTAGCGCTCGACATGAGCATTTTTGGTTGCATTTACCCAGAATGCCTTGAGCTATAGTCCCCTTTCTACAACAGCGTATTGGCACCATTGTAGATGGGGGGAAAAACTTCCAACAAAAACTCAGAATGTTTTTTTAAATATTAATTTGAAAAATTTTCAAGAAAAAAAAGGAGAAATGTTCAGGGTTTTAAAAGTAAAAAATGTTCAACTTTTGAAATAAACTCCAAGATTCCAAGCTTTTTCTATAAGTTGTCTGAGCTTATAAATTTCTATTTATTCTAGGAATTTTTTTTTTGACTTTTCAAATTAAAATTTCCAAGATTAATCTCAAAATCTCTGAGCAAATTTCCAGCTTTTGGAGCTCAGAAATTTCAGATTTTTTTTCTGGAAAATTTCTGAGTTTTTTGTTAGAAATGTTCTACTCATTATTTGTTTTTCTATCTACAGTGGCCCCAACATGCTGTCACGACTTTCTGCTTTTGGAACGTTCACACACTCATTCAAACCGCACCAGAGTTCAACCAAACATACGCCGTGGTTTATAGGCGGTCCGATTACGAGTTCACACCGGACTTACTAGACAAAAACTGGAGTAAAGTAGAGCAAACATGGCTGACTCACCAAGCTATTACTCACTGGTGTAGCTACTCAATGAATCGCTGACATGCTAACTCAGTAATAAACCGCCTCCCTGACAAAGTGACTCGCTGAAACACTGACACACTAATGCAGTGACACACTGATCCAGTGCTGCACTTAACCACCGACGCTCTGCAGGATGACGAGTCTCCAAAGCAAAATTTAATGGATCCAGCAGGAGAATTAAGATAACAAGCTTGTAGACAAACAGTACTTTCAAAGCTGCAGCACATCTCATGTTGGAATAACAGATTCAACGTTCTGCAGCCCAAAAAACTCCAGAGGATTGAGAAACAAATTGCTTGTTTTCTCCCACTTTAAAAAGCCTGAAGCAGCGATATGATTCCAGTCAAATGATCCTCATAAGGTCTCTGCCGAGGCCCGTGGGTGGCTGCAGTGTGGAGAGAGGGAAATAAAGGGAGGTCAGATGAAGACGAGGTGAGGCAGCGCGCACACACACACACACAACAACACACACACACACACACACACACACACACTTTTAGCCGCCAGCTTGTTAACCAAGTTTATCACAGAGCTCTGCTGCCTCAGGACTGTTGAAAACAAAGAGGAAGACGTTTCATCCTCATCTCACAGTTAAGTTTCAACACCAACTAGACCATCAATATTTAGCAGCATCGATTTCTCACTCTACGTAAACCAACAAATAAATCTGAATCTGGACAAACATGCAGAACCCAAACACGAGCAACAACATCACGACCCTTCATCACATGCAACAGTGTTGCACCAAGTCTAGCAGTCGGGAGACTAGGGCACTTCACCAGCGGTTATCTGTGTGTTTGTCTTAGAAAAACATGAAATTTGAAAATGTAAAACTTTCTAAGACCTGTATCTCCACAGAAAAACATGAACTTCATCCAACTGGTGATAAATTTCCACTTAACCATGACATATGCAAAAAAGCTAGCTAGCTAGCTAGCAAAGGTATGTTAGCATTGCGTTAGCGGTAGCCTCAACTGTCTAAAGTTACAGAACGCAGTGAAGTCTAAATGTGACAAACTTGAATGATAAACATTTTTTTTCTCACATACCAGACCTGTGGTTATGATTGTCACAATAAAAAAAGAAATTAATTGCAAAATAAATTAAATCGAGTTCAATAATTTCCATTTGCCTGATTTATTGTTTTTCTCTTTCTACCAAAAACTGGACGATAAAAGCGTTCAGTTTGCTGCTTTGGTCTTTTTTTGAAGGACAATTTTATTTTCAGAGACTAAATGATTATTTTTTGTTGTTTCTGTTGTTTTGTTCATTTATTTTGTAAATGTAAATTGTCTGTTCACTAGAGTTAAAAGTTTCTTGATCTTTAAGAGGGTGGACTTACATTATCACACCATTAAACAACTTGATAATATTCACAGAAAAACAATATGATTTCTGGGACAATTTAATCATCCAGCAAAGTTTGTTATTGTGACAGATCTGGATGTGAATATTTATACAAGTTACTTACATTTTTAAATAGTTTTTCATGTCCTAAAGTGTGTTTTCACGTTGTGCCATTTTCCACATATGTGCTCAAATTGGTCTAATAAAAGTTTCTGATGTAAATATGTGGTGTGAATACTTTCTGGTGTTGCTGTACAATTCACTCAGTGCAGAAGAACAGCAACTAACATCAGCCAGTGAATAAACGTAAGCGTTTCATTCCCATCAACGGGGCAGGAAACAGCCCGTTGTCGTGGAAACGGCTGCCCTATTGACTGATCACTGACCCAATTAAATCAGAGCTGATCAGATCATCAAGGAATTCCTTCATCTCCACAGTTTGACTTCTTTAAAACAATGTTCACATTAAATACTGAGATTTTCTGATAATTATTCTCACATGATCAACTTCAAAAGATTTGATCTGGTTCAAATATTTAAAAAATAAAAACTTTTAGTTATTAAAAACAAACCTAATTGTGATTAAAATAAAATGGGACGGACCTACCTGAACCCCAGGAATGAGCGAATCTCACTCCGACCAACAGCAGGAACACAGGAGCTTCTTCACGGCTGCAGACAGCTCTGTGTTTATAGACCAGTCGGCACTGACCTTTGAACCCAACCAAGGCCTATTTTTAAGAACACACCCTCCTATCAGCAGCCTGCAGCCACTTCCTGACACGACTCTTTGTTGTGGAGTTTGGTATTTGATGAACAAGAAAATCTTTATTCACTCCGAGTTCAACTGGTTTGACTCTAATATATTATTCAGCAGCAGTTTTACGGCGTTTTAACTCGCTTTTTGCCAACTGAGATGGAAGTTAAGAGATGCCGTCACCACGACGACACCGAGGGGAGATTAACACGGGACAATATTCCCACGTCGATCAGCTGAAAACAGAAACAACAAGAAAACCACAAAGGACTTCCTGCTAAGATCAATTAACAAAATTAAAATGAGCTCAAATTGTACTTATTATTCCAGGTTGTGTTTCTTTTTATTTCTGTTGAATTTATTGCTCAAGTTAAGCATCAAGTGTTGTTTAGGAAATTCAGGTTTTTGGTCTCAACGTTATCAATTTATTACTTTAAAATGATCTCAAAACAACAGCAGCATTGCAAATAAAGTGAACCACAGAAATAAAGTTCAAATTCTGCTCATTTTTTAAAAGTTTTGTCAGCATTGCTTCTAGGAAGGCTGGGATTCCTTCACAGAAGCAGAAAAACAGCAGCTCTGACCTCTAAGCTGCTTCATATGATTCTCACACGATGAAAACATCCCTCCCATCTCCACAGCAGGCGGCTGCCTGCAGGGAGCGCCGCTGAGGAACGAAGCCAAACTCTGAGGAAACGCACGACTCAGGGAGCGCCGCACGCAAACACACCAAAAAACACAAAAAAACGCACAACTCAGAGAGCCGAACACACCAAAAAACACAAACAAAAAAACACACAACTCAAGGAGCGCAAACACACCAAAAACACACACACAAAAAAAAAACACAACTCAGGGAGCGCAAACACACCAAAAAACACACACACAAAAAAAAAACACAACTCAGGGAGCGCAAACACACCAAAAAACACAAACAAAAAAAAACACAACTTAGGGAGCGCAAAAACACCAAAAAACAAAAAAAAAACAAACAAAAAAAAACACAACTCAGGGAGCGCAAACACACCAAAAAACACAAACAAAAAAAAAAACACAACTTAGGGAGCGCAAAAACACCAAAAAACAAAAAAAAAACAAACAAAAAAAACACAACTCAGGGAGCGCAAACACACCAAAAAACACAAACAAACAAAAAAAAAAAAAAAACACAACTCAGGGAGCGCAAACACACCAAAAAACACAAACAAACAAAAAAAAACACAACTCAGGGAGCGCAAACACACCAAAAAACACACACACAAAAAAAAAAACACAACTCAGGGAGCGCAAACACACCAAAAAACACAAACAAAAAGATGCACGACTAACGGAGCGCCGCACACAAACACACACCAAAAAAAAAACAATATTCAATGAACTAAAGATATGTCCTGGACGCGTAGGTGTCTGACTCGACTCGGGCCCCTGAATGTTTGACGTGCGCCCCTGTTTCAGCTGAATTAGCCTGTCGGTTTATGGAAACAGCAAATCATGCAGAAGAAGCGTTACGCCGCATCATGTCTCTGGGCTCCGCCGCTCTGGAAGAAGTTATAAATTATCAGCCAAGGAAACTCGCATCACTTCCCGTCAGCGTAAATCTGAGGAGTCGTTCCTTCCTCCTCATCTTCATCCTGCACCGACTTTTCATCACAAATCTACGGTGGCCGTGAGGTGCAAAGCAATTACAAATTACAAAATCACTACAACATTAACGAAAACACTACAACATTAACGAAAACACTACAACATTAACGAAAACACTACAACATTAACGAATCACTACAACATTAACGAAAACACTACATTATCGAAAACACTACAACATTAACAAATCACTACAACATTAACGAAACACTACAACATTAACGAAAACACTACAACATTAACGAATCACTACAACATTAACGAAAACACTACAACATTAACGAATCACTACAACATTAACGAAAACACTACAACATTAAGAATCACTACAAAATTAACGAAAACACTACAACATTAACGAATCACTACAACATTAACGAAAACACTACAACATTAACGAAAACACTACAACATTAACGAAATACACTACACAACATTAACAAAAACACTACAACATTAACGAATCACTACAACATTAACGAAAACACTACAACATTAACGAAAACACTACAACATTATCGAAAACACTACAACATTAATGAATCACTACAACATTAACGAAAACACTACAACATTAATGAAAACACAACAACATTTACAAAACGGAAAAGGTAGGTCCCAGTGGAGACCTAAGAAATCGCTGATTGGACTACAGCTCGGTTTACTTTTGGTTTACCGGAAGTTATTCTGGCACGCTCAGTTTGAGTGAGCATAGACATAATATAAGAGTAGACCCCGCATTGGCTGCTCCGGCGCAGGAAATACGGCGGCCATCTTAGAGTGATAGTCCCTCCTACTTTGCCAATCAAAACAACAGGGATATTATTGTTCAGATCGATGGATTATTGATGTCAGGCTCCACAAACAACATTTCACAACAAAGATAGACATATATATACCTGTAGGAGCTATTCTTCCCATTGTTTTGTTAAATCTTAGAATTTAAATTGTTTAGTTTATTCTTAGCATTTGTTTGTTTTTCTAATTGATTTATCATTAGAATTTTTATTTTAATTTTTGTTTAGAATAAGTTTTTTGTTTAGTAATTCACTTAATTAGTTAATTAATTTCAGATTGGAATGTGGGTATTTCACGGTATAAGTAGGTGGGTCTTAAGTAGCTTATTATGCATGTGGTGGTCACAAGGTTTTTTACCAGCTAATCAGTCACATCGGTTTTCATTTTGTCAGTCAGTGAACAGGTACAGGAGCAGAACCTGGAACCTTTTGCCTGATCTGCAAATAAAACCAAAGAACCATATTTTGACTTTTGATTTCTTTTTGCTGCATAAACAAGAATCCATGTGCATCAGGTGACTATTTGAGTTTGATTCACCTTTTGTTTTGATCACCTTTGAGTTTTGAGTTTTTTGATTTTTGAATTTAAGTTTTTTGGACAAATGGTCACTACATAATACATATTGATGTAACTATACAAACACAAATAAATAATGATTAATTAATAATGGCACAAATAAATAATGATTAATACTGAATAATATATATTGGATGCATGTTTATATGTATGTATATATACATATATTTTTTAATGAAATTTGTGCAAATTAATTTGTATTTAAGTGTAATTCTATAAAACAAATTAGATGTTAATTTGTAATTGCTTTGCACCTCACGGCCACCGTACAAATCAGATGCTGAAACCCTCAGAACAAGATTCATGTCTTACTAAAACATGAGGGGAAATTTTGATGTTAATCATCCAAAATATTAAATAATAGTTGATGATTTACATCGGCAGAGTGCTAGGGCCACACTAAGAAAATATTTTAATTAAAATACAAGAATAAAAAGATTTAAGAGTGCAAGAATAAAGTAATAATATGAGAATAAACTAATACGAGAATAAAACCATAATAATACAAGAATAAAGTTGTAATATTACGAGAATAAAATCGTAATGCCACAATTTTATTCAGATATTATTTAGACTTTATTCTCAAAACATTGACTTTATGTTTGTGTTATTTTTTTATTTTCCTATTAGGCCCCAATACTCAGTTACACTTTCATTTATTGCATTTGGATGTTTAAAAATAAAAAATGATTAAGCTTTCTTGTCTTGTCAAGATTCAAACAAAGTAAAGTAAATCTGTATTTTAATTTCCATTAAAAAAGGAGTAAAAATGTGATGTTATTTCACTCTGTTAATAAAATAACTGTGGTTAAAACAACAATTCAAGTTGGAATAAACAGTAGAAACTATCCGAGAGCTTCCCAGTTTCTATCAGTAACGATTAAAGTTGGAGTTTGTGATCCACATAAACCCGATGCCTGCATGGTAGAAGGGACAGACAACAGTTTGCATTGCTGAGAAAATGTCAGGAGTGTTTTTTTCTTAGAAAGGGCCGAAGGGAGGGCAGATGCCGGCCGCCACATGGACCCCACTCCTAACAGATGGTCTAGAAATCTGCAAAGACTGCAATCTGCTGACGAAAGACGAAGTTCAGGAGAGCAACAAGCAGGAGTCGTCTGACTCGAGTTCAACAATAATCACAGCAAGTTGGAAAATTACATCTCTCTGAACAGACATGATGTTGCTGCATGCGATTATCCACAGATGATTGAAGGTTGGGCTGAGGAGCTACTGCAAAACACACAAAGTCAGCGGTTCTCCATCACCTTGTCTGCTCAGAACAGCAATTAGTGAATCAACTACTGATGTGCTTGAATCTGTTTTTACCTCAATAAAAACAGCTTCACTGAAGCAGATGCAAGTTTTCAGGCAGGGTTAAAATGAGCTGAGCTCGGTGGTTAGAGGACCAGGGCACTTCACCAGCGGCCATGTTTTTGTCTTAACAAATGTTAACTTAAAAAAATAACTCAGATGTAAGACTTTCTAACACCCATATCTCCACAGAAACACGAACTTCGTCCATCCAACGGCGATAAATTTCCATTTTCCCATGACAGACAAAGCTAACTAGTTAGCTAGCACAAGTATGTTATCAATGAGTTAGCAATAGCCTCAAACGTCTCAAGTCACAGAACGCAATGAAGTTTGACAGACTCAAACTGTTGCCTGACAGAAACGTCCCACGAAAAAACAACTGAATATAAAACAAAATTTAAAACCTTTGAGCCGACCTGTGGCAGCAGCTAGCAATAAATCACGTCACGTCAACCATCTGTATCCCAATGTTTCAGCACAGACCTAAAGTACAGTGGACCCCAAAAATATTTGCAAGTTGTTGGATAGAAATGACACCTTTTGAAGCTGGAACTCCAAGACACACGAGAAATACTATTGGCTGGCGTTCGCAAAGCAGCCAATTCAGAAGCAGTGTTCATTTCTTTGCCACTGATTGGCTGAAACCCACAAATGTGTGAATAGGGCAAACCATCAATGTTAGCTTCAGTGGTAGCTAAGGCGGTTTCCACTGAGCGCACTAACAATTATTAAGGTATATTTTGTGTTTAAATCGTCAGAATAGATGGTTTATAGTGTTTTTAGATGGAGTCACAAGCATTCACAGATTCCAGCTATTAGTGGGTGAATACTGTTTAAGGTTTTCTTTCTGTGAAAACATGATCTAGTCAAGACAAGTCCCAATGGCAGAGATCTCAAATGTTAGCACAAAATGTATTGACATCCAACTCTTTGACTTGGTACCAAAGATCTATATCTGTGAACAGCCTGGCTAGAGACTGACGTCCAACTACAACAAACACAGGACGCATCCATCTACTGAAGACTCAAGGATCAATGAGTTAGCAATAGCCTCAAACGTCTCAAGTCACAGAACGCAATGAAGTTTGACAGACTCAAACTGTTGCCTGACAGAAACGTCCACGAAAAAACAACTGAATATAAAACAAAATTTTAAAACCTTTGAGCCGACCTGTGGCAGCAGCTAGCAATAAATCACGTCACGTCAACCATCTGTATCCAATGTTTCAGCACAGACCTAAAGTACAGTGGACCCCCAAAAATATTTGCAAGTTGTTGGATAGAAATGACACCTTTGAAGCTGGAACTCCAAGACACACGAGAAATACTATTGGCTGGCGTTCGCAAAGCAGCCAATTCAGAAGCAGTGTTCATTTCTTGCACTGATTGGCTGAAACCCACAAATGTGTGAATAGGGCAAACCATCAATGTTAGCTTCAGTGGTAGCTAAGGCGGTTTCCACTGAGCGCACTAACAATTATTAAGGTATATTTTGTGTTTAAATCGTCAGAATAGATGGTTTATAGTGTTTTTAGATGGAGTCACAAGCATTCACAGATTCCAGCTATTAGTGGGTGAATACTGTTTAAGGTTTTCTTTCTGTGAAAACATGATCTAGTCAAGACAAGTCCCAATGGCAGAGATCTCAAATGTTAGCACAAAATGTATTGACATCCAACTCTTTGACTTGGTACCAAAGATCTATATCTGTGAACAGCCTGGCTAGAGACTGACGTCCAACTACAACAAACACAGGACGCATCCATCTACTGAAGACTCAAGGAATCCCTTTGGGTTGGCTTTTATTGAAGTACCAATCCTTAGACTTCCCATAACATCAAATGCCACACCAGGTCCAAGGTTCCTGCTCCGAGTTTAGAGGTTCTCAGCTCTCAGACAGAGATCTGCGGTGTAACATGTTGCTAGACGGCTGTGTGAAGTCCAGCTGCAGGGCTGATGCTCTGTGGCCTGGAAACACGTTCATGACAGCACACGACAGCTTAAGACCACAGGACACGACGACCACAAGAGTTACCTTGAGCAGATCCAACATAGACGCAAACTTCTAGCACGCTGGAGCAGAGCGAATGCGATGCTTACCTCTAACCAGGAACAAGAAGAAGTGAAGCTAAACCTGAGTGAGCGATCAGGGCAGACTCTCTAACAGGTTGGACGTCTGGAGGGTGAACTCATCTGCAGAGGGAGGCGGGCTGAGCAGAAACCACCTGATCAGACTCTCATCAAGCTCAAGCAGTTTCAGCGCTTACTGCGCATTATTGTGTTTTACCCAAATGTCAATGTTGGAACATTTCAACCAACTTATTCACAAGAACAGACTTTCCTGGAGACCACTTCAACTTGTTTTCTTTCCACACCTCTCACCATCAGAGTGCATGGAGCTTAAAAATTTAGGAATAGTCTAACAGAGTCTACGGAAAGATATGGATGAGCCTGAAGATCCAACTTTAGCTCTTAGTACTAAGTGCTAAAACATTGGTCCATCCTTTGGGTGCAAAGCAAGGCAAGACAAGTTTAGTTGTATATTTCAGCAACCACTCAATTCAAAGTGCTGATGAAAACATAAGAGTACATTGTAGAGGTTCATAAAGAAAAGGAAAGTTTGACTACACACTGAAATTATTGATGTTACTGTTACTAATAATCTAAAAGACTTCAGTGTTTCGGCCGTTTTGCAGTTTTCTGGACGTTTGTTCCTGGTTTGTTGTCCATAGCAGCTGAATGCTGCTTCTCCATGTTTGGTTCTGGTTCTGATCCAGAGCAGAACCAGAAGATCTTAGAGGTCTGGACACAAAAGCAGCAGGTCTTTAATGTATTTTACTGCTACGCCGTTCAGTGATTTATAAAAGTACCAGAAGTATTTTAAAGTATATAGAGAGACTGTTGCAGTAATCAATGCAATAAATAAATAAATCATCACCCCTACTCTTTATGTATAAAAATAATTACTTCAGTTTCCTTCTGTTCAGGTAAAGAAAGTCATAGCACCTCCATGCTTTGACTCTGAAGCTGTCCATCATCTGCATAGCTATGGTTATCTCATCATGTGTTACAATCTGAACTAATAAGAGGAAGTAAGTAGAAGTGGTCCCAATATGGGGCCTTGTGGAACTCCAAATGAGATTTTTGCCAACTTCAGTGCAAACACAAACACCCAATAAAGACCAGAACAAACATTCACTTCCCAATGTTTGTGTATTTTCCAGACATCAGAATATGAAGGCCGTTTCTAAATAAAAACAGAACATGGCTGCAGCAGCGATCTCAGCTTTAGCTCAAAATAAAACAGGTTGACTCACCTGGAGCTGCTTCTGCTGCAGGCAGCCATCTAAAACCGAATCAGTGGCTTTGACCTGACCATTTGGAGTATCACCCCATAAAGCCTTACAGATATAAATATCACACTGCCTCACTGTGCAGCTGCATAAATGACTGTCTCATAAGCAGCATTAGTGTGGGATGGCGTTACATGGAGAGCAGATTGGGACCATTAGCAGAACAACAAATACACCAAACAGCTCTGTTAGCAGTGAGTTCATTAGGAACCAGCTGCTGTCACCAACACTGGTTTTAAACTGGGTTTTACTCATTAAAATACAGATCTTAACCAGATACTAAGACAACAGCAGCTTTAATTTGTCAAAGTTTTGTTTTCCTTTTCAAACACGGTGAAAATTTGAGTATTTTTGTTAATATGTTGGGTCGTAAACTCTTATTTTCAGGAAACAGGAGAGTTTTGTTCAAACAAGGACCCAAAATCATTAGTCCGTCTCTAGTTCCATCAGGTTAATCAGGTTTTCAAAAGCTCCAGTTTTACAACCTTCACACTATTTTAGCTCTTTTAAATTGGAGACCCTCTTTCAGCTGGTCAGCTGGCTGAAAGATGGTCGCTACACTTTTATCTTGCTCTCCGAATGAGAAAACCCATAAAATAAATAGGGTGCGTTCACACTGCAGCCTGAAGTGACCCAATAATGATTTTTTGGCAATTCCGATTTTTTTGCCAGGGCCGTTCACACTGCCAATAAATGTGACCTTTATGTGTTCTGCAGTGTAAACGGACAAACGACTTGACAGTGTCCCGCATGCGCAGTAGAGGGCGCCATAGCGTCAGGGTTCTCAGTGTTCGACCGCCATAAAAAGAAGAAGAATTCAGTGTTTGAGGAAGTAAACATGGAGGCTAACGGTGGAGCTTAGCTTATATATTTGAAGTTGTTGTCCAACCGGAGCAACATATTAACTTAATCATCATATAGTCTGTCATGGTTGTTGCTTTTCTTCCCACTTGTGTATCAGGACACAGAATAGTGAGATTTGTTGAGAATCAGTGACATTCAGTTGGGATGAATCAGACCTGGACTTTATGGTCGCATTTGAATCGGATACGTATCAGATATGGGTCACATTCTAAAAAGAATCCAACCTGAGCTGTTCACACTGCCATGAAAAGATTGGATACAGGTCACATTACGTCACAAAAATTGGAATTGGGTCACTTCAGGCTGCAGTGAGAACGCAGCCATAGACTGTCAGGATGTGAAAACTAAAAGAGCGCCACCTATCCCTCTGATGAAGATATCACTACTTCAACACTGCTTCAGGAAATCAAGAATTTTTTTATTTTGATCAAATCTGTTTATGAAAATCAAGAAACAATAAATAAAAGCTATAAATAAAAAAGGCAGAAGTAGAAATTTGAGTTATTTTTCTACTTAAATGTATGACAAAAATTATATTTTCACTTAAAATCATTATAATCTCATATCTGGCTCAATTCTGATAAATTCTCCAATATTTGATCATATTGCTGCAATCAATAAGCAAAAAGCACCACAGAACCGTCTGGGAAGCTGATCTATACCCACATATCTATTTTTAATCAGCTTACCGTGAGCCAAATGTGGAGCCACAGCAAACAGGAGGGTGAGCGCAACAGATGAACTCACGGGGTCCCATCTGTGTTTGCTGAACCCAGATGCTGGTTCCCAGCACTCCCAGTCACAGCGTCGTACTTGTTAAGATTTATGTCTTTGAAACGGAGGCATTTTCCTGCTTTACAACGGAATCTCTACTTCATTCAGGCCTGTAGGTATTTATAACCGAGGCAGTAAATTAACACTGAACGGTTATTTCATGTCTCGTCAAACTGTTTCATCCTGTAACAAAATTTTGTTTTAATAAATCACAATATCAGTTTCTATTTGGATTTAGAGGAATTAGTCAAATCAAAGGACATAATCCCGACTTTTCTTCTGTTTGTTGTTTGACATTTTATTAGATCCAATAAATTTCTTCCAAAACACTCAGAAATTTAGAGATTAATCTCATAAATTTCAAAAAGTCAAACACTTGCAATTTTTTTTTCAGGTAAATATGTGAAATTAATCTATTTTTTTCTTGAAAATTTCTGACTTTTGGAAATCAGAAATTTCCATGTTTTTTCTAAAAAATGTCTGAACTTTATCTAAAACGTAACTCATTTTTTCCAGCTGCAATGGCTCTGCTATCCAGTTGTACTTTTTTTCTACCGCTAAATTAACACACAGACTTTGTGCTACCCACTGGGGGAAAATTAAACTGTTGAAAGCAAAAGTGTGTTAAGGTTTGAATCTGATTTGATAAATTACAAATTTGTGTATTTCTACATTAATTTTATTCTGTGTTCTTGCAGGAATGTCTATATTTGTTAATAATCATTTACCTTCTTCCTACATAAAGATCCCAGTTCTCTGTTCTCCTCTTTAATTATTGTAATATTAATTGAATACAAGAGAAAAAACTGCAGTCTAACCTAAAATATATTGTAAACCACAGAAAAAGAATGTAAAAGTTATCAAAATGCTAATCTTGCTATTTTTTAGCCTAACTTTCTTCACCAAATGTTATATTTACTTCATTTTAATTCAGACTTGAAGCGTGTTTTTCATTGCTTTGGCATGATGTGAAGCCTCAGAATGTAAATGAATTATTAGTGTGTATATCTGATTAACAGGGAGTAGTCTGACCTTGTAAAGTTTACGGCCTTGGAGATTCCTGCCAAGGCAGTAATAATAACATCTGCAGTTCAAATGTGACACGGAGCGTAAAAATGCTTTTAGTGGCCAGAATAACTAGAGGAAAACTAAATAAATTCAGCTAAAGGAGGAATTTAATGTCGTTTTCTAGAGTCCATGAAGAGAAACTGTCCTCTGATCTGGGGTGAGATTGGCGAATGTGGATGGTTTCTCCTACTTTTTCCACCCAAAATGGTTAATTGTTGATTTGGGGGGGGGATAAACGGGGTTTACATGAAAACTTTTAAGATATTTTAATGAAGTAGTTACAATTTTGCTAGTAAAGTCTCCCAAAACCCTGTTCTAAGATCTTCAGAACCACTTAACAGAGTCAGATGAATATTAATATACATTTCAAACCTTAGAAGTATCATTTTAATCATGTACAAATCTTTCTCTTTGTTTTTAAGAACATTTACAGTTCCATGTTATACAATAATTTCTTTCTGGAAACAAAAAGGTTTAAATAAATCATAAAGATAAAAATTTATGACATTAAATTATAGGATTCCCATTGTATCGTCTTTAGAAATGGTAATAGTAATAACTGCAGTCATTTTAGATAAAATGTCATGTCTTCCATCAACCATAATGGGGAAACATCATATCCCTAACTCCAACATTGCCGTACAGCCAGGAGAATCAAAAAGGAGTGGCAAAGGCAAATGAAGTGGATTAGCACTGCTTGCCAATGACTAATTGTGTCAAAGATGAAGAAGATGACAGGAAGTAGAAAGAGTGTGGTGGTATGATTTTAATTGTTTATTTAATGGAAACAGTGAATTTGCAAAATTGTCTTTTATTTGACCAGAAGTTTCCTCAGTCCCAGAAGCCTCAGTCAGATTGACTGCAACCAGAGATCTGTCCCACCAACAGCAACTCTCTGAAGATACATGGTTCATATGAGTTATTACTCGTTTTGATTAGGGCCCAAAGTTGCAACATCTGTTACATTTTCAGCTGCTGTGGTTCTCTTTCTCACTGCATTTTGTCAAATGAATCAAAGCCTTTGAGCAAACTGTTCCCCTCCTCGCCTGTGGGGGCGCTGCACCAAGAACCTCTGGTCCACTTGGCATTCACATATACATTCAAACTACACCAGAATTCACTTTAACCAAACCAAATCGAGGTTTGTAGACAAACAAGAGTTTCACTTTTTTGATTTGTTTAGTTATTCACGCCTCCCCAACTGAACCAGATTTTCCAGACAAATGGACTGGAGCTGGATTAAAGTGGACTAAACAGAGCTGGTGTGAATGCACCTTAAATTTCTCTGGGTGATAATTACCAAAAGCAATAATGTGAACTGTAGCATAAATCTAGAGGAACTGAAATCGATGCTAAAGTGAGATAAGGCGGTTTTCCCTCCACACTGCACAGAGTCTCATTTACACAAGACGTTTCATTTTTAAATATGAATCCACTCCTCCTGAAACAACACAGATCTATTATTCAAAGCTTGGTGGCATTTCAGAACAAGGAACAGGCTTTACTCATGTAAGAAGAGCTGTCAGTAAGCAGGCACTGATGCAAGTTTGGTGTTGGAGGTTTGAAACGTGTAAAACTCCAGGTTCGGTTGCCTTGTCAGACACCTTAGCAGGAAGTGAGCGAGAACTGAAGCAAACCTTCAGCTCATCCATTTTACATCAGTGGAAAGCTGCAAGCAGAGCCCAACTCCTGCAAGTTCAGAGGAAACTCAGCAAAGCAGGATGTGAGGAAACATTTGAATTATTCACCATCCTGACGCTGGTTACAGCTGAGATAAAGGCTCAAACGATTAATCACGATTAATCGATTATTGAAATAATCGTCAACTTCCCCCAAATTAACCGAACTTTCAAGGCAAACAAAAGTAACTTTGGGTGCGTTCAGACTGCAGCCCGAAGTGACCCAATTCCGATTTTTTGGCAATTCCGATTTTTTTTCCCGGGCTGTTCACACTGCCAGTAAATGGACCTGTATGTGTTCTGCAGTGTGAACGGGCAAACGATCTGAAAGTGTCCCGCATGCGCAGTAGAGGGCGCCATAGCGTCAGGGTTCTCAGTGTTCGACCGCCATAAAAAGAAGAAGAATTCAGTGTTTGAGGAAGTAAACATGGAGGCTAACGGTGGAGCTTAGCTTATATATTTGAAGTTGTTGTCCAACCGGAGCAACATATTAACTTAATCATCATATAGTCTGTCATGGTTGTTGCTTTTCTTCCCACTTGTGTATCAGGACACAGAATAGTGAGATTTGTTGAGAATCAGTGACGTTCAGTTGGGATGAATCAGACCTGGACTTTATGGTCGCATTTGAATCGGATACGTATCAGATATGGGTCACATTCTAAAAAGAATCCAACCTGAGCTGTTCACACTGCCATGAAAAGATTGGATACAGGTCACATTACGTCACAAAAATTGGAATTGGGTCACTTCAGGCTGCAGTGAGAACGCAGCCATAGACTGTCAGGATGTGAAAACTAAAAGAGCGCCACCTATCCCTCTGATGAAGATATCACTACTTCAACACTGCTTCAGGAAATCAAGAATTTATTTATTTTGATCAAATCTGTTTATGAAAATCAAGAAACAATAAATAAAAGCTATAAATAAAAAAGGCAGAAGTAGAAATTTGAGTTATTTTTCTACTTAAATGTATGACAAAAATTATATTTTCACTTAAAATCATTATAATCTCATATCTGGCTCAATTCTGATAAATTCTCCAATATTTGATCATATTGCTGCAATCAATAAGCAAAAAGCACCACAGAACCGTCTGGGAAGCTGATCTATACCCACATATCTATTTTTAATCAGCTTACCGTGAGCCAAATGTGGAGCCACAGCAAACAGGAGGGTGAGCGCAACAGATGAACTCACGGGGTCCCATCTGTGTTTGCTGAACCCAGATGCTGGTTCCCAGCACTCCCAGTCACAGCGTCGTACTTGTTAAGATTTATGTCTTTGAAACGGAGGCATTTTCCTGCTTTACAACGGAATCTCTACTTCATTCAGGCCTGTAGGTATTTATAACCGAGGCAGTAAATTAACACTGAACGGTTATTTCATGTCTCGTCAAACTGTTTCATCCTGTAACAAAATTTTGTTTTAATAAATCACAATATCAGTTTCTATTTGGATTTAGAGGAATTAGTCAAATCAAAGGACATAATCCCGACTTTTCTTCTGTTTGTTGTTTGACATTTTATTAGATCCAATAAATTTCTTCCAAAACACTCAGAAATTTAGAGATTAATCTCATAAATTTCAAAAAGTCAAACACTTGCAATTTTTTTTCAGGTAAATATGTGAAATTAATCTAGTTTTTTCTTGAAAATTTCTGACTTTTGGAAATCAGAAATTTCCATGTTTTTTCTAAAAAATGTCTGAACTTTATCTAAAACGTAACTCATTTTTTCCAGCTGCAATGGCTCTGCTATCCAGTTGTACTTTTTTTCTACCGCTAAATTAACACACAGACTTTGTGCTACCCACTGGGGGAAAATTAAACTGTTGAAAGCAAAAGTGTGTTAAGGTTTGAATCTGATTTGATAAATTACAAATTTGTGTATTTCTACATTAATTTTATTCTGTGTTCTTGCAGGAATGTCTATATTTGTTAATAATCATTTACCTTCTTCCTACATAAAGATCCCAGTTCTCTGTTCTCCTCTTTAATTATTGTAATATTAATTGAATACAAGAGAAAAAACTGCAGTCTAACCTAAAATATATTGTAAACCACAGAAAAAGAATGTAAAAGTTATCAAAATGCTAATCTTGCTATTTTTTAGCCTAACTTTCTTCACCAAATGTTATATTTACTTCATTTTAATTCAGACTTGAAGCGTGTTTTTCATTGCTTTGGCATGATGTGAAGCCTCAGAATGTAAATGAATTATTAGTGTGTATATCTGATTAACAGGGAGTAGTCTGACCTTGTAAAGTTTACGGCCTTGGAGATTCCTGCCAAGGCAGTAATAATAACATCTGCAGTTCAAATGTGACACGGAGCGTAAAAATGCTTTTAGTGGCCAGAATAACTAGAGGAAAACTAAATAAATTCAGCTAAAGGAGGAATTTAATGTCGTTTTCTAGAGTCCATGAAGAGAAACTGTCCTCTGATCTGGGGTGAGATTGGCGAATGTGGATGGTTTCTCCTACTTTTTCCACCCAAAATGGTTAATTGTTGATTTGGGGGGGGGATAAACGGGGTTTACATGAAAACTTTTAAGATATTTTAATGAAGTAGTTACAATTTTGCTAGTAAAGTCTCCCAAAACCCTGTTCTAAGATCTTCAGAACCACTTAACAGAGTCAGATGAATATTAATATACATTTCAAACCTTAGAAGTATCATTTTAATCATGTACAAATCTTTCTCTTTGTTTTTAAGAACATTTACAGTTCCATGTTATACAATAATTTCTTTCTGGAAACAAAAAGGTTTAAATAAATCATAAAGATAAAAATTTATGACATTAAATTATAGGATTCCCATTGTATCGTCTTTAGAAATGGTAATAGTAATAACTGCAGTCATTTTAGATAAAATGTCATGTCTTCCATCAACCATAATGGGGAAACATCATATCCCTAACTCCAACATTGCCGTACAGCCAGGAGAATCAAAAAGGAGTGGCAAAGGCAAATGAAGTGGATTAGCACTGCTTGCCAATGACTAATTGTGTCAAAGATGAAGAAGATGACAGGAAGTAGAAAGAGTGTGGTGGTATGATTTTAATTGTTTATTTAATGGAAACAGTTAATTTGCAAAATTGTCTTTTATTTGACCAGAAGTTTCCTCAGTCCCAGAAGCCTCAGTCAGATTGACTGCAACCAGAGATCTGTCCCACCAACAGCAACTCTCTGAAGATACATGGTTCATATGAGTTATTACTCGTTTTGATTAGGGCCCAAAGTTGCAACATCTGTTACATTTTCAGCTGCTGTGGTTCTCTTTCTCACTGCATTTTGTCAAATGAATCAAAGCCTTTGAGCAAACTGTTCCCCTCCTCGCCTGTGGGGGCGCTGCACCAAGAACCTCTGGTCCACTTGGCATTCACATATACATTCAAACTACACCAGAATTCACTTTAACCAAACCAAATCGAGGTTTGTAGACAAACAAGAGTTTCACTTTTTTGATTTGTTTAGTTATTCACGCCTCCCCAACTGAACCAGATTTTCCAGACAAATGGACTGGAGCTGGATTAAAGTGGACTAAACAGAGCTGGTGTGAATGCACCTTAAATTTCTCTGGGTGATAATTACCAAAAGCAATAATGTGAACTGTAGCATAAATCTAGAGGAACTGAAATCGATGCTAAAGTGAGATAAGGCGGTTTTCCCTCCACACTGCACAGAGTCTCATTTACACAAGACGTTTCATTTTTAAATATGAATCCACTCCTCCTGAAACAACACAGATCTATTATTCAAAGCTTGGTGGCATTTCAGAACAAGGAACAGGCTTTACTCATGTAAGAAGAGCTGTCAGTAAGCAGGCACTGATGCAAGTTTGGTGTTGGAGGTTTGAAACGTGTAAAACTCCAGGTTCGGTTGCCTTGTCAGACACCTTAGCAGGAAGTGAGCGAGAACTGAAGCAAACCTTCAGCTCATCCATTTTACATCAGTGGAAAGCTGCAAGCAGAGCCCAACTCCTGCAAGTTCAGAGGAAACTCAGCAAAGCAGGATGTGAGGAAACATTTGAATTATTCACCATCCTGACGCTGGTTACAGCTGAGATAAAGGCTCAAACGATTAATCACGATTAATCGATTATTGAAATAATCGTCAACTTCCCCCAAATTAACCGAACTTTCAAGGCAAACAAAAGTAACTTTGGGTGCGTTCAGACTGCAGCCCGAAGTGACCCAATTCCGATTTTTTGGCAATTCCGATTTTTTTTCCCGGGCTGTTCACACTGCCAGTAAATGGACCTGTATGTGTTCTGCAGTGTGAACGGGCAAACGATCTGAAAGTGTCCCGCATGCGCAGTAGAGGGCGCAATAGCGTCAGCGTTCTGCCAACCGCCATAAAAAGAAGAAGAGCTCAGAGTTTGAATAAGTAAACATGGAGGCTAACGGTGGAGCTCAGCTTACATATTTGAAGTTGTTGTTCAACCAGAGCAACATATTAACAACTTAATCCTCATATAGTCCATCATGGTTGTTGTTTTTCTTCCCACTTGCGTATCAGGACTCAGAATAGTGAGATTTGTTGAGAATCAGTGACGTTCAGTTCAGATGAATGAGACCTGGACGTTATGGTCACATTTGAATCGGATACGCATCGGATATGGGTCACATTCTAAAAGAATCCGACCTGAGCTGTTCACACTGCCATGAAAAGATCGGATACAGGTCGCATTACGCCAAAAAAATCGGAATTGAGTCACTTCAGGCTGCAGTCTGAACGCAGCCTTAGAGGAAAAAGTCACTTTTTGATTTTTTTTTTTCCATTAAATGAGAGCAAAAAAATTTATAAAAATCTTGCATGAAAAAAATTAAAGCCCTTTATTTACGTTTTGTCACATTATCTAAAATCAATCTGAATAGTGAGTAGTTTTTTTTAAGACAATCTACAGTCGCCCGATTTCACTTCAGTTGGCTGAAGAGGATTTAGGCTGGATTAATCGATTAATAACCAATTAATTGTCAACTGGAGTGACTCAAGAAAAAACCATTTGGTGAAAAAAACCAACCTATTCAGAGAACCAATTAAGCCACAAATGTTTAAAAATTATATACATTTTGTGTTCAAAATTGAAAAATACCATCTGTAAACACTCCTTTAGATTTGTTAAAGGAATGCTGCGTTGTTGTATACGAGGCAATAAAAAAATTTTATTTTCTTATTTCAAAGTAGAATTTATTTGTTTTTTGCATCCTAATGCAATTTTAATGTTATATAAAAAAGGTTAAAGTGGTTAAATGAAAAATCTGTGGAATCAGCCTATTTTTTTTATCCAATCATTCGATTTCTCAGCAGAGGAGTCTATTACTAAAACAACTGTTAGTTGCAGCTAAGCCTGTCACAATAACCAATTATTCAAATAATCACATAATAAAGTAAATGGAGCTCAATAATTTCCATTTTGATTATTAATATTTGTAAGGGCAAATTTGTTTACAGACTTCAGAATCAATTTTGTGGTTTTGGTTGTAAGCGGGTTTTCTCTTTCCTCAAGTTATTTAAAATATCTTCCTGTTCCAGTTACAAAATTAGAGTTTATTGGTCTTTAGAAAGGGTGAACTTATATTGTTATGCTATTATCAATATATTACTTGAAAATGGTCTCAAAACAACAATATTATTATTTATCGCTTCAATTACTGGGACAATTTATCGTCTAGCAAAATTTTGTTATCGTTACAGTCCGAGTTGAGATTATTGGATTGAATTTAAACTGTTTCTTGGGGACCACTCAACAATGAGAAACTACAAAGATCAGATCTATTGTTATATTTTCTTTCCATCCGCCTCGCTGTATATAGACGTTTTCCCAGCAGCTGTTCATACGTGTGTGTGTGCAGCTGTTGCTCTGCACGCTCAGTGATTTCCCAGCTGCACACACTCCTTTGAAATTCCTACCTCCAAGCAGAAACGTCCGAAACGGTTCCGACCGACAAGCAGTAAAAAAACCCCGGGTGTTCATGTAGATCTGAACCAACCCAGATCTCACACCATGAAACCGCGTAGCATCAAATTAAACCCAGAGCTAACAGCTGGGAAACTTCATGGATGCTAGCTGTGCTTCAGGGTGTGATTCATGCCAGAACCACAGAAGGAGGACCAGCAGAAATCACACCTTCACTGAAGGTCCGCAAAACGTTACAACGATTTAGGCCAGTCTTATCAATGACCCATAGACTTTGACCTTAACTGAAAGCCTAGTTCTGATTCACCAAAAGAAAATCAATTATCATTTATGTTACGTATATCTACAGAAAAAGAAAAAATGTCCATCTTAATTTCAGAGTTTTTGTCCAGTTCTGGATTAATTGCTGCTTTCAGGGTGTTATTCTTTCAGCAAATGGCATTAGAGTCGTTATTTTCCACCTTATTATTTGATTACTAAATTAGTTAACTTTTTCAACCCTAAAAAAATACATATATAGTATGTATATTTGAATAACTACAAAATTTAAGTTAAAGACAGCTATAAATAAGGTTTAAGGTTTGAGTCCTTGTCAAATGGCGGTTTGACTAAAGAAGTTTTTAATGTTGAAGTTTTTAATTTTTTTTTAAATTTTTTATTTCTCTTTCTCACTATTTATTCAATGTCACATGCTGTTTTTATTTTAATTATGTAAAGCACCTTGTAATGCCTTGCTGCTGAAATATGCTATACAAATAAATTTTGATTGATTAATATTTTAGGGTTGAATTAATTTTGTAATTAATTAGATATCAATAATATATATATATATATATATATATTATATATATCATATTATTATATATATAAAATATATATATATTATATATATATATATATATATATATTATATATTAGGGCTGTATAATAATATTGATATCGCGATATATATCAATATTTTCTTTCCTAGAAAAAAATCGATATTCATCTTCAAGTATCGTAACGTCCAACTGTCACCTTGTTCACTCCCTGCTTGCTTCACCAGGTCATCAGGCTTAGAGTGATTCCTTCAGATGTTCAGGTTAAAAAGGTATCAAACTATTCAGAGCAGGAACTTGGTTCACTTTATTTACTTTACTAATGCATGTCAGCTACAATTTGGACTGTTTCAACTAAAAGAAACAATTTTTCTCTCCACTTCTTTGATTAATTTTGTCCAGCTGTCCACTTTAAGTCTGTGTCCAACCAGAGCCACGTATTGTGTAGTTGGAGCTTTTAATCAGTTTTCAGTTAAATTAATTCAATCCAACTTAATAACAGTCACAAAATGTCACCTAAATCACTCTGTCCCTCTGAAATCTTTCAGAAAATCGCAAAAGTGTATTAAATTGTATCGTTTGCTGAATATCGCAATATATATCGCATTGTGGGCAGAATATTGTGTATAGTATTGTGAGATTATTGTATCACTACAGCCCTTATATATATATATATATATCATAGATAGAAATGTATATTTATCAATTTCTAAATATATTATATTGATGTGTGCTTATTTGTTTTGATTTGTAAACATATTGTACAATCTCAGTTATAGTCGACTCACGGACATGTTTTTTATTAATTTATTTATTTATTATCACTACTTTGTCGGCACAATGTCGGGAAAAACTTTATGTGGCCTACAATGACAGCATGAGGTTCCTACTGCCTAGATGGAGCAGTGCTGGCCATGTTTGGACATAATGATGTTCCCACATGTGCAGCTGTGCTCAGGAATCTCATGTGTAGATTTTCTGTGTCATGCAATAATATAATTGCAATTTTAGTAAATCCTGTTTTTAGTACAGTGAGATTTTTCTCAAGATTGTGGAAACATTGGTGTCATCATTTATTTGTGACTCAGTGAATATCTTATTTTTTTTACTCTTGACCTTTTAGTGTCTGGAATAAAGATTGATTGATTGCCAATGAGCTTTAATAGCGTCTGAACTCGTCCACTGGCACCACCTCTGCACTGTCACGGTGTTATTTATCAGGAGGTGGAGCTTCATCGGGTCAACGAACAAAAACCGGTTCGGATGGTTTGTCCCAGTGAAACCAGACAGAGAATCATAGGCATTCCCTCCAATCAACTCAGCCAATCAATGATCAATGGACCAACAGAGGAGCGACACGTGGTGCGCATACCTGAGCAAATCTCTTCCGCTTCAAACTAAAAAAAAACAAAAAAAAAAACAACTCCCACACATCCCAGCAGATAAAACCCAATATTACAGCGGATGTAGAGTAACACAAACACAGATAAATAGTCATATTTAACTTCATCTTCATCACCGGTTAGTTTCTCAGCTTCCTGTGAACCACAGGAACCAGCAAACCTCGTGGCTCGCCTCATGCTAACGCTAACCTTCACCAACAACAGCTAAACCAGCTAACGCTAGCTAGCATACGACCGCCGGGGAAACAACCCGGTGTCCGCGGGGAACAGCGACTCATTTACGGCCCTCTGTTTCGCTCCAAATGTGCCTAACGGAGCTCCGTGACTCCGGCTACCAGAGTCCATGTTGGGGGAGTGAATGAAAACAAACGCTTTACCTCACTCGAGTGCCGTGTGCATCTCCTCTCCGCTCGGTACCAAAAAAATCCTGCGCAGGGTTTACGTTCGGGAACTACAGCTCAGCCTATTCACGAACAGCACTTACGCTGTTTCCGAGAAGGCTGGCGGCAGTGCGCCGTTAGGCTGCGCAGTCTTCGCAGAGGTAGAAACTCTCTTCCGCATGACGGCCTGACGTCACGTGATTGAAATGAGGAAGTGGAGTTCAAACTAGAGTAGCGTTACAGGAGGAAATAAAAGTACATTTAAAATGGACAAGTCGTGTCACTTCGACGGCGTTTTAGGGTCATTGTACATATACATTTTCTTTAAAAATCTTGGAAATTTATGAGTTTCAAAAGTAGAACATTTTCGACTTTTTTTCCAGAAAATTTTCTGAGATTTAATCTCAAAATGTGGCAGGGTTTTTTTTTTTTGGCAGAAATGTACTGCCAAAAAATAACCCTAGTAGGCCATCATCATATTGATAATGTAATTTGACAAAACTTAGGTTTAGTTTTGTGTTTCTAATCTTTATTTTTGCTTTCCTTAATCCTCAACACACAATCATATGTTCATCTTTGTAATTTGTTGTGCATATTTTGTATAAATGAATAAAAAATATTGAAGTTCCGAGCACAGCAAAACAAACATATAAATTGGTTTTATTAAAAATATAGTTATTTACACTGATGATAAATTTTTGTTCAACTGCTCAGCCATTTCACCTTGACTATTTTAATCCTCCTGTATGCTTACAAAAAATAATCAGAAATATAAGAAAAAGTTGTTTTAGGTTAACTACAATAATAGTTAAGATAAATTCTTGGTCAGATTTGTTTTTTAGTTCAGGTATTTCATGTTTCAAATTCCAAAATAACTTATTGATTCCAAAGTAAAATTAAATGTTGTTGTGCCTCAAATTATTCAAGAGTCTCCTGTAGCAGTCTGTGTTACAGCAAACGTGGATAAGCCTCTGACTGAAAACACTGTTTTTCATAAAGAGGATACTTGGGGTTGTCTATAATCTTTTTGATTTTATGTAAAATCCCTTGTTCCATCATCTCCAACTGAATTTCCAATAAATCATCCTGAGCAAGCCTATAGTGACAGTGGAGAGGAAAAACTACATTTTAACAGGAATAACCAAGCGTTATAAGGTGCTGTATACACAGCAAGGCTGAAACCGAAGAGGAAAAAACATGTTGTGGCTAAGGTGTGTCAAGTGTTGAGTAAAGGTGTTTAAAGCCTCTAAAACCTGTTGCCAAATCTTTAAATATGTGTTACATTTAGATAATAATAGTAGGAAGTGAGTAATACCAGCCACTGAAAACAAACAGGTGACATAATCAGCAGTGGGATTCAGTAAATCAAACAGTGGAAGGACAAATAGCATCATGTTGAGGGCATGTGTTCATTCCAAACAGGAAACTGAGTTTGATTTTGTATCATAAATAGCTGGTGTGAACCGTTAGGATGTTTTCACACCTGATAGTCTGGTAGATTTGGTTCAATTTGGAGCCAAAATTGCAACATTTGTTCCATTTCCAGCTGCTGTGGTTCTCTTTCTCACTGCACTGAGTCAAAAGAGCCAAACCATTTGTGCAACCTGTTCCCCTCCTCGCCTGTGGGGGCGCTGCAACATGAACCGCTAAAGCAGTGGTCCCCAAACTACGGCCCTCCACATTTGGTCCAGCCCCCTGAACAATACCAGAGAGCATTCAGATTTTTATTGGTATACCGCATTTTCCTGACTATAAGCCGCTTATATGTGGATTTTCCTTCACAGGGGGATCTTTAGCAGGAAGTGAATCACTGGAAGTCAAAATTGGAAATAAAAGAAGAAAGTGAGGAATTGAAATTTGAGAATGTTGTTGATCAGTTAAATAGCATCGAGGGGAAAAAGAAGATTTTTCGGGGTTTTTTTTTTAAAATACTGGGATCATTATGACAATTTGAGGTATACATATTAGGATCCAGTAGATGGCAGTAGTGCAACAATAATGGATGCTATGCTAGTAACAACACAAAGGATCAGCACTTTAACTGTTACAGTTACGTTCAGAAACTACCGTAATACAGTTAAATCTAAACTTGGCAACTTTTTCTTTTTCAACCTAATAAATGTGATATTGACCTGTTATGACTCAGATGTTGGGTGTCCACCCCTCTGCTGCTGCTGCATCGCTGTGGAAAACCTGGAGCGGCAGAGATACCTGAGGCTTATATGTGGATGTTTACTGGTTTTTAAAAAAAAAAACTTTGGGGTTGTGGCTTATAGTCCGGTGCGGCTCATAGTTAGAAAAATACAGACTATAATCCTTCCTGGATTTTTTCTGTGAAGAACCCAGAGAGGGTTATTTGGTTATTATTTATTTCATTAATAGTGTTATCATTTATTTCCTGACTTTTGTTCTATGAAGAACCCAGAGAGAGTTATTTAATTGTGCTTTCTGGAAAACAATACATTTAGGCTCTCCTGCAATCGTCACAATTTTTCTGTTACAAACTGACTCCGGCCCCCACCAGAGAAGGGAAACGTTATGTGGCCCTCACAGGAAAAGGTTTGGGGACCCCTGCACTAAAGGAAACAACATGAAAACCTCAGAAGAAGACATCTTCATCACAAAATGTAAACAAAAATGGAGTGGATCAGATTTCAGTGGTTAAAGCATTTTTGCCGCTACTGCTAAACTAGCATGTTAGCTTTGTTTGTATTTACCCAGAATGCATTGTAGTCAGCTTCCCGCTTTTTGAGCAATCTCCAGTTTGTTTGGCAGTTCACTTCAACCTAGAACGAGGTTTGTTGGCAGACCAGAGTTCACTTTTTCAGTCAGAAAAGTCTGATTACTCATTCACGCCTCCACCAATGAACTGAACTTTCTAGACAAACGGACTGGAGCTGGTGGGAATGAGCTGGAAGCAGACAGCGCAGCTCATTCTGGGTAATTACAACCAAAACAGACGCAACAGCTTGGTGCTAGCAACAGAAATGGCTCGTGGTCTTTTACCAAGACCACAAGCCTAATCCTTAGCTGAGGCTAATCCTTAGCTGAGGCTGAGGATTAGCCTCAGCTAAAAGCTGAGGCTAATCCATTTTTGTTCAAATTTTATGAAGAAGGAAGTGTGTTTTGCAGTGTTTCTTGGTGTAGCGCCCCCACAGGCGAGCAGAGGAACAGGTTGCTCAAAGGATTTGGTTGATTTGACTCAGTGCAGCTGAAAATGTCACAAATGTTGCAGTTTTGGTCCCAAATCGAACCACATCTACTGGACTCTCAGGTGTGAAATCAGCCTTAAGCCCCTCCTGAAGTGTAAAAAAAAGGAAAATATTCCTACTTGTAACTGTCACTGCTTTTATAATACATCTCCTGTTTCTTCTTCACATTTTCAGTAATGGTTCTTTCAGTGGGCGTCTGAACTTTTAGCAGAGTGTCAGAGCAATCAGTAATTTCACCCCCAATGCTCCCAGGGATCCATCGAGACGATCTGCTCTGAAACTTTGTGTCTGAATGAATTATGTGTTATGGTTCAGAGAGGAGCTGACCTTCACCGAGAGAGTGTGTGTGTGTGTGTGTGTGTGTGTGTGTGTGTGTGTGTGTGTGTGTGTGTGAAGCAGTGGGACACCAGGAGACCAAACACTGAGCTAATTTCTGTCCAGCTGGGCCTCCTTCCCACCTCCTCCCGTCACGTTTCTCCCGATCTCAGGGAGATTAATACCAAGTGATTGGCAGCCATGTTCTCACTCAGCGCTCCAGTCATGATGCCCCAGGGTTCCTGCCAGCCGTAAAGCAATGCTGAAAGTGCCACTGTGGCTTTTACTGTCATTTAGGCGGTATCCTGCCTCAGCAGACAGACGATGAACTGCGCCAATGACCGCTTTGAGTTATGAGCCACACTCAGGCCTGGCCATATATACACAGGGAGCCATTTCCTGCTAGAGTGGCTCTTGTAGAGATTACAGATGTAATATTTCCTACTCTGCAACCAAAGCAGTTATGGTCTGGTGAAGCTTTCACCAATTATTATGCTACAATATTTATTCCTGCCTTTTTAAAATCACATAATTTGTAATTAAGCGCAAATTTTTAACAAGAATAACAATTGGAAGTATTAATTTAGCGCAGGAGATGTGGATACAAGAACCAAACATGGGAGAGAAAAAAACCCCACTAACCACTGCCATTCAATATGGCTGCAACGGAAGTAATGGACCATTTATTTTTGCCAATTTTTTATCATGTATGAAAACATTTAGTGTCACATCACACATAATTAGACCATTAAAAAAACTATAATTTTTTTATCTTAAATTTATTTTTGTTGGTGTACAATTTTTCAAGACAGACTTCATGGTTGTCCTGGAATTAGATTAATGTGTTTGGTGTCAAATCAGACATATTTACACATATTTTGAACCGTATACTGAAACAAGTGAAATGACTTTTAAAAATGTAGCTAATTTATTAGAATTAATTAAGTAAATATATTAAGTATTTCTATATAAATAAATTTGACATTGTTGTCGTGTTAAGCCAGTGGTTTCCAAACATTTTCTGCCCCCCATGGATTACAAATAGCTGTCTGGTTGAACGGCGTTTGTGATGGGGGGAGGGGGGGATTCTCAGAGACTCCCTGTCTCTACGAATGAGCGGGTTGGGGGGAAATCAACTTCTTTTGGGGGCAAAATGAATCAGTACATAACTGAGCATAGACAATAACATCGGTAGCCTACAGGCTACTTGTTAAGCTTAAGGTGCTGTATTGATATTAGCTAGTCATCTTTTAGCTAACATTACATGCATCCAGCAGCTTTACTCAACTCAGTCGGTTAGTTTGGGTGAAAAACTGTGTTTGGGTTTTGCTGGTTTGCTGCCATGACTCTAACACACCTGTGTAGCTCCACACAGCATCAGGTCTCCTTCACTGCTGCACAGGTGTAAACGCAGCGCGAATGTCGTAGCGGCCATGTTGCGTTGAAAAAGCAGGATACCACATGTTAACGGATTAAACAGTTTTAACTGCTGATAAAGTGACAGAGGGACACAGATATGGGAAGAGCAGAAGCCCCTACTGTATCAAATTGACAGAGGAATAAGAGAGTTGGTCATTCTAAGGTAAAAACCCAGCGTTCATGTTTTTGTTTTTTTTGTTGTTTTTTTCCCCATCCATCCAGACGGCGCCCCCCTCCTAACCCCCTGCAATGGCACGGCGCCCTCCCTAGGGGGCGCGCCCCACAGTTTGAGAACCTCTGTGTTAAACAAATGTTTGGCAAGTTAGGGTTTTTGTAATGTTTGTAAAGTTTGGCAAACTGGTGACCATTTTCAAAATGGCCTTCATGGTTGTAATTGAGAATGCATATTTGTAGTAAGAACAGGTACAGCCAGCCAACAAGAGTCACTTCAGGCTGTGTTCACACTGCAGCCTGAAGTGACCCAATTCCGATGTTTCTGACGTAATGCGACCTGTATCCGATCTTTTCATGGCAGTGTGAACAGCTCAGGTCGGATTCTTTTAGAATGTGACCCATATCCGATACGTATCCGATTCAAATGCGACCATAACGTCCAGGTCTCATTCATCCGAAATGAACGTCACTGATTCTCAACAAATCTCACTATTCTGAGTCCTGATACGCAAGTGGGAAGAAAAACAACAACCATGATGGACTATATGAGGATTAAGTTGTTAATATGTTGCTCCGGTTGGACAACAACTTCAAATATGTAGCTAAGCTCCACCGTTAGCCTCCATGTTTACTTCCACTGAGCTCTTCTTCTTCTATGGTGGCTGGCAGATCACTGAGAACGCTGACGCTATGGCGCCCTCTACTGCGCATGCGGGACACTTTCAGGTCGTTTACCCGTTCAGACTGCAGATCACATACAGGTCCATTTACTGGCAGTGTGAACGGACCGGGAAAAAAATCGGAATTGCCAAAAAAATCGGAATTGGGTCACTATCACTAAACTTCTAAACACATAAAATAGCAGAATAAGCTAATTCTAATCGGTACAATGGCTGTTGCTCATTCTGTAAAATGCTACATATTATTGCTTTAAAGTTGTATAAATATGATTATCAAATTCAAATAAATATGATGTGACATGAAGTTCATCCAAACTGTTAAAATAAGTGACATTTTATGTAAATAATTACTTTAAAATTAGTGGAAACTAACACTAAACATAAAAACACCTGTTACCTATTATCACTTTAAAACATGAATAAAAGTGGTAACCAAAGTCAAAAACATATAGTGGGACATAAAGTTAACCCAAGTTGTGAAAATTAGTAACAATTTATGCCAATAATTAGTTTAAAAGGCTTAAAAACAGCAGCCATTTTGTGAAATGGTTGTCATCCTGAAAACTAAGCGGCTAAAGGGAAATATAAGGGGTGACCATGCTAACTTTTATGCTTGTTTTCACATTTGACAGATTTTAACAGCACTTTGCTGCACTGATGGCAACCTGATGCTTTATGATCCTTCAATGGTTGGAGACACGAGAGGAAACAGTTTTATTTCACTTTCCTTCCTAATTAGGAAGCCACATTACACGAGTCGGAGTGTCCTCATCCATCCTGAATGGGTGCTTCTGCTGGAGGAAATGGGCATCAGGGATTTGTAATCTGGAACTTGTGTGTCGTTGTTCATGTTCCTGGCGCACAGTTTGCTGAGACACAGCAGTTCTGGCACAACACCGACGCCGTGGCCTGGAGGGCGGCCAAAGACAGACAGAAGAAAAGGGACAAAGGGAGGACAGGGAGAAATCCAGCATGCAAGAAGTTTTAAATATCGGCTCATTAGCCACCTGTAGACCTCTGTAATGAGCACTCATGGATTTTGCATTCCATTTAATCGGGTGGAGCTTGTTGTATAAAAAAACGAGCAAAAGAAAAGCTTGTTTTCCTCTCAGGTGTGTTGTACCTGCCAAAGCTGTAATACACACAACACACACACACACACACACACACACACCAGCCAACACCGACGCATTTCAGCTCACACACCTGATCAATGTGAGCAGCAGGGAGCGTCCGGGTGCTATAACGTGTTTCTGTGTGGAAATGAACAGTGAAAAACTTTTACTGCAGCATTGGCTGAGATGAAGTACGTAGTTCCCACCAATCTGAACCAGAAGTGAGCCGCACCACTGAACCGCCATCTTGGTAGGCAAGATGAACCATGGCAAAATGGAAGAATATTGACACTTTTCACCAATGAGGTACTGAAAGATACGCCAACAAAACCCAAATGAGACAAAGAATGTGGCTTGTTTTTTGTTGTCATAGCAACTCCATAGCAACTGTGATGACAGTTAGCTACAGATACCTAGCAAGATGGCTGCCAGCTAGAAATCAGACAAGAACTAGGAAAGATCACAGAATTCTAAGAATTTTCATAGGATGTCGTCACTAGGTGATACTTTGACTGTATTTTCAAATTCAAAAGTACTTTATTGATGCCAAAAAGAAATTAATTGTTGTTGTTCTTTATTTTATAAAGAATCTCTTTTTGCCTCTTTAACTCCAGATGTTCCACAGTCGTCCCCGGAACAGAACCAGCCTTCTCCATCAGGCTGTTGAGCCTTTTTAGGTCCCTGACTGTCTGGTAGACTTTGGTTGTATTTACCCAGAATGCCCTGCGCTGTAGTCCACTTCCTACCTTTGGAGTTTCTCTGGTCCACCTGTCGTTCACATGTGCATTTTAACCGAACCAGAGTTCACTTCAATCAAACATTTCAATCTAGATGGACCTGTTTGGTTTTTTGGTCGTTTGGCATTCATACCTCCCCAAACGAACTGGTCTTTCAAGGCAAATGGACTGGAGTTGGACTAAAGCGAATCAAACATGGCTGATGTGAATAAACCCTTAGATACTTTTTCCGGAATAAAACAATAAGCTATCGACATTCTGACTCTAATTTCTATTGTTTTTAAATCCAAACTTGGGGAAAACTCAAGTCAGAGCATCAGGAAATTTCAGCATCACATGAGATTTTTATGAGAGACTATGCAGAAATTTTGCTGCTGTTCAGCCTCCAGGTGAATGTGTTGCTATCAGATCGCTAACGGCAGCAAACGCAGCAGAGTCCTTCCTCTGAGGAGTCTCTCTGTCCTCCAGGTACAAAACCAACGTGAATATCTGCATCATGATTCTCTGCTTTGTGACGGACTGGTGATCTGTCCAGTCGAGACTTGGCCCACTGTTCCCAGTAAGACAGGAATCCTTTTCAGTCGTGACATTTCCTAAATCCAGCTCCAGGGCAGCGTCTCTCACTTCTGAAGGCTGAGAAAAATAATAAAATAAAAGCAACATGTTCAAAGCTTCCTGCAGAGAAGAATCATTTTAAAGCGTCTCAATCTTTCAAAGTAAAATATAATTCACTTTTAACGATAGAAATGAGATGAACTAGAGCCATTATACAGACTGTTGTACATAAATGTGATGCTAAAAGATAAAATACTCAGATCCTGATGGAGATTTTCATAGAAGCAGGAAATAGATTAATACTTTAGTCAGAGGAGCATTTCAGTGCTGCTGCTTTGCAGTAATTATTTTATTTATTTATTTACTCAATCATCAAATTATATAACCTGACTGAAAAGGTGCAAATTAATATTTATGTCTAATCTACTCATCAAATTAAACTAAATTATCCCTTCACAAATCATTACAAAATGGAAAAAAGCCAAACTATAACAGAAACATTGAATTTTAAAAAAATCTAAAACCAAAAGAGAAACAACACAGTTATTTAACCATCAAATAAAATTCAGTATTATTGACTTTAATCTCAGAATACTTATTATATAATGCCTGAAATATGGGATTAATTTTAAATTTGTGCTTATAAGAAGTCAGAAATGTGGGATTAAAGTAAAAATTCAGATTGGAAAAAGTCAGAATTCTGAAATTAAAGTAAGAAAAACTGGATTAAAGTAAAAAATTTCTGATAATAAAATGTCAGAATTCTGAAAAAAGTCAATTATTTCTTTTCAGTGGCCCTAATCTTCTTAGTTACCAGATTTCTCTTTAAAAAGCAAAAAATTAAAATCCCTGGGCCTGTTCTATGAACAGCTGTGCTGCAGTGAGTTTTCCTCTGCTCAGTAAATAATGTGTGAACCAGGAAACCTTCATAAACTCCATAAACTCCATAAACTCCATAAACTCTGGCACTTGAAAACGTTTCTGACACCCGGCTGGTTTTTCTGCTGACGCAGCAGAATTTGGACACCTGGCTCTTCAGCAGAGATCAGAGAGAAACATGAACGAGATTCTCCTCAGATTCAAGATTCTTTGTCTCTTATTCTTTTACTTTAACTTTTTTTATTTGCTCAGCCAAACGTGAGATTATAATCTCAACTGCTTTTTTATCAGAGCTTCACAGAAACTGCAGAAAATCTTAATTTGAAAAACTTTTGCTTTCTTTCATATCTCTGCCAGTGAAAGGAGGACAGATGGTGTTTTACAAGCCATAACAGAAAATAAAGCTGACAGGCTTAATTCTCACGCTGCAGTTATCTGCGTCCTTTATTCTGCTGAAGAACAGCGAAACAACGCTCTCGCCTTTCTCTCCAATTCCTCTGTGTTTTCCAGACAGCCTGCAGCTCGGCTTCGCTTTCACATGTATACAGATTTTATTACGCTTCCCAATCATTATCATAATTTTATGAGTTTTCTGTCACATCCGTTCTGGAAAGCGGTCGTCTGATGACCGAACGGCGGCTCCACGCTGACAACACAAATCTGTTTTGTTTTTTTCTGACGCTGTCACCATCCTTCAGTTTAATTTGAGAGATCACCAGCGTACTTAGCCACAAGCGTCGCTGCAATTATTCAATAAGGCGGCCATGTTTGGTCCTTCAGATGTCACGCAGAAAATAATCTTCTCTTTCAACCGTTCAGCACCTGGGAACCCGCTAACAGGATGGAGAAGAAAAAATGATTTTGACTTTTTACTCTGATGTTAATCTTTACGAAAAAGTCAAAATTCGGAGAAAAAGTCTGAACTCGGTGACTCAAGACTGCAGAAATTCTGATAAAGTCGATTGAAACCAATTTGGTCTGATTTTGTGAATTAAATGACCTCTGGAAACATTTATCAAAACCTTCTAACAGGGCAGGATTATGTAAAGTTGACTTTTTTTGAGCTTTCCATCATGGTATGATGTCATTCTCATCAAAAACATTCCTGATGTGTTGCCTTTATAATCTTGATTTACCAATTAATTTCTATAGCAACTATTCAGCCATGCAAAACGCCTGGTTGGACTTAGCTCCGCCTTCGAAATGCAGCTCCTCCCCCTCTCAGCTCCTTCAGACTAGCCAGCAGCAATTAGCATCTGCTGAGCTTATTATTGGAGCTACTTCTCAGTGAGAAACTTTCCTGGTAGAAACTTTGCGGTGATGACTTCCTGGAGGCGGAGCTTCAGAAAGAGCAGGAATTCTTAAAAAGACAGAGACCCAATTTCAAGGAATTAAATCAGGAAGTAAAATTTATTGTAAGTCATATTTGATATATGTAGCATTTTTTATAACAACTAAAGATAATAGTTGGTTGATTGTGCTATGAAACTGCTGTATGTAAAATATAAAATACTGTCTCTTTAAATGAATAAATTAGCAGTACAGGTGGAGGACTGCAGTTTGGTTGCTTCGTGCCTCAAGCAGACAGAGAATATCCCCCAAAGGAAAATCTCCTCTGAACAGAAAAAGAGCAAAATCTGCAGAAAAGGACACAGAAGTTGTTTTAAACTCCTCCAGAGTGGAATAGTTTCTCCAGTATTTCTCCAGGCTTGATGACATTTAGATAAGAGGCAAAGGGCTCTCTGTTCGAGTACATAATAAAGTCTGAAACTCAAAGTGAAGGCAGATAAGTTGAAGTTATCTCCTGGAAAAGGTCAAGAGAAGCTCATGCAATTACCAAGTGGATGGAAAAATCTAAAATGCACCAGAATTAAGTCAAGAAAAAAGCCTTCCTACATGCTGCGAGGCAGAGAAACGACTGTAAGAAGAGGACTTGGAACAGAAAGTAATAAATTATAGATAAAGTGCAACAAAATGCTGCTCAGAAATCCTTGTAATTCTTCAATATCACAGCTGCTTAAAAATTCATAGAGACATTTATACTCCATTAATTCAGCTTTACATTAATATTTTTCAGAATATACGACACAGATGAGAAGCATCCAAATGTTTTTATGACTTCTGGGGCAAAATTGTCAAGTTAAAATTAATCGAGGGCAACAAAATTCTTATTTTTTTAATTAAAAATGTGGTTTTATTGTGTTTTGTTTGGCTACAAAAACACTAAACATGCTGTGTTTTCATAAAATAAACCACATTCATCATAATCACATTGATCTGAAAATTAAGGACAAATGCCTCATCAAAAGAAACAAGAAACATCAAAATCTCCTAATATTTTTTTTGTTTGATTGAATTCATTTGACTTTTATCCAATTAGATGAGCAACAGAAACAGGAAATGAGTCTCATTTAACAAAATTTAATGGATAATTGTCTAACATCTTTACAAATTTCACATTTTTAAAGTTTTTGTACTTCCATTTGGGTTGAACTGCTTCTAAAAACAACACAAGTACTTAAAAAAGAAACACCTGGCTGTTTTTTGATAATAAGTTGATGTTTTTTGGTGTCTGGAAAATAAGCTGTTTGAAAAACTTCTGGATTGTTAAGTAACATTCCATCGATACCTAGCAACCACAGCCCGTTACCTAGCAACATCCAATGTATTTGGTCAGTTTTACTGCTGTATGCTGCTGGTAAAGATAAGAGTTTTGTTGTTGACTTTCCATCCAGAAACCACTTACCGTATTCTTGTTGGTTGTACAGGAGGCTCCACTTCTGCTTCTCAAAGATGAATGGTTGTTTAATTGCGTATCTCTTTGCAGCCATTTTCAAATGGGAGTGTAAACGCTGAGTTGGGAGACATGGCCAGCAGAAGGTTATGTGGATTTAAAGTGACAAGAGATTCTAAAACAGTGCAAATCTCATTTCATGGGAAATTGTAACAAACAATGTTTGTATCGTTCAAGGAAGCAAAACACGTCACTTTTAAAGTCACTGGATGTTCCTGGTCCTGTTTGTTATAAAATTAAACCAAACAAATATAAACGTGTAAATGGCAGGTATGAATTTAAAGACGCGGCCATCTTGAATCGTGCTCTGGGGGCCGCATGACATCATTCCAGGGGGCCGTAAACGGCCCCCGGCCCACAGCAGACATCCTGACTGTGACGGAAACAGAGGCGAGTTATTTACAGTCTCTGGTCAGATGATGTCCCTTCAGACCGGCTGGACCACGGCGCTTCTATTTTCTCTGAATGTCTGAATCTGAGACGCTCTGCTGAAAATGTAGATTTTTATATTAGATTTTTTAAAGTAATTTAAATATGCACATGTGACTCTGACTTCACAACATTTGTCATCTCAAGACAGTTATAAAATAAAATAATTTGTTTGTAACTTTATTGTGTTAAAGCAGGATTGGTGAAATGTATTGAATATTTATTATTCATAATGACTTGATTACTTTTGTCTCTTTGTAAGTGAAATAAAGGTTGTTTTATATCTTATAAAAGTTTTTGAAATTGGGGATTTTTTATTGGTGTTTTGACAGAGTTCAGAATATTAAACTTTTAAGTAAATAATTATTTAAGTCAAAAAACTGACTTAGTTATTTGGCTTATTTAATAGTTTCTTTAGTCAAATAAACAAATAATTGACTTATTTTTTATTTTAGACTTACATCAATCATTTAAGTCAATATTTTTTTTACTTAAATTAATTATTGACTTAAAATACTAGTTGATTTTTTTCTTTAAAACAAAAAAAAATGATCCTAACTGAAATAAACTGCCAGTGGAACTAATATTTTTTAATCAATATTAAAGAATAACTGACATAAAAATTGACAATTTCATTAAAATTTTGTGTTTTTACCAAACATGTACATTGTGATCAATAAATAAACAATTTCTCCTGCTGGCTTTGGGTATTAAATGCCAATAAAATGTGATAATTCACAATAATCTTTATTTGTTGTCCACATGATAGATTTTCTATGAACCAGAGCACAGATGGCTGAGTAAACTGTAATCTCCAATCATTTCCATGCTTCTGATTGGTTTTGAACCAGAATCGGTTCCAGAAGTGAACCCAGAGAACAGAAACCTCCTGCGACCCTCGTTGTGTTGCGTTGCGGCCGGTTTGGGCCGGTCGGGATGCATTTCTCCTCTGTGCATATTGTGGAAGCGTTTTAGGCCAACATGAATAAGTTATGAAACACCAAGTAACACCAAGAGCCAGCTTCTGAATATTTCATCCATCCAGTCCTGCAACCCAAAATCTAACAGCAGCAGCGGCTCCAACGTAACAATAAAATAAATAAACTTGTTTCCACTTTAATGATTTAACACCAGACTTTGTTTGTGCAGTTTGACTCTTTAAAGTTGCAACAAAAGTCATCCAATCTTCAACTGGGAAGTAGTTTTGTTTTGTTATTTTATTAACCCAAAATCCACAAACAAGTGGACGAGTTTAAATGCTTCAACACGACTAACAGAAGTGATTTCTCTAGATTTGACATACTTTCAGTGACAACTGTAGTTTGAAAATTATGGTAAGCATCTTTAGTTCACATTTAACCACAGTAGTCGTGTTTCCATTGACAATAAAACTATGAAAATTGGAATTAAAAAATAATGGAAACACAACAACAAAAAAAAACATGGTTTTTGACAAAAAGTTTTAGGATGAGGTGATTTTCTTTGGCTTTATGTTCTCAAACAGGATGTTACTACTGGCAGAAACGACAAAGAAGACGACTGGAAGTGGTAGGAAGGTGATGGCGCTGCATGTTCTTTTAATGACTTACCACATTAAACCTTTTAATGTGTGATTTTATTTGCACGTCTTTATTTAACGTAAACACTACAACTACAAAAATGTGGATGTTTGTTGACATTAGAGTAATACTGACAAAGTTTTGTGCACATTTGTGGTGGAAACTCAGATAATGACCACAAAATTTCACAAACTGGAATTACTGAAATGAATTCGCTTAAAGAAAACACCAATTTTTGAAAAAAAAAAAAAAAAAACAAAGGAAGTTTTGAGGATGAGGTGATTTTTTCAGCCATTTTGAAATGTATTTATTTTATAAAAAATGAAATGGAAATGTTTTTTTCACATCATGAGTCACACAATCAACAACAAGACGTTTACTACTGGCAGAAATGACGAAGAAGACTTTACTGTCATAATATTATGACTTTATTCTGAAACTATTGTGATTATTCTAGCAATATTTTTACTTTATTCTCATATTAGGACTTTATTCTGATATATCTATTTTATAATGTCACTGTATTGTTGTAATATATTGATGATAGAATTACAGGAGTCACTATAATCTGTACATAATATTATATATATATATATATATATATATATATATATATATATGTTATGTAACAGTATAAAGTTTAGACCTTTGCTTTCGCTAGTGCCACAGTGTTTGTGAGACCTTCTTCCGGGTCATGTCATCGTTTTGAGCTCTTAAATCAAACTTTCCTGCAGGAAAACCTGTTGCCTTCCTGGAGGCTGTGATGCTGCAGACGAGCTGCTGTTCTCAGGTCTGACTGCCAAACATGAGCTATGTGCAGCACAAAGAGGAGGGCTCCATTCGCGACCCTCATTAATAGTCGAAAGCGGTGGCACCATCTAATTATGAAGCTCATCCATCAGGCGTAACAAGGACCGTCATCGGTATTTAGTTGGGCATAAAAGCTGCCGCGTTCTGCTTTATATGCTAAGCGAAATGCCACAAAGAGTTTGCGAGTTCCCAATCTCTCCACTAATGGCTTTTCCATAATTTAATGAATGATGAATTACACGGAGCCGGGAACCTTGGAGAGAAAGGGGACGAGCCGAGAGAGACAAACAGAAGTCACCGTCGGTAATTTACTGGGAACTGTTGACCTGCGTGACGGACGGAGGAAGAGCACGAACAGGACAACCATGGCGTCCATCTTTGAAGATTGTAAAAATAAGTTCAAAATAAAAAAATTATCCATGAATATGATTTTGTATGGGTCCAATTATGCATGAACCAAAGTGATAACAAAAATAGAAACAAGCATAACGGTTTCCATGCTCATCTTGCTCACCAGTAGCAACATCAACTGCTATTACAACCATATTTTTAAAATATGGCTACCGGATTTCCTTTACGACTTCGGCAGCCATCTTGAATTTTGTAGTGGCTAACAGAGATTATATTTCAAGACAGTGAACATTCTTGTATCCGCATGTGAAAGACTTTGCTGAAACATTCAGTTATCTGCTGCACTAATGGTGACCCTGGCAGATCCTAATGCTGTTTTTGTGACTGGCTGTCATCTGAAAGCGAAGGCCGACTCTCCTGCTAATTAGCACGTCTTAATGCTAACGACCAAGCTGATGGTCCGTGCAGAGCGGAGAACATGGCTGCCAGCTGAGGCCATCGCCTGGCCGCCGCTGCCAGGGGGACGTGATTGTTTTAACACTTTTCCTACTACATGATTAAACACCTTAAATCTCACTCAATGCATGATCTGACACGTGCTCAATTATTCAGACTCTTCTTTGTCTATGTAAAGATGAGCTTGCATTGCAAAAAAATGACTTTTTTCAATGAAAAACATATAAAAAACAGCAAAAATCCACTTTATAGAGTTTTTTTCTACTCCGTTTTACAAACATCTTCTGAAATGTGAAAGAAAATGCTTTTGTTCAGGTTAGTTATTCAAAAATAATTGAATTATTTTTTAAAAATAGCATCTTCTGTTGAGTATTCGTTACCCAATCAATTTATACATAATCACAGTACGATAGCTTAACCTTTTTTAATTCTGCACCAAAGTATGAAAAACTAAAACTAATTAAATACTAAACAATTTTTAACTAATATCTTACAAAAACTAGCAAACATACTCTAAAAACTATTTCCACCGTTACATTTCACATGTTGTGTGATCTATGAATCCTTTCCTGTTAATGTTTTTATATTTGCTTAGCTAAAATATTTCATAGTTTTAGAGTCAAAGTAATTTTTCTCCCTGACTTTCCACAGGCTTTTCCATCAGCTGTTCTTCCACAGCCACACACAACAGCTGCATCTGTAATGAGCATCGTGAGCAAATACCCTGATGCAATTTTCTCCGAAGATGAAGCAGATTATCGGTTAAAGTCACTTCAGAATAATTACAGCATCCAGAAATGAATGAGTGAGAGTTTGGGTCCGTCGCGTGGAGCAGCTGCTCCTGATCGCAGCTGCAGAAACTCACGGGCGGCTCGTCATTAACAACCACTAAGGTTTGTGTTTGTCGGCGCCGGATCATTTTGCACCACCAACACATGTGCATTGAAATTCTGCTATACGTGGCCGCGATTTCTCCCTCTAATGAAGCCATTACTTTGCTTGTATCAGGTTTGGTAGTGTGAGGTTAATGGCTTCATTAGGTAACAAATCGCCACCCAGGGCTTGTGGAACGCACTTTGCCTTGACGCCTCTGCTATATTTCACCGCCTGCCATCTCTGAAAGTATTAAATTATAAGGAAAACGGATTAGAGCAGGCTAACAATGTGGAATGCTTTCATTTCCAAATGGATAGACGGAGACGATTCGCCGTACAAAGATATTAATGATTCAGAAATACAAAGACGGGGTGTCCAAGGAATTACAGAATTAGTTTCATAGATTTATTTTGTGCCACTTCTGAGAGATTTCCACTGAGATGTTTCTCTCAGTGTCTTAAAAAAATGAAAAGATGGCTTCATTTTGCTGGATAATTCATGAATTTAAGGGGAACCTGTTATGAAAAATTCACTTTTTGAATAATTTTTAACTTCAGTTTGGGTCTCAACAGTATAAGTATTAAAATAACAGTAAGTTATTTTTTTTTGGTGTCTGGAAAATGAGCCATTTGAGAAACATCACAATTGTTGACTCACATTCCATGAGTCGTTACCTAGCAACACCTGAAGCCAGTCTGTTGCCTAGCAACCCAGGAGGAACTCAAGCAGGTTTGGTCAGCTGGTTTCACAGCTGTATGCGCTGCTGGAAAAAAAAACAGTGTTTTGCTCTTGACATACCATCCAGAAACCACTTGGTGCATTCTTGTGGAATGGAGGCTCCACTTCTGCTTTTCAAAGATGTACAGTTGAGTAATTGCACATCTGTTTGCCTATTTGTAGACTTTTTTTCATAGAGCTCATCTAAATTATTCTAAATAAAGTGCAGTTTGAGAAGCTGAAATACCAACAATTCTGCTTAGATCCCTTCAGACTAGTGGCAGCAGCAGTTAGCAAACACCAGGAGGAACTGAATTTCTGCTGACCTCATCATACAGGGAGAGGGTCAGTTCTTAAAGAGACAAGAGACCAATTCCAAGGCCTTGGATAAGCCACTTTTATTCTAATCTGTTTTTGATCTGTACATCATTTCAATAACAATTGAATGCTGCACTGTTACTTGATTGTGCTATAAAATGGCACTATGTGTATGGAAAATACATAATACTGTCCCATTAACTATTGATTGGTGGTTGGAAATTAATTTCCTTGTTGATGATTGGCTGAGATAATTTACTGTAGATGTTAGCTTGTGTGGTGGTGCCAAGTTGGTTCCTACTGGGCATAGTAATGCTTATAAAAGGTATATTTTGAGTTTGGACTGTCAAAATAGACACAAATAATAAAAAATACATAGACAGGACCCAGATCAAAAGCCGAGGAGAATTAATAAGTCTTTAAAGATTTAAAAGATGCTGCTCTGACATGCATTGGCAGACTGTTGCAGAGTGCAGGAGGAGCCGCCTGAAGGCTCTGCAGCCAAAGAGTCGTGTCCGGGACGGAGGCTGGAAGACGCTGCGTCTGGGTCTGGATCCAGACCAACAAACGGCCGAGAACTGGAGCAGCGCATCAATTCACAATGACTACAGTTGTGGGTAGCAAACTCTCTTTACAACTCCAAGCTGATCACAAAGATAAAAGTCAACAACTGTCTTTGACAGCTAACAGAAGTAAAGATGGCAGATCCAAGGAATTGGTTAACCAGAAGTTTATGACGTGTTTAGCAGTAAATTCTGACATAATAGTTCAAAAAACATAACAGGAATTAGAGAAAACCTGAACGAAAACACTAACAGGATATTACGATGTGTTTGCAGCACCAGGAGAGACTAAATGAATCTTTTCTGAAGAGTCTGAAGCTCAGGATGCTCCAGGACAATGAAGAGGATTTTTAAACACATAGAGGCAAGAATGAAGAGAAGTAAGTAAACCTGTGCAGATTTCTCTACTGTTGTGGCTTTTATTACTTATCTTTTTCAACTCTTACTGATATTTCAGCTGATTATTCACATCCCTGTTAATATGCATATTTTTATACATTATTTTCTCCGTTTGCCCCTGGGTGTTACTTTTGTTTTTCCACAAATTTCAGAGTATTTTTACTCGGCTCTTTGTCATTTCCTTTCCTGTCTCTCCCTTTTCATGCAGAGATATAAAGTTTATTTTCCAGCTGCTTCTTCCTGCATTTTATTCTGAATTTGGTTCCTCTAGCTGGATATAAAAACATCATGGCTTCCTTCATCAATGCAGTACTGATAACATCATTAAGTTTAATACCAAGGAGAACCCTGAAGATGATGTTCCCTTGAACAGGTCAGGTCTGTGGTCGACACAAAACACATTTAAAATGATGCTCAGATAATGAGGTTGTACCTGTTTCAGGGTGTTTTGTCGCTTTAAATACAAATAAAACCCCAACTCAACCCAATGTTTTGAGAATTATACAACTGTACATCTTTGAAAAGCAGAAGTGGAGCCTCCTGAACAACCAAGAATGCAGCAAGTGGTTTCTGGATGGAAAGTCAACAAGAAAACATTTGTCTTCTCCAGCCAAACGGGTTTGAACTCCACTGGGGTTGCTAGGCAAAGGGCTGGAACTCCGCTGGGGTTGCTAGGCAACGGGCTGGAATCCTGGTGCTAGACGCTGAACTCTGGGGTTGCTATAGTAACAGCAGAATGTTTTGAAACAGGCTCATTTTCCCTGGTTGCCAACCAGAAGCGATCTGCGCCACTGGCCGCCATCTTGGTAGGAATCGCAGCGCAAAGCATAGATGAAACTCCAGCCCAACAGAAAGAAACAAAAAAACTTTCAGACTTGTGTTTAAATGTTTTGTTTTTCAGATTTTAGATTTATTTATTATTACTTGTATTATTGTTGTGTATTTTATGTTTGCAAGGACCCTGTTGGAAATGAGATGCGACATCGCAAAGAGTTATCCTCAAAACAACTAAATAAAATAATAGGTGTAATGGATTTATGTTGTTTGTAAGTTAAGAGAACTTGCTCTAAACTTGTAGCTTGTTTATTGTTGTCAGAGCAACTGCCTTGACAGTTAGGGATACCTACAACATGGATGCCAGCTAAGTGTGACATCACATGAGAACCAAGTATTGTAGCTGTTTTTAGAAGCAGAATAAACCCAAATGGATGTTTAAAAACAAGTAAAAGGTGAATTTTTCACAACACGCATCATTTTTGATGCATGTCGCAAAAGCATTCACTGAGAAATGTTTTAATATTTATGACATATCAAACACCACTATAAAGTTCAAAAGCCTAGTCATGCAATTTAAAATGCTGGTAATGAAGGACACACATGCTCTGGAGGCAGAGATTTCCTATAAAACAAGCTTCTCTCATCTGCGCTGGTTTTTCCGTTGGACGGGAGATAAATGGAGTGTGGAGCCATAAAACCCGTCACAGTTTCAAACGCGGCTCGTTCCTTCATGCAGCGAGAACACAGCTAAACAGACAGCGACTCATGGCTGGAAACGGAGGATTCCTCTGGCAGTAAAGATGATACTAAACCGGCAGAAAGAGGCTACACTTTGTCAATAACTATACGGCTGTTTCAGGGGGGTGAGATCTGATCTAATCATAACGCAAAAGATGCAATAAAGTCAAAATATCTCCTGAATTTTGTTTAATCATATTTGTGATTGGGGAATAAATCTGAAGCTTTGGATTGATATTCAGCCCAAAGGAGCAGCTTCATAAATACAACTACTCAAAAAACATAATCAAAATGTTATGAAACTAAATTAAATTTTCTTTTTTATGTGTTAGAAATTGGTTTGGAAAGATAAAACTTTTCCCCGCATTTAATTAACAAGTCCCCGGCACTTTTCAAATGATTTGCTCTGAAAACTCTCACAAGAAGCAGCCAGAGAATCAGAGAACAATTTGTTCTGCTTAATCTTCATGTGAGATTGGAAGAAAAGATATTTTTCCATTTTCATCAGTCGCATGAAGCCGATTCTTCCAGTTGGTTTTACTGTAAAACAGAAGCTTTTTCCTATTCTTAGAGCTTTAATTAACCTTTCTTACAAAAATGTTTAACCTTTTTAGTGATGTTTAATGTTGTGAATGAAAGGAAAATTAGCTTTTGGTTATTAAAGCTTTGAAAAGTTCATTATTGTCTTGAAAATGAAGTTAAATCATAACAACGCAGCGTGAACATTTACAGTTTAATAAACTGGCAACAGATTATTATTGTCATAACACAAACATCACAATGTGAAGGTAATGACTTCAGATGGATGAATAGAAAAGGTTTATATTTCCTGACTGAGATATAAAGTGCAATTTCATCAAAACTGCTGAAACTCCTGCAAAATTAAATAAAGAAAAGATTTTTGGAAGAAACGTCATCTAATCACCTCCCTCTACTCCCAGTTACTGGAGTTTGTTTCATGTTAACAATAGCAGCTGTGGTGCAGTGCTAATGCTGAAAATAAAATGTAAGTTCAAATTGGTTAAATGTTATCTCTGATGTTCATTTTCTGATTGGCTGCCAGTAAAATTCATCTACTTTACTCCTTAAGCTAGCTAGCATAGCGAGCTAGCAGATGCTAGCATAGAAAGCATTGCTACCAGAGCAACTTTTGCAAATGCTTTGCTGCCATTGGCTACCATTTCTAGCACTCCTTTGCTATGCTAGCATTTGCTTGCTATGCTAATGTTTATTTGTTTACATGATTATTTGCTTGGAAAATTTCTGCTGCAAAAAAAAAACAAGAACTGTGGGAGCAAAATCTAATTTAAAGTGACAAAAATAAAATATTAAATATTTTCCTGTAAAATAGCCGATTGTGATGAAAAATTGCATTATCTAGTAAAAGTCAAAACCTTCTGCCACAGAAATCGTGGAGATCTAAAATTGGATGTTATGAGACAAAACCTGTGGTATGTGAATGGAATAATTATTAAGTAAGAAATAAAAAATGTTTTTCTTTACGTATTTTGTGGCACTAATGCTCAGATGAAGCTGCTTGCTGTCCAAACCGAATCTCTCCCGCAGTCGTCTGAATGTTGCTGACTGGTGAGCAACTCGCTGCCGAGTCCCTCACGTTTGATTCCTTCAGCTACACGAAAACAATCAGGCCATGACGGATCCACAGATGACATATTACAGGGAAAAGGCTCCAATCATTGGATAATGAAAACCAATCAATCACTAGTAGGTAAGCTGGGCCTGTGTGGCAACAATGAGCGGTTCTTCTGGTTTCTGGCAACTCTTTGATTAATGCCCGGCCTCGCTTTGCCCCGTGTCCGGGGCTCCCATAAAACGTTACGGCCGACTGTCTGGAGACCTCATTTTCCTCCGCTTCAGTCCTGCACGCCGTCTCCGTTCGCCGGATGATGCCTCCCAGCTGACCCGGCCTGTAATGCCACTATTAATAGTGTTGCCACAGTGATTAATCACAAAGCTCACGCCGTTGTGTGGAACAATAGTTTCTTTTTTAAAAAGCTCCTTTTGTTGCCCTTGATTTGACTCACATTGGCGCCGCTACGCCCCGCATTAAAAGCAATCATTGTTTCAGATCGTGAAAAACTGATGGATTTCTCTTTAGAGAAAGCAAATTGAAGTGGTATTGTGCTTATGTTGCATATCATTGCACAGCCAGAGGTGACACGTGGGTTTAACAAATGAGATGAGGTGTGACAGAACAGATATTATGAAAGTTAATTTGGGCCCTGGGGGGAAGTGGATCACTGCAGCAACAGTGTCAGTGAAATAATTCAACAGGAAACTACAAAGAAAAGGAAAATCCACGTTTATCGGCTCTCTGTTAATAATTCATACAGCCCACTTACTCCAACAGGACAAACTTCTGGTAAGACATCAGACAGAAGACTCTTGGACCCAAAGTCCTGGATTGACTCTGGAAATGTGTGTAAAACTTTGTTGATGTAACAGTATTGTAAGAAAAAACACAGAATTTTGCAATTGCAGTGTTTCCATTAACTAAGAAATGCAGTTAAAATAAGTTTGTTTGTGTGATAAGACATTAAAAAATATCATCCTCCTACCACTTCCTGTTGTCGTCTTTGTCGTTTCTGCCAGTAGTAACATCCGGTAGTCATGTGACAACCGGATGTTGTCACATGATCAACATCCGGTTGTTGATCATGTGACTGGTAGTGATGGGAAAAGTGTTTCCACTGAAATTACCATAATCAAAAACAACTTCATTTTTTGAAAAAACAAAATTGGTTTTCAAAGTTCCATTAAGCAAAATTATTTTTGTAAATCCAATTTGCACAATTTTAAATGCAGCTTGTGATGCTCTCTACTAGGTTTGGGTCTAAACACATGGACTGTATGTAGAGCTACTGTATGTTCATGCTAACTGCTAGAGCAGAGCCAGCAGTTAACTAGCTCTCCTCTGTGTTGCTGGCTGTAACACAGAAGAAGTCAACTTGATCCTTGTTATAAACTTAGACCACCACTATAATACATAACAGTTATGCCAAGCGGGGTCTGATACACCCCCAGCGTCGCACACAAGGGTTAAAAATTGTTATAAATAATAATTTACAGTTCTGTACAGTAAGGTCATGGATTATTGTGGCCATCAAAAATCTGTGATACTGGCTATTTGAGGGTTAATGGAAACAGAAATGTACTAATTTATTTATTTTTTTTACACAAGTGGATTATTTTCCTGTGGATTCCTGTTGCTTTCAGTGCAGCGGAGGCATCGACTGAATTTGGTGTTTAATCAGATTTAGATGCAGAGCTGAGCAGAAAGAATAGTGTTTACCTTTTTCAGTGTTGAGGTTTGTAAAAATATTAAATATTTGCCTCATCTTATTACAAATCCAATGAGCCATGGAGTGTTGTAGGCTCTATCTTCAAGCATCGATGCACTGAAGTTAATCCATTTTGTTAAAGAAAAAGTTGATTTGTTTAGATGTGACGCACGCTGCTGTAAACCGCCTCTCTGTGTTGTCGTTCTTTAAGATTCAGCAGGAATGAGTTGGGAGATCTGATGGGAAAACTGTGGGTGGGTGTCGGTCAGATGTTCGTCTCTGCAGGGGCTTGAAGGTTCAAACGCCGTTTAACTTCATGCAGCATCTGGTTGCTGCTGTAAACAGGATTAATGCGGTACTTAAAGATCCTGCTGTCATTTACTCATCCAGACTGATGATGAACTGGGTTAAATATATGCATGTAAACTGTATTTTAATTGAGCTCTTAATATTATGTGTTTCATTGTCTTTTGTCGGGACCCAGGTCTCCTAAATCAGGTATTAGCTGACTGAGTGAATTTCAGCAAAGGAAAGAAGAAACCGTGTGGTGAAGAAGCAGATTGAGATTAGGTTGATCATAAGCAATGATGTAAACTTTAACAGCTTTCAGACCAACACATCCATCCATCCATCCATCCATCCATCCAACCATGTCGCCAAGCCATACAACTTATTTATTTCTGTTGTGATACAAGTCTTACATTTCATTTATAAATTTCTTAAAAATCTTACATCAGAGATGGTGAAACGCTGCAGAAACCCTCTGAGCTAATATACCTTTGCTAGCTAAGCTAACTAGCCAAACTTTACAATTTATTTGCAAGGTTTAGTGCATTTTTGTCATGACGCAGGTCTGAAATTCAATTCATAATGGCCTTAAAAATGTCTTTAATAAATCTTAAATTTGAGATGTTAAAAGCTGCAGCTAGCTAGGTAGCTAGCTAGCTTGTCTACACATTTTAAGATGTGTAGACAAGCTAGCTAGCTTTGCCCTTCTTTAGTACATTTCTGATGTGATACAGGTTTTACATTTAATTCATAAAGCTCTTAAAAGGTCTTAAATTTGTATTAATGCTCACATTTGACACACACCCACAAACACATGGAAATTAAAACTTAATCAGAGATATGTGAAATCAATGCTGGCAGCTCTCGGTGCCAAACGTCCCAGACTCATTTAGAGGTTCAAGAGAAATTTGTTTGAAGTGTCTTTTCAGAAAAATTGCATTTTATCCCTGAGCACTTAGAATGGACAAATATAAAATAATTGAAATTGTGAGCATAGATCTCTGAGATGGCTCTTTATTGCTTTCTCTCTGCTCTACAGAGGCCACAAAAAGCACACACAAGCAAAGCCTGGATTAGTTGGTAATGGCTGGCATCAATACGGCTCTAATGTCGTTTCATGATGCATCCTGATCGTTTCTGGCCAGGCAGAGAGCGCTCCCAAGCTCGCTTTAATGACTCGCATGTCAGGAAAACAAATGTTATAACTCAGCGTTATTAAATATTGCTTTTATTCCTGTGACAGCAGAGAGTCGGGCGCAGTCAGCTGGTTTCTAACGAATCTCTTCCACCAAATCAAAACAGGCTGATTTTATTTCCGGCAATAAAAATACATCACAGTATAAAAGTATATGAAACTTATAGATTTATTTGTTTTAATTAGTGGCGGGTACTTATAATAATAACTCAGCTTTGCAGAACTTGGTCATTAGTGAGATATTTTTACAAAATGTAGTTATTCTCTCTGCAGCAGATCAGACTGACTTTATGCTATCACATAAAAACAACACAATGAGGATTAAAATAAATAAATTAATAAGCCAGCAGTAAAACCCACAGAACACAATCACCACCATAACTTTATGTTTGGGTTCTAGCAAAAATAAAAATAAAAACATAATAAAAAGTCCAGGAAGTTTTTGAGTAATGCAGAGGAGTTTTATGTAGCTGCTAGCAGGGCTAAGCTAGGAAGATGTTTTCATCCAAAATGCAAAATGTATAGTTGTACAGTTTTAATTACTAATCAGAATATGTTGTTTCTGAGTCTGTTTACTTCAGTTAATGATTAATCAGCAACAAAATCAGCTGACGATTATTTCAGTAATTATTAATTGTGATTAACTGTTTCAGCCCTACAAGATATATGAGGTTGTTTTAACTCAATAATTCCTTAAAGCTGCAGTATCCAACTTATATATACAACTATTTTTTTTTTTTTTTTACAAATTTGTTTAAAGTAATTATGCTGTGACTGTATGGAATGAGACATATAAGCAAGGAAAATTTTTTTAGGTTGTCTTCCACTTCCCAATGCTCAAAGCGCTAACTAAAAACAACCAATCAGAGCCAGGAGGCAGGGCTTAGCGCTGTCAATCACCCTCCATATAGCAACGCTGTAAATGCTAAGGCTAGTTAGCATAGCTACCAACAGTGGCAGATAAACATTTTTCCTGTAACTCTAAGTTGTTTCTCAACCATTAGAACTTTTAGCAATGTGTTCATGAGGATGATTGACAGCACTAAGTCCCTCCTCCTGGCTCTGATTGGTTGTTTTTTTGTTGTTGTTGGGAACAGTGCAGATATGTAAAAAAAAAACTAAAAACTTTATTTTAATTATAAAAGTTTCATACTGCAGCTTTAATACTGATAAAAAACTCCAATGGCAGATAGCTTCACCTATAACACGGGAAAAATGTGAAATTAGGTTTTTAGTGGCGCTTTTACTGATCTAGTTTTATAACATCGATGAAAATTGGTTGGAAAAACTCCTAAATTTAGGAGAACAATAATATGCAATAAGAATCAGACTCTAATCCTGCTCTGCAGCCTCATTATAACTTTATTTAGTAGAAAATCTTAGCAAAATAAGAATAAATCATGTCATTATAAAGCGTCATTATAACAGTGGACAAGGTAAATTTTCTCTAATTGCTGCTCACTCTTTGTCGGCGCTCGCAGGATCAGAAGGTCACAGCTGTCATTCGTTACAGCAGATGCATTAAAGCCTTTGGAAACTTGTCTGACAACCAGTTATTAAAATGGACTCGTTCCTCTGAGAGCAGCCGAGGATTTTGGGTAATGAGGGAAGTGGGCCTGCAGTGTCCTCCAGCTCAACTCATCCTCTGTCCGCCGGAGATGGACGGAGGATGAGGAGCAGCGTCTCTGTCCGCCCTTCGCTCTGCTGGCTGCGCGGCTCGTCCTGGAGAAACACCACACAGCCTGGAGGCGCCATTATCATTATTTATGCCCATGTTGGGTTTTCATGTTTCTGTGTCTTGATGCCAAAAGAAAAGAGACGGATTCCTTCGTAGATCAGAACAAGATGAAACCTTAAAGATTCTCTTTGAGCTCTGAGTCACTGAAATATTTCTCTGCCATGGAAACTGGGGCAGAAGCACATCAGTGGGGAAAGTTCTGCTCCAACTATTTCTTTAAAGCCGTCGTTCTGCTTCGACTCTGTCATGATGCTGCAGAAGAAGGAAATGTGTCATTTCAGAAGGTCAAAGGGCAGCGCCACTCATTCATACCACTACCAGAGATATTACATTTACTCAGTTATATTTACTTTAGTAACTTTCCTTTAAGTACTTTTGGAGTATCTTGTTTTTACCTTTACTTGGGTAATTGCATTATGAAGTATCTCTACTCTTATTTGAATAAAACTTCTGGGTTTTTTACTGAATGAAAAATAAACAAACATGTTTTAACCAGAAATTTACCAGACCTGCAGCTTTTAATAAAGATTCATTAAATTTTTACTGAAAGAAACTGATTTGGAAACATTTTATGTTGCCTGATTTTATTATACGTTACTTATATGAATTATTGTCATTTTTGTCCTTAAAATACAAAAAAATCTGTCTGACGATGTAATATTTAAAAATATTTAACGATTGGTCATTTGATCAGTTACTCAGCAATTGATGAGACTTTTTACCAAATACACTTTTATTCTTACATGAGTGATGTTTTGAATGGTTACGTTTTGCTTTTACTTTAGTCAAAATATGCTGAAGTGGTGCTACTCCTACTTGAGTAAAACTTTTTGTGACTCTATACAAAATAACAAGAACTGAAATTGAGAAAAGATTTTCATTTATTGATGATAATGGAGGGAAAACTGGAACTGGAACAATATTGTGCTTTTACAAAACTAAAAAATGTTGAAATTATAGCTAAAATTACCTTTGTTTTTATGTTTATTGGTTGTTTGGACTGATGTGAAATTATGGTGCTAAATGGCAAAAGTTTGGAGAAAATACCAGAACCAATAATTACATTATTTTTAAAGATTTTACCATCTGTTGAGTATTTATTATCCAATCAATGTAAACATAATCACAATCTTTGACCTTTTTGAATTCTGCACATAAAACTATGGAAACACTAAAACTACTACTGTCAGTAATAAAATCTAAGCAATATTTAACTAACAAAAACATATTCTGAAACTAGTTAAAAACAACTGAATTAGACAAAAAGTCCCAATAAAATAAAGCTAAATTATACTGAAAAATCCAAAACTATTATAGTCCGGGTAAACAGTCTTCACCCCCTTCAAAATAAGAGCATGAATTTAAAGGGACAAATACCAGAAGAAATTTATTCCACTAAAAGTTCAAAAGTTCAAAAAACAGCTACGTAAAATATTGTTTAGACTTTCTCTAAAAAAAAAGTTATTTAGGGAAAGCTAAGTATTTTTAAAGCTAGCAAAAACGATAAATTAGCTCTGCTATTAGCGTGTTAACAGCATTTAGGCTCCTATAGTTATTAATTATTTGTTACCCGATTCTTCAGTTTCATTCCCTAAACAAAAACCAAACAATGAGTTAAATGTTCTCACCTCACACTGTTTAGTTGTCAATTTAAAAATGCTTAAATATTTCTGGTTGTAATGTGTTTAATGTGTTTATCTAGTAATGTCTCTGCAGGGCTCGTTATCAAAATGTTAACATTATGCATTTATTATTATTATTATTATTATTGCGCTACAAGGGGTAAAAAGTGTGCTGCCAAACATAATTTTTATTTTTGAACACAAGCAGCAGCACCATTTTTCCAGCATAGCTGTTATTTTGCAGCTCCAGCTGATTAGCTTCTTTTGGCAGCACTAACTGCAGCATCCGTCATGCTGTGGGCTGAAACTGGGTTAAGTCAAACCATAAAAAAACCCAAAAACATTTTCTTTAACGAACCTCACACCTCTTATTAATGTACTTCTCAATTTACATATGGAAATCATTGCTCATTCATCATTGTGAAACGCTGATATTCCCAGCAGTTTAGCTTTTCTCCATCCTCATTTGTTTCCTGCAGCTTAATAAAGAATCTAAGTGTCGTCTTTTTGACATTTTTAAAACACTTAAGAACTCAAAACATTTCCTAAACCCAAAGGAACGTTTTTAACCTACAAATGTCCAGAAATTCATGTGAAAGCTGCAAAAGGAGGACGAGTTAAACGAAATGATTCATAATTAGATTTTTTTAGATTCTCAGCTGAAAACAATTTTTTTTTAGAGGAGCACTACAAACTAATTACTACGAGACTTTACACTGTTTTTGCTACTTTTATCCAATAAAAACACAAAACCCAAAAAAAATACACTTGCATTTCTCTGGATCATGAAGAAATTGAGTTTAAAATGCGACATTTCTCATTTCAACTAAGTTGATTCTGACTTATTTTAAGTGAGGCAAAGATTCACAGTCATAGGAACCAAACTGACAACATATTATTCAAATACTAATAAAAGTGTGTTTTTCATGCATTACTTGCTAGGTGATGGCTGGGCTGGGTTGGGGTTGCTAGGTAACGAGGCACTGCCTGCCAAATAGGACTTCCAATATTGGAAGGTTTTTGAACATTTAACTTCTTGCCATAAAATAGCTTTTTTAAAGCGGTTGGACTTTTTCTAGAAGCAGTAGAGAAACAAACATAAATACAAAAATGTCTAAAAAGTGAATTTTGCATATTAGGAGAAAAAAACATTAGATGGGTTCTTTTGGGCGATAAAATTGTATTGTTACTACTATTGTGATCATGTTAAAAACGAAACAAAAAATGATTACTTATTTATTAGGTCACTTTATGGTTGTGACATAAATATTGCCTTGAAAAACATGATCAATTTTATTTTTAAAAAAGTGTGTTATATCAAAAAACTACACAAATGTGCATTTAATCACATTTTCTTATTTACTGATATTTATTAATCACCATTTGCAGTTTTGACAAATAAATTTGATTACACTCATATTGTCGATGTAAAAACATCATAAACATTTTGTTTCCACTTTGCAATATTTTTCTGTTGTGATTTTACAGTTTCTACATAAATTCCACAATCATTTTTAGTGCAAGAAGGAACGTTATAACTAAACTAGAAAATTCCTGCAGAAATTTTAAAGGGCCTGCCAAAGTGTGCCCGTCGGATTTTTAATAAAGCGTTCTGATGGTAAAAATTAGCAATAATGCTAAGGAAAGCTGCAATGTAGTCAATAACCTGTGGGGAGTCAGAATCACGTTCACCAAGCTGCATTCGTACCATTTAGTATGTTACATAAGCTAAAATTAGCCAAAATGCTAATGTTAGCATGAATGCTATCAGTAGCATGTAGAGCATCAATAGCATGTTCTCTGTCAACATTAGCATCAATGCTAACCAGAGCTAAATTGTAGTCAAAAACCTGTGGAGAGTCAGAAACATGTTGATGAAGCTGTACTTGCACCATTAATTTTGTTAAAATTAATGCATAAGTTGAAATTAGCCAAAATGCTATTGTTAGCATGAATGCTATCAGTAGCATGTTTTGCATCACTAGCATGTTGTCTGTCATTACTTACTCCTTTCATTCAGTATATCAAACATTGGTATTAAGAAAAGCGTTCTGATGCTTAATATTAGCATCAAAGCTAACCAGAGCTAAATTGTAGTCAAAAACCTGTGAAGAGTCAGAAACATTTTGATGAAGCTGTACTTGAACCATTAATTTTCTTAAAATTAATGCATAAGTTTAAATTAGCCAAAATGCTAATGTTAGCATGAATGCTATCAGTATCATGTTTGGCATCACTAGCATGTTGTCTGTCATTACTTACTCCATTCATTATACAAAATGTTGCTTTAGCCTGTTGATACTTTACAACTGCTCTTCTTTTGCCTACATTTTTCTTTGTTTCCTTTTATTACACTACGTTCAGTGAAGTCAAACGCAACGTGCTGACATCTTTATTTCTTCCCTTCGCTGTCAACATGGTGTCAGCCATTCCCACTCCGTTAGCTGGTGGAACAATGTGGCGTTCGCAGGCTGTCAGCGTGATGAAGAGCGTGTTTATTAAAGCGCATATAAGACGAGGTACAGTAAATATGCCACAGACGGGTTGGTGATGGAAGGCGGCGGCGAGCGACGTTAATGCTGCTTTATGTCCTCGTTTGGCCGTTTGGCTCCAGTTTCATCAATCCTTACTGTCCGTTCAGAAGACTTACAGCGGTGTGAACAATTCAACGCTTCGTTCATATTCAGAGGATTTGCTGCCAGCTGGATACTGACCACATTTAATGGGAATTATTTGAATTCTGATTCAATGAACAGAGCAAAAACTAAATATATGAGAGGATAAAACAGAACTTTCAGTGATTAAGATCATATTTCATAAAATAAATTACGAATTTAAGGAATTATTGACTTGAAAGAAACTCATATCTTGTAGGGCTGAAACAATTTAGATTAATTATGATGAATCAAAATAATCGATGACTAAATTAATCAATTTAGTCATTGATTAATTGTTAACTGGAGTGTACAGACTCAAAAACAGGCGATTTGCTGACATAACATTACAGCCAGTGCAGTAATTAAACCAAAACTGTATGAAAAAATTTAAAATACTTATTTTTTTATTTAAAAGTAAAAAAAATAAACATCTTTGTATATAAATATGTTCCAAAATATGTCCAATTCATGATCTCTCAATCCAAAATTAGTCAACAGATTAGCCCTGAATATTTAACATTCATATTTTAGCACTGCATATTTATAAATACCAAATAAAAGAAATATTTAAAACACAAAATTAAATATGCTGCCGAAAAAAGCAACAATTTGTGGTGATTTTAAACCCTTAAGAATAGAAAAAGGTCTTTTGATTTGGATGTTTTCTGTGCAGTTTTCAGTAAAAACGATAAATGAGTTTGTCCAAATTCAAACAAAATCATCATTCTTTAATCCGAGTTGAACTTCTTAAAATATATTTTCTTTCTGAGTCGTCAGAATAATTTGGATTCATTTAGGCTAAAGTTCATTACCTGGGTCTCTTACCTCCCAATAAAACTGTTTAGCTTTTCAATGCTAAAGAAGTGAAAAGTAAAAAACTACAGAGATCTTTAAGCTACTTTGTTTACAATAATATTTGTAACTATTCAAATTCACAAAATTATCACAGACATCTTTATTAAAAAGTCTGTTTACCTTTCAGACAATCTGTAGAAATCGGCAAGAAAGAAAACACTGTTTTCTTTTGTCTTTTTAATTATCTTTATCATTCTTTTATCTCAAAAACTCGGTGGTCCATTTATTTACATATTTTAATTTTGTGTAACTAAATAATCATCCTGGTAAAAACTCTTTGGTTCGTTCAGACAGTCTGGAACCTCGGTTAAAGTTTAAAGCCTTTCTGGTTGTAACGTCCGAGCTAGTTTGGCGCTAATAAGCTTACCGGAAGTCGCCGTTGTTACCGGAAGAGCCGTCCTCCATTGCTAAGAGAGAAGCGCCGAGCCGAACAAGGAGGCCGTTCATGTTGTAATTCAAAATTTAAAAGTGTCGCCAACTCGGACTGAACCGCTTCGTTCACTTTCTCCCATTGCCGTTTTAAAACTACAGAGAGACTACAAATCCAAAACGGCGCAGGAAATCGACGTCATCGTTCAGGACGTGTCATTCTCTTCCCTGATTGGCCGGGTAGAAATTCTACCCAGAGGAAGCGCTGACGGTAGATATTTTCTGTTTTTGTTGTTGTTTTTATAAGTTCCAAAGTCAATTAACATTTAAAAAATAAATATGTTATTAATTTAGCTTTTTAGTGAAATTTAAACAATTAATGATTGAATTTATGGTCACAACATTTATAAATATAATTTCTTACTGGGGCGACTGGAACCATCAGGAGTTAAATGCTGACTCAGCTCCTGTGATGAATCTCAGAAAATCCTCTAAAGCGACTTTAAAGCTGGAAAAAAAAAAGAAACTTTGAACAAGTTTGAGAAAGTGGATGTAGAAACTTCCGGAGCGGAGAGGGATTTCTGAGTGCTCTTCAAAAGGAACTATTATGCGGCGCGGAAACCGAATCAGGGTTTTGTTCCCGTCTGAAGTGTCTCAGAGTGGCTGATTTTAATATTTGGTTACCTGAGTTTGTTAGATATGAGACGCTGGCTGAAAAAAGCCTCTCTGTTCTCCCCCCCCCCCCGCTGAGGCCTTTTCTCTTCAGTTTGGAGTGTTTGTCGCTGCCACTTCCGGACCCCTGAGGTTACCGCCTTTCCAGTCTCGGCGAACCCCGCTGGCATGTCGTGTAAAAACACAAACAATAAAACGCCACAGATCCTTCAGGGCTTCTGGAGACTGAGACACTCGCCTTTGTTGTCAATATAAAGCCACCTTTATGGCACAAAAAGTAAAAAACATACTGCTAGCAGACTATCCAGAAACTTGAGATTTCTCTGTTTTTGTCAGGGGAGGGAAAAAAGCAAAAGAAAGAGGATTTATGACACTCTGACATGAAAGTGAAGTTTTTGTTGCATGCTGACAAACAAATGGTTTGTGAATGAATTGAGTGAAGACGGGAGACGGAGGACAAGCTGAGTTACGGCTCCGACTTCAGGACTGACGTTTCTCACGCAGCAAAACGAGACACTCTGGAGATGCTGCTGATATGTTTAATATTTAATTTTATACTTTATCAGAGTAATATGGTCATTGATTTTAGATGAAAGAAGAAAAATGGAGCAAATTTCTGCAAAACACTGAGAAATTTGTAATTTAATTTCATGATGAAAACAAAAGTGAGCAGAATATCCAAACTGAAGAGTAGAAATACTTCAAGTAGCCATCCAAGAAGTTACTCAGGTACAAAGTATTTGGTAAAAAGTTTACTCAAGTACTAAGTAACTGATCAGATCATCAATCACTAAATATTTAAAATATTATGGTCCATCATCAGATGGACCGAAATATAAAGCTAAGTTGAAACTTTAGTATTTTAAGGACCAAAATGACAATAAATCACATAAGTAACAAAAATATATACAAATATTTTTTTTCTTTCAACAAAAAACTGATGAAACTTGAACAAAATGTGCAGGTGTGTGTCTGCGTTTGGTCAAGTTTTGGTTAAAACATGTTTGTTGTTCATTCAGTGGGTAGAAAATCCAGAAATTTTACTCAAGTAAGAGTAGAAATAGTTTGAAATAAAATTACTCAAGTAAAAGTAATTGAGTAAATGTCATTAGTTCTAAAGTCGGAAATTTGCAAGAAAATAAACAATGAAACCACCTTCCCTTCACTTTCTTTTAAATGTATCATATTTTTGTATTGTGTTTGCGTTGCCTCTTGGCCTGGACTCCCTTGCAAAAGTTGTTTTTAATCTCAGTTGTTTTTTATTGTGGTAAAATAACAATTAAAAAAAATATACAGATGTGCAACTCATAATTTAACCACATCAATTGAGAGGATGAATGTTGTAGCTCCTGCTAACTAGCTGCTAACTTTCATAGTTAGCAGGTGAGTTAGCTACTTATCATCAGTTAGATGGACAAAGTTTGTACATTTCTGTGGAGATGAGGGTCTAAAATGTCATTCATAATGGTGTTTAAAAGTTTTAAATTTGAGTTGGTGAAATCTAAAAAACTCCCAACGTATCTATCCAGTTTAGGTTAGCATATGGAAGCACGTAGCAGTAGTTTGAGGCTTAGGCTAATTAGCTGCTAACATTGCCAGCCAGATAGCTTTTCTGTGTCTATTATGAGTAATTTATCAACAATTAAATGGAAAAAGTCAGTACATTTCTGTGGAAATACAGGCCTCAAATTTGACCCATTGTGGTTTTTAAAGGTCTTAAATTTGAGTTGGTGAAACCTAAGGAAACATTGTATGCATCCAGTTCAGTTGTGCAGATGGAAGTGGCATAAATTGGATTTTCTGGGGGGTAAAAAGATTGGAAATGAGCCGTTCAGACTGCAGTGAACCACTTCATCAGATTCAGTTTGCATTTAGCTGCTGTGTGAACTTGGTTTCAGTTGGATCCAAAAAGTGAAGAAGCAGCAGCTTTTTGAGGTGACACCATTCTGCTTTTAGAACCGTTCTCATGAATTCAGGGGAAAATCCAGGAAAACTCGTGTTACGGCTGCACAGTCTGCAGAATCTGAGCTGTTTGAGGTGAAGTGAAACACCTGTGTCCCATTTGAACCGAACATGTACTCAGTCACGCTGATATACGGAACAACATTAGCATTTTAAAGAAAACTCTCGCTTTCTGTCCTACTTTTACATCCATTTGCTTTCTTGCTTCTTCTTTGATTATTTGGAAACAAACAACTGTTAGTTTATCGAAATGAATTCAAGAAGCAGTTAAAAGCCAGGCTGAAGATATTTTTCGGATTTTCTTCGTCTTATTCTGTCCGCTCTTTGTTGGAGCTTCGTTCGCTCCAGGAGCCAAAATCATTCCCTCTCACTCGCTTTGTGAGTTTTTCCTTTGTGTGTTTTTCTTTCCTTCCTCTAATTTACAGCCACTTTCTGTGCACATTTAGTCGTTAGCGAAACGCCTCTCGTGGTGCATTCAGGTTCCCACTCATCAGGGTTTGCTCAGACGATAACCTTTATTGGCTCTTTATGGCGCAGACGTTTTAGTGCAAAACTGCAGTGAAGGTTGTGTGAATGAAGGGGGAAGAAATGTGATTGATTACAGAGTATGTGAGGAGGACCCCCTCTGTGCAAGTGGCTCCTCCGCGTCTCTTTGAGTTAGTTCACTTCCTCTCACATGAAAGATCATCTTTAGTGTTGAAATGTGCAGATTTGTATTCAGCTGGAGGTTTTCTGTTAACATCAATACTATGAAGCCAAAGAAAGGCCATAATTACTGCAGTTAAAAAAAAAACTATTTGAAACTGAATGTCAGATGTTGAACATGAAATCTGAAAAACAAAAATGTGTTCAAGGCAAGAGTAATTTAAATATTTTTATTTATGTTTTAAGAGTTTTTTAAAAATATTTTGAATCGTTTTGTTAGCTTATTTTTTTAGATTAAACTTAATTTGGTCAAATTCAAATATTCAGAAGCAATAATTTGCATATTAGCTAAATATTTAGCTATATATTTATGCTAATATGCAAATTACTGCTAAATAAATAGCTTGTTTTTTAGGAAGCTAACTAGTTTGGTATTTAGCTACCAAGTTTACTAGTTTGTTTATAAGTTAACTAAATAACTTACTAATTAGCTAACTAACAAAAAGTTAACTAGATAGCTTGCTACTTACCAAGATACCTAGTTTGCTATTTAATTAGCTTAAAAAACTAAATATTTAGTTTGAAACTGTGGCATTTATTAAATTATTAAATAACATGGTGAAAATATGGCTTTGAAAGATGAACCCTCATTTTCTCTTCTGATATTAACAGCAATAATTATTCAGATTATTGCTGTTAATGTTTGACAGTGTAACTTTACAAACAGAACGCCATAGGCTGCTGCCATCGTTTGGCGTTAACTTTCTTTACTTTCCTTGCATTAGACCCAAATCCATTTAAACACCTGGAAGTATTAGATTTAAAAGGATTTTCTCCGTTTTTCTCCTGACAGGAAATGAGACTTGTGTCTCTTTCAGGGATTTTAATGACGGTGTTTGCCGAGAAGCTGCTGTTCGCCGCCACAGACGGGCATCTGTGCATGTTTGGGAGCCAATTTTTACACCTGGAGTTTATGTCTCAACTGATGGAGAGCAAATGTTCCAGCAGTCCTTCCCAACAACACCAACAAAAACATGTAAGAGCTGCTGAAGGTGAATTTCTCTTTTAGAGTCCGGAAGATAAAAACGCTTCTTCTGTTCACCTGCAGAGGGCGCCGTGGCTCTGCTGTTCAACTTTTAAGTGATTCACTGCGGCCCAAATTACGCTCCGTGTTCACGTCACAGAAATGAATGTTAATACTGGGAGACGACTGTGTTCCCATGACAATAAAAACAATATTTTCCCCCTTCAGCGTTTCTGCACATCCCTGAACTTCCACAGATCGGCTGCAGTCCATAAAGCATCTCATGTTCTGCAGAAGGATCCACTTAACTGCATTTCTGGTCATTAAATCATCACTTTTGTTCATTCAGCTTTCAAGCTAATCAGACTGGAGGAACAAAACTCATCTGAAACCAACAGCTTATTGAAAAATGTGAGTTTTGTTCTTCGCTTCAGTGGAAAGTTGTTTAAAAATCTCCTACATGACACAGCAGTTTGTTTCCATGTCAAAAACATCCTAGTGGGCAGAAAGCGTCTCCAGTAGCAGTCAGTCTTGCAGTGAATCTGAAGATGCCTCTGACTGAAGTAGTTGCTGTACGAGTCTCATGATATGCTAATAGCTACATTTCCAGGCTGCAAACTCCATATTCCACAGTATCATATGCTAATCCACCTCATTTGCTTCAGCAACCACCTTGTTACCATGGTTACAATCATTACAGCCAGTGAATATGGCGGTTAAGGACAAATAATATGACCAAATGCATTTAAATGGTTGCTTTGTGCCTAATACTGATTTAACTGTAAAATTTTAAGTACCTTTAATTTTACTTTGAAATCTGGGCTTTTATTGTGAAATCTGTGCTTTTTAGAACATCAGTTAGAAAATCTTCAACACAATGAGAAATGTCCAAATAAAAATAATAAACCACAGACACTGACAATATTGATGTTAATGTCTTGCAATCTACAAAGAAAAATAAGTAATTTTATACATGAATTGGTCAAATAAAACAATATTTACCTTTTGTTGTATTTGGTTTCAATAAGAATGTATTTTTTAATGTAAAAGTTATATACTGTGTCTTTAATTATTTATTTTTTCCATAAATTGGGAGAAAGAAAATGATCCATGCAAAATAAAGTAATTATTAGTGAAAACTTCATACGTCAAGTTGCCAGAAAACCAGAAAATTTTATATTTTTTAAAAACATATATTTGTGATCTTAGAGAAGCTCATCTCAATATGTAAAAAGTACATGAAAACACTGTCGTTAATGTCACAGGGCCCAACATGTTTTCACAAACACTGAATTTTCCTATTCCAGCAGCCATTATGCAGCGGTAGCTTGTAAAGAAGTGGGTGGAGCTTCACTTGGGTTGCCAGGTCAGGGGCTGCACTGGGGGATACCCAAACATACAAAACCCGAATTTTGCATAACAGTGGAGCTTTAACTGAAATCCCCAAAATAATTAGAAAACAATTGTTGAAAAATAAAAGGTCCAAACAGGCGGTGGAGTTTTCTCCTCATTGGGCAGAGCAGCAGCAGTTTGTTCTCACACGGCTCTAGGAGACTCGCCTTCCCTCTGATGCATTTCTGTTTGTGTGAGCAACAACAGCCTCTGCTCTGTCCTCCCTGCTGGACGGCCGTATTCTTCTTTAAGGCTGAATTTCATTCTATTTCTGGCTGTTCTTTGCTGCTCGGTCCCTTTAGAGCGTTCAGAATCAAACAAAGTGCCGCCGCGGCCCGCTGCGTCTGGAGTCAGGACCGCATGCAGAGAAGAAACATGCAATATTACCGTCCCAAACTCAAACAGGAAGGAGGTTAGAGACAGAAACCTGAAGAAACTCAGATAATCACAAGATAAATTCAATCATTTGCAGGATTTATCTTTTTTTTTTTTTCCTCGCTCTTTTTAGTGGATGACAAAAGTTTTCAATCTGGTGATTTGGCCTTTATTTTTTGAAGGACCAGAGATTTCATAAGTTTTATTTGTTGTTTTGTTTATTTATTTTGGATATTTAAAAAGTCTTCCAGTTCCAGTGTTACATGTTCATGAGGATTTATTGTTTATTGGTCTTTGAAGATGTGTTCTTGCATTATTATGACAGAATTGCCATTATATTACTGGAAAATGGTCTCAAAACAACAATATTATCATTTATCGCAATGAACAATAATGGCTCCTTTTCAGTGGTGGAGAAAGTACTCAAAAAATTTACTTAAGTAAAAGTACAGATACGCAGACAGAAATGTACTCAAGTAAAAGTAAAACTACCACATTAACATTTGTACTTAAGTAAAAGTAAAAAAGTACTGGCTTTTAAAAATACTTAAGTATTAAAAGTAAAAGTACTTGCTGAATGCATTACCTAATCGCTAATATCATTAAGTGAATCGATCTAATTAATCTTAATACAATAGAAATGTGCCATTTTAATGAACAATGCCACAGATAAAGCATATTTTTATTATGTTTACTCTGTAACATAGTTTAGACTAAGATATGTGATTCTATGCATCATAATTCCAGGGATGAAACATCTTGTCTCTTGTCCTAACAGCAAGAACTTCACTTTTTTTTTTTTTTTTTTACCACTAGTGGCTTTTATTTTGAAATAAATCCAACAGAAAGGGTGAAAGAAGGTGGGTGGGGGAGGACATGGAACCAAGGAGCCACGTAGCAGAGTTGTAGTTAAGACCACCGAACCAGACCAAGTTAAGACCAGCACCCTGCGCTATGTGACACAAAAAAATTAGGTTTTACCTATCAAAACTGCTTCTCAAATTGATCTTTGACACTAAGTCAGGTTATTGCTTGGATTTTACGGCGCCACCTTAAGTCCCTGAACTTCACATTTTAACGGACAAAAAGCTCAACGCGACTTGGATGTAACAAGTAACGAGACAGTTTTATAGAAATGTAGTGAAGTAGAAAGTACAGATACTTGCTGTAAAATGTAGTGGAGTAAAAGTAAAAAGTATCCATTATTAAATCTACTTAAGTAAAGTACAGATACACGAAAATTGTACGTAAGTACAAGTACTTCGTTACTTCCCACCACTGCTCCTTTTAACAAAATGTTGATTGATTTATTTATTGATTGAATAAGTTCTAGGACAATTTATCATCCTATGAAGCTTGGATTAAAGGGGATTAAGGTTTAATTCCCTTTAATCCAACTCCAGTCCAGTTTCGTTTGTGCAGGTGTGAACGCTAATCGGACCAAAAGATTCAAACTCTGGTACGACTACAAACCTCAGTCTCGGTTCGGTTGAAGTGAACTCTGGTTCAGTTTGTATATGTGAACGCCAAGTGGACCAGAGGCCGCTCCAAAAACAGGAAGCGAACTGCAACGCAGGGCATTCTGGGTAAATACAACCAAAACAAACACGGTAGCCTGACCCTAGCAGGAGAAATGACTTATGACAAAACAGAAACTCTGACTCCACTCCATCTTTGCTTCCATTTTGAAGATTGTTGTGCTCGGTTTGTCCTTCAGTGGTTCTTGATGCGGCACCTCCTCTAACCAGCTCCATATTCACATCGGACCGATTTCAACTCGTCTCAAAGACGTGCAGCTAAATGTGGATGAAAAGAAGCGGGAAACAGGCGGCTGCCCCTGAACTACACTTAGGATCTATGTCACAACTGGACCAATTCACACGTTTATTATAAATCTTCAGTGCATTTTTCCTACTTAAAATATTTTCCTTGCAGTGAAAAGTCCTAGCATTATTCTGAAAATACTGCGGTCCGAAACTCCCGCACGATTAAAATTCCAGGATTGATTGGGGTTGCCGTTTGATGCACTAATCCTCGTCCTTCAGACGACTTCTCTTAAATTGGAAAATACTCAACCTAGCTGTGTTTTTGCCTCGGCTCCACTGAATTATCTCCCAACAGCTGCTGCCTCTCTTCAGCCGTCTCATCATTTCATCCATCCTTGCTCTTTCCTTGGGCATATGAAGGTCAGGTGAAGGTAACGCTCGGGATTATGGGGGCTCAGTTACCGGCCGCTCCGCCCGCCGTGAAAGGGGAAGTTAATGGCTCGGAGAGTGGAGGGAGGTCTCCAGTCTTCCTGCCGCAGGCTATGAAAAGGGACGCCTTTTATTGCAGATTGACCCTCGCGAGCTGCCGTTGAGGCCTCTCTCCGGCGTCGCCTGGATTTACAGTTAATGTTCCGGCGTTAATGAAGCTGCTACGGGCCACTGGCTGCCTCTTCCCAATGTCATGCAGAAGTGTCCGTCCCCTTGTTTACCATTGCAGGTCCGCTCAGGTCGTCAGGACTCGTAAACTCGCACGGCGCCGGGTCTGATGGCCGACAGGAAGTGGAAAGAGGAAGACGAGGAAAGCTGAGGATCCACAGCTGGAACAGCTGGATGCACATAAAGTGGCAACAAAATACTCACCTGTTCAGAGATCAGGATACTTTTGGCTGACTCAGCTCCAGTCTAAACTGGGAAAACTAAAATGTTTTCATGCATTTTGACCTTTAATCCAAAAGTCAAAACACTTGTAGGATGTAAAGTCTGCTTTATGTCACTAAAAATGACTATTTATATAAAATAAAGTGGAGCTTTGAGAAAACTGTGTTTGTATTTGTTGTGAACATATGAAACCTGAGATTTGGGGTGTTTTTATTCCTGATAATCTGGTAGATTCAGTTCGATTGGGGACAAAATTACAACATTTGTTAGATTTTCAGCTTCTGTTTCTCACTGAACCAAACCAACCAAGCCAACTTGTTCCCCTCCAGACCTGTGGGGGCGCTGTGCCTGGAGTCACTGCAGGAAACGACATGAAACCTCCGCCGTACCGTTTTATATTTACTGTTCAGCTTGTAATAAATAAACTTCAATCTGTTTGTTTTAATGCTGATCGTTCCTACGATGCCGAACCTGTTTTCATTCCTAGATTAACTAGGTGGCACTGTTGACTCATCTCACTTTCTGTCCACTTATATTAAAAGTAGCACCAACTGTCTCCAGCAGAGTTTGGGTTATCAGTGGCATTAAGGGGTTTCATTTCTCAGTGGAAAATAATAATTAAACTTATTTTGAGTGGATTTCCTCAGATTGCTGTGAAAAAATTACGGTTTAAAAACAAAACATCAGAGTCCGGATCAGTAAAACTGTAGATAATATTTGTGTCGGTACCAGACACAAATATTATCTACAGTGGTTTGTGGTTTGTGTCGGTACCAGAGGAGCAGAGAGTCGGTTGGTCTGCAGACAGGAAGTGATTCCCTGAAGCAGGAAGTTGACTTCAAACCGACCGCCTTGTCCCAGAGCCTCAGCAGTCGGCCCTCCTGGCTCTGAGCTGCTGTGTTACAGCGAGTGAGAGCAGAGCAATTGGCTTCACTTCAAAGTCTGACCTGCTGCACCAGGTGGGGTCAGTGGGCCCTATACAGCCACATCCATCTCACCTACAGCAGGGGGTCAAACTCCAGTCCTCCACTGTGGTACCTGTGGTTTAGATGAGCCACAGGTACAAAACACTGGAATGAAAGGGCTTCATTACCTCCTCCCTGTGTAGATCAGCTCTCCAGAGCCTTAATGACCTGATTATTCTGTTCAGGTGGAGCAGCAGAGGCTCGTCTGAAGGTTGAAGGGCAGCGGCCCTGCAGGACTGGAGTCTGACACCCGAGAGCTAGAAGCTCAGGTTTTTACCTGACCTTTGTTTGAATTTTTTTGTTTTTATTTACTCAAGTCTTTGCTCTTCAACATGATTTATTTAGTTTTAAACAATGAAATAAAGTCTTTGACAGAGAACAAAATGGATCATTACAGTGGATCATTACAGAGCCACGTGGATCATTATAGATCAACATGGATCTTTATACATCAACATGGATCTTTATAGATCAACGTGGGTCAACATGGATCATTATAGATCAATGTGGATCATTATAGATCAACATGGATCATTATAGATCAATGTGGATCATTATAGATCAACGTGGATCATTATAGATCAATGTGAATCATTATAGATCAACGTGGATCATTATAGATCAACGTGGATCATTATAGATCAACGTGGATCATTATAGATCAACGTGGATCATTATAGATCAACGTGGATCATTATAGATCAGCGTGGATCATTATAGATCCATGTGGATCATTATAGATAAATGTGTGGATCATTATAGATCCATGTGGATCATTATAGATAAATGTGTGGATCATTATAGATCCATGTGGATCATTATAGATAAATGTGAATCATTATAGATCCATGTGGATCATTATAGATAAATGTGAATCATTATAGATCCACGTGGATCATTATAGATAAACATGTCATGTAATTTTTTTCCACAAAAACTTGGAAGAACTTGGAGATGTAATCTGATGTAATCGGGCAGTAAGTATTTAAGCCTTGTTGTCTTAACGGCCTCTAAACTCTACCGGGCCACATAATAAACTACGGCGGGCCGGATTCGGCCCCCAGGCCTCGAGTTTGACACAATAGAATAGAGGGACGCTCACAATAAATGCATCAATTGTCAAAATTTCTTTTTGTGATAATTTTTGATTTATCATTTAAATACATTTCCATTAATTATGTTAAAAAACTAAATTTTACATTATTGGAAATTTAATTCTTTACTATTTTCTGTACTATTTGTTCCAAAGACCATCAATAAACATAGTTAAAAGTGGAAATATGATTCCACATATTAGTGAGTTTGTGACGTAAATCCTGAATAAGTCAAATTAAACGTAAATATCTAAACGGTCTTGAGCTGTAAGGTTTTGGTAAAACAGAGACTTTTTGATGCTTTTTCAGGTTGAACTCCAGTTTAAATGACGATTCTGGCAGCGAAACACAACAAAGTGACAGTAATCAGTTCACCAAGCGAAACGAGAACCGAACGTGTAAACTGATGTCCCGACCAGAGGAGCTGCAGCTGCCGACACGCGTTACAAGGCGAGGATAAAAACCCAATCTCCGTGTGATTCCTGCCTGGTCCGGGTCCCGGGGGGACTGGAGCGGCTCCCAGCAGCAGAACATCTGCATAACAAAGGAGGCAAAGTGACAACAGATTACAGCGGATTCCTCCACAGAGGAAATGACTGAAAGCTGATTAAAAGAAGAAGAAGAAGAAGAAAAGAATCGATATTTCCGCAGGAGCGTGAACGCATCCGGACCCGAGAGGCCAAGAGGCCAAGAGGCCGCGGCGCCGCCTCTGGCTTCCAGGAAGTGATGGCGCTTTAATGCGGTGGGAGGTGAGGATGCCAGATATCCCAGCATCATTATTTAGCACTACATTACATCCCATCTCATCCCTATTAGCAGGTGCAGATGGTGCTCCTTGTGCCATTTAAAAGCCCTCACAGCTGGCGAACCTGAACCAGAACAAGCCTGGACCCCGGCCATCCGCACAGCGGCAGATGGGGGAAGGTGAGTCCTTCAAGGAGCCTGAACATCTCCTGTTCAACTGCTTTTATACTTTCCACTACTTTTAAAGATCACGACCTTCATTCTTTTAGGTCGTGATCTAAGAAAGATTCTGCTTTCTCCAAAAGCAGAAGCCTTCTATCACAAAAAAAACACATTTAAATGACTGTATCATGTATTTTCCAGGCAGATATTACCATATTATATCATAATCAATTAACTATGTTACCTTCAGTTGTTTAAAAAAAAAGCACTATATATGAAAGACGACTTTTAAAAAAAAAGTTATTTCCTGATTTAACATGTAGAAATTGGGCCTCTGTCTCTTTAAGAAACTCCTGCTCTTTCTGAAGCTCCGCCTCCAGGAAGTCATCCCAACATGGCTCCTTTATTAACCCTTTGACAACATTTCTGCCAGCACTGAACTGAGAAGTAGCTCCTATAATGAGCTCAGCAGATGCTAATTGCTGCTGGCTAGTCTGATGGAGTCGAGTGTGAAGCTCTGAAGCTTCAGCTCAGAGGAGGAGCTGTGTCTGGAAGGCGGGGCTACGGCCATCCAGGCGTTTTGCACAGCTGGATGGTTACTATGGAGAGCAAAGGATTTATCAAACATATAAAATAATCAAAGCAACACTCCAGCTTTGTTTCTGATGAGGGAGCAACATTATAACATGATGTAAAGCCAAAAGAGTAAATTTTTCCTGACACTGTCCGTTTAAGGTCTCAATATTCTCCATCCAAACTGCCAAAATCAGAAACTGCGTCCTTTTGTTCACAGAGAGGCGTCCACCTGCTGGACTGGACACCAGGCCTGGGTCGAACCATTTCCACAGAGCTCTGAGTGAAGTGTTGTCTGATTCGTCAGAAGTTTGTTGCCTTTCGGCGCTCAGACGGGATATTTCTCTTCAACTCTTCCACTTCGACTGTCCAGGTTTGGTATTCGGTATGAAAACATCAGTTCATGTTGTTTCCAGACAGAAACAAGATCGATGCAAATTTATGACTCTTGTCAGAAATGGTTAAAACTAAAAGTCTCACAGCAACTAGAACAGTTGAGTCTAGGTGCAATTTGGAGGTGTGCGCGCTTCTTATCAGTCAGGACTCTCCCTCCAGCAGACAGCCAAGCACATTCATGCCAACATCGTTGCTCAGGGAGGCAGCTGTTTGCAGAAAAGTGCAGCGCTAGCTCTGCGGTAGCTTCGTAAAAGAAGCAGGGAGGAAGTGGGAACCACCGCAGGAAGTGGCGTGACAGGAAGGTGAGCATGAATAGTATTTGGGAGCCTTGAGATGTTGCTGCTTGTCATTTTCCTTTTCCTCCCCAACAAATTCCTGCAAATATGAAATCTGGGGAGAATCTTTTCTCAAGGGGAAGTTATTTGAAATTACCCAGCATGCTCTGACCCGATGTCAGTCACGGCTTGTGGCGCCATGTCCAGCCTGTCCCTCTGCAGCAGCCTGCCAACGCTCCGTCTCCAGGCAACGCTCCGCGGCCGCCTGTCATCTTGGATCAATGGGCCCACCTGCACACCCACCTGTCCTCAGGCTCGTCACACAGAGGAGGAGAGATGAAGAACTCATCTCAGGTGGCTGATGACCTGCTTCTGGATGAAAAGACGCCTCTGAATGGCCTGAATTGCCGCCATGAGATTGAAGCTCACCAACCTGGGAGAGGCTTTGTGTGCAGAGACACTCCAGGTAAAATGGCTGTTACTCCTTTTTATAAGTTTGTGCACTGCGGTGACAAACACACATCTCATTCTCACCATTTGTAGACTGAATCCAAGTTTTGTTATCACTGTGAAAAAAGGAGCCGTCGCTTCGCCACTCGCTGAGTTCTGATGAACTGCTCTCAGTAATGACTGGACACAGACAGCACATCTCATTTGTTCCATCTGGATTCATCCACTTTATGACAGATGATTGACACCCCAGGCTCATCTTAACAGAGTGGAAACACTTAATATCTCCTAACTGACAGCTAATGTGCACATCAGTCCAGGAATCATATTCATGAATGCACCAATGACCTCCAAATAGACTCATTATGCTTTGTACTGTCGATCGACTCTGTTAGCTCAGAAAGCAACACACCACTACTTAACTGTGATCAGACATGGACTCAGTTTTTTTATTTTCATCACAAAATCCACAGATTTGCTTCATGATACCAACCAAAGCTGAGTTTCAGCCAATCGAGGTCTTTTGTAAAAATGATTCACTTCCTATTGGAAGCCGTTTGTAAAAATACAGTGAAAAGTTAGCAGCAATAATTTGGTTGAAAAAAAAAATTCACCATGTAACAGTTTCAAAGCAAATATTTAACTATGTAAAGCTTCAGCTAACCAGCTGTATATTTAGTTAACTTTCTAAATATTTAGCTCCAACCTAAATATTTAATCAGCAAACTAAATAATTTGTTAGGAAACTAAATATTTTGCTTGCTAATTAATTAAGCACTTGGTCTGAAGCAAACTCTGGTCTGCCTATAGACCTCGGTCTCAGTTGGGTTGAAGTGAACTCTGGTGCTGTTTGGATGAACATGTGAACGCCAAGCATTCACATGTTCATGTTCATGTCACATGTAGTCCACTTCCGCTCCAAAAGCAGGAAGCGCACAGCGCAAAGCATTCTGGGTAAATACAAACAACAAACATGCCAGACTAGCACTAACTAGACTAGTACTAACTAGATTCACACGTTTGTTTGCTGGTTTTAGAGAAATCCTACTATCACTAAAATCTGACCCCTCTCCAGGTTTGTTTCCATTTTGTGAAGAAGGAAGTTGCTCTCAGAGGTTTTAGTGTCGTTTCCTTCAGTGGTTCTTGGTGCAGCGCCCCCACAGGCTGGTAGGCAAACAGGTTTTTCAAGCTTGGATTGGCAATAACTGAACACAGGAGTAAATGTTCTGGCTGCCCAACAGCATTTTAGTCTGGATTAAAAGTATTATGTATTTAAATGTATTTAAGTTAATTTCTGCTAACGCTGCCATACATGAGGGATTTTGTTTGCATCTCAAAACGACTGAGGGTTGTTTCTGTTCTGCTTAAGTCAACATAAAGTGTCTCATCTCATGGACTTTCCCACTACAGGAATATACAGTGAGACTGTTATTGGTGATGCATAATGTGGGTTGTCCTCTGGGAATTTCTAGTTTGTTCAGTCCAATTAGCAGGGTTAGCTATTCTGGCTGAGCGATGCATTGAGTCGTCGTCTCTTGTGCCATAATTGTATCTACAAGCTGCTGCTGCGGACAAATTGATGTGGTTCTATGCAATTTGCTCATCATTACATCTTCAAACTTGCTTCTTTTTTTTCTTAAACTGTTGGAGCGAAGTCCCAGCTGGCTTCAATGAAAGACCAAATGAAAGGAAATCAAAGTCAAAGAGCATGCAGAAGGATGAAAAGAGTGAAATATTCATAGGTCACATGTCGTTTCCACCCTTGTAAGTGTGTTTTCATGGCGGATCTGTTTAGAAATAGTTTCTGCAAATGCCTCAGAACGGAATCTGAAAGGAAACCAGCCAACAGGGAAAATCCTTAATTAGCACACTTTGTCAGTGTCCAAGCTGAGCTCATACTGAATTCAGGCCAACGTCAGCGAGCAGCACAGTACATATTGATTCTGTAGATCACAACGAACGCGCTTGTGTGACCGTTTTATGAAATGCCGTGGCGTTCTCCAGCCCGACCCAACACGCCTTCGCTCCCGTCTTAATTTAGGTTCCTCCATGCTTCCCCTAATTTAAATATTTACCAGGCGCCCCACCAACATCCACAGTCCTCCACCCTTCATTTGCATTCTGATGCGGAGGCCAGCGGGGCAGAGCGACTTTGGAATAAAGTGGTGTGTCATCCGCGTTTGCTCATTCGGAGCTGAAATTAGCGGGGACCTTTGGCTCCGGCTCGAGCGGCACAAGTGCCTCTCTTAAATTGGCCGTGAGGGATCGCCAAACCCCCGGGACGACCAAACGGGCCGGCTCATGTTCTGAATGGGCAATGGTACAAAATCCCTTCAGCGGCCAAAGCAGCAAGACTTGGGATTGTTTGCTACAAGGTGGTAATATCAGAGCTACAGCTGCAGTAGTAGTGTTCAAAGTTTTACTTTGTGTTAATAATTTGCTGCAGGTCACAACATTTATTTCAGGAAATGATGAAGACGAGCTAATGGAGCATTTTTGTACTTCCATCTGGGTTTCTACTGCTTCTATAAACAGCCCAAGCACTTAAAAAAAGGACATCCAGACATTTTTTATGCAGTAAGAAAGTTTTCGGTGTTTGGAAAATGAGCCGATTTAAAAACATTCGGAGTGTAACATCACAAAGTCAGCAGGAACTGCCAGTTACCTAGCAACCCCAGCAGAGTTCCATTCTGTCACCTAGCAACCCCAGCAGAGTTCCATTCCGTTACCTAGCAACCCCAGTAGAGTTCCATTCCGTTACCTAGCAACCCTAGCAGAGCACTAGAATGTTTGGTTAGATGGTTTTACTGCTGTACAATGGCTGCTGGAGAAACAAAGTGTTTTGTTGTTAACTTTCCATCCATAAACTACTTACTACATTCTTGTTGGTTGCGCAGAAAGCTCCACTTCTGCTTTTCAAAGAGTGTGGTTTTGAAAGGAGCTCTAATTAGGCAGAACTGACCAAACTGAAATCTCATGTGAATCTTTGCATGTGAAGAAAAATTAATGCTTTATTTTAATGAACTAACAGAAACTGAAATTGACAAAATATTTTTGCTAATGGAAATCCCTTAAAACGGTAATTGAATGGGAAAAACTATAACTAACCGGAACTATACCATGCTTTCATAAAACAAAGTAAAACATACTGGAAATATAGATATAATATGCTTTGTTTTAATGATAATTAATATAATCAATGAATATTATTTGCCTATCAATCTGATGTCAAATTGACTTTTTCCCCACAAACAGTAAAACTAGTGCAGAACAGCAACAGCAAAAACTGTGATGAGTCGTTTGTTGTTCAACAATATTTTAATTCAATTTTTAAAGTAGTGTTTTCATTACCTAATCAATGTTCACATATTCACAACACTTTGACGTTTTTAGTTGTTTTGAACTAGTTTTAGTTGTTTTAACTAAAACAACTTTCATTGAAGCCAGCTGGGACTCCACTCCCAGCTGGCTTCAATGAAAGTTTTTAGTTGTTTTTAACTAAAACAACTAAAATTACTACTAGAACTAATAAAAACTAAGAAACGTACTCTAAAGCCTAACATTAGCTAACTGAATTAGAAAAAAAAAACTACAACAAAAAACCCAAACTATTACAACTGGTTTTAACATGTTTTGAGACATTTTCTGGATTTATTTCAGTTATTTGCTCTAAATCCAGATGCAAACAGCAGGAAGAGAGACGCTGAGCAGCATAAAGGCAGTGAGTCGACGGGGTCAGCTCAGCGTCTCTGACACGTTCATATTGGTGAATATTTTGTGGCCTGGAGGATTTCCAGCAGAGTGAGGCATCCGGCCGGTCGGCTAAGCTGCTCAGATTACTTTAAGGCACCGACATAAACATTCTGCTGCGCTTCCCATGCAGTCGCCTTTGAGCCTGATGCAGAGAGACAGCGACACTGAGGATACCGCGGGAACCCAGGCAGAGGTCTGAATAAACAAACAGCTGCTTGGAGCTGTGAGCGCCGTGTCAGCGGACCAAACAGGAGACTTCTTCACACCGAGACAAATGCCATGACTTCTCAATTCAGGGGACAAGCTAAGAGTTTATTCGCTCCTCCTTTGTTGTTCCTTATATTAAATAGACAGATTGTACAACTAAAGAGCTGCTGGATAATAATAATAATAAAAAGAGAGTAATTTTCTTTCCAAGTGTCTGGATTTCTAACTGAAGTGTCCTTGTTCGCGCTTAAGCTTAAAAATCACATTAAAGCGGAAAACCTTGTACACATAAATTTACATTTAAAGTTTGTTTACCCTTTTAAAATATGGACCCAACATCCAGTTTTCAATCGTTAAAGGGGATCTATTACGCAAAACTCACTTTCTCTCATTTTTCTACCTTCATCTGTATCTCAGCTGTTTATAAAAACAACCAAACACTAAAAAACCCCACCAAGACAATTTATGGTGTCTGGAAAACGAGTTATAAAAGTCTCCAGATTATTGAGTCATACTGCGTCGTTACCTGGCAACCCCAGCCGAGTTCCGCCCGTTACCTAGCAACAAAAGCTGAGCTCCAGAATGTTTGGTCAGCTGGTTTTACTGCTGTAGTGTTATATTGTTGACTTTCCATCCAGAAACTAGATTAAATGGACTTACAGCAACAAACTTTACCAGTAACATATATATTTAGATACATTCATTTGAGACTTTAAAGATACACATACTCTCTATTTAATTTTTGTGGTAATTTAATAATTTGTGGTAATAAATCAAATTTATTTGATTAGAAAATTTCAGCAACAAGGCAACAAACTTTACATCAAAAAAACAAACAAGTGAGTATTTTCATTCTTTAAATTAAAATGTTAAGCTTTATTATCATATTAATATTATTAGTATGTATGTTCAAGATTTTAAGAACAAATATTAAGAACATATTAAGTAAAATTCTCATTTATGTTACTGTAAGACAGAAAACAAAACATTTTACAGACCAACAAAATGGAAAATAATTGTCCCAAAATGTTAATTCACAATAATATCATGTCTGAGTTTTTAATTTGGGGAAAAAGCTGAGGGTTCTGGATGGAGGGATGGGAAGGTCCAGCAGCTGAAGCCACATTTTATTTTCATATGTAACTGACGGAGACGCTGGTGTATAAATAGAAAGCAGCAGTTTGTGGCTCACGGCTTGTCAAACTGCCAACCATTGAACGCCAATCAAGTCTTCTGTCTTCCTGCTGCTTCCATCTGCTTCCTTAAGAGCGTTTTAGAAAAGTTACATGTCCAACCTTAATAAAATCTGCATTTTACACACAAACAGCTTCTGTTCTGTTTGTTTACAGACGTCTTCATTTCCTTATTGATGTTAAGCATCATATTGACTGAATATGGCAGCGATGGAGAGCTGAATGCGGTCCAGGCGTTAGCCGGGCTTCACATCGACAGCGAGACCATAAACAGACGGCAAAACAAAAACAACACAGCTTCAGGCTTCATCTGCGTCTCTGTGAAGAGGAACGGCTGAAATCAGGCTTATGTGGTTTGTTCATCAGATCTGAAGCTGATTTAGTTTTGTGTCTATGGAGGCTTATTAGAGCCACTTTAGAAAGAAAAAAATGGAGTAAATTTCCACCAAAAACTCAGAAAGTTTGAGATTATTCTCAGAAATTTTCTAGAAAAAACATGGAAATTTTAGAGATCAAAAAATTGAAAAGTTATGAGGAAAAAAACTGAAATTTTGAAATTGACCTCAGAAAATTTCTAGAATAAATTTGAAAGTTTCTGAGTAAAAAAACTTGTGAATTTGGGATAAACTGAGGTAAATTTTTTGATTAATCTAATGAATTTAGTTTTTTAGAAAAAACATTAAAATTTGTGAGCTCTGAGAAAAGTTTGAGAAAAAAAACTCATTTGAAATGGATTTCAGAAATTTTCTAGAAAAAAGGGAAAGTAAAAAAAATTACAAGGAAACACATCTTGAAATTAATTTAAAAAGTTTTATAGAACTTTTTTTTAAAAAAATTCTGAGCTCAAAATGTAAATTTGTGAGGAAAAAAACCTGAAATTTTGAGTTTTTCCAAAACCTCAAATTCATGGAGAAGATAAAATTATTCAGTATCCATATATTTATACATTTATTCATACAAATATTAAAGTTGTGATTGTGTCAAATTGCAGTGATATTTTCTTATTTCCACCAAACCAAAGTTTGACCTTCACAAACGTAATAAAGCCATGAAACCCGGAAATGAAAACGCCGCATCCTGAGAACCGACAGGTATTTTTATCACTTCTATTAATGATCATCTGCAGCTTCAGCGAATCTTGAACTGCCAGGAAATAAACGATGATTTCTCTGGTGACTGACAAGAAATCATGTCTGCATCTCCACGTTATCTCTGCACCGTTTCCATCCAGCAGACCGTTTGTTTTGCAGGGCAGACGTTTGGCTTTTGGTGCAGGTTTGTGTTGTGGTCAGAGGAGCGATAAGAAGAGAAAACGCAAATATAAAACCAGCATGATAAATCAGCAAAGACTGAACTTTAATAAACTCACAGATAAGACGAAACAAAGTGGGGAAAAAAACTTTAAATCAGTGAATAATCAGAATACAGGGAAGGGACTGAGAGAAAACACAAAGATAACGCGATAATTTAAATAAATATATGCCTGGAATGATGATAGTTAAGAAGATAAAGTTAACAAGAAAGTAAATCAGATCTGATAAAAAAAAGCAGAAAAAAATGGAAACAAATGAGGCATCTCTGCAAAATTTAACTGAAATAATGATGAATATCAGGGACGGAGCTATAGGTGGCCTGGGGGGGCTGTTGCCCCCCCCCCCCCCCCAAACCAGGCCGGTGGGGGCCCGGGTCTGGAGGAGCCAGGGAGGGAGGAATGGATTCAAGTCGCTCGAATGTCGGACTATAGACCGAGAAAGTGAGAAAGTGCGCCCCCGCCTGTTGAGAAAGGTGTATCAATGTCAGCAGTTGTCCGTCCGCACCCCAAATGTTGCCGTTTTGGTCCCAAATTGAACCGAATGCAGCCTTAAAAAACTCCTGCTGAGATTTAAAGTTTTCCACTTTCAGCTCAGGCTATTTGGTGAATCTGCCACTCATAGACACTCGTTCGATTTCTAAGACATGCTGACTTTTTAAAAACCTTTGAAATCCTGAATAGAACCTGAAGGTATGAACATCCGGAGCAACATGTTCTCCGTAAAGGCTGCTCATTCACCTGGACTGTGTGGAGACGTGAAGCGGCGCTGCGGCCGGACGTGGCTGCTGTGTTTCTATTCTGGGATCCTAAAATCAGCCTGTTTACAGGAAGAAATGGCGGCTTTGTTGACTGCAGTCAGTCTGAGTGGTTTCCATTGCTGCAGATTCATGAGCGCAGCATGAAGCTGCTCAGGACTTTGAAAAGTCAAGAGCAACACTTCATGTTTTCTTCATATTCCAGGAAATCAGAGCTAAGATTGTTGCAATACGTCAATTTATTAGATAAATTAAAACGTTCCATTTGTATGAGTTATCATTTTTCTCTTTTGCCTATTTCTAAAAAGTCAGGATGATAAAAGTCTTCAGTCTGCTGCTGTTTCAGTCACTTTTTGAAGGACAGTTTTGTTTACATGTCTTCTAGTTTCAGTGTTAAACTTTTGAAAATGTGTTCGCTTCTACCGTTATATTACTTCAAAATAGTAACAACAATATTATCATTTATTGCTGTAACTTTAGTTACAGTGAAGGTAATGTTCTTTAATTAAAGTTTTACAAATTTTGTAAAGTTTGTCAAAACTATTCTAGACATTTTCATATAAAATTTGTTTTTAATTAAGTTTCTTTTTGGCAATTTGAAAATGTATTATTTTCCTTTATGTATCAATGTAAAGATGTTTTTTTTATTTTAAAGCCTTAAAAAGGTAAAAATAAAAACAAATTTCCCGTGGTTGCTTAATGTAGCTTTGATAAACTACTGTAGTTTAGCTGGACCAAGTGGAAAAACGGAGTTTACTGCCTGATTCAGGTGATATGTGAAGATTTCTGCTCCGTTTGTGCTCTGTGCCTTGTGATCAGGACATAAAGACGCCTAATCAGACGGATAAATCAGCCATGATATGAGAGCGGCGCGCGAATGTTAATCCGTTCAGTCAGAAGCAGGCATGCTAATGTGGGCTGAGTGAAGCCGGCCACATCTGATTACGTCTAATCACCCCTGATCTTGCAGGTCTCCACGCAAACACAAAGAACAGGATTAAACACTCCCATCATTTACCATAAAACACGCCTCGACCCCCAGGACACCAATGTGGAAAATTAACACTAAAAATGATCATCAGAGACAAACTCAGCCTCTTCTTATCTTCTTTTAGGCTCCAAAATCAAGATTAATGATGTGCGTTATTTGGCGGAATAACGGCGGCGCTTCAGAAACACTCCCTCCTTCCTCCACAGGAGCTTCACCAACTAGCTGCTATTCGAAGTGACACTCAATTAGCTGCGCGGCGGCCTGGGAGCTCTGAGTAATTGGCTGCTTTTGTGCCTTTGAGCATATCTGTAGAAAGTAACTACAGTGGAAATCTTTCTGTTGAGTTTGCAAACATTTAAGTTTCAGTCAAAGGGGATCTATTGTTCAAAATTCAGATTTTGCATGTTTTTCTTATTCTTTATGGGATTTTACTGTTTTTTTTTTTTTAAAAACTTGCTCCACTTGCCTAGCAACCCCAGCAGAGTTCCGCCTTGTTGCCTAGCAACCCAAGTGGAGCTCCAGAACGTTTGGTCAACTGGTTTAGTAAAATAAATATAACTGGATAGAAAAATATATATATATATTAATGATTAGATTATAAAAAGAGTAATTTCAATTAAAAAAACCTTGATGTACCTTGTTGTCAAAATAAGATATTGTACCTTATTGTAGCTTATTTTAGCTAGTTATATAAATATGTTAGCCAGCAAGCTAACATATTTCAGGTACTTCAAGAGGATGGGTGGATGAATAATAAAAGTAAAAACATTAAAAAATATAACACATTTAGAGAACAAGACTGAATTCTTGTTGGTTGAGCAGGAGGCTCCACTTCTGCTTTTCAAAGATGGATGGTTGTATAATTGCATACCCGTTTGCAGCCATATTGAAAGGAGCTCAAAAAGGCAGAAGTGAGCAGACAAAAATCTTATCTAACATTTTGTACAAAAACTTTGATGGTCATGTTTTGAATAGGCCACAGACCGATCCTATAGGTCACCTTTAAATGTATGAATATATTCTCAGAAGTGAAAAAATACATATAATTTCAGTGTTACCTGGATTGCTATTTTACTGTACATGATGCAATCCAAAGATTATTATTTAAAAACAAAGAACAGATAATGAAGTTACTGATCTTGAAATGTTTAAGTTTACCAACATTTAATCGATTTAGTTTCCTTCTGGGACGCGGAGACTCTTTGTCTTCTGAATGTTTGTCGTGTTGGATGCCTGTGGTTTAAAGCGGTGAGGTTTCCTCGTTGCTCCCAGTTTCATCATTCAGTTTTGCTGCCATGAACCTCGGTGATGATCTGTAACAGCGAGTCGTGTCAAGCATGTTTAACTGTTTGCTGCTTGTCACATGAGGTGAAAGTCTCAGCTGGAATCCGTTGCCTAGACGACCGACTCAATAAAAACAGAATCCATTTGGTTTCAGCAACATGTTGAAAATAAGGAGACTACAGTCTGGAGAGTTTTTTAAAGATGCGTTCGGTTCAATTTGGGACCAAAACGGCAACATTTGCTCCACTTTCAGCTGCTGTGGTTCTGTCTCTGCTTTCAGTCAAAGCAACCAAACCGTTTCCCCTCCTCGCCTGTGGGGGCGCTGCACCAAGAACCACTGAAGGAAACGACTTAGCGCAACTTTCTCCTTCGTGAAATGTTTACAGAAAAAAAGTGGCGTTACATTTTACGGGTTGGGGGATTTCTCTTTTGTCTTTGGTTGCATAAAACAATTAGAACAACTAAAAGAACTTTTGAAATATTTTTTTTTAAAAATTAATCTTACAAAATAACACAAATTACAACTATGTATTAGGACTATGATGGATAATTATGGATTGAACAAATTTGATAAATATCTCGAAAAAAAACTTAGAAATGTTTAGATGAAGCTTGGAAATTTTCCAGGAAACAACATTGAAAATTCTGAATTTGAAAATTTCCTTTGGAAATCTCAGAAATTTGAGTTTGAAAATGTGAAAATGATTAATCTACAAAATTTGCTTTAAAAATCTTTTTAAATTTCTGTTTGAAAAATCAAAAACTTTTGACTTTTCAAAGCAAAGTTGCCCACAGTAAGAACAGCGATACTTCGTAATAAAGTTACTCAAGTCAATGTAAAAAGTGCAGCTCAGTAAAAATCATCCTAAAAGCACAAAATCTTTCCAAAAAGATCATAATCCTTTTCAGACCCATAATCGCTGAATAAGTGGTGTGTTTCTATGTAATTATGTACTTCATAGATTGTGTTTTATTTTACACTTGTCGGTGAAATGTTCTGAAATAAAGTATTATCATCATTAAAAACTTACTCAAGTAAATGTAACGTGACGTAGATGTCGCACGTTATTTTTTATATCTGGAAATTTTGCGTAAAATTTTAAGTAAATGAAACCTGGAGATGTAGAAATTATTAATTTAGTGCAGTGTGCCACAGGAAAAACATTGACGAACAAGTCAAACCACTGTGTTCTCGCTTTAAGCTAAGCTACACGTAGACTGACATCAGCTCCACTAGTCAATCAGGACTCGCCACCAAAAAACATTCCAACATTTCCCACACAAGAACAGAACATTAGTTAGTTTGTGATTACTAGTAAGCGTATAAACATTTGTGTTCATTAATAAGTGATTGATAAGGTAGATTAGCTACAGCTGCTATTAGCTAAGCTAACACTGCAGAGGTAGATTAGCTCATTTTTCTACTGATGATCCATTAGACCTGGTGTTAAGTTGCCTTTTCTTTTCGTTTTTGACTGAACTGAAACACCAAATTCCACAACACGTCTACATGTTAAGGTTGTCATAGTCAAACTAGCACAGCTGAAGTGCTTCCCTCTGTTTTTTTAGTTGAAACTTATCTAGTTGTCAGTGTTGACATTAAGTAGCAAAGCTCCACGTCCTTTTTTCTTTTATATATCTCGCATAAATGTAAGATTCATCATGTTATATTAACAACTTAACAGCTAAAATCAATGCTAATCTTTGTCAGCTAACAGTTTTTTGGCCCCAGCAGGAAGCTAAGGGGTGGGATCTTGATGATTGCAACATGTCTGTAGTTTTACTAATTAAATCCTGTTTGTGTTGCATTTCTTAGCATCTAATGACCCTAAGACATATTGAATATGATATTAAATTGATAGTAAAACAATTCAATTAAGTTTATGCTTTTTCAGATGATTCAAGTGTAAAATGTTCAGTTTAATTTGCTTTCCTTCAACAAATCCAAATCATATCAACATATTGAAGCAGAATTAAACAAACGAGTTTTTTGAATCCCATTTTTCTTTCCTTCCGAGTTTCTGAAAACGTAATCAGCTTTAGACGGAGTTGAACCTTAAATCCCCCGTGAGAGTGATGGCTTGTCTTTTCACTGAACGCCTTTTTTTAGAGCCCGCTGTGAATTACGGTCCTCTCAGATTTGTTTTTCCCAGATTCTGAAGGATTAATTTGCTCAGTTGGCGGCCGAAGCCTCCAGAGAAAAACGTAGAACGGTCACCGATTCCTTTCATGCTGCTCAAACAAACACCCTCTTTTGTCTTAATCGCTAATTTCAATTAAATTACAAAACTCAACCAACCAACCAACACCTCGCATGTCCCCTGTGAGAGAATATTATTAATATGGGACGTTCAGCGTCAAACACAAGGTTTATTTCATGATTACATCGAGAATATCTAATCAAATGAGCACAGAATATGTAAATTATGCAATAAAACATTTAAATCTGTGAATTTCAAGACCCAAACTGAAAAGTTTGTTGAGAAAATATCAAAACACACTCAAAATTTATAAAAAACGTCTGTATATAAATCCATAGGATCTAAAAGATTTTGTCTTTTCCCCCGAAATAAAACACTTTTGGTCAAAGTTTGAACAATAAAAGAGTTCAAAGCCAATGTTGTGAAATAAATGAAAAAGGTTTTGTTAAGATAAATAAATAATGAGCTCCTCCAGCTGGTGTGACTGTTAAGTGTTTGTGGTGAAATTCTGTTTTAGTGGTTCGTATAACTGACCCTGATGGTTACAGTTCAGCTTTTGTGGATTTTTCTGAGGTTTGTAACCAAAATTAAGTGTGAAAAACTGGAAATTAGCTGATTTTTTAAATAAACGAATGTAAAATGTTCTAAAAGTAAAAGCAGTCTGGGATGCTACTAGCTAAAATTTGATAAGTGCTTATTTAAGAGAAGAAAAAAAAAAATCAGCCCAAGGGCCATAAATGGCCCCGGCGCCACATTTTGACACCTGCAGTTTAAGACATTTTACTGCTGACATGGACGTAGTTGGACTCCTCCCCCTTCTCAGTGGTTGTTCATGGATTCATAAGAGCAAACTGGTGAATTAAACGCGTAACGGCTAAACGTTAGCGATTTGTAAAATCAGATTAAAATCATCCCAGAATCCAGTTAATGAAACACAACCTAGTCATGAAAAATGCTCTTATAATTAGGCATAATTTGGTGAACAGACTCCAGGATAAATGGTTTATTTATGCTTTTGGATAGAAAGCAAAGAAGAAGATGAAGCTAAAGGACAGAAATGTGAAGCTAAATATTGTGACTGTGTCGTAAAACCATCAATTCTGCTTTGTCCAGAAACAACATGCAGACATAAATAAGCTGATTACATCAACTGGAGTAAAAAAATGTGAGAGACGTAAAAACAAAAGAGCCGCTTTCATCTAAAATTAGTGACACTGTGATGAGATGAAAGGCAGCGGCCTGAGGACACCTGTGAGACAATTACCTGGATTTGGGCAGCATTCATTAATCGCTGACAGTTTGTCAACCTCATTACGTCAATTTGCAGGTTTCTCCTCCAAGCTGCATGCGGTGGAGTGACCAGGTGCTGCTGCTCACCTGCTCCACCGCGTTCCTGTAAAGGCTGTCATTAAGGAGCCCATTACTTCTGATTAGCTCTGTTCTGCATAATTAATGAACAGGCAGTTATGTCCAGATGGCTATTTTGTCACAAAGACATTACTCAACCTTGTTGAGCCGGACGGCCACAGAAACACCAAGTTGGACTTTTATTACTGCAAAGTTTGTTTTTGGTTCAACTTAAATCTAATGGAAATAATGGGAGATTATTTCAGTTTTAGTTTCTAATTGTCTATACCATGTAACAATTAATTTATCAATAGATTCTCATGACGATTAATTTTACAAAATATTTACTTATTCTGCAAATTTTTCCTTCACACCTTTTCATACAATATTAGAAATAAAGAAGTAATTGAATTTTAGTAATTGATTATTTGATTGATTATTCTGGCAATTAATCAGATAAAAAATTGACAATTAAGCCTCTTTATGCAATAATAGAAAACAAATTTAGTTATTTGAATAATCAATCTTTGCAGCCCTCCTTTTAGTTTTTTAATTCTGTTGATGTTATTAACTTCAAATGGTTTTTTTTATATCTTAAATGCAAAACGTACATTTTAGTTTTTACAGTTTTGACTTATTTATTGCTCTGCGCTCATTTTTCTTTCAGCAAATTGTGAAAAAAATTAATCCAGTTAATGATTACTCGATTAACAAATTTGTTGACAATCACCTTAGTAATCACTTAATCCTGATTAATTGGCATTACCTGCAATTATTCTGGATTATTTTTAATTAATCCAATTAATTGTTTCAGCCCTTTATGGTTTTTTTCTACAATTCTGACTTAATTATTCCTCTGCACATGTTGGCAATCATATTAATAATCAAACAAACACAATTAATCGTGATTAATCACATTAACAGCTCCAGTCCTAAGTGCTTTTTGGGCTTCAGTTCATTTTATGGACTTATTTACTTTAACTTAATTCTTTTGCTTTTGCTATGCCAACTTACTTTTTTATGTTCATTTAACTCAAAACTTACACTAAATAGTTGAACCAACTTAATTGAACTGCTTCTATAGGTAATAAGCAATTCAATTAAGTTTATCCAACTGTATTTATTAAGTTTAACCAATTCAGTATTCTAATCATCCAACATATCATCCATAAACTTAATTGAATTGCTTGTTACCAATAGAAGCCGTTCAACCTTTTCTTTTTAGAGTGTAATACTGCATGTTTTCCTGCTGTCCAAAGTTGCCCTGACCTCGGCGGCAGTTCCTGCCTTATCACCTGCAGAAGGGAGCGAGTTTTCCTCCGATCCATGCTAAAACTAATTAAAGTTCAGGCTGAGGAGGAGGAGGAGGGCGGCTGAGACAACGAGGCTGACTGAGTGATGTTGGGACGGCAGAGATTAACGAGCGAAGGCAGAGCTCCGTCTCTCAGCCGCTAATCCCTAATGTCACAGATACGCGGTGCGCAGGGGTCTTTGTCGGTTAAAGACTGCCGTCAGATCTATCCCGCTGCTTTGTCTGCGCCCCCCCCTCGTACCCCGGCTCTTCTCGCTCCCCGAATCAGGGATAAACATGGAGGGGGAACTCAATTTTGCAGGCAAGATGAAAGAAGGTGGAGGGTTGAAAGCTGCTGCTGCCGCAACGCCAGGCGAATAAAAGCGAACGCAGCGCGGCAGCCGCACGGAGAGCTGCTGCTATTTTTGACACGGAGGGCCTTCCACAAAATTTGTTTTGCACCTTGTTAAAAAGTTACACTAGGAGAAGTTGGAAAATTCAAATCACTTATTCAAAGAGCGGTTATTTCTGTTACGTTTATGGTCACACTTTTTCTCAACTTGTTTACGAATCTTTCTAATTTCTGTCAAAAAGGGGGAAAAAGTCTTTAAAAATAGGCTTTAATTTAGTTTTTATTTCCATTTTTCAGTCCATGTGATAATAAGCTGCCTAACCTATGTCTCCAGGAGAGTTCACACTTTTCAGAGCAGATTATCAGAGCTGCAGTTTGTAACTTCCACAAAAATATATTTTTTCTTCCCATATTTATTAAAACTGTCAGCATGTCATGACAGAACAACACCAGATAATCTGTGAAAAAAACTACTGCAAAAATGCGAGAAAAAACCTGAAATTTTTAGATTAATCTCAAAATTTTTTAATTTCTAAGATTGAAAAGTCAAAATTTTTTGTCTCGAATCTCAGATATCTTTCAAGCTTTTCCTAAAAAAGTCCTGAGTTTAATCTAAAAATTTCTGAGTTTCTCCTAGTGAAGTTTAAACTTTTTAAACTTGAAATTTTCTCCTTTTTTCCCTCAAAACTTTCTCAGTTTTTCCTAAGAACTTTTCAAACTCAGACCTTCCTTGTTTTTTTCTAGAACATTTCTGATTTGTTTATGGTGGGAATTTACTCTTTTTTTGTTTTAATCTATGCCCTGACACACCGTCACAGCCGACACTGAGCTCCACCGATTCAGTTTGTCGGAGGTTCCTGAGTCACGTTTCCTCGTGGGCAGAACCATCTTGTCTCTGGTGGGAGAAGCTAAGCTAACTGGTTGGAGCGATTGTGTTGTTGTTCTGTTGAAACGAGAGGAGAGGTTTCCAGCGCTGACTGGCCTGTTATTTCCATCCAGACTGAATTTGTTCCAGGAAGCTTCATGCAGCTTCCTGCTCACATCCTGACAAGGTCTGAATTGGTTTTGTGGATTTGTTATCAGGACGACGCGTCTCTCTGGTGACACAGCAGTTATCTCATTGGAGTGGAAACGTCTGCAGGCTGAGCAGCTGCGTTTCAGCTCTACTGGCTTTTATTTTTAATTTGTCTGTCAGGAATCTAAGCTACATGTCTGTAGCTAACAGGCGGCTACCTCTTCAATCTCCCATGGCGACCAATCAGAGAAGCCTTGACGATTTCTCAAACACGCCGCATATATACTCAGTAAACGATGTTCAACTTTTATAACTCACACATTTCCAAGTATTTTCTAGAAAATTTCTGAGATTAATCTAAAATATCAGTTTTTTGTGAAATTTTCAACTTTTGTAACGCGGAAATTTTCCGTTATTTTTTTTCTAGAAACTTTCGGAGTTTTTGGTGAAGAATCTACCGTAGTCCTAACACGCTGTCATAGGCGTTTCATGCTTGCGGTAAAAGTTGGATATTTTTGAGTTGAATATATTCAACTTTTGAAACTTTCCAAGTTTTTTCTACCATATTTATGAGATTAATCTAAAAAATATATATCAGGGTTAATTTTTCTGGAAATTTTCAACTTTTGGAGCTCAGTTTTTTTTTCTAGAAAATTTTAAAGATTAATCTCAAAAAGTTATTTTTTTGCAGGGATTCCTCCCTCCTCTTTCATTTTCCTGTCTACTATGGCCCCAAAATGGCCCAATCAATTTCCAAAATTGATTGGGAACAATCATTTTGTAGCGTTAAACAAAACTAATTACATTTTTCAGTTGAAAAAAATCTTTTAGTTTCAATATATTTATATTAACTTCTCAGCTTTCTTTTGCGTCGTCCCATTATCTCTATATTACAAATGAATAATATGCCCTTATTTAGAAGTTCAGTACTTTTTGTTTATGCATTTTATGCCACATGAATAAATTGAGAAATATTTCAGGTTTTAGATTTAAAACAGTAAAAATGTTAGAGAGCAGCCGTGGGATTAAATGTTAGCTGAAGGGATAACGAGCTGTCAGAGCCGACGCTTGTCTCAGCAGACGGCCCAGAAAACCAACAATGACTGGAGAACGCCTTAATTAAAAAATGAAAACGCCTCAGCTTGTCCAGCTGTGAGGCAGAGACGTGACAAACTCTGCTGGTCACAAAGCAACAGACAGGCAGGTCTGCTATGAAGTTACTTAATTAGTCAAAGTATTTATCAGATGCAAGAGAGAGAGAGAGACGTTTAAAGACGCCAACATTTAATGGTCCATCTGCTGGTTTTGGAACAATCTAAAATCTGATCTGGATTATTCTGTTTGTTGTCGTTTAAAGTGGCTGGGTGGGTTAGGGTTGGGTTACCTTTAACCCTCTGAGCTTCTGCAGTCATCTGGCTGTAAACTGATAGGTGGGAACGTAGGTGTTTGTTTTAAACTGTAGTTTAGTTTAAGCCACAAACATTTCTTGTCAAGACTTAAAAGCTCCGTATTCTGTCTTTTCCAGGCACATGGTGACATTTCAGCTCTTAACATTTGTATGCAGATGTTAGTAAAACGTGGTTTTTGTTTTAAAAGCTCTGGTTGAAGAGTTTCTAACATTTTTTCACTTCTGATTTCAAAATGCATGAAGACTTTGTGCCTCCATATTGATCCATAGTCACTGGTAATTTGATGTTAACCGATTTTCTTCTAAATTTACATTAAATCAAGCAACACGTTCGTTTTACTGCGAACATGCAAAATCTTACTAAGCATTTTTGAAATGAGAGAAAACAAACTTACCAGTAACTTTTCAGCGCAATTCAGCAGCTTGTTCTCAGTCAATAATTCAGTAATATTGATGAAAATGTGCTGGTTCCACTGGCAGATTATTAAACTGATAACTTTGGAAAACGTCCTGCTACAAGTGAAAAAGAATCTCAACGTGAAACCACCACTTTTTCATCAATATTAAAGACTTACTGACATAAAACAAGCTGCTGTGTCTTACTGAAAAGTTACTTGTAAGTTAGTTTCCTCAAATGTCCTGAGACATTTACACTAAGATCTGGACAAACATACTTGGAAGACTTTGTGTTTTTGCAGTGTTTGCAGTTGATGAGGCGAATTTAACATTAAAAACTAGAAGCTGCTCCTGGTTCCCCACCTGGGCGCATGTGTAAGATGAAGTTTAGCATCTTTTTTCTATGAATTCCAATTTCCAGATGGAGGTTGGGAACATTTTCCCGCCAGGTAAAAACATTTCTCTGCACTGAATGGTGTAGATGGAAGAACTCTGTGAGGTTCTGGTAAAACTACAGAACCTGAAACTGGAGCAGAACGTAAACATCCCCTAATAGTGAGGTCAAACTGAAACGTTGGGTCGTCCTGCTCGGGGCGCTGGAAAAGCTGCATTTTATTCACAAGCATCGATATATTTAAATGTGGAGCGGTTTGAGCTGCAGCCAGCAGGCGGACATGGTCGTCCCCAGAGCATCGAGGCAAAACTGTGTTTAAAAACCAGGAAGGAAAATGCCTTCAGCATCTTTAGGGCTACAAGATGTCAAACTCTGGAGATGGAGGAAGTTTTCTCAGGAACATATTTTAAAGACACACAAGAGAAGATAAATATCAGGTACCACATAGATTTATTTCATCAACAACAGCAGGTTGAGGAAAATGTTTTATGAAATATTATAGGAAAAACACTCGGATTTCCATCGGAGCGCCACGTTTTATTAAACGTGTTAGAATAAGTTTATGGGTTATGCAAAACATGTTCATGATAGTTTCTAAATAAAGTCGTTCATTTTATTCACTCACACGTGAAAATGGCTCCAAACAGATACACATTTATGCAACAGTACATCTTCGAAAAGCAGAAGGGGAGCCTCCTGCACAACCAACAATAATGCAGCAAGTGGTTTCTGGACGGAAGGTCAAAGACTTACAGCACATAGTGTTTTTTTATACATATTTTTAAATATTTTAAATTTATTTTGTGTGCTATGATGGGACAAACAAAAATTTCCAAAGTACCTTGTTGCTAAAAGCTAGCTCGCTAGCTAATATATTTTAGGTACTAGTTAATTTCAGAAATTTGCAAGAAGAAACTTGGAATTTTTTTTCCAAGGTAGCAATGAGCTACTTGACCCAGCTAGCTAAATTATTTTAGCAACAAGGTACTTCAAGGCTTTTCTTAACTGAAAGTTATAAGTTTTATAATTTTATTGAAATTTATCTTAAAAAGACATTTCGTAAGTGTGGAAATAAAATGTGAAATAATAATAATTTATGTTTCTATTCAGTCTGGTTTATTGAGCTAAACCAGTTGGCCAACGGTGGAATGTGACGTTACATTCTGGAGGTTTTAGAAACGGCTCCAAACATTGATTTATTGGGTGTGTCTGCATCCTTCGAAGGACGGAAAAAACGAAGACCGGAAGAGAAATATCTGCGGATCCGGACAGGTGTGGCCTTCACCAACTGGCCCCGCCCCCACCTCAGCGTCACTCATGTTGCCTAGCAACCATGACAGCGTGAAGCAGAGAGCAGAGCAGAAGAAAAACCCAAACGGTGCCGAAGTTTGTTTTTCAGTCATTTATTACTGATCTCTATATTATTCTTCACCTTTTATAGTAAAGGTAGGTCATTATGATTAAATAAACCTATTATGTTTGAAGGCTTAACTTTAATTAATCAATCAAACCGATGTGCTCTGCTTTGAAATACTTTATAAATCAAACATTTTTCAACCAAACCTGTCTGAATAATATCAGTGTTTATCTCCCACTCATTGGGGAAACTAGCGGGAGTTTTTAGAACAACGTGCCCGGAGTTCGGCGTTTTCTCTCGGCGTACCGAACCTGGAGCTCCGGCCAGCTGGATGCTAACGCTGGATGCTAACGCAGCGGTAGCAGACAGGGCCGAAAACGTCAGAGCAATATTGTAATTAGTGGATGTATTGATTAACCGAGCAGATATTTGAGATTTAAAGACTTACATTCTCGCCTAAAAACATTGTTCCAAATCACGTTGTGTCATTTAAAGTGTTATAAAGCTAAATAATTTGTCGCTATTCGCCGCCATTGACGCTCTGCCCGAACAGTTGGAACCCGCAATGAATTATGGGATATCGTAGGCCGTGAAGGACACACCGGACCCATCCTTCAAATCTGGGAAAAGAAGGACGCATTGAAGGACGCATTTGAAGGACGCATTGAAGGACGCATTGAAGGACGCATTTGAAGGACGCATTGAAGGAGTCTTTGAATTCGGACAGGCCTCGTCGCCACGCTATGACGTAATCGGCCTTCAAATACGTCCTTCGAAGGACGCAGACCCTGAATTCGGACACACACCCATTGTCAAACTTATTGGTGGGTTTATTTTTAAGTGCTTTGCCGTTTTTAGAAGCAGTAAAAACCCAAATTGAAGCACAAAAACTGTAAAATTTGTACAATAAATTCCCTTTAGAACCACAACCAAACACTGCAGTGGGATTTAACTGCCGGCAGAGCGGGAACTGTCAACGTGTCGAGCTCCATAATGTAATCTGTACACTAAATGGGAATCAGTCACAGAGAAGGCCAGAGACGACGCTGCGAACGTTCCTCCGACCGCAGAGCGCCGTTTGAGGTTAGCGGCCGCCTTTTTCGCTTAAAGCAGAATGTCACTTCCAGCCCTGAGGCTGAGGTGGCATTTTAAACCATGACCTTCTCCAATCTGCCGGTCAAGTGGCCAGAATCCCGTCACTCTCTTTGAGCCGCCCGCCTGGCAGGAGGCGCCAGGCCACGATGGAGGAAGGTCAGCGTGAAACAGGAGAAAGGAAAACCACGAAATGCAAATGTCAGAACTTTTTCTCAACATTCAACTATTTTATGTTTCGGTTAAAAGTGAAAACGTCTCCATGTAAACCAATAAACATGGTATAAACTAGAGCTGCTAACGATTATTCTGGAGATTAATTAATCAGATGATATTTACGCTCTTTTATTAGATTAAATGTCTCTGATTTTAAGTTTAAATGGATGAACTGATTGTTCATTTTAATGTTAAACACTTTATTTGAAGAGTTGTGCATCTGACCGACATATGAATATTTAGTACTGTTAAATCATGACTTTTAATGGACTTTTAATTTTAGTCTTAATGAAATTTTGCAAAAGTAGTGTCATTATTTACCAAATGACAGTAATAAACATTCATGAAGACTCGCTCATGTTACTGTCGGTGTCATGTCATCTTTTCAACTAAAGAGTTACCAAAACATTTAGGGTAAACTAAAATGTTTTGGAGAAAATAAATAAATCTTTATTACTGCTTGTCAACGTCAGATTACCAGTCAGCAATTTGTCAAAATCAGATTAACAGTTTTTAACGGCTGCGGTACGAAATTCAACGAAAACAAAGAAGTGATCTGCGATTGGTGGATTCACAGAGTTTCCAAACAGACTGAGAAAAAACAAATTCAATTGCTTCAGTTTCCTACGAAGCCTCTGCTGCTCTGCGCGCCTCGGATCAAATCCACAGATAAACACAACAACACTTATTAGGTTCCTCTTTCATTTCATGACACTGGTGGAAACCCCTGGGGGTTTTCACTCTGATCTCTCCGGCTGTATGACAGCAGGGATTGGAGTCGGAGCAGCCAGAACCGACCTGCTGCGCCGGCTACCAGGGTCGGTGCCAACGGGGGCAAACATTCACTTTAAATGCATTTCGCTTACGGATTCAGTCCAAACTGATCCGGTTCATATGCAGAAAAAAGGTGGACAACATTCAATCAAATCACATCTAAAAAATGTCAGTTTCAAAAGTCAAAAATGATCAACTTTTGGAAATTTCCCAAGTTTGAAAAGTTGACATTATCAACATTTGAAACTTATATTTCTGATTTCTAAAATTTCTCACATCAATCTCAGAATCTCTGATTTTTTTTGAGCAAATTTGTAATTTTCTTCTGAAATTTCTGATTGTATTTTCTAGGATATTTCAGAGATATTCTGGCAGAAATCCACTCCTCCGTTTCATATTTCTTTCTACCTACAGTACCCCGTCGTAAGAAGCAGAATATTTGTTGCCGTTTACTTTTTTCGTTGCTTTTTTAAAGAAACATAGATTTTTTAGCTGTAGAATACTAGATGTTTGCATATAATTCTGAAGGGTGGATGTTTTTACAACCCATGCATATTAAGATTTGTTCCTAATAATGAAACCAGACAAACAAGCTTATAGTGTCAAAAACACAACAGGAGACCATCGCAGACAGACTCCTGTGTTTTTATTTAAAGCGACTCCAAACGCCGTGGGTAAAGAAACAAAGAGTTCAGTCCGGTATTTGAGTATTCAAAGCTCGTTTCTGTGTATTCCCTGTTGGCTGCTTGTTAACAAAAACACGGCAGACAGAATCAGTTCAGACAATCTGAAACTGAAGCATTTTTCTTCCCAAGACAATTGATCCATTAGGACTTTGGTGAGCCACCTGCCAGTGCGGACGTTGAGCGCTCTGCATTCAGCGGCCGCTCCGGGTCGGCAGGTAGCTCGCCGTCACCATCAACATTTACGGTGATTAACGGCTGTAAATCCTCATTAGGGCTACGCAGGTTTAGACTGACAGCCTAATTGACAGTCTCTCTTGATACCAGCAGCCCTGTAAACGGCTGCTGGTATCAATTACCCGAGAGTTGTGGACGTGACCTCAAAGGGCTGCCAAGCAGGCGGGAAAACGTCAGAGTCGGCGTTTTTAATGGAGGAGAAAAGTTGATGTGAGAATAAGTCAGAAGTAGCTGCAGCTTTGATGGAAATTGTGTCAAAAGAAAACTGCAAACTGTTTTCCTTAAGGCCATAATTAACAGCTAGACAGGTTAATACAGTGCAGATCTTTTAGAAGGAACTGTCTGTCGAAATAAAATATGATTTAAAAAGTTGTTATAATTCACTTTCTTTCATTTACTGTCACTTTTTACTTCCACAGTCAGGGATTGCTATTTTAAGAAGCATTTCAAAAAATAATAATAAAATAAAACGATAATAAAACGATAGCTAGCTTATATTAGCTACTTGAATCTGTTAGCTAGCTAACATATTTTAGCACCAAGGCTAGAAATACAATTGGTTGGATGGAGGGATAGAACTTAATAAATTCACATAAAATTAAATTTATCTATTGAAGAAATAAATTAATGAAATATTAGACTTTCTATTTAAGGCTTTTAAACAAAAATCCAAATCAAAAATTAACCTAATTTTGTTTTAAAACTAAAATTCAGCATCATTCCTAGTGGTTTTGCTGCAAATTTTGCCATAGAAACGAATACAACATATTTAAAAAGATTTTGGCTTTGACACAGTTTTACAAAATGTTTAAATTAGCACCCTAAATTTAGTTTAATCTTTCAACTGACTATTTAGCTAAGCTAATATTAGTGGGTTAGCTAGTCAGGCTAGCTGCTTTATCAGAGCTTTCAATCAGTTGTTTAACAGACGTAACTTACTGAGTTTTAAGTCTTAACACTTAAAACTGACGGGAGCGCTCTTTTACTCTCTACATAACAGCCAAATGTATCTTCTTTATAAGCGAAGGAAATGTACACAGCATCAGGTGGGGGAGGTGCGAGGTTATTATATTCTCTAGACAAAGCTTTTAGTGGTTTTCAGTTCATGTCCACCTTAATACTGATAAGCAACCTCTCTGTTGAGTGGGTTTAGGATCTTCAACCTTAGTTATTTATTGGTTTTCACAGCCTTTGTAGGTCCAGATTGTTGTTTTCTGTTCCTTTTGTTTGCTATATTTTGAGTCAAGTAGCATTTAAGCTAGGTATTGCAGCTTTCTAAGCTCCTTTTCTTTTTTATATATTTTTATGTGCTCTTTGAGTTTTCCACAAATAACCTGGTGTCAGAAACATTAGATGTTATTATTTAAGGAAAACTGTCATGAATATAAATATGTTTGTTTCCCTGACGTTCTGCCATAGAAACGGATCTACTTTAATGACAAACAGTGGTATGTCAGGATCCTTTAGTGATTCTGTGTTTTGAGGATCTGTTAAAGTTCAACATGACATCCATCTAATAATCAGTGGCTCTGAATGACAGATTGTCTCCATCGGGATGGTAAAAACCTACACAAGTTACTTCACTAATGAGAGATTGCTCTTTTTAAATATTGATCATTTCCTAAACATCTGCAAACTGTGACTGCATGTGCAGAACGTAAAGTCTGAAGTAAGCCTGGTGTGAGTGCAGCTTCACAGGTGGCAGAGGAGGATTTTTCTTTCCCTGCAGTTTTAACAGCTTTCACAGATGATCTTTTATAGCTGCTTCACTGTTTGTGCTGTCAACGTAGCTGTCATGTTTGAGGGAAGCAGCTGCTGGCACTTCCTCCACTGTGGGGATAATGGCTGGAAGTTGAGATGACAGTAGAAAAGTTTCAGTCTATATCTTTCCTCTCACTTCCTTCTTTTTCTTTTTTTTATTTGGTGCCTTTGACATTTAAGTCAACTACTTTAAATTTGAGGTGAAATCAGATCTAATCTGTAATCATTTATATTCCTGCAGAGCTTATTAAAGTTATAACTAGTGATGAGTAAAACCACTTCATCTGTTACGATTAAAGGTCACCCATTATGTGCAAAACACGTTCATTACACAAAATTACTGTTAGACATTAAGATTTTAGCTGTTTTATGACCTTGTCACTTTAAATCCCTGTAAGCTGCTGCTGGCCACGCCCCCATCTGAACATTTACACTCCAACATGAAAATGGCTACAGACTCATTCACATTCATTTAACGGTTCATCTTTGAAAAGCAGCGGTGGAGCCTCCTGCGTAACCAACAATATAGCAGCAAGTGGTCAACAACAAAACACTTCCAGCAGCCATTGTACAGAGGTAAAAACAGCTGGCCAAACATGCAGGAACTCAGCTGGGGTTGCTAGGTAACGGGCTGGGCTTCCCTGGGGTTGCTAGGTAACAGTGGAACGTGACAATAAATTACAAACATTTTTGAAACAGCTTTTTTTCCACACATCAGAAAGTTTTAACCCATTACCAGAAATCAGCCGGGTGGTTTATAAAAGCAGTAGAAACACAAATGTAAATATCAAAACCTGCAAAATGTGAATTTTCCACAACAGGTCCTTTAATAATCAGAGGAACGCTTTTGTAGTTTGGTTTGTCAAGGCAGTGAGAGAGAACGACACTGTCCATATTCAGTATATGTCCACAGTCAGTCAGAACATTCATCCAATCAGTCAGCAAAAACAATGAAGTGAAAACAGAAACTGTTTTTTTTTTTAAAAAAAAAAACACTCAGAAAAAGCTGAAATAAATATAATGTTTTTCCACATATTTTCATCCTATGGTGGATAAATGACTAAATCAGTGAAGTGTTTGTGAACTGAGGAGCTTTTTCTCAGCTAAATTAAGGTCACTGACATCAAGGGACTCTGGTGCATTTAAATGTTATGTGACTCCGTCCAAATGCATAACTAATAAATGTCAAAACCTCTCTTGAAAGTCCAATTAATGTTAGAGTGTTTCTGCAAATATCAGGTCGCTGCAATTAAAGGGTAAGTTGCCACAGGGTTTTTTTTACTGCATGACAAAAGTTCAGAGCATTAAAATACAAGTAAAAAAAAAAGATCTGTTTATGGACCATTTAGCTGTCCATAAACAGTCTGTGCAAATGTTCACTGATAGTTCAACTTCCCAAATATACCACTAAACTAAAACATGGAGAGCCTGTAATAGCTACTATGAATATGTATGAAGTGATGCTTCCCATCCCTAAATAAGTCACAACAGCACAGGATTCGGTAATGCACAATTTGTCTCTCACTCAGAGGAAATCGGCTTCAGTTAAACATAAAGTTGGAGAGCTCAAACCCTTTGAGCAACCTGTTCCCCTCTTGGGCTGTAGGTCGCTGCACCAAGAACCACTGAAGAAAACAAGAAAAAAAACAGACACTTCTTTACAAAATGGAAACAAAAATGGAGGCATCAGATCTTAAAGGCTGTAGGATTTATTTTTTATCTTTGGCTAAAGACCACGAGTCATTTCTAATGCTAGTACTATGCTAGTGTGTTTGTTTTGGTTGCATTTACCCAGAATGCCTTGCTCTGTAGTCCATTTGGATGGTCTGTAGGCCTTTGGATGGTCTTCGGTCCACTTTTTGTACAGTACTAATATATTTGCACTAGAAACTAGGGCTGTAGTGATACAATGATCTCACGATATGATACACGATATTCTGCCCACAATACGATATCACGATATTCAGCAATCGATACAATTCAATACACTTTTGCGATTTTCTGAAAGATTTTAGAAGTACAGAGTGATTTTGGTGACATTTAGTGACTGTTATAAAGTTGTTCTGAATTAATTTAACTGAAAACTGATTAAAAGCTCCAACTACACAATACCTGGCTCTGGTTGGACACAGACTTAAAGTGGACAGCTGGACAAAATGAACCAAAGAAGTGGAGAGAAAACATGTTTCTTTTAGTTGAAACAGTCCAAACTGTAGCTGACATGCATTAGTAAAGTAAATAAAGTGAACCAAGTTCCTGCTCTGAATAGTTTGATACCTTTTTAACCTGAACATCTGAAGGAATCACTCTAAGCCTGATGACCTGGTGAAGCAAGCAGTGAGTGATCAAGGTGACAGTTGGACAATACTTGCAGATGAATATCGATTTTTTCTAGGAAAGAAAATATCGATATACATCGCGATATCGATATTATCATACAGCCCTACTAGAAACTGGACCAAAAACTCTTGGTAAGATTTTGTGTTTTTGTTTTTCCCCAAATCAAACTGAATCTAGCAGAATGACGCCCTCTTGTGTCGGGTAAAATAACTAATAACAACCCAAACCAGATAATCAAATTCAACAGTTTACTACTTCCACTCAGGCTTGTGCAAAACAACAGCCGCCAATCAGAGGAGCCTCAACACTTTGTCTCCATGTCAACACGTCTCTCTCCCTGTTCTGCAGACTGTGACACCGGCAAAGCCCGGGGTAGCCGGGTTTCTGCCAAGCATGCAGCATGACTGTCACTTTCACAATGCGGCTTGACACGGCAGTCCCACCGCCGCGCTGCAATTTGTGTGATAAAAGCAGCCGGCTCAGACAGGAGAAGGGCCACACAAGCAGCAGAGTAAACGATGTTTATTCCGCTTTTATTTCCTGCTCATAACTTTGGAAAATGTGTCTTATAGCAGCTGATAAAGTGGGAAACTGTTTCCAGCTTCCTGTTCAGAAACGAAGGAGAATTTTGAGACCCGATGGACCAAGGCTTCAGTCCGACTCCAGCTGGGCTGGTTAAGTCTTAGTTTTATCTCGCTGTGACTAATTCTGCTACTTTTAATTAGTTTTTACAGTGTGTTTGCCAGTGTCTATTAGTTATAGTGGTAGTTTTAGTTTCTTCGGTTAATTTTTAGGTGCAGAATCCAAGAAGGTCTAAGTATTGCATTGTGATCATGTTTACATCCATTGGACAATTAATACTCAATAGAAGACATTATTTTCAAAAAATGGATTCAATTATTATTGAACAACTGACTCTGGCATTTTCTGCAAACGTTTGCCGTCAAGTGCAGTAAATTGACAACAGTTGATATAAACTGCATGTGGGGATAAAAAAACAATTTCACATCATTTATGTCTAAAATAAGTTTCAGTTGGTTTTATAGACACAATACAGCTCCGGTTTTTACCCATTAATAACCGAAACAAAAATGTTTTCTCGATCCCATTTTTCATTATTTCGTAAGGTAAAAGTATTTACATTTCAAAGCTTAGTGAAACGTTTTAATAAAAAAAAACTGAGTGATAGGGAAGGAAGTCAGTTATGCTAGCTTGACTATGAGAACCTTCACATGTAGATGTGCCGCAGAATTAGGTGTTTCAGTTCAGTTAAAGTAAAAAACTGCGACCCACACACCAACATCAGAAGAGTTTAAATGAGCTGAATTAGCTAATCAACCACCGCTGTGTTCAGAACAACACTTACTAGTAAGCACATAAAACTGTAACGGACTGTTCTTTGTGTCGGGAGGTTTTGAGTAGTTTTTGGTGTTGAATCTTGATCCTCTAGTGGAGCTGTTGTCAGTCAGTTGCTATGGCAACTGGTCTGTTTGTAGCGTAGCCGACACAGAGCATGAAAAACGAAGAATACAAGAGGTTCTTTAACGGTTTTTCTGCGTTATTTTTCCATCCCCTGTGGCGCACTGCACCAAATTAATAATAACATCTCCAGGGTTCGTTTTGCTATCCGAGTCGATGGCAAGTAAAAGAATCGTCTTTTTGCCCTCCAGCAAAATGTCCAGATGTGAACGACACCATACAACGTGTCAACAGTCAGTGTCATTTCGGGGACAAACATGTTAACCGTGAGGGATGAAACAACAAATAAATTTACGATCCATTGGTAAATATGCGAACATGAGCATCTCCTGACAGAAGTTCTGACAACACGCAATTCAAGACTTTATCGCTGAAGCCATCAGTCACAGGCGAGTCACCTTCAGTCGGTCTCTCCTACACACACACACACACACACACACACACACACACACGCTGACATGTATTTGATAAGATCTGATTAGCTTAAAAGAGCCACCTCTTTGCCTGTAATTAATTCATCAGAGAGGAGAGGAGGTTTTCACTTTAAAGCCACATCTTCTGCCCCATTTAACCGGATAATAGCAGAGATTTTATGATGTTTTCATTAAAGGGCGACCTTGCCTTTCAAGGTGTTGGCAGCTTTTTCACAGAGACGGCCACTGAGCAAATGAAGGGCGGTGTCAACTTTATTTTGATGGAGCTGCTGGCTCAGAAAATTTAGTGTCGCCTCAGTTCATGAAGCCAAAGTTGGAGCAAAAACTGAACACAACGTTTTCCAGATATGTAAGCACAAGTCACCAAAGTACCAGAGGAAACATGCAAAATGTCGCTCAGCAATCATTAGGAAGGAGTCGATTGCTGTTATCTTCATGTAAGGCTGTAGAGCAAAACCCCACATGCAGGTGGAAATAAACAGTTTTACTTCAAAAGACTTTAACTGCAGCAGGATAAATCCAAAACATAAAAGAGCCAAAAGTAACCAGGATCTGACCAACTAATACTTAGAAACAGGAATGATAAGCTGAATATGAAACCACATGAAATACCAAAATAAAGCTGCACACAAAAACTAAATCCCAAAGATTACGACTGTAATACCAGGAGAAATAAATCCACTGATAGTTAACAATAGTAAACAATGTTAAAACTAGATCCTCTTTGACATGTCAACGCATAAAACAAAAAGGAAAACTTGTTACAATTTGACAGTTTCTTGTTAATATGAGATGCAAAACTCATTAAAACGTGAATATTTTTTAAAACGAGAAGTTTTGACAAAACACTTTGTTATTGAGATACAGATGAGGAAGTTTCTCATTTATCCCATCTTGAGGATTTCTACAAAACAAAGAGCACAATCTCAGGCAGGTAACATTAGCTGCCTTTAGCTGCAAAAATACCTGAAATATCCTTTCAGCATCTTCAGTCAGAGGCTTCTTCAGAGTCAGTGCAGTACAGACTGATACAGAGGATCTTTCCTCACAATCTTCAAAAACTCTTTGAAGAATCTAAATTAATGAGTTACAATATTTAATTTTCCTTTGGGATTGATGAAGTATTTTTGAACTGAAGCTATTTAAAGTGTCTGCACTTTGTCTGTACAATTTTTAACACTCGACAGAAACAGTGAGCAGATTGTTGGTGTGAAATGATCTGATCGTCTCCCCGCCTCATGAAGTTAGCAGAGCAGACAGCTTCCTTCCACTTGACTGGAATGTGGCCAGTTGGAGAAGGCCAAGTCATCCATGGTGAGAAAAAGTCATAACTTCAGACTTCAGAGCTGCCAAGTAGGTCTGTGGCTGCGGCTCCCGGCGTCTCTGCGACCGTTTCTGCTTCCTGTCGGTCCGTGGAAATGTGAGCGAGTGGAACAAGAACCTCTTGAGGAAACAGATGCTCAGAGTCGAGGCTAAAGCTAAGTTGTTACAAAAAGCCTAAGTGGAATTAACAACTATTTTTTATTTATTTTTACACAAGCTGCTACTGCGAACGCCCGACTCCTTCCTGTTATTTTATTATATTTACAAAATCATGCACAGTGCTGAATAGGGATGTGGCCATCAGGTTTTTTTCTGCTGATACCGATCACCCCTGAGGGACGATCCCCGATACCGATCACATAATTATTATTTATTTATTTTTTATCATAAACACTACTGTTACATTATGTGGAAAAATGAACCATGAATTCACCTTAATTTAGACAAAAACTTGTTTTTAATAACTTTTTCCAAGAAGAAAACTAAACAAAACAGGCATTTTGCAAATTGTACTGCTATCAATAATACCACCTTTAACAGACTGAAAACATATGAAGGCTCTGAAGAGGCTAAATATTTACTGGCTGCCATTTTTATGTTTTAGTTTATATAACCTTGCATTTTAGAACAATGCAGAAACATAAACGAACTATATTGCTATATAAAACTAACTATATGGTTCACAGTTAACTCATGAGACTGAGTTTTATATTAACTCAGTTCGTTAATATAAAACTCAGTCTCATGTTAACCATCTGCTACAGGAGATTTGGTAAAACATACCTGCATTTCACACAACGGGCCTGAAGGTAAAGTCAACCTCTGGCATAAAACATACACAATGTTACCGCGTGGGAAATTCCCACTGCACTTTCCCACGAACTGAACTTTGTCAAAAACGACATAATTATAAAACTAGCGCGACTCAAACCGAACATATTTCAACAATATGCAAAAACGAAAACCACAAACACAATTCACAAAATGCATAAATAATATTTCTTTATCACATGGCAGAGACACGTTACCTAAAGTAAAGTTGAGGATTATTACAAAATATGGCCAAAAAGAGAAAAACCTCTGATTCCCACTGTGAATGAGAATTTTTTTTCTCTTTCTTTACCATCTTGAAAGACTCCGACGTGCTTTTCAGTTGCGAGGCGACGGCAGCGTGGAGAGACGTGTCACACAAGCTAACAATGCTAATGGTAGCATAGTTAACATTAGCATAGAATGACACCGGAGTGACCCGGAAGTTTACACAAACAGCAGTCTCTGTTGATTGGTTGATTTCTTTACGTTACATTATTTATTATCTTTACATCAGGGTTTGTATGGATGCCTAAAATCCTTAAAATGACTGAATTTCCAAGAGTCGTTATTAAGGTTTGGGAAGTACTTGATTTCTTTTAAAGTGCTTGATATTCAATCTGAGCAGTTTCGTAATATAGTGCAATCTAACTTTTGATTAAAAGCCTACAATTGAAAAAGCGTTATTGGCTGTTGAAATGAATGTACACATTTTTTGCTCACTGTCTGTAAATCAATCCAAAATCTTCTTGTTTTTGGTCAGTTAGGATTACCAAAATTATTTGCATTTGGTAACTGCCAGAAACATTTAGTGAATTTTTTTTTTTTTAGAATTTTTTTTTACAACTTTTTCAGACCTGCCAAATAAATATGGTGTATTTAAGAGAGTTATTTCAAAACATACATTTTTGTTATCTTTTGTTCACCTGCTATAAAATGTAAAAAATAAAAAACTATAACAAAAATATTAACAGTAATAATGTCTATAAAATAGTGAATTTAAACTGTCTTTTTTGTGATTGTTTTATGATCAAAGTATGGTGTTTGTAAAATGTGAAAACGCACCTCATAAGTGCTTAAATTTTGCTGTTGGATAATTGTACAAATACTGTATGGAGGGATTTTTCTGCCATAATCCAACAGCAGCTACACGTTTTCAGTCTGTGTGAGCAGAGAGTCCGAGCCTAAGTCTGAGCGCGAGGAGAAGTTTGGAGTACAAGCATTACATGTTTTGAGAAGAAAGACATGAAGTCCTGCTTTCAGACTGAAAATGAGGGCTCTTGCATTTTGGCAGGAAAACTCCTCCATAACACGGTAGTTCTGTGCATGAATCGGTACCCAGGAAGCAGCTTTGCGTTGACTCCCGATCCGTCCACCTCCATCAGCCACGTGTCTCCCAACGTGTCTCCAGAGTTACTGTCAGGCTGTTTGTCCCAGCCGTCCACCTGAATGTCACCTGGAAATCGATTGACGAACACGCTGGGCTGTCTCATGGCGCTGACAGGAATGTAGTCTAATGCTGGGCTGTACATCCCAAAGACCTGTCACCGTGTTGTCTGTCCAGCCCGTCTGGAAAAAAGTGGCTGACTTTGCTGCAGAGTGAGATGGATGGGTTGAAAAACTGTTTTTACTTCTCCAGTGCAATTCTAAGATATTTTGTAAAGTTTTTCATATGATTTTATACCAGAATTGACAGGAAAAAGGTTTAGAAATCATTCTGTCAGGAAATCGCAATCTATACATCAAATTGCAATCTATTCAGTCTATTCAGGAATCAGCTAGTAAACCTTTTCTGGGGTCAACTGAGTTTCAGGTAATGCTAATATTTGTAAGACATTTTAATTCTTCCTTTCTGTGAACTTTAGAAGAAATTTATCGTAGTTTGACAGCATTTCTGTGCGTCAGTTGTGTATCAAATAACTGATTCTTTCTCCCCTATTTTACGGGTGTAACAGAAACACTTCATCAGGCAGCTGTGTGTATTTATACAGATGTATGCAATGATTTACAGCCTGAAATGACATTTGAATTTAAAAGATGGATTCATTCAGGGACGCGTAAAAAGAAGATACATCAAATGCAGGGAGGGAATAAATTATGCATCTATGCAAAGCACTAAACATCTTAAAGAATAAACTGCAATAAAAGACAGGGCTTAGACTCTGAGAGACTCTTACTGGAATCCTCAGCCTCAGATGTATTAAAGAGAAAAAAAATCTGTTTTGTATTTGACATATCTCCAACAGCACGCTGAGAAATGCCAAGTGCCAGAGGCAGTGGAAACTTTACAGACAAACTTTCTCCAAGTAGCAATCTCTGTCTGTTTTGACCCATTGTGTCCTCAGGGACTCGACTCCGTCTCCTGCTGCTCCTGCTCGGCCTTTCAGCTCGCAAGAATAAGCAGGCCACTGCGCTGCTGCTGCTGCCGCCACTTAGATCAATGCCGCCTTTGCAAGATGCTCCGCCGCAGAGATCACCAAAGACCTCTGGTGTTGTGACACAGTCCGCACTCTGCAGGAAAGTGGGCCGTTTTCTGCAGACCCGTCACATGTAGAGCTCAATTGGTGCTTTTGTGTCCACTTTGTCGTTCTGACTGCAAAATCTGAGTTATTTAAATCCCAGCACTTGTTCTGTTGACTCTGATTTTGACGTTATTTGGGCTGCCATTGACCGTAAAACTGCACCAATTGGAATTATGAAAATAATGGACATATTCCACTTTTAAAAAATATTTTTGGGATAGGGTGAGGTGGTTTTTCAACCGTATGAAAATTGGTGTATTTCACAGTTTGTATGTAGCAGAAATGCTCCGTAAGTATTAGGGCTGTATAATGATATCGATATCGCGATATATATCAATATTTTCTTTCCTAGAAAAAAATCGATATTCATCTGCAAGTATCGTAACGTCCAACTGTCACCTTGTTCACTCACTGCTTGCTTCACCAGGTCATCAGGCTTAGAGTGATTCCTTCAGATGTTCAGGTTAAAAAGGTATCAAACTATTCAGAGCAGGAACTTGGTTCACTTTATTTACTTTACTAATGCATGTCAGCTACAGTTTGGACTGTTTCAACTAAAAGAAACATGTTTTCTCTCCACTTCTTTGGTTCATTTTGTCCAGCTGTCCACTTTAAGTCTGTGTCCAACCAGAGCCAGGTATTGTGTAGTTGGAGCTTTGAATCAGTTTTCAGTTAAATTAATTCAATCCAACTTTATAACAGTCACAAAATGTCACCAAAATTACTCTGTCCCTCTAAAATCTTTCAGAAAATCGTAAAAGAGTACTGAATTGTATCGTCTGCTAAATATCGCAATATATATTGTATTGTGGGCAGAATATTGTGTATCGCATTGTATTTTGACATTATTGTATCACTACAGCCCTAGTAGGTACTGACCTCCTCATATGATGTGCTGCTGGCTCTAGTGGAACAATTCAGCTGAGTTTGTTGGAAATCTGTAAAATCGCCCACTACAGTTTCCCCATAACGCTGCACGGATACACAGCCGCTCCCAAACACGAGAGCCTGACAACAGCAGCTCAATAATCTTCTCCGACTGGCTGAATAATTAATCATGTAACTTTACATCGGTCTCTGCTGTGACTTTTGACGACTTATTTACGGACAAACAGCATTTGAGAAAGAAATAGTTTTTCGTTTTTGATAATAAAATGTGCACAACGATAAAACTCCCATTCCAAAGATGGCGGAAAACTCAACAAACAAAATAAACATTACTTTTGCTAACGCTAAAGCTCTAATGTCAGGAGGAAGCTGAACAGACTTTGCCCCCTTCAAAATAAGAGCATTAATATAAATGTCAAGCTATGTGAATAATTCTTAAGTCGAAAAGTCAAAACTTTAACACAGATGTGGAACTTTATTCAACTCAAAGTTTACAAAACAGCCAAGTAAATAAGCATTTTAAAATGTATCAAGAAGCATTTTATTGAGGGGAAGCTACCTGTGCTAAATGTTGTCAAACTTAGCTAAATAACGCTAAACGAAGATCAGCTCAGGTAGAAGTGAATTAGCAGAAATGAGTCCACCGCTGGAGAATTCCCAAATTATCAGAAGTGAACGTTTCCAGACAGATCAGCGTTGACATTTTGAACATGAGGAATTCAGTAGGAAAAACAGAAAAAATATTTCTGTTAAAACTCCAAAAAAATGTTTTGTATTGCCAATAACATTTATTTTGATGTAGCAAATGTTTATAAAAGTTAGTGCAAATTAAAACTGCTGTTCACTGAAATCATGTCTTCTCCTACATTCACAGTCATGTGACGTCACATCCAGGGACTTTGTAACCGACAGCCATCTTGGTAGGAATCGCTGTGATGAGAGTTGCTATGGAGTTGCCATGACAACAGTCACACATGTCAATGCCAACAGAGGTGATTTTGGTGACGTGCATTTCTCCTTTATGTGAACGTACTTTGTTTCTGTTGCTCTGGAGGCCATGGTCCATCCAGGCCCACCAAGATGGCCGGTTCAGACTTGTTGGAGCTGAGAGTGTTTCTGAAAAAAAAAAAAAAAAAAAAACACAAGAAAGAAGTTGCAATAAACTAACTTACAGTGATTTTCTTTGCGCTGCGAGACATTTCTGAGCAGATCTTTGTTCAGAGTTTACTTGAAGTGGTTCAGCTTGAAACTCGCTGCGGTATTTCATTTTCTCTCCAACAGTTTGTTTCACTCAGATCTGTGAATCTTCTGCCCACCAGGTCATTTACCAAAAGGTCAAATAGTTTTCAGACTGGAACTCTCTTGAACAATTATCTCCTCTGACTGGAGCGCTCGTCCGCCTCGACATGTCGGTTTTGAGACGCAGGCGGCCGTGAAGGACATCAATTTTCCAAGATGGCTTCTGGAAGGTGAGATATGCCAGATTTTGTGGAGAACGATTGATTTTCTGGACAGCCGCCCAGGTGCAAATCTTTCCAGGAGACTAAGACAAGTCGCGAGGTGACAGTGGAGTAAAAATACACGTGAACGGGGAAGTTTTAAGGTGAAGCAACACTTGCATCCCTGACTTTACACAAAGAAACTCCGTCTGTGGATCATTGATTAAGGAAAAGGTTGGCGATACAAAAATAGACGGAGGAAATATGAGAGAATATACAAACAACAAGCAATAAGTTGGGACAGATACCACACAGAAGGAAGAAAAGAGACAATAGAGAGTGTGAAAGTAGCAGAGAGGTTCTGCTGGAGCAGCTCGTTACTGCTGAGCCAACTCTTGCTCTCTTGTCATCTCCGAGAGCTAATTGGCACCTCCAGTGTGAAAACTCAAGCCTGTGTACTCATCGTCACAGTCATCCTGCAGAAAAGCACACACACACACACACACACACACACACACACACACACACACACACACACACACACACACACACGTAGGAGACTTTAAATGGGGAGAAAAACAGTCTTAACACTTTATAGGAACCCTTAACAAAACAAACTTCGGCTGTGATGCCGTAAAAACGGCTGCTGACACGGACCTGCTGCAGGATAATGCAGAGCGGCTTTAATTGTCTCTGCATTAAATGGACACAACTACAGGAGGAAGAACTTTTTAGTTAACAGTTTTGTTTGCTCTCTGCTGCTTTTATGCTATTTTTTTCATCGCTCTGATTCATAAAATCAGGTTTCCTTTGATCGCTTAATAAACTAGAAGATCTGACGAAAAATGTTGATGATCTCGATACCAAGTAGGTTTCTCTCTAGTCATCCCCAAATACATTTAGTTAACTAAATTAATAAAAGCGACACACACTCTCCTGTGGTCTTTTATTCCATTTTCTCCATTTATTCCCATTAATAAATGGAAATGTATCATATATTCATACCTTAGGACAGGTATTAAGAGCCAGAGGTGAGCAGATTGATCCAAATTATTAACATTATTGATACTATCAATCTGAAACCCACAGGCTGATGTTTTAGTTCCATATTCACTCTTAAAATAGTATTTTTGTATTTACTGAACTTTACTGCCAAAGGATTTTGCTTTGATTTTTGATTTGCTCTCAAATTATATATTTTTTAACTTTAGAAAACAACACAAACATTTGTTTTTGTTTATCATGCAGGTTTTTAACAAACATCAATAAACTTTATTTAGTGCCACACTGTAAAAATAAAACATTATAAAAAGAAAGTCATAAAATTCAGAGAATAAAGTTGAAATAATATGAGACTAGTTGTTTAATAGTTCTTATTGTTGCCTTAAAACTCATTAAATAAATTCTGTCCTCAGTTTAACATTAATTAAAAGCCAAATTCATGTAAATGTGAAATGAGAGCAGCAGAAAAACAGACTGAATTCTTCAGCGGTTGCAGGTTTTCACCGCCGAAGGCTCAGCTTTGGATGTTCAGAATAATCTTCAAATAGCTGCTTCCCCGCTGTAAGGCCGTTTCTGGGGATGAAATGTCCCGACGAGGATCTGCTGCTGCAGCCCTTCGATCTGCTGCTGCAGCCCTTCGATCTGCTGCTGCAGCCCTTCGATCTGCTGCTGCAGCCCTTCGATCTGCTGCAGCAGCCCTTCGATCTGCTGCAGCAGCCCTTCGATCTGCTGCTGCAGCCCTTCGTCTGCTGCAGCCCTTCGGTCTGCTGCTGCAGCCCTTCGATCTGCTGCTGCAGCCCTTCGATCTGCTGCTGCAGCCCTTCGATCTGCTGCAGCCCTTCGATCTGCTGCAGCAGCCCTTCGATCTGCTGCAGCAGCCCTTCGGTCTGCTGCTGCAGACCTTCGATCTGCTGCAGCCCTTCGATCTGCTGCTGCAGCCCTTCGGTCTGCTGCAGCCCTTCGATCTGCTGCAGCCCTTCGGTCTGCTGCTGCAGCCCTTCGTCTGCTGCAGCCCTTCGATCTGCTGCAGCCCTTCGATCTGCTGCTGCAGCCCTTCGGTCTGCTGCAGCCCTTCGATCTGCTGCAGCCCTTCGGTCTGCTGCTGCAGCCCTTCGGTCTGCTGCAGCCCTTCGATCTGCTGCAGCCCTTCGATCTGCTGCTGCAGCCCTTCGGTCTGCTGCAGCCCTTCGATCTGCTGCAGCCCTTCGATCTGCTGCTGCAGCCCTTCGGTCTGCTGCAGCCCTTCGATCTGCTGCAGCAGCCCTTCGATCAGCAAAGAGGAGGAGAGAAAACGTCCAGAAGAAAATGGATCCCAGCATTTCAGGAACCGAGAGTTTTGTTCTTTTTAACAGCTGCACTTACTGGTAGCATCAACATGGATTTACCTGAAGCAAAGTCTGACTGAAAAATGAGTGCCAACACACACACACACACACACACACACACACACACACACACACACACACACGCACACACACAGAGCTGAGTTGAACATCTATCTTATAAAATGTGGCTGTCAGCGCTGAAGTCGCAGCGCTGCCTCTGTCATGTTCCCTTACTGTCACCACTGGGCCTCCGATGTTCACTCTGCTCTGCTGCTACAGAAATATATACATTTGTGAAAACAGCTTGTTAGGGCCATGTGTGTCTGCAGGAGAAAATTTAGAAAACACCAAGTATTCATGATGTTTTTAAGCATTTGATCATTTATTTTCATAACACCATTTCCCAACAATTTCCCAACCATGAGACACATAAATCTAATTTATATCCTGGGATAAATCTACTTACTTCAACTTTCCAGCGATCCTTTCTGTTCGGCAAGCATGTGGTGACAGTGGACAGGAAGAACTTCCTTTTAACAGGAAGAAAGCTCCACCAGAACCAGAACAAAAATCATGTCCAATCTATCATTTCTTAGCTTTACATCATGTTAAAATGTCAAACCACCATCTAAAATAAACCTGGAGTGTTGCCTTGAGTATTTCATGCATGTTTGAGAAATCCTTTAATCTCCATGACAACCATTCAGCTGCCAAGCTGCACCATATTGAGATGACTTCCTGGAGGCAGAGCTTTCAGGAAGTTATTTTTTAAAGGTTCAAAGGCCCAATTTCAAGATGTTAAATCGGGATGTAAAGTTTCTTTTCAGCCATATTTGATATATGTAGCATTTTTGTAACAACTGAAGGCAACATTTACTTGATAGTGCTATAAAATGGCTCTATAAGCCAGGAAAGAACTTAATGTCTCCACTGTACAGGAAGGTAAAGCAGGTCCCAACAAAACAAAACAAACTCCTCAGAACCTCGGAGGCATTTTGACCACGATGTGTCACATATTATAAAACTCCTATGTGAAAAAGCTTTACGGGGCTTTTTTCATATGCCAAGGTATTGTGAAAACATTTTATCCCAGAGTGATGCACAAACACGAGTCCATGCATTTCATACTGGACTTTTGTGACTCTTACCCATCAAGAAGTTAAAAAAGTCAGTTAAAAGCTGTAAATATCCCAAAAACAGCTGCAGTTCCACTGAGATTAAAGGAGAGATCATGTGAAGCTGTTCACATCGGCACCTTAACGGCTTTAATCCAACTCCAGTCCGTTTGTCGAGAAAGTCCGGTTCACTGGCCGGAGCTGTGAACGCTAACAGAACCAAAACAATCAAACTCTGGTTCTGCAAACATCGATCTCGGTTCGGTTAAAGTGAACTCTGGTTCCGTTCGAAAGCATGAGACCGGAGACCGTTCCAAAAGCAGGAAGTGAGCTGCACTGCAGGGCATTCTGGGTAAATACAAGCAGAACAAACCTACTAGCGTAGCGCTAGCAGGAGAAATGGCTCGCTGTCTTTTACTATAAAGAAAAGAGAGAAATCCTCCAGCCGCTAAAATCTGAGGGCACTCCATTTTAGTTTACGTTTCATGAAGAAGGACGCTGCACTCATGAGAGGCTTCCAGGTTGTTTCCTTCAATATTTCTTGTTGCAGCGCCCCCACAGGTGAGGAGGGGAACTGGTTGCTCGAAGGGTTTGGCTGGTTTGACTCAGAGCAGCTTAAACTGCAACACGTTTCAGTTTTCATCCCAAATCTAGCAGAGTCCACTGGACTGTCAGGTGTAAAACACCCTGAATCTTTCAAAGTGTTTTATAACCAGGATTGAGATGTAATAATTGTAAAATAATGCCTATAAGCGTATCAATACCATCTATTTTTTATCCACCCACCACTGAACATTAATACTTGTCTTAAAAGAAGAATATTTGATTTTGTTTTTCTCCTTTTATTGGCAACAAGTGAAGAAAATGGTTATATGAATATTTTTCAACTGGAATAAATTTACAAGGAGAATGTGTTTGTTTATTTAACTGAAAAACGACAAGAATAATTTGAAAATGCATGAAATGCGTTTGAGAAAAGCGTGTGTAGTTACTGAGTTTTAATGGAGCTTCACTCTTCCCTGTAAATCTGGGATCCTGACGTGAAACAACCACAGAGAAAAAATGAAAGTATCTCTGTCTATGTTTGTATTTTTGAGGATTTTCTATTGAGGAGCTTTTCAGACACCTGTTTATTTGCTGTCAATCATGAAGAAGAGAAAATAGTTATAATATGTCTTCTTTAAAGCACGCACACCTTGAACCTTTTTTTGTTTTGTTTCCGTCAGGTGTTTTGCTTTCAATTGTTTTGTAGAAGGAGTGCAGGTATTGGGATATTAGCCTCTGGGGTAATAATGAGGAAATGAAAATAGCTAAATAAACACCCGATAGTTCAGCTTCTTCCTTTTTTCCAACCTTCTGTTCAATTTTATTCCAGACAAACTAATACTGTCAGTCATTTTGCAATCAGGTGAGCAATTAATCACATTTCCTTTGAGGTGAGTATTTAAGTAAAGTAACATTTTCATTCAAATTATCCCTGTTTTGTGAGTTTAAAATGTCTTTTAGCAGAAGAAACTGATTTCTAACTCGTCTATATTGGATTTTTTCTCTTAAATTTTTTATTTCTTTTTGCCTGTTTCTGACAGACTCCCTCCTGCAACCGGATTTTCGACCTTTTCATGCCGAGGACTTTCAGGTTGGAGTCTTGCCTTTTCACTTCGGCTGGAGTGAGTCTTCCATTACAAACCGCGGCGCCACCTGCTGCTCCCACAATCTCTGTAATCCAAAGATGCCAGATGCTGACGCCTCAATCACATTCACTGGCTCCCTCAGAAAATTTACCCATCATCCAACCACAGCACTGCTCAAAGACCCGCATTACCCCGAAGTGGTGAGGTGGACTGTTAGCTCACAGCCACGCCGAGTCACCTGTAGCTGACATGGATGATAAAAAATACATCATGTGGTTCAGGATGGGCGGATGTTAATGCATGTACTGGAGGTTTCCAGGCAGTGAAGAGTTAAAAGTGAACTATTGTGCTTCCTTTAACAGGTTAGGATTTATTGGCGAAATAAAACATGTTTGTTACATTTTAATACGTAAAATCACTCTTAGATAATGAGATTTTAGCTGCTTTAGGGGTCTGCTGCTGGCCACGCCCCCCCAACTCAACATTTACACTCGCCTGTCAAAATGACTGCAAACAGATGCACAAATAAACAACCGTAGATCTATGAAAGCAGAAGTTGAGCCTCCTGCACAACCAACAAGAATGCAGCAGGTTCCTGGATGACAAAGACAACAAAACACTTGTCTTTTTCCAGCAGCCATTGTACAGCGTATACAGTGGTAAAACCAACTGACTACACGTTCTGGAGATCAGCTTGAGTTGCTAGGCAACAGGGCAGATCTCTGATGGGGTTGCTAGGTAACGGCAGTCCAAATGTGACGTAGCAACCAGGAAGTTTTTGAAACGACTCGTTTTCCAGACACCAAATGACGACTTGGCAGGTTATTTTTAAAAACACTTTTTAGAGGGAGTTGAGACCCAAATGGAAGAATAAAAACTTCCATAATGTGAATTTTGCGTAATAGTTCCCCTTTAATACATCATGATGGGAGAATACATAATCTATAACAAGTATCTATTATATTATATGGTAATAAAGCTTCAAATAAAGGTTCTGTGTTGTCCCTGCTGAATTAACTCTATTTTTAGAGAATATTTTGTATATTCACACTTCCGTATTTATTGATTTTTCTGCACATCTAAAATATTTTAAATAAAGCACAGAACAGAAGCTAAAAAACCCCCACTAGCTTAAATGTTATTTGACGCAACATTGGTAAAGCACCCAATCCAGGACGCTAATTATTTTTCCTTGCTGCTGATTGGCTGAACCGTTAAGAGTAACATAGAAGTGCCAAGACGGTTTCTACGTTTTAATGCATATTAAGGTATATTTGATGTTTGAACTACTAAAATATGCAGTTATAGTTTTTAAGAGTAGGTCTCAAGTATTTGAGGATAAATTTCCCACAAACTGAACAGTGAACTGGTGGAGGGTTCTGGGAAAAGAGACCATGAAAACATGTATTAATTAAACCAATTACTTTCTGTAGTTCTTATCCAGATCCTGCGTTAGAAGCATTTTAGTTGCTTAATAACTGCTGCAGTAAAAACACATGATTGCTTTAAGCTCCACTAATATCATGTGTTCTCCTAAAGGTGTGAAATCATCATATCTTTATAATGATCTGAACGTTTCACAGCTCTGAACTCTGGTCAGACACTGAGAAATGAATCATCACTGATATTACATGTTCCTTTAGGAAACGTGTTCTCAGGATCTTAATTATTCAACACCTCTAATGTAAATGGCTGATAAATTATACCATGACTAATTTATTATTATTGTACTATTAGAGTGAAATTAAATACGTGTGTATAATTTTCCAAAGCAGTTTCTATTTTAAGTCTGGGCTCTAAAAAAAGAGAAATTTCACCATAAAACATGTTGAGAGGAAATGAAACGTTTTTCAGCCCACATGGCCATAAAAGCAGGCAGAAAAAGGATCAATGATTCTAAATTTGACACATTGCACTTTCAAAGCCCCCTTGTTTACTTTGAAGCCAACTCTTTTCGTTTAACCCTCCTGTCAGTCACGTTTTCACTCCTGGACCGGCACAGAAGGAAAAGAAAACCGACTCTCCCACAGGAATGAGGCCTGTAATAGCATATTGATCAAAAATGAATCCAGTGCACAAATGAGAACATGGCAAAGCACAAATATTACAAACTACCTGTGCCTGGCTAAACGAAGGCTGGGTCGATGCACGATTAATTGTGTTCGTCTCAGATCACAGCTGAATAACGGCGGCCCCTGTGTGTTTGTGTGACTCTAAAGTGTTACCGCAGAACGAATCTGCTGGAGAATATGATTTATTTCACTCAGGGAGAAAAACATTCCCGTCTTTAGAAACTTTAAACGTTGAAAAAGTTTCGTTTGGACCTAAAGGCGAACTAGAGTCAGCAAACAGCTTCAGTTATTACAGCTGGAAACCAGAGAGCAGGTGGGGAATCTGATGAACTCTGACCTGAACAGACACATAGAGAGGTTACAAAGTCGGCCTTCTGTCGCCTGAAGAACATTTTTCCTTGCGTTTATCTTTAGTTGCATTGATTACTGCAACAGTGCCAGTAACTCCAGAACCAAACACAGAGAAGCAGCATTCAGCTTCTATGCGCCACAGATCTGGGGCAAACGTCCAGAAAACTGCAAAACAGCAGAAACCCTGAGTTACCCACCTGGTTAGATGTTGCTTTAGAACCATAAAAAATGGAACGTTAATCAATACCTTTAATGGCTTTGATGATGGGACTTGACAAAATGTAATGTTTGTTACATTTTGTCTCAATTGGTGACTGTATGATGTTTTCATGGCTTAATCTTTGTGTTTTTATCATTTCAAGCACTTTGAACTGCTGCTAAAATGTGTCATAAAATAAACTTGATTACTTGATTGATTGCTAATCGATGGCAGCTCTAAACAGGTGAGGCCCAGAAAACCTCAAAACAGTCGAAACACTGAGTTACGCACTTTATTAGACCTGCTTTTGAACCATAATTAACTGAACATTAACCGACGCATTTGATGTGTTTTGATTGAAAAAATTAAATGTTTGTTTCTGGTTTTCAAACTCACACAATTGTATTTTTTAAAAAGCATTGGTTTAAAAAAAAAAAAACTAACTTGACCGCCACTGAATAAAAGTACACTTTTCAACATAATTATTATAATAAAGCTTTAAAAATAAACATAATGTAAAGTATAAGTGGGTGATTGGACTTAAAACATTACAGTATTTTGTGGTAAAATTGCGATAAAGTTAAAAGCAACGTTTCGGTTCACACAGTACTTCTCTTGTGCTGGTGTTCCTTCATCCTTATCTGAGTCATGGAGAAACTGACTTATGTGGCAAAAGAAGTAATTATTGCAATGCACCTTTTCTCCTGATATAGTTTTTAAAACGTAACTATTTGTATTTTTATTTGTAACGTATTTTTTATTATGCAACTGTGTCACAGTAATAATAGACCCAGAAAAACAAATACCGCTCTTGGAAAACATCCCATTTGTAAAAACTGCATACAGAAACTGTATTTAATCATATTTTCCAAATTACTATATTTTCTAATATCTACTGACGGGGTAAAATAGTTAAATCAACTATGATAATCAATCGATAAGAAATGTTTTACTCTTCAACACTCTATTTCCTTTTGCAGTCGCTGGCTTGGAGGATAAAACGGCTTTTAAAATAAGAAACTTGTTTAAACATCTCTGTTTTTCCAGGATTTTGTCCAAATTCTGCAAAACTGAAGATACATTACAACCTTTTTGCAAAGCTTTATTTTAGAGCGTTTTAAGCTGTTTGAGTCTCAGGGGAAATTAAGCCCTCATCCCTCTCCGTCCTTCATCGTCAGAGTGATGTTTTTCTTCAGAGTGACTGGATTTTCTCACTCTTCTCCCTTTGGTGTGAGGTCCATGAAACAACGGTCTGGGACTGTAGTCTGTTTTTGATCGATCGCTTTTTTTAAATGATCCAACGCTGAATGTTACAGACCTGCTAGTTTGATCATCTGCTAGAGCGGAAACATCTTGAGGCACAGAATAACAATAATCATGGCTGGGACTTTGTCTCAAACCACATTACAGAGACGGGATGTTCAATCACAGCCATGTAAACGCAGAGCAACACACATTCAGGGTATTTTCAGTAGACTCAGTTTTATTTGGCACCAAAATTGCAACATTTGCTAAATTTTCTCTCTGCTCTGAGTCAAACCAACCTGTTCCCCTCCTGGCCTGTGGGGGCGCTGCACCAAGAACCACTGAAGGAAACAACATGAAAACCTCTGAAGACACTGAGCGCTACTTCCTTCTTCACCAAATGGAAACAAAATGGAGGCATTAGAATTAAGTGGTTGTGGGATTTCTCTTTTGTCTTTGGCTAAAGACCAGGAGTCATTTCTGCTGCTAACGCTAGCTAGCAAGTTTGTTTTGGTTGTATTTACCCAGAATGCCCTGTGCTTTAGACCACTTCCTACGTTTGGAGCGGACTCCAGTCTGCTTGCCACTCCCATTTGGCTGGTCAATAAATCACCGACAATATGCATCATGACCGATAGATGATCAATATCAATAGATATAAACCTCCCACAGCAAGCTAAGCTAGGTTGGTAGCTTCAACTAACTCACCCACTCTTTGGTTACCTAGCAACCTGTTGAGTAACGTGAGCAGCAACAGTTATTTTTTTTATTTTTAAGTTTATTTGATAGGGACAGACACACATTGACATAGACAAACTGAATAAAACATCATCCCATGTTTGCATCATGGTGCAGTAGCAACAGCTAATTCGCAGCACTTGTCCCTAGATGGGCTTTTTAAAAAATAACTCTAAAAATTGAAGTGAAATCATTTGAAATAACACAACATAATATATACAAACAGAGAAATGTAAAAAATTAAAAATGGGTACAGGTCTGTTTTTGACATAACCAGAGTTTTGTTTGATTTTTGAACATACTAAACCTGGTTGCAGACTTTAAATGAACAGGAAGTGAGTTCCAAGCTGCAGATCCTCTCATTTTGAGCAAAAGTGGTTCTTTGAAAGGGAACCTTACAATTTCCAGTTTCAGGTTTTGCCTCATAAAGGCTCACACGTAAAAAACAGCGGTGTGGAAAGAAAACTGGATAAAACAGGGAAGGTCACATTAGTTTAGCTTTATTTGAAACCAAAAACTAATCAATAATCATCCATTCTGACAGACATGAAACATTTAAATTGTGATTTCAGTCATATTGTCCATCATTATATTCTCACTTAGTGACTGTATTGTGGTTTTTATGACTTGGTTTTAAATGACTTACCAGAGTTTTGAACTGCCTTGCTGCTGAAATGTGCTGTACATTATGAATCAGAACCCAACCAGGGCTCATTTCAGCTGAGCCCAGATCAATGTTTGAAGACCAGAGTTTGTTTTTCTGGTCCGATTACGCGTTCACATCTCCCCAGAAGAACCAAACTTTCTAGCCAAACCAACTGCAGTCTGATTAAACCAGACTTGTGTGTGAATGATGCGTCCTCAGAGTTGCTAATTATCATGCATTTATTTCAGAAATGGAATAAAACCTGAAGCTAATTCACATTTGCATAAAATAGAACATGCAGACTTCATACTTGGCTGAAGCTTGAACCATTTGCCCTTTTTAGCTTCCAGCAGCCGCTAAGCAAACAGAAGGTAGGAGTGAAGTAAACAGAAACAACACGACGACAACAAAAAGACCGAACCAGACCTGGAGACACAAACAGAATGTGTCAGCCATACAAATACCCCCGAAGGCAAACATCTCCCCCCAAAACACGACATGCTTACACTGGCATGGCAATTATTTAGCTGTGAGGCCAAGCAGTGATTGAGGTGAATGTAAAGACGGTGCGGCGTGTTTGTTTTCGCCACCCAGAGGCCCGTGTGCAGTCATGAGTGGCACAGATGGTTGTTTTAGCAGCAGGTGAGGGAACTTCAGACAGAGCAGGGTGAAGATGTTTAAAACATCAGCTCCTGCCAGGGGGCAACAAGGTCATTTCACATGCATTCATTATTGATTCTCTTTTAAGGAGAGTCGGGTCCAGGAGCGCGCTGGTCCGCGCAGCGTCTCCGAGACGACGACGCTTAAACGCCTTTTATTAATGTTTAACCAAAAAGACGCTCCGCTACTTCCCAGACGAACCGCTGCAGGTTTGGTTCTGGTGCAGAGCAGAACCAGAACCAGGACCAGAACCAGAAGACCGGAGAGGTCTGGAAGGCTGATACAATTTTATTTTTACCTGTCAAATAAATAAACACACAATACTTTAACAAAATAAGCAAAGCATATTTCTGTAGACAATTATAGATTTAAAACAAAAAAGTCTTGCAGGTTTGTCAGATTTAAAAAAAAGCAAAAAAAATCCTAAAATTTCTAGAATCTGTTTTCTTGCCTTTTTAACAATAAAAACATGATTTTGTTTATTTTGACAAGTTTTTTTAAATCTGCATTTTAAGCTAAAGCCATTGTTTTTGGTTCATATTACTAAAAAAATCTAATAAATTGTTTTTTGATGCACCTTATATTTTCAATTGTAAGATTTTAATTGTTTACATCTTTTGAAAGGGGAAATTTCCTCCTGACTAAGTTTTTTGGTTTAGATGTTTGTTGAACCATCAGAACCGTTGCAGGAATACAGAACAGAGTTATTTCTTCTGCTGACATGAATTCTGATATTATCGGTAAAACACAACACAGACAGGAAGAAAATCCCAAAATGACGTTTTGAAAATCTGAGAAGAAACATTATTAAAACATTACTCACCTTAAATTTAATTCAGGACTTTCTTCCTGACTTGAAAGGAGACTTTGGGAAAAGGATGACAGAGCCGCCAGATAAATTGGGGTACAGGTGAGAGCCTGGGGGGTCACAGAGGGCAAAAAGAGAAAAACGAACAGCAGCAGAATGACAATCAGTCTGTGGGGAGGAAAACTGTCCTGCACCACATTATTACTGCTCACCGTCTGACAAACCGGCTGCTATTTAAGAGGGAAATCAATGAATTTGGACTTAAAAGTTTTATCACAATAATTTTTGCTATTATTGAATTAACAATAAAAATGACGACAGGAATTATTCCTTTTTTATTCCTTTTTACAACATTTTGCAAGTTTTTAGAAAGTATTCATAGGAAATTCTATCAAAAATATTTGTAAACAACATGAATTTTTCTTTAATAAAATTCAGTGACCTCATTGATTGTATTAGTTCATTTATTTTTGAAATATCCGTCAAACATTCAATTAGTAGTTGCTAGCTAACCAAGTTCCACTTCGACATAGTCAACGTCAATAGTAGAAATATTTTCGTCAAGTTTAGTTGTGTTATAGATATATATATATATATATATACAGTATATATACTGTATGTATAAAGGATTATTCATCGCTTATATTGTAATTTATTCAACAGGAGACCTGAAAATGATTGACTTATGATTTTTGTTGTCTCTTCAGTAAAACTGTTACTCCTACTTTTGTTTTCTTGTAAAATGTGCACAATAAGCGTTCTTATAGATATGCCATAGAATGGTATATTACATGTATTACGGTAATCAGTTATAGCAGTAGTTCTTAACCTGGGTTTTAGTTTTCTTCTAAAGCTGCTCCTTAGTCGCATCTTTTCGGGGTTGGTACTGCCTCTAGTGGCGTGGGGTGGTAACACACCTAATATAATTACTTTACTAAATAAGAATACCGCAAAGTCTTTATTATTTATTATAAATTTTTATTCTCTTAAGAATGTAGAGCTAATTAAATTACCTAAACCTTAAAGTGGTTCCAGTTTCTCTCGATGGCCAACCTGTTGAAACTGTGGCACATTTTAAATACCTTGGGTCGTTCCTGGACAGTTCAGCTCAACTTTGCTGAAAACACTGACTATATTTTGAAGAACTGTTCTCAGAGACTCTACCTTTAAGAAGACTTAGTGATCTTGGGTTGACCCAACTAGACTACAGTTTGGTCACCCTATGTCTTGAATTTTGGGGAAAAAATTCATGTTTTATTTTTCACTACAGAAGGATTCAGTGAATGTGCATATGAAACTGGTGGGTTCGGTACCTCAAAAACAGTTAAGTACCACTTGGTTATAGTATAATTTAATCAAAAACAGGACTTAGCATTTCTGTTTTTTATTTTTTTAAGTGTTTTCATTCAGACTTTGACTCTTGTTGACATTATTTTAATCATTCGGAGCTTCATTAACCAGCTACCTTCTCTTATTGAATTATCCCCAATAATACTGAATCAAATTATAATATGTTCCTCCTGTTACGGAGGAAATATCTTCCATCTTGACCTGATATCAGTCACTGTGATTAATCCCCTCATCACTTCATCAGAGAACTGCCACTCAGGAATAGGGAGGAAGTGGGTTGATTGACCGATTCTCAGGGGAAATAATCCAGAACCGGCCCAAAGCTGCAGGTACAAACCGTTTTACATAAAAACCTGGAGTTATTCCAGGCATCAACGGGAACACAACACTGGAGAGGCAGAAACACAGAGCAGGATCCATAGATTATTGAACTGGTTGTCGCATCAAGCAGCAGACAGACGTCAAACGCTGACAGGGAGAATCACTGAGTGTTAAAGTCACCGAGTCACATAAACTCGGCTTCATCGATTCAACGCGTCAGGAATACCGGTTTATTTTTTAAAGGAATGTTTTCCACCCCATCAGCTCAGACCCAACATGCTTGAGCTTTGGTCTGTGTTCATTTCACCACAAAATGGTTTAATAACTGTTATTAATGCCACGTTTTGATGCATGAAGAACGCCCAGACAATTACCCTCCTGCAAAGTTTATGTCTGAGTAACTGAATCAGAGAAAACTCCTGGAGGTCCTACACGCTTCACCCAACTCTGTCATTTCTCAGTCTGGGTTTGGGTCTGGAAGCAGGAAGCGGGCCGGGTCCTGAGCTTTTATCAGATATCATGTCTGTATTAGTTTTTTATTCATTTATTTGTTTTGTTTAGCTTGTTTTGTACTGAAGCAGAGAAAATATACTGCTTCACAACGGCTTTCCCAAATAACGAGTTAACGTCCTGATGGTTTCTTCAAAGAAACATTCTGATTGTTTTCCTGAGATTAAGGTAATTTCGAGACAATAAACTATTAAAGTTTGTTTTCTCCAGATCAAATCCATCCATCCATCCATTTTCTTGACACCCTTGTCCCTTGGTGGGGTCGGGAGGTGCTGGTGCCTATCTCCAGCTAACGTTCCGGGCAAGAGGCGGGGTTCACTCTGGACAGGTCGCCAGTCTGTCACAGGGCAACACAGAGACACACAGGACAAACAACCATGCACACCTAGGGACAATTTGGAGAGACCAATTAACCTAACAGTCACGTGGGAGGAAACCGGAGTACCCGGAGAAAACCCACCATGCACAGGGAGAACATGCAAACTCCATGCAGAAAGGCCGGGGCCGGGAATCAAACCCAGAACCTTCTTGCTGCAAGGCAACAGCTCTACCAACTGCCCACTGTGCAGCCGTCCAGATCAACTCATCTCAAGAAAACCATCAGCTGGAGAATTACATGCTGAAAACGTCCGCTCTCGGCTTCTGCAGCCGTTTTTTCTTCAGCATCGTGTTTTGGTTTGTTTCTTGACTTTTGGATGGAAAGGTTAAAAATAGCCAAAATAAATCAGCAACAAAGGATCCACTGTGCGTTTGGAAACCCTGGTAAAAGTCTCAACAGGAACAAAGCCTCGTGATAAATCAGATCCAGGTTTTGGACCCGAGTTCTTTCCTTCTGATCAGACCTGAAACGTTGGGAGGACAGAGGGAGCCGAACGAACGCGAGGCAGGAAGGTGACTCCAGGCATGAAGGTCTGTGGCTAATGAGGTGGAAGGACCCGTCACGCTCGTCCATTTCTCTGCCTGATCTACAGGACGGCTGCGCGCCGCGCCATCAACACGTCCGGGAGGCGGAGGGAGGAACCCGACAGGCCGAGCAGCCCCACCGTTTTAATGGCCATCACCTGCTCAGCGCTGACATGTCGCAACTTCCATCCCAGAAACATCACAGATCCAAACTCCCACCAGAACCGCAGGCCCGGCACTCTGTTTGTTTTGATAGACGGATTTATTTTGTTGTCCTGTGCGATTTATGATGCCGTTCCATATGTGTTGGTGGAAACCTCCAAAAATAGCAGGAGGATCAGAGACACTAGAAATAAAAGATTCTGACAATTTTCCTCAGATTAAAGACATTAAAGATTAAAGAAGAATAAAGTCAGGATAATTATGAAATGAAAGACAATTCTGAAAAAACCCCAGAAATGTTAAAATTTTGAGATTAAAAGAATTCTGAAATTACAGAATTCTCAGAATTCTGTGAAATGGTCAGAATTGTGAGACTGATAACATTTTGAAAGTCAGAATTCTGAGGAAAACATAATTTTTTTTCAGAGATCCTCATGTTCTTCCCTTCCAGTGGGACGGATTATTCTGTTTTTTCAGACCAACTGTGGCACCCTTTACATTTAAAACTTCTGAAAATGAATTGGTCTTCTACTGCCGCAGTATAATATCACGCAGGAAAACTCAACCTCCTACTGAAAGTGACTTTTTCAGTAAGGTAATAATTCTGAGCCTCAGTCTGTTAGCAGTTAGCTGTCTGTCTGCTAACTGCCAACGCAGGACGGCTGTAAACAAACCGCGGTCAGCCTCTCATCACCCGGCTCCAGTGAGCTCCGGTTCTGGTCCAGAAGGCCAGGCTACAGTCATTTCTACATTTAGATCTAAATCACACCATAGGCTTCATGTGTGAAGCATTGTGAAATAAACAAAGGTTCACAAAGTGTTGTTCAAACATGTTACAAGTAGAGACAACTTTGTAAAATGTGCCAAGGGCTTCATGGTAAAAATACTGTATTTTCTGGACCGTAAAGGTGTTTTCCCACCTGATGGTTCAGTTCGATTGGACACCAAATGGCAACATTTGATTCATTTCCAGCGTCTGGTTCTCTGTCTCTCTGCTCCGAGTCCAACCAGATTTCAGCTGGTGGAGACATGCAGGGTCAGTGGAGGAGTTGACTATAGGCCTGTCACAATAAGCAATTAATCGCATGATAAATTAAAACAAACTCAATCATTTTCATTTGCTTGATTTATTGTTTTCCTCTTTTCTTTCTCTTCTTACCAAAACTGAATGGTAAAACTCTTCAGTCTGGTGCTTTGGTCTCAGTTATCCTTTTTTGAAAGAATTTTGTTTACAGACTTCATAATTCATTTTGTCATTTCTGTTTATTTATTTTGGATATTTCAAATGTCTTTCAGTTCCAGTGTTAAATGTTCATTAGAATTTAAAGTTTATTGATCTCTGAGAATGTGTTCCTGCCATTATTACAGTTAAATTACTTGGAAATGGTCTCCAAACAATATTATCGTTCATCACAATAAGTTCTGGGACAATTTATCGTCAGTAAAATGTGTTATCATGACAGGCCCACCTGATGAGATGCATCAGCTGGACTTGTGTGACCAAACCCTGACCAGCCTGAAGGTGAGTTTTAAATGATATAACAGACACCGACATGAAAAATCGCTTTACCCCCAACTAACCGATGGGCATCTTACTGACTCTGTCCTGCGTGTGTCTATGAAATTAGCAAATGTTTTTATCTGCAGATACTGAGCTTTAAATTCAGTTTTTAAATTTCAGGTGACATAAACATCGTTTAAATCTGGGCTGTCACTCTTGGTTTAGCCAGGCTAATTGAGAACATGAGAGGTTGCTTCATTTGAATTAGGAGACAAATTTTGGGCTGATTGCTCTCTCGAATTAGCGCCGCAGACGGAGGCTGAAACCTGCGGGAGGTCAAGGGGAGGACATGTTTCTGAAAGAAAATAGAAAAACTTATTCAGCTGATAATGCAAGCCAAATTTCAATTTTCAAAAGCCAACATGGGCCCTCCCGCAAAGTCAATAACTTATGTCTGGCTGTTTTACATAACTAATCGAGCAGAGTTGAAGGGAGTCATTGGATGCTAAAACCTCATTATCCTTCCTGGCGACCTTGGCACACGAGCTGAATGAAGAAATATTGTCTCCTAAAGTCACCTGGAGACGCAAAGAGGCGCTTTGAACACGATGTTCAGAGGCTGTCAGAACGCTGCACCCGCCGCAACCCAGCCACATTCTGGCCGCATCGCACCGCAAGCAGGACGCAACCCGGCCACGATGCACCGTAGACGGGATGCAACCCGGCCGCATCCCGGCCACGATGCACCGTAGACGGGATGCAACCGGGCCACGATGCACCGTAGACAGGATGCAACCCGGCCGCATCCCGGCCACGATGCACCGTAGACAGGATGCAACCGGGCCGCATCCCGGCCACGACGCACCGTAGACAGGATGCAACCGGGCCGCATCCCGGCCACGACGCACCGTAGACAGGATGCAACCGGGCCACGATGCACCGTAGACAGGATGCAACCGGGCCGCATCCCGGCCACGACGCACCGTAGACAGGATGCAACCGGGCCGCATCCCGGCCACGACGCACCGTAGACAGGATGCAACCGGGCCACGATGCACCGTAGACAGGATGCAACCGGGCCGCATCCCGGCCACGACGCACCGTAGACAGGATGCAACCGGGCCACGATGCACCGTAGACGGGATGCAACCCGGCCGCATCCCGGCCACGATGCACCGTAGACGGGATGCAACCGGGCCACGATGCACCGTAGACAGGATGCAACCCGGCCGCATCCCGGCCACGATGCACCGTAGACAGGATGCAACCGGGCCGCATCCCGGCCACGACGCACCGTAGACAGGATGCAACCGGGCCGCATCCCGGCCACGACGCACCGTAGACAGGATGCAACCGGGCCACGATGCACCGTAGACAGGATGCAACCGGGCCGCATCCCGGCCACGACGCACCGTAGACAGGATGCAACCGGGCCACGATGCACCGTAGACAGGATGCAACCCGGCCGCATCCCGGCCACGATGCACCGTAGACAGGATGCAACCGGGCCGCATCCCGGCCACGACGCACCGTAGACAGGATGCAACCGGGCCGCATCCCGGCCACGACGCACCGTAGACAGGATGCAACCCGGCCACGATAATTGACAATACTGTTGTTTTTGAGACCATTTTCAAGTAATGTATTGATAATACTGCAGTTTTGCCCACTCAAAAACCAATAAACTTAAATTTTTTCCCCCAACAAAATTAAGAAAACTTTTAGTTATTTTTCCAACTAATACCAACTTCTGTTGGTATAAAATGTATAAAAATACCCCAAAGAATAATTGAGGTCTAATGCATGTTAGATTGTGATCTAATGAATATTTAATAAAACTGGAGTCAAACTCAACTGAGGGTTTTTCTGTTGCAGCAAACATTCAGCTGCCGTTAGCTGTTAGCTAAGCAAATTTTTTTCAGTGTTTTTTCGTGTTGTGTGACATGACCCTCCTTTGGTTTGCTGTTAACATCTCGGTGACATGATGGCACATAACTCAGCAGCGATACAATCTGGTGTTGGCTGCTGTGAAGAGCAGATATGCTAATATATTGCATGATTTATTGTAGTGAAGCCGAGTTCAGACATAAAAAGGTGACATTAGTTATATACTTAGCACAGTGTTACAGTCACACTTCTGGTTTTACCTCACATGCTCAAAGCTTTGCTACATTTCCAGCTATCATCCATTTGACTCGATTTCTGGATCGTTCCTGAAGTCTAAATGACAAAGTGTCTGTTTTAGATGAGTAACTGGTGAGTAGCGTGACCTAAATAAGTCTGAAATAAACCCTTTTCTGGTCTTTTCAGCTGTTTGTCATCAACTTCATGAAACTAATTGGGAAAAGTAAAAACTCAGAGGGAATTTAAAATATTGCAACATAGAAACAAAATAATATTTATTAAGATTTTAACATTAATGTCTCACCAAAACAACCCATAATCTCATAATACAATCCAACTTTTATCTCTTACCTTTGATTCCATTTATTGTGTTAATATTAGTGGGACCTGATAGTAAGAGGCCAGCCATAAAACTAACTAAATTAACAAAAACAAGGGAACGATTGATCAAAAATTCAGACATAAACTGAGCAGAGTGTAAATATCAACCCAGAATCCCAACATAATGTCTCAAAATCCTGAGATTAATTTCTAAATTCATTTTTCTCAGTGGCCTTAACTTCTTCTTACTGTTTGCTACATTTTGATTTTATTTCGTTTGCTGTAAAATGTTAATACATAAACTTCTAAAAGGGAATTTGACATTAATATTTTAAAATTGTATACTTTATATAAGTTTTTTCATGCGCCGCTGCTCAATCCCTTCTTCCACTCGCCGTTACTCTGCTACGCTACAGCTTCTCGCCATCAGCAGAATGCTAATGCTAATTAGCACAGCCACCGATGACGGCAGACAAACGGCTTTACAGTAACTGTAAGCTGTTTCTCAACCATTAGTACATTTAGCATCGACTACATGAGATTGATTGACAGCGATAAGACCCGCCTCCTGGCTCTGATTGGTGGTTTTGGTGAATAGTAGCTCAGGGAGCAGATCGATAGACTCTCATCATAAACTGCAACAATATGGTGAGTTTCGTGTAAAAACATTCTTTATAAAATATACTGCAGCTTTAATGGAAACGTGAACATTTTAAAAAACTTGTTTTTTTTACTTGGATGAGGTGTTTGGTGTCAAATTTGGTTTATTTTACAACACTGCGATGGAAACACTTATTTTACATCACGAGTCACATGGTCAACAACAGGATGTTACTACTGGCAGAAACCACAAAGAAGACCACAGGATGTGGTAGGAGGATGATGTTTTTATAAACAAGCTTATTCATGTTTGATTTTAATTGCATTTCTCATTTAATGGAAACACGTTAATTGCGTGTGTGTTTTTCGATATCAGAAATCTCATTTGTAGCTGGTGTGAAGATAAACCCGGCCCAGCAGACTTGCTCTCAGCAGGTCTACCATTAAATGTCAGATGTAAACAAAATGCGTCTCTCTGTCAGCCAGCTAGTCCGGTTCCGGGGACGCGGCTCCATGTCCCCACAGAGACTCGTTTGAGGCTCTTTCATCAAGACGTCCTGGAGGTTTGGATTGTAAAAAGATGAATTTGTATTTATAAAAACATTCCCTTTCAGGTCAGCAAATTATCCGGCGCTGCTTTTGGACCAGCTCAAAGAGAATGTGTCAGTTTGCTGTGGAAGCGGTTCACGGTTCCCTGGCAGCGCGCCGCAGCGGGGCGCTCTGCCCATGCTGCCCATGCTTTTGACTCTGATCGGCGCCAGGGCGGATGGCGCTGCCGAGCCCACAGGATTTGCTCTGTGTGGTTAAACCGCCAACATCCACACAGATAATTCCCAGTGACCATTCTGACACGGACGCTCCCCCACAGCCCAGCATGCGGCAGCAGCATTCTCATCAACAGAGTGGCATCCCGCTAAACCAACTCGGCCATTATCTCATGGGGAAATCATTAGAAATACCTTCCTGAAGGAGCAGAAAATTATTTCCTTAACAATACTGAAGAGATAAGAGCGTGGAGGGAGAAAACGCAGCCGGTACCCGGAGCTCTCCACTGGAAGATAATGACTGAGAAGCTCATCAGTTCTGCTACATCCATATCTGTCCTGCCAGACTGCCAGATAAATGTGTTTCTTAACAAATCCCCCGTGCCATGTGTTGCCCTCTAAACCCTCCATTTGCGCTGTACAGTTTGCTCCTGCCTTGGCCAAATTTAATTCTCATGCTGGAGTTTTGACTGGGCAACTTCTGCTCCTCTCTGGCTTCATGTTGCAGCTCAGGCCGTGTGACATGGAAATTAAACAAACAAATAAATAAATAACTGTGGTTCACAGAGCCTGTAACCTGTTCATTCATCCAGCCACTGGGGGCACTATTAGAAAACTGATGTGTATTTTTATGTTTCAATGCTTGATATGAAGCAGTGAGTTGTTAATTTTACTGCCATAAACTGTTTTTAGGTCTTATTTTGTCTATGCTAACACTTCTGTATTGAAGCTACATCGTGACGTTTTGCGGTTTAGATCAAGTTTATTGTTTTGGTTGTTCATTCGACAGAAGCTCTGAATTAATCAGAATGAACTTTGCTGAAAACACTGACTATATTTGGAAGAACTGTTCTCAGAGACTCTGCCTTTTAAGAAGAGTTAGTGATCTATGTCTTGAATTTGGGGGAAAAAAATCATATTTTATTTACTACTACAGAGGTTTCATATGAAACTGGTGGGTTTGGTACCTCAAAAAAGGTCAAGAACCACGGATTTAGTGTATTCTGTATTATATCCAACAGCAGCTAATGTGGAGGAAAACCCACATCTTCAACATTTCTCACTCAGATCTCTGCTGCTCAGAAGGTTCTTCAGAGCACTAAAAGATTGTCAAGTCAAAGTCCGAAGTGCAAAAAACCCGACTTTCCTTTTGAAAGAAAGAAGCAGCAGCTTGTAGAGGTCACGCTGCTGATCGAAGACTTACAGGTGAGACAAATCGGAAAAAGTGTCTGGACTCTGGATGCTGTTAAAGTGAAGTTTCCTTTCCGTTTGGGCTGCATCTCTTTGTTGCCGCTGACTCAGAGTTCATCTCTGTAGGGCCGAATTTGTCAGCTGGTGACCGCCGTCACCCCGGTTTGTGCGGCTCTTAGTGCCTCGGCGCTGTCGGGTCAGCTGAGCCAGGAGCTCTCACAGAATCACAAACTAATTGCTTTATCTCAGCCTTTTGTCTAAAGGGTCAGAAATTGAGTTTGCTCGTCGGGCCGAGAGAGGGAATTATAAATCGAAAGGGATAGGGGGAGAAAAATTCAATTTGCGCACAAGCCTTGTCAGAAGCGCTTACTCGGGTGGCTGTTAGGTGTCCAGATTAGAGGAGGGAGAGAAAGGGAGATAACGGCATTACAACGCGAACAAACACGCTGTTGTCCAAAGGGCTATAGGCGACGGGACTAATCTAATGCTTGACACAGACGAGTCCCAGACAGAAATTGATGTTAACAGCAGTCTATTCACCTGCCACCGAGTCACCGACTCGCCACAGCCTGTGCACACGACCTAAAACCTACGACCTAATGAGTCAAACAACTTTAATCTGCATCTGTCAGCAGCAAATGCATCCAAACAGCTTTATGAATGACAGTTTTTAGAATTATGATCTATTATGCAAAATTCGTATTTTGCCCATTTTTGTAATTCTCTGCTGCTTCTATAAACAGAAAAAGTGATTAAAAAAAGACAAACATCCAGCTGTTTTTTGGCAATAAGTTAATGATTTTTGGTGTCTGGAAAATGAGACGTTTCAAAAACCTCCTGAATGTAAAATCTAGGCCTGTTGCAATAAATCACATGATAAATTAAAACAATTAACAAAAATGGAAATTAACAAATTTCCATTTGGTTATTCATCATTTTTCTGTCTTTCTACCAAAAATGATAAAAGTCTGCAGTCTGGTGTTTTGAAGGACAAATTTGTCTCCATAATCCTTTTTATTTGTTGTTTTTGTTTTATTTATTATTGGATATTTAAAATGCCATTCAGTTCCAGTGTTAAATGTTCATTAAAATTACAAATTTATTGATCTTTAAGAATGTGTTCTTGCATTATTACCGTTATATTATTTGAAAATGGTCTCAAAACAACAATATTATCACTTATTGCAATAATTTCTGATACAATTTATCACAAAGCAGCAGGAAGGTGAAGTTCTGCCCGTAGCAACTCCAGTGGAGCTCTGGCCGTTACCTAGCAACTCCAGTGGAGCTCTGGCCGTTACCTAGCAACTCCAGTGGAGCTCTGCCCATAGCAACCCCAGTGAAGCTCTGGCCGTTACCTAGCAACTCCAGTGGAGCTCTGCCCATAGCAACCCCAGTGGAGCTCTGGCGGTTACCTAGAAAAAGTAACAAGATGTCTTGAATCTGCTCATTGTGAAAGAAAATCTCATGACTTTGTGCAGAAGAATGTGATGAACATGTTTTGTTGAACCTGTAGATCTTTTCTAGCCTGTTCCAGGTCACATCCTGTAATAGTTCACCTTTAAAAATCCACACATAAGAAGTCCCAGGAGGCTGGGAGGATAGAAAATGCAACTTGTCCCCCAGTTTGTAGTAATTTTTCACATTCGAGCCAAAGACATCAGACATGCTGCCTACTGGATAATTAATAAACCCCACAGACTGTTCTTGGATGATGAAGCAGCGTAACCACGCCGTGTTCCCGCTGGATTCTTGTTAGGGAACAATGACATGAAACTGTGACTTCACACACGCTTACTTTACCAGAAACACACGAAAATGTTTCTTGGCTGAGGAAAATCTCTGCCAAGAAATGAAGCAGAGGAAAAACAGAGGAGGAACCAGGAAATACAGAAAATATTCAGAATATTCAGGAGTTTATATCAAGTCAGCTTTTCTGGGAATGATAGATACGGCACCCTCCACACTAGTTGGCAAAAACTGTAGTTAATTCCTGTGAAACAAAGTAAACTGAAGCATTTTCTTAATTTTTACTTCCCTTTTTCTTAAGAAATTGAATTAATAATTCATAACTTGTTTAATATATTGCACAAGGATCCATCTTTGTGTTTATCTTCCTACATGTCCTGTGAGGAAGATTGTAACAATACAAACAAAAAATAAAATAATAAATTATTAAAAAATCCCCTCCAAAAATTATGTTCTTCCAAGTCCAGGAATATCAATTCTGCTGCTAATCTGCAGGATGAGCATCTAGAGCACAATTCAGCAACTCCAGTTCTCCAGCGCCACTTTCCTCAACTATACATATGTCGTTCCTACAAGTCTGAACCGGACGTGATCCGCGCCATGTTGTTAGGCAAGCGCAAATCATAGATGGCCCATGGCTTCCAGACCAACAAAAAGAAACTATGTGGACGCTGTTGACCAAAGTCTTAGAGGAAGAGACATGAACAAAATGGCTGCAGTCGAGATCGTACGAGGCGGAGAGGGAAAACATGCCAGACGATGTGGACAAGCTGCCTCTGATCTCCTACTATGACATAATTAACTACTTGGTTAACGAAAAGTGCATACAAATCCATGGACGTGTAAAATGACTGTTTAACTTCTTTGTAAAGGACGTACAAACTCTCTGTGTGAATATCATGGTTCTGGTTACAGAGTAAATAAATGGGCTACATGTCAGTCTTAGCTAGCAAATAAAAGCAACATTAGCTGAGCTAATTTTGCTAGTTCAGCAGTAAGTACTACAGTTAACATCACTGATATTTATCACAGAGGTGGGAAGAGAACTCATAGCTGAAATGTACTTATATCGTTTATAAGTTAGATAGGAACGATGCGAGAGCTAGTTCTTAGCTTCGGGCTTGTTTGTTGTTGACATAGCAACTCCATAGCAACTAGCATGACAGTTAGTTATAGTACCAACCAAGATGGCTGTTCCCAGTACTGGATGCATCCCGTCCATGTATGTTTATTAAATGTATACACCCAATAAATTTAAACTGTTTGCTGCCTCACTCGATGTTTGGACCAATGTACGGACGATTTAGAGTGAAGCAGCGTCATCAGCACCTTTTCCTCACAGTGACAATGTTTATTTAGAGCGAGGCCGAGGCGGCGGACAGGTCAACGGCTTTCAGCTTCCACAGCTTGTTCAAAAACCTGCTATTTCTGTTGAAATTACCACATCAAAGATCAGAGCAGCCCCAGGATTTCTGAAAATGAAAGAACTTTGGAACCACAGGCAGATTCTCTCAACTAGCTGACGACCAAAGTGAATTAGATTCGGGGTTTCTTTGTGGCCCTGGCTGAGCCGTACAGAAAGAAATCTTCAGTGTTGAGGTCTTCCAATCAGACCTTTGTGGTATAAAGGTCATTTCTCTTTAATAAGCACGTAACTGTTTGCTGGAGATTGGCCGAAAGCCCCAACCGTATCAGGAAATGAGAAAAAAAAATCCTGTGATCTTATGACCTGATTGAATTATTTGAGAAGACTTCTCAACAGTATGAGTGGAAAACAGCAGAGATCCTTCTGTCATAATTCAATAGACTCAACATTGCTACCTTGGATGAAGACGGATGCAGAAAAATATTCTTTGAAGCAAAAATGTATCAAGCTTAGCTGCAGGGATGGAAGTATTATTCCATCATGGGAAGAGCTGAGGTGATTCAAATCAGGGATTATTATTAAATCTGAATCATTTTATGAAATTTAAAATACTGTCTGGTGCTAATATTTAAAATGTGTTGCTTTAGGACATGATGTGTATATTGTTTTGATGATGGTGGTTTAGAAATGCCACATCTCTGCAGACTATCCTACCTGGTAAACATGTAAAAAGCCTTAAAGGGATCCATAATTAGCAACAACAGAAATATTGAGAAATATTAATTTAAGAAAAAAAAGAAAGAAAAGTACTGTATACTAATAAGTTTAATTAAAATATTGTTATACACACGTTGCCATGTTGTTTACGTTTCAATGCATTCTGGGTAGAGGACTTATGCTAGGTGCTGCGACGCCATCTTCGTAAAATCACAACAGTAATTTCTGAGTATTGAGTAACTTTCATGACTTTCTGGAAAGAGTTGAAATTGAAGACAAAACAGAACTGATGAGGGGAAATTAAACTGGGGATTAATAAATAAAAATAAAGACGAGGAGAGAGAAAAATCTGCTGCTGCTTGAAGATCTAACCCAGATGGAGACCATAGGCTGCAAAGAGCTCCAGGTTCTAACTCAAGCTGCTTACGGTTAGCACTGACATCAAAACATTTTGTGAAATATATTACAATGGTTTGTTACAAAGACGTCTGATGTCACTTTATTCCCTTTATATGTCCCTTTCATTACTTTCCAAATTGTTTTGATTTCTCATTGACTCCCATTCATGCTGTTAGCTCCGCTAATAGTTAGTTCTATCTAATGCTGTTAGCTTCGCTAATTGTGCTAGCTGTAGCTAATGTAGTTAGCACCGGACAATTAGTTCTAGCCAATGCTGACAGGTGCTGCTAATGGTGTTAGCACCAGGCTAATAGTGAAGACATCTTGTATTTAACGGTTCTTGAAAACCTTGGAGCAGTCCGCCTCAGTCCAAATGTTTTCTTAGCCTCCATGACCTTGAAGTCTTGGGGTGGCAACAATTATTTAGTCATTCAGGGATTTCCCGCCCCCCAATTGAATAAACATGCTCAAATTAAAATTTGAAGCTGTTTTTTAAGGCCAAAATAAACAACAAAATAATATCATTTGGCGTCCTTGTGCTAAATTTTCGGTCAATATAAAGTTAGTTTTGTCATTCTTATTTCTTATTTCATTCTTATTTCTTTCTTTTCCTCTTGCAGTTCACTTATTTGCAATCTAACAAGTTAAAATACATTTTCAAATAAATATACTTCAAATTAAACGCCAAAAGGAGAATATCTGCATATTTTCACTGGTGTATCACAAAAATGTGTCTGGTCCTCTTCAGCCAAGTTACCTGAAATAGCCTTTTTCTCTGCCTGATGAATATATTTAAAATGAGAATTACTGTGGATCATGTTTATATGCCCGTATCATGAATAATGAAACAGTTTATTCCAGCAGCATTTCATCTGACACATATTAGTTTTGCTGGCGTCCTTTGGAATTATGGTATTTCTTTCAAACTTACCAGAAGGATGAAACTGCCCTGTTAAAAGGCAGACAGGGATATTCACTTTACCCTGCGGTAAAAGCAGAATACAATGATGTAAGCTCTGTACATCAAACTGATATATTTGATTAAAAATAAAATGTTCACATGTATAAAGTAGGGCCATTCACCATGAAACTGACAGGCTTCCTTTAGGTTCTCTGCCATGTTTTCCAGGACAAATAACCTCCGCAGCTTCACTCTGGCTTCCTGCCAGCTCGCGTTCTACAACTTTGGTTGCCTTGGATACCAGTTAGTTACCGCGCCACCCCATCCACCAACGGTTGCCGTGGAAACCAGAAGGCGCTATCCGGTCTGGAGCAAGCGTGGACCTTACCACAGCGGAGCCTTTTCATTGGCTAATGCCCATTTTACGTCACAGCGCAGCTATTAGTGGGTTACAGTCTCACAAACTCTTGCTGATGTACATTGTGGACTAGAAGGCCGACAGAAAGTTTTAGCGTCAGGACTCTAAAACAATGGTTCTCCACCGTCAGTGGGGAATCTGTACAGGCGATGTCAGGTATCCTGAGCGTGTTTGTGGAACTAAAATTCACAGATTTCCAAAATCTGAAACGGAAAGCCTTGGTTGTTCACGACCGCATTTTCAGCTCAACCATCGTAGGATAAATAAGAACAAAGGATTGTCTGCTGGTGTAAGTATTATTGTTTTGCTTTCTCTGTGTTTAGTGAATGAAAAAAGAAAGTCAATAATAAACACATCCATTATGAAAACCTTTTAGTCAAGTACAGCATAATGGCAGCACCAATACAACTTCTACACCTTGAAGCCTGTCTGTTACAGTCTTACGTTAGCTGAACAGATCAATATGCAATGTGTCCCATATGTGACATATATTAAAGATTTTATTTCACCTGAAAAGGCTTTTTACTAAACTGTAATCGTGTTAGGCACTTTCGAATATTTGCCAACAGAAATCACCCTCAAAACCATTAATGTCCGACTTACCTAGCCTTGCAAGAACAATAGGCATCAGTGATCTTGTCCACAGCTATATTTATGCTGAGGGTGTGAGGATCTGTTGTTTTCCTAATCGACCAGTAGCATTTTGCTGTGATGCCACAGCATCGTGTGGCTAAAACACCTTGATGTCGTCCAAAAAAGATGACATGAACTTGTTGGTTCCATGTCGTGGCTGATATTTTGTGAAAATCCGGCAGAAATGCTAAACTAATCGACTCAAATACTCTGCAGAGAGTCAGTGGAAATGAAAAATACAGTGTTTAGACATAGAAGCTAAGGTGCTAATGTGAGACATGTAGTCAGTGGGACTTTCGAGGGGCGTTTCTGGGCGGAGCTTGGTATGGTCCATAGGAAGAGGCCAGCGTTTTTTTCCCCTTTAAACAACGTACATAAAAATGTACTCTAATACTACACATTAAATAAAAAATTAATTTAAAATGCCACTTATTCAAGTGTACTTAAAAAATAATAATAATAATAATAAAAACAGTAAATTTCTGCCAAAAATCTCAGGAAATTCCTTGTTTTTTTCAAAAAAATTACTGGTTTTAAAGGTTGAAAAGTTGCAAGAAAAAACTCAAATGTTGAGATCAATCTCAGAAATTTTTGAGAAAAAGCTTGCAAATTTCCAAGATTTTTATATTTTTTTGTGTGTTTTGTACCACATTCGCAGCTTTTCAAGCTCAAAAATGTTCTTGATTTTCTAGAAAATTTCTGAGATTAATCTATAAATTTCTGATTCTTTTTTTTTTGACAATCAGCAAAAATGTTCCATGTCGAACAAAAACAATTTCACAGTTGTAGTGTTTCCAAAGAAACACAATTAAAATCACATGTGAGTAAGTTTGTTCACATAAGTCATTAAAAACACGCCATGCCATCATCCTGTAACTACTTCCTGTTGTCGTCTTCTTCATGGTTTCCGCCAGTAATAACATCCAGTTGTTGATCACACAGATTAATGTCATTGCAATGTGCTTTTAAAATCTTAGAATGAGAAAGTTTAGCAGTTAAATGCTTCCATAGAAATGGGCATTGGTCTGGATGAAATGGAAATGCAAAGAGATTCATTCAGTTTATGGATGATAATTCCTCATTCAGTCAAAAACAATTTTTTTCTAAAAGAGAACTATCAGATTCATTTAAACGCAGCAGGAAGTCCCAGAAACAGCAGGATATAAAATGGATACTCACTTATAATTAATGACATAGAGATCATAGACTTTACCCATTCATTGATATCTGGCATTTTTTTCTCATCACTTATGATGAGAAAAAAGTGTTTCCATTGCAGTTTTGCAAAATAAACCAAAAAATAAACAAACAAAAAAAAATCCATCTCATCCGTGTTTCCATTAAGCAAAATTATTTTTGAAACGTCAAACTGGGCAGTTATGTGGTCAGTGGAAACAAATCTTATGAACGGCTAAGTAAGCCAAAATACTGCTGTCTGTTTCTGACTGTGTCCCTTTAAGCAGTCTGGTTATTAAAATTATTTCTGCTCCCTTCTTGTCAGAATCGGTTGATTCCTATGAGAGCAGGACTGTTGGCAAGAGAGGGAGAAAAAAGGCAATTACCATCTGAGTCAAGAGAGGATGATGCTCATGGCAGTGATGATCTATGGCAGCTAGAAAAAGCAGGGCAGCAGGCAGGAGCAGTGATTGGAGAGATGAATATACTAAGGGAGCCGAGAGGCGAAGGGACAGAGCTTAAGATGAGCCGCCTGATACAAGTCAAAGGCAGAAAAAGAGTCCAAATGTCTGCAGAGCCGAGGAGAAACTGGGACCTGAGAGTCTGTTGACCAGATCTGAGGGGGAACATTGGGCATTTTTACACAATTCATGTTTGTAAACCTGAAATATTAAGTCATCTCTTTAATGTCGGTCAGTCATTTTCTAAGTTTGGAGCAGAACGTCGCATCTGAAGCAGGAAATTATAATTTACGGAGCCTGCAGTGGCCAGAAGGTGGCAGTGTGTGGAGTGTTTAATAACCATAACGTATAAAATAGTTATACGTTTATAACTCATAGAGTGAAATATATTGATATTAAAAGGCAATATGGTTGCCACAAACAAAACACAGAAAGATTTATATGATTCAACATCATGTTCTCATTATATTCTAGAACCGCTCTGTTCCTGATTCATTTGTTCCTTTTCTAGACTTTTATTCTTAACTTTTACTTTTGGATAATTATTCCCTGTGGTTTCAGCTGACATGCTGCTGGAGTGATTTTTGCTCTAATGTTTTTACGTTTTGACATCTATCATATACAACCATGTCAACAATGTGGTTTATTTTAAGTAATAACTGAACTTTGATCCCAATTTTCAGAAGAGTTTAAACAAAGATGCTTCATGGATGCAGAGCCGAAAGAAAACAAGGAAGTTTGAATCTTCTTTTCCATCCGTTGTATAACAAGCAAAAAGAGACGCTATGCAAACAAAATGGATCAATTTCAACCCCAAAAATGAACCCAATAAGATTATTACATTCATTAAGGCATTAAGTGGAACATCATATCCCCTACTCCAACATCTCTCTGCCTGACTTTAGCCAAACGGCCAGACAGAGATTTAAAGACAAGCGGTAAAAGCAAACGAGGTGGATTAGCAGAGCCGCTGACTGATGGTGTCGTCCAGGACGTGTTTGTTTAACCAAGGCTGCATTCACACTGCAGCCTGAAGTGACCCAATTCCAATGTTTCTGACGTAATGTGACCTGTATCCGATCTTTTCATGGCAGTGTGAACAGCTCAGGTCGGATTCTTTTAGAATGTGACCCATATCCGATACGGATCCGATTCAAATGAGACCATAACGTCCAGGTCTCATTCATCCGAACTGAACGTCACTGATTCTCAACAAATCTCACTATTCTGAGTCCTGATACGCGCAAGTGGGAAAAAAAACAACAGATATGATGGACTATATGAGGATTAAGTTGTTAATATGTTGCTCTGGTTGGACAACAACTTCAAATACTGTATGTAGCTAAGCTCCACCGTTAGCCTCCATGTTTACTTCCACTGAGCTCTTCTTCTTCTATGGCGGTTGGCAGAACACTGAGAACGCTGACGCTATTGCGCCCTCTACTGCGCATGCGGGACACTTTCAGGTCGTTTGCCCGTTTACACTGCAGAACAGATACAGGTCCATTTACTGGCAGTGTGAACGGCCCGGCAAAAAAATCGGAATTGCCAAAAAATCGGAACTGGGTAACTTCAGGCTGCAGTGTGAATGCAGCCGAAATCTGCTGCTCAGATATTGAGCTGCTAGCATGTTGACAGTCAGTTCTTCAGTCAGAGACACAGAGTTGGTGTAACACTGACTGCTACTGGAAATCCAGGATTGGGATTAGTCAGGTGTTTTTTAATTTAATCAAAGTGAATTGAATTTTATGTCATTTACCAAATAATGTTTTTTTAATCAAGACCATCGGGGATCTACTTATGTACCAGATTTCAGTTTCCATGGAGACCAAATGTTTCTGTTTAATCAAGACGTTACCATGGATACCAAATGTATCTGCTCAACAGAGACGTTACCATGGATACCAAATATGTTTATGTTTAACTGAGGGGAGGTACAGTAGAGGAACTGAATGGCAGCAGACCAGTTCACAGAATGAGATCTAGTTTCAGCTTTACTGTAGATAGTTTGGAAATGAAAGAGAAACCCTGTGGAAGTGGCAGAATGGTGGCGTTTTGTAATTTTAACAGAAACACGAGGATCAGAGCTGCTCAGTGGGGGAATTAGCAGCAGAGCAGTCGGAGAACAAGTGTAATTAAAACTTTGCTTTGTTTAGTTTGGTAATCTTTACGTCCACCATCCATCTGAGCTGCACACACTGCAGATCTGCTCACTGCAAATCCTCACTCTGCATGTTTGTTTCTGGGATTGTTCTGGACCCGCTTGTGTTTCAGATCCGGTCCAAACCGAGCCGCTGAAGCTGCCGTCTCAAAGCGCCTTGCTCCAGAGGTTAAGGCTCCTGTGAATTTTCATCAGTTAATCATCACTGCAGGGCTCCTTCTTCTGCTTTTCTTTCAAATTCAATTCTAATCTTCTTCAAAAAAATCACCTCCAACCCTGACTTACAGCGGTGCATGAAAATATTCACTTTGTGCTGAATGCTTTTTTAACGCTGGGATTTCTACACTCCTGAAGGGAGATGGGGAAATTACGATAGCTGTGGTTTATCTGAGGGGAAATAATTAAATGCCAGATATCAACGAATGGGTAAAGACTATGAATTTCCACTTGTGGAGGGGATTTTTACAGTAATATGTTATTAATTATAAGTGGGCATCCATTTTATATCCTCCTGTTTCTGGGACTTCCTACTGCGTTTAAATGAATCTGATAGTTCTCTGAACTAACATTATTAAGCATAACCTTTAGAAAACATGTGTTTTTGACTGAATGAGGAATTATCATCCATAAACTGAATGAATCTCTTTGCATTTACCAATTTCATCATCAGGCAAAGGACCGATGTCCATTATATGGAACAATTTAACTGCCAAACTTGCTCATCCTAAGATTTTAAAAACACACATTAATCTGTGTGATCAACAACTGGATGTTATTACTAGCAGAAACCATGAAGAAGACGACAACAGAAAGTAGTTAGAGGATGATGGCATGGGGTGTTTTTAATGACTTATCATGTGAACAAACTTACTCACATGTAATTTTAATTGTGTTTCTTATTTATTGGAAACACTACAACTGTGAAATTGTTTTTGTTCACATGGAAAATTTGGTGCTGATTGTCAAAAAACAAAGAATCAGAAATGTATGGCTTAGTCTCAGAAATATTCTAGAAAATCAAGAACATTTTTGAGCTTGAAAAGCTGCAAATTTGCTACAAAACACATAAAAAATGTAAAAATCTTGGAAATTGCAAGCTTTTTCTCAAAAATGTCTGAGATTGATCTCAACCTTTGAATTTTTTCTTGCAACTTTTCCATTTCATCCAGACCAATGTCCATTTCTATGGAAGCATTTAACTGCCAAACTTTCTCATCCTAAGATTTTAAAAACACATTGCAATGACATTAATCTGTCATTCAAAGCAAAGTATCTTCTATTTTAAGTAAAACAGAAACAACAAAATGAGATTTTTAGATCACAGCGAGTTGCTTTATTTAATCTGTCAAAGAAACATATTTTTACATTTTATCAAAATGAGACACTTTCTTGCTATAACAGGATATAAAACTTGTTGCTATGATGAGAAAGTTTCTCATATCGGGGTAGTTTCTTATACTTGTATTAAAAGGTTTTCTCATTTTAGTAAGAAACTCGTTTTAACCAAAATGTCATTTTAACGGAAAGCACTTTAATGAGAAATGCCCCATTTAGTCAAGATATTTCCAATTTTAACAACAAATTCTGATTTCAACAAGAAACTCTGATTTTAAAGTGAAAATGTCTTCATTTTAGTGAGAAACACCTGGATTTATTTCTAAGCTGTTGGCAGCTAAATGCTTCCGTACGTTTCACATCTATAATGAAAGCACTTTGAACTCAGGCACCGCTGTGTTTCAGCTTATTTCTCATGTTAATTCAGTATTTATAAGGATTATTTTAGTGTTTCTGTTGGACGGATCTGCCTCACCCTGAGATCAACATGACACATTCATTAAAAACACAAAAAAATAAAGAATAAATAAATCACTGACGCACTCCAACACAGTTTTAAAGCTCTTTACATCTGTAGGTATTTATTTTAACTTTTATGCTTCGTTTAGCAAACAGAGCTTGTTCTGCTTTTGTTATTTACATTATTAAGTACTGTTATTCTTTTTTAATAGGACTGATAATTGATGCATTATGTAGATTAGAATGAAATGCCTGCAAATAACTAACTGATGCAAGCACTCATTAAGCATTGGGGCATGCAAATAAGCAATTTAAATGCCCAGTGAAAACAGTCTCAGTGTGTAGAATGAGAGGAAAGCTGAAAGTTTAACTCCAAGCTGTCATCTGCAGTTTGGAGAAAACATTAAAATTATAATCATGTTTGTCGTTGGAGTAAAACGCCCTCGCAGAACCAAAGCTAAGATTTTCTGATCTTCTCAAACTTGTAAATTCTTCCGTCTTGAAAGAAAAAAGAAACTGAATTATCAAGATTAGAGTTTTAATTCTCATCTCAAACGACGCGGCTCCGTTTTTCTCTGTATGAATATAATGACAGCAGTAATGTGAATATTTTACCGAGTTTCTTCTGCAGCATAAAGCATCAGGTTTTGTCTAAGTTTGGTTTATAAATGAACACAGTGCTGTAAGGAGGTTAATAACTTTATATATTAACATTCATTTGTATCTCCCTCTGCATTCTGCACTGGAACTTGTCATATTTTTACATTAATTGAATTTGTAATTTTTTTAGTGCTTGAAGCCTCCATAGTTACTGAGAAAATTTATCAAGAGAGACTTTGTGTTTTCCTCAGACTTCTCAGATTCTTAATAATTTGATTTATGACATAAATCCAAGCAGTGAGGTCTGTTCTGATTTTACAGTGTTCAATATTCATGATTTACACGACCTTTGTTTCTCATAAGCATGTTTCCTTTTCTCAAAAGTAATAAACACCAACATGTCACTTTTTTGACTTTACCATCCTTCACTTAGACAAAGACAACCAACCAGGATAAATCAACAGTTTTTAAAGCTTCACTGCATTTAGCTGCATATTAAATGCTCTGATTTTAACTAAATAATGATCAAACATGCAATTACAAGACCTTAACATGACTTTGGTCCAACTTTAACCTCTGAATTCCCACGCTTCATGAACAAAGAATAGTTTCTCTCCCTTTAGCTTCGGCTACTCTCTACTCAGAGCTACTTTATGAGTCACTAAATATTACGCTCACAACATTATTCAAACAAAAGGAGAAATAATAAAACACCTCGAACCAGTCAGTAAAGTATTAAGGTAACGGCTCCCACAGGTTCCACTTTGCTGCTGCAGGTAGTTTAACATCCAGAAATGCAAACAAAAAGTAATTTGTTAATTACAAAAAATAGAATAAATTGTATAGAAAAATATTTCCAAATTATAGAACAACCAAACTAATGTGGTGACATTCATAATCCATCTGAATGTCTGGATGAGACTAATGCTGTGTTCAAGTTGTGCTAAAAGCAGTTAGCCTCTCACATGCTAAAACAGCGTCTGGCTGCTAAACATGTAGCGGCTAGCTGGTCCCATGAACTCTGGGAAACTGAATGAGCTTCAGGTTAATCTGATGGTTCAATCAAATCAATAAGACATTTAAAACAATAAATATGTCTGTTGTGGAGCTCATATGTCTGCCTGTTCAACAATTTAGCAGAGAAAATAGTTTTTGAATGAAAAATGTTGCTTATAGTTTTCTACTAAAATGTGATTAATTACAGAACGTGAAATGATCTGGATTAGATTTTAATCCCATCTCAAGTTTCTATATGAAATGTGGACAGATGATGAGACTTGTTTTGTTTTTTCTTACATCAGTTACTAATAAGATTTACTTAAACAGATGTTCATTGGAGATACGGTCTGTTAATATATTTGTCCAAATGTTGGTTTAGTAATTTCTCATTTCAAAATGTTGAATATTTTAAACTGTTTTTGGTTTAGAGCATTGATGTCACGGCTTTTCTTATTTTCAGGTATTTTATTGGTTATTATCGGCATTTGGAACGAGAAAACTATTGGTTATAATTATCGGTTTAAAAAATATATTATTGTGTATCTCTAAAAATAACCACAAGATGTGTTTAAATAATCTGTTGTCTCGTTTCCACCGAGCTTTTCTGTCAGTGAGATAATTTAGAGGAAAAAGTTAAACTTGACTGCGGATCCAAGAGTGATGCTTCACAGACAATCCTCAGGGATTATGCAACGCCATTTATTGACAAAGACGGAAAGAAAGGAGAGAAGAAAATCTTCTCTGGGTGATTTACTTTGGAAAATAAACTGAAAATGAACTGAGGCTCCATCCACCTGCTCATCTTGGATGGAGAAGGCTGCCATGCTCGTCTTGTGATGAAATACCAATTATGTCCCAGCCTACAGTTTAATTACAAATCACAGCTTGCACAGTGCTGTCACTTGAATTAGATTTGCGCTAGCAGGGCAATGGAAATGCAGATCTCATTTTGTCAGGATCTCGTCAAACCTCCAGAGGTAAATATCACACCTGAAAGTGTGTTTGACAGTTTTTGTGCTCAGATTGTGTGAGGAGACTCTTTGCAGTGAAACACAGAAGATTTCATCCAGGAAGAACCAGAAACAGGAGAAAGAAGCTACAGATGAAACTTTTAAATTAGTTTAGATGTATGTTGTACTTAAAGTAAGCAGAAAACCATCACCTGAAAAAGTGCCAAGATTGATTGCACACAATTTTCAATCAATTTTAAAATTATTAATCAATTTTAGGCCTGCATCAAAAGTACTATTTTCTGAAAGAACGACACTCATTTATGTAATTTTACCGTTTTGGCTTAATTATTGCTCTATTTCCCATTTAAGATAAAAGTGGCAGCTTTAGCTTCACCTGCGTTCTTTGCTAAAAATGATCAAACATTCACTAAACTGTTATTGAATTTTAGGCAACAAAATGGTTGTCTTATTTTTAAAATTATTTATTTGCATTTTTAATGTATTTCTTATATAAAAATCAGCAGAACGTGTCAATTTCTTAACCGATTAATCGATTAATCACCAGAATAATCGATTACTAAATTAATCGTCAGCTGCAGCTCAAAAGAGCTCCGAGTCTGTTCAGTTGGAAAGCCTCTTTGTCATCACCCTAATGTTTTAATTTCTCCATATATTCTCTTTTAGATCCAATAAATGAGTCGTGACTTTCGCACCACTCTCTAGCCACCTGCTGGTTTTATGCTGGCTTAGTTCTCCTGGCTGTTCTGTCTTTACATCATGTGAAAGAAATGTACACAGATCCGACTGTGAGAGTGAAGAAATCCTGAGTCGTCAGCTGTAAAAAAAGATTCCTGTATACAGGAAGAAGGCAGCCTGACGTCTCTGTCAGTTTCCAGTGTATTTCTGTTTCCTGCATGTTCTCATGTCGGTTCACAGGCATCATCAGGTTCATTCGCTCCTCCAGATCGCTGTGCTCCAGGTTCTACTTCCATCAAAGTTTACATTTTCAATGCAGTTCAGGGAAAATGGAGGGAATAAATCCAGAACAGGAGAATAATATGTTTCATCAGAACTGACTGAGTGTCTTATGTTAGGGCTGCAACTCATTATTATTTTAATTATTCTGATGATTAATCAATTGTTTGATGATTAATTGATTATATTGGTGATTAATCTATTATTCTGATGAAATAATTGGTTTGGAGTTCATTTAATCATTTGCACCTTTTTATATAATAGCATAAATACATTAAAAGATGCAAATTAATGAATCGATTCCTTTATTAAATAAGAAATAAACATTTTAAACATAATAGCTGCCTTCCTCTAGTGAATTCGAACCAGGTGAGGCTAAAATTAGAAATATATTTTAAATGTAAAATGTCTGCATATTTTGAACAGTTTTGGCTTAATTGCTGCTCTGAATATGTTGCTGTTTTCAGGAAATGGCCATTTTTGACTCTGTATGCTCCAGTGAATGATTAATCGATTGCGAATTTAGTTGACTATTATTTGAATATTTGCTTCAATCCGATTAATTGTTTCAGAAATAGATGGTTGTATTATTTTCTGTAATTCCATAACAGCACATTAATATGTTTCCTGCAGAGAAATTCAGGCCATAAATTTGGAGTTCCTTGTCCTGATCAAGGTTGCGATGTCCTTGATTTCAGTCTATAATTCTCCGTGATGTAACGTCACTTTAACTGAGCTTCAGCTCCACCTGACTGGTTTTATTACAGGACTTTCAGGATTTTTACTCATTTTATTGACCTTCACATTTGCTCAGTTTAGCTACGTACACGTAGCAGCCATGAAAAGCCTCTTAATGCATGAGAACTTAGCGGAATGGAAAATGAGGCCGGCCTGCTGCTTCCCAGCGCTGGTCAGTCACTTTGACCCGTCTGGCCAATTAATCTGGATCAGGACCGAAACCTGAGGCGCCGTGGCTGCAGGGAAGACTTCCTCTCTCTTCCTCCAGCTGGCTGCTCATCCATTGTCCAAGCTGGTCAATCTGCCCGCAAGCAACGCAGCTTTCTTCCCTGTTTGGTTTGGACCAAAAAAAGAAGAATTTTACCTGCTGAATGTTTTCAGCCGGGCTGGCAGGTTCCTCTGTTCGGCTGGCAGCGGCGAGGCTCAGGAACCGCTGGACAGATTGCTTTAAATTTTTGATCCATGGTTCCAGGCGTGCAGGAAGACGCTGCTCCCTGCAGACAGAAAGAAGTTTGGTTCCATAAATGCTCACAGCAGGCACTTCCTGTAGACAAGCCAACAGAAACTTACTTTCTACACTTTTTCGCACCGATTCTCCTGATTTATGGTGGAAACAAACTGGAGCAGCTCTGCTGATCTAGTTCTGATTTCTTCTCTATTTTTAGCAAACTGCCTCAAGACGACATTTGTTGTGAATTAGCGCGGTATAAATAAACTGAATTGTTTCTAACTTCCTCCTTGAATGTCTTTGCTGCAGAGCAAATACCTGTTTAGACATAAACACAAAAAAATGTTACATTTAATCTGAGCTTTTTCACATCTTCTGTTAATACTAATCACTAGGAACATTACAGATATGTGGCCTCTACTATACCAACACCCCAAAAAAGAGATTTTTTAAATAATGACTTAACAGTACATTAAAAAACACTTTTTAGTCAAATGAATTAAGAGTTTTTGGTTCCTACAAAAATCCAACATAAATTCCTAAAATGATCTTATTCTAAAGAAGTTTGAAGTCAACTTGTAGCTTCTCTTCCAAATGTTTCTTTAACAAATTCTGGATATTAAATCAGTGGGTTTTTTTTACGGCTAAATAAGTTTATAAGACGGCCTTGCCAGGATTTTTTCTCTGAATTACTTCAGGGAGAAATTCATCCAACAATTACTAGGAAATCTCCCAAAGTGTCTGATTCCTGCTCCGCATTTGAAGTTCTGACGCTAAGAGAACAAAAAGGTCTGCAATCAATAATCAATGGCTGCTTTACTAAATAAGTCATGAGTCTTCAGCTCCATGCTGAGAGTCGTGTTCTCACTCAGAATAAATCATCTCCTGATGATAGAGAAGGAGACAAAAGGCTTTTCGCCACAAGAGGTTTTAATCTTTTTCACATTCTCAGGACCGACTCACTTCCTGTCTGCCGTTTAAAGACACGGAGCGTTTTTAATGTGTCGACCTTTGTCACTATAATCACGACACCAAACGTCTCAGTTTGGTGGCTGTGGAAGAAACGGGAGTCTGCAAAGTAGAGATCTAAATTTGTTGGTCTATTTTTCTCTCCTTTATTCTGCTAATAATTTACAGTTGTGAAGCTGCGTGAGGAGAAACCGCCGCAGGATGAGACTTCCTCCCACATCTTCTCTTTCTCTCTCAACTGGATGTTTGGGGTTTTCTCCCACAGGCAGTTTCACTCCACACAGAGTAAAAGTGTAAATATGTTAAATTTCACGTGAAACCTACAAGTTTCCATGGTTTAACCAACAATAACAGGATTATTCTGGTTTGATGCAAAAACATTCCCAATCTGATCACAACTGTATTTGCAAACCGTTACCTGAATCTGCTTCCTTTCAGTGTTGAATCTTAAAGGCAAGTGAAAAATAGGTGTAACTTATTAATGTAACTCAGTTTATGTGCAGAGCTCCAATTCCCAACATGTCCTAAAAAAACGTCAAAGAAATCCAACCATTGGTCCAGTTAGCAAGCGGCCGCTGCGTTTCTGTTGCAAATGTTCAGAAACTTTGTTGATGTTCTGCTACTTCCACTAAACCCAATCTGATTAATCGATTAATTGTTATAATAACCGACAGACTAATCTGTAACTAAAACAATCGTTAGTTGCAGCCCTATTTGATTAATGATTAGAATAATCAATAGAATAATTTATAGTGCAGCCCTATTCGATCAATCGATTAATCAGTAGAATAATCGATAACTAAAATAAGGGTTTGCTGAATCCGGAACTGATTAATTTATTAATTGACAGAATAATCTATAGAATAAAGGATACCTAAAATAATGATCAGTTGCAGTCCTATCTGAATAATCGTTAGAATAATCAACAGTTTCATCCCTACTCAATCAATTGATAGATATTAGATAAATTAGATAAATAGATAAATCGATACTAATCGTCAGAATAATCTATAATCGTTGCAGCTCGGTTGGAGCTTCCAGAACCGGTTCAGCTCTTTTTCATCTCTTGGCCGCACTGCTGTCCCCTCCTCACACACACATTTAAGTTCAGTTTTTTGTTTTTCTGTTTCAAATCTTCCCTTTTTCCAACCTGTAAACAAAGGAAGCATCAGCTCTGCTGGTGCTGCGGCGGGTCTTTTCTTTCAGAAACCCGGTGTCGCTGTGGAACCTGGTAGCCAGTGAGTAATGAGAACAAGGTGAGGGGGCTCTGGAGTGTAATTATTTTCATTTGGGAGACGGTGGGGGTCTGCTCTACATTTGTCTCCGCCATTCATGACAGTTCACTATCTCCCAGTTACGGTAATGAGCACCCGGCCCTCATTATGTATTGGGAATGGCACCTCTGCAAAAAGAAGGCTAAAAATAAGTGTTAACTTTCAAGGTCCACACAGGATGAAAGGCGGGAAGGGAAGCGGCGCTGGGGGAGACAGAACCTTCTGGGGGGCTGTTGTTTTTGGAAAGTGTGGAGCGGTCAGGAGGAAGCTGAAGTTTCTGCAGCTGTCAGGAGGAATTTAATGATACATAAAGCCAACACATCTCAGAGAGCACCCAGCTTTTATCCACAGCATATGAATATATATGAAACATACACCTGCCAACACAACAACCACACGCAAAGCGGAGCGGCTCTTTACAAGGTGAAGCCTTTGGGCTGTTTTGTCCTTTGTCACTTCGCATATTTTTCAGAGCAGCCGCTTCATTGCGTCGACCTAAAATTGTAATATGCTACATAGCTCAAAATGAAAGAACTTCAGGGGGTTCTGACCTGGAAAGACGAGTTCTGTCATCTGTCAGTGGACTGACGTTGGTTAACAGCAAATTACTGCTGCTGACATGTTCCTCCATAAAACCCGAGACAAGGATATATTTCTCCTCTCAACATTTAGTGTCGCAAAACTTTCTTCTGTTTGGGATTGTAGTTCACAAAAATAATATTTGTCTCTGTGCCTGAGGAATAGATATAGGGTTACCTACGATAAAGAGTTAAAACATCTTCATTACATTTTTTTAATGAAAAATGTAATGAGATTTCAGAGATGAGATTTCCTTTCAGAATGAACTTTAAATCCAAATAAGATCAACGTTTGCAAACACATGAGCAATTATACAAACATATGGCTTTACATCTTTGAAAAGCAGAAGTGGAGTCTCCTGTGCAACCAATGAGAATGCAGCAAATGGTTTCTGGATGGTAAGCCAACAGCAAAACACTGTTCCAGCAGCCATTGTACAGCTGCAATAAAACCAAAAAGAGTTGGAACGCTGCTGGGGTTGCTAGGTAACAGGTGGAACTCTGCCAGGGTGGCTTATGGTTAACGGATGGAACTCTCCCAGGGTTGCTAGGTAACAGTGGAATCTCTAGGGTTGCTAGGTAACAGATGGAATTCTCTTGGGGTTGCTAGGTAACAGGTGGAACTCTGTGGGGTGCTAGGTAACAGGTGGAACCCTCCCAGGGTTGCTAGGTAACGTGGAACGTGACTCAACAATTGAGAAGCTTTTGAAAAGCCTCGTTTTCCAAACACCAACAAATATGAACTTACTGCCAAAGAAAATAGCTGGACTCTTTTTCTACGCAGAAGAAACACAAATGGAAGAACAAAAACACAGTTTCCCCAAAACAATGGCAAAATCCTGAACGGACTGATCAACATTAAAAAGATATTCAGAATGATTTAATTTTAAGAAGAACTCATCGAATGCAGGGACAGATATTGATGAATATTTTAAGTTTGTTTATCAATACACTTTGGCAAATACAAATGTGTTTGCTGCCTGATTGGAGAACTTTTCCCATCTCATAGTGGACACACACACACACACACACACACACACACACACACACACACACACACACACACACACACAAAGCTGTGTAACATAGTGGAGGGACAGGAGAGAAACAGGAGCCTTCAGGCAAACAGCAGCAGCAGAGTTAAGACATTTGGAGCTGCAGCCGTCCAGAGAGGAAGGGAGAGTCTGTCTGATGTGAAGAACATCAGATGAAGAAGCAGCACAACAAGTTGACTGCCTGAGCAGCTCATGTGAAAAACAGGATCCACAAGCTCTCCGGCTAAATATTTCACATGTTCCCAGATTCAGATCTCAACATTTTTCTGCCAGTCTGGTAGAAAATTTAACATTTTACGTCTCGGAGTCTCAGGTTTGAATAATCTTGGAAAACCTGAAGCTGAGATGGATTCTGGTTTTCAGAGATTCACTGATTTCTGACAGCTGGAATAATAAAGTTAGAACATCTATGTGCAAAAAAGTTTTTAGGTCTTTTCTATGACGGCGGATTGCAGACAGAGAAAAAAACAGAAGAAAATTTTCAGCCAGAAAACTGACTTTAATCTCAGACATTTTCTAGCAAATACAAGGAAATTTCTGAAAAGTCAAAACTTTGCAAGAAAAACTAAAGAAATTCTGAAAAGAATAGGTTGAATATTTTGTACTTTTGGAACTCAGAAATTTCAACGTTTTTTTTCTAGAGTTTAAAATCTGAAATTTTCTGACTTTTTTCTTGCTAATTTTTGACTTTTAGAGTTCAGAAAATGTCCCGTTTTTATAGAAAATTTCTGAGGTTAATTTCAAATTTTCTGACTTTTGTCTTGCTAAATCTGACTCTACTCCATTTTTGTTTACATTTCATGAAGAAGGAAGTTGCTCTCAGTTTCTTCAGAGCTTTTTGTGTTGTTTCCTTCAGTGGTTCTTGGTGCAGCGCCACCACAGGCCAGGAGGGGAACTGGTTGCTCAAAGGGTTTGGTTGGTTTGAAAACCACAGCAGCTGGAAATTGATTAAATGTTGCAACTTTTATTCCAAATCTAAATGATTTCAAAGATAACAAGACATTGTTTCTATGTTAAAATTGTTTTAGATCAATATTAGTGAATTATTTATCTAAAACAACCTTCTACTTCTTGCTGAAAAGTTACTTGTAAGCTAGTTTTGTCTTATCTTAGGTTTATTTCCACTAGAGACTAGAACAGCAGTTCTTGGTAATATTTTGTGTTTTTGCAGTGAATATTTTTTACAACCTGATTCTGCTGGCTTGCAGCTAGCTAAAACCAGTTCCTGCTCCATATGCCCATGAAAATGTGATTGTTTGGCTCTTTACATAAATTAGTCTGTTAAATAATTAATTTACTTCTGCTGTGCCAGCATATTTATCTGTAATTTGTTTGAAGTCATGCCTGGCAGCCCGTTAAATTTACCTTTTAGGAAATTACCATATTTGGCAGAATTGGAGTTTTTTCTCTGCCCCTTTAGTTGATTATTACTTTTTTATTTTTTAAGATTCGCTTTCAGCATGAAAAGTTAACCCTTTTATGACTACAATTATAAAGGTTCGCATGAGCTTATTTATACATTTTTGGATGCTGCACAACCATTATTTGGAGCATTTCAATAACCAATACATCAATACAATCCTTATATCCAGGTCTTTTGCAATTTATGTTATTAATCCATAACAACAAAATAAAATGCTAAAAACTGCAAAGAAAAATCACAAAAACAGAATTTGGTTCATAATTTTTTTCAATATATTGCAAATATAACAATTTTCTAATTTTATCTATCAAACTTATCAATACAAAAAAGCTTCACAGAGGCCTTCTGAACCATAAAACTTGTATTTAGAGTTTTTGCAGAAGTTAGTTTTTCACATACAGCCAAGTTTATAACACCTATCTAAAGCCAAAATAGAAATGTTGTTGTTGTCTAATTGATTTTGTGAATTTTTTCGTACATTTTACACCGTGTGCTGTTTGCGCTGTTACTGTTTCTCAATAAAGATCTAAAAAAAAAAAAAAAAAAGACCGTTCTGTGCGCCGTGGGACTGAAACGTGAGCGCTGGCCGACCACTAATGGCGGCCAGCGCCCACCGGGCCCGTGGCGGGAAGGTGCGGCGTTAAAAACCCATTATGCTAATGCTAATTCTGCGGCGCAGGGCGGGAGCGGCGGCCTGACGCGTCTCATCCCGGTCATTAGCGGCAGCTGCAGCGAAGCTCTTTGCTGAAACCGGAGCCTTTGTGCCGGTTTCAGATGGATCTGAGGGAGGAGCGGGATCCTAATGGGATCCTCGTTTCCACTGGATGACGAAACTCTGGGCTCGGCTTGGAAAAGCTGCAGGTTCCCATTTCTATGTTTTAAAGAATGAGTTTAAATGAGTTTTTAGAAAAAGAAGAAGACACAATGAAAGTGTCGCTAAATGGATTTTGGGTAAATCTTGAGTCAAAATAATTCAGGAAGGAAGCAGATTGAGATCAGGTTTATAATAGTTCTGGGTTTTTCATTTGAGCTTAATTTATTTCATCGTGTCTTTTTGTTTAATTCATTTAGTTTTCATTAGTTTTAGAGTGTTTGCTAGATTTTATAACTTATTATTGGTTAAATATTGCTTTTTAGCTTAGTTTTTACTAGATATACAGGTAATTTTAGTTTTAAGTTTTTAGATGCTGAATTCAAAAGGTCAAAGTATTGTGATTATACACTTAAAAAATGTTTAATTACTGTGGAACAACCAACTGACTGGCGTTTTCTCCCAACTTTTGCTGTTAATATTTTGTGGAGCAGCATAATTTGTCCACATCTGATGTAAACTGCTGGTGATGGGGAAAAAAATCAACCAAATGTGAATAAATAGATTCAAAAACACAAAAACAAAAGATAAGTTGCAATGGATATGTCTATAATTGACATATGTTTTAATTAGTGTGATGAATAAACGATGTAGTCCCAGTTAGTTAGACTTTTTACACATAAATTATGTTTTTATTTATTTCAGTTAATGAAAATTTTTTCTATTTCAGTTTTTATTTATTTTGTTTCAGTTAATTATAATACCCTTGGTTGTGATGTGTAATTTTTGATTGTAGAAATAAATTTGAAGAAAAAACACATTTATACACGGTGAACATAATAACTCCATTTCAGTTCCTGATCATATGTCTGTAGTAGAATAAACAATGTACATACTGTACATGCATAAAGGGCTTCATAAATAAGTAAATAATTTTTTATTAGGGCTGGAAGTTTAACACATTAATTAAAGCATTAAAATGTCTGTTGATTAATTAGTGACAGAGATTTTAATGTGTTAAAAATTTTTAATCACTCCTGCCGGGAACCATTGCAGTCGCATGTTTCCGATACGCCTGTAAATCTGACGCACAAACTACATTCACTAATAGCAAAAAGCTTATTTTGGCTCTACGGTTAATTTTTCTGTCAAAAATGATCTGGTGCAACACTGGAAAAGACTATCGCTGCGTTCAAGTTGTGCTAAAAGGAGTTAGCCTAGCAGCTAAGGCTAAAATAGCATCTCAATGCTAAACATGTAGCAGCTAGCTAGTTCCATCAGGTTCCCGAAACACTTTTAATCTGAAGAGGCACCAAACTGATGGTTTAATAACCTGAACAATCATTTAAAAACAGTAAATATATTTGTTGTTGAGCTCATTTGTTCAATAATTTAGTAGCAAAAAGGTTTTTAATTAGAAAATGTTGCTTATTTTGTTAAAATATAGTTTGATGAACATGCAATTAATTACAGAGCTTCCAATTAACACACATTTTACACATTACACATTTTAATCAAGTCCCTCCCCCACGTTTTATTAACTTTTTAATCAAGATCCAGAAAATGAAATTAAATTTGAGATGTGACGAGGCGTTTGCAATGGAAGGAAAGATACCAAGGTAAATCATTTCTGAACTTTTTCAGATTGTGAGGTTGTCTCTTGTTCATAACGTCACATTCAGGTCAAAGGTCAACTTTTCTCCAGGTGACGACCTTCTCACTCTGTAACGACAAAAACTAAAATCCAATTTGATCTCCAGCTGATCTGACTAAAAGGATCAGTTTGTGGTTCTGTGACATTTTAACCACAATGTTTTTTTTTCTGTTGTTTCTGTTTGAACAGGTTTCTGTCTTAAACCTGATAATCAGAAAACTCAACAGATTCTCAGCGTCCTGCAGCTCCTCCAGAGACGCTCTTATCTTCCTGAAAGCCGCCATGACTTTTTAATCTGTTTTCTATGTTTACCCCATCTGGTCTGAAACGACTAATTGAATGCTAAAATAATAATCAATTAAGCATCTATTGACATCCATTTATTAATCAAAAAGTAATGAACGGGTTAGACAGGATTTAGCAGCTCCAGATGCTAACAGTGACCAGGCATCCATTGGTGCAATGCTGTTATTGCATTTTAAGCACAAGTTTATTTATTCAAAAAGTAACTGAATTATTAAATGTTTTTGACTCTTTTAATGTATATTAGATGTGTAAAAAATAATCTTGTGGTTTAAGGAAAACTCAGCAAAATCTGTTATTTGATTAATCATCAAAAATAAATAATTATGTTTCTGCAGTGAAATCATTTTGACCCTTTCTGACCTCCACTGGACACCACAAACTTCTCCAGCATTCAGGTTTTGATAAAAACTAACATGTGCAAACTTATGCATCAAGGTTATTTCAGCTCTTTTATTTTTTACATTTTCCCTCATATTTGTTTTTCCAGTTTGACTATAAACAATAAATACGACACAAAAGTGGAAAAAATAACCGAGCATGGTCTCAGTTTTATTCAGTGCGTCTGTCTGCCTGCTATGAAACATGTGTTTTTATGCCGTTTTTCTTTTTTAAATGTCGGATAAACAGGCCTTAAATTTGCCCCTAAAAGCATTCATAAAAACATGTTCAGAATCTCTAATGCCGACTGCAGAAAGTAAAGTGAAATTTCTGCCAACAGACTCTAAAATATTCAGCATCCCGGCGCTCGCTTTCCAAATGAAACGCATCCCTGAGCAGCAGAGTTCAGATCTGTTACTGGGTGAGCTCCAGCTCAGCGTCAAATAAAAGATACACCAATTCAGGGCGGTCAGAAGTAATACGAATCGGACGGCTGCTGGAACAAGATTCGCTCATTTTACGATTATTCCAAGCTGTGAGCACCAAACCAACACTGAAAACCTCCATCCAGCGAGGGACATTTAAACACTAATCTGGATTTCAGGCCTCATTCATTCACAAGTTTAGGTTATCAACTGGTTGCCATGGCGATGTAAAAACTTCTGGAGCACCAACATCTAACTTCAATAACCATATCTGTTGTGATCGGTGTTTTTCAGTGTGGTTATGTTGAGATTTTCTGTGTTTAGTCCTGTTTCCCTGTGAGTCTCTGTCCTGTTCTCCCTGTTTATTGATCCCAGCTGTGTCTAGTTTCTTGATTACTCTCCCTGTGTATTTCAGTCCACCTGTTGTCTTTGTCTGGGTCGGATCCTTGTCGTGTTACGTCGTGTATCATCGTGTTTCTTTGTGCCCGTTTCCCTGTGCCGCCGCTGTTATTTTGGATTTATCATTAAAACCACTATTCTTCGTATTCATCCTTGCCTGCCTGCGTCTCTCCCACCTCAGCAAGAAACCACATCATTACAATATCGTGATTTGCTTGGGGAAACAATCAGTCTTTTTTTTTTTTTTTTAAATCAAATCAAATCAAAATAAAAACAGGAGGCAGAGATTAGATAAAAACATTACTTTAAACAATTTAAAAATAAATATAAAAACAGAGACAGAGAGTTTGAAAAAGATTTAAAAAGATAAAAACATTATTAAAAGTAAAAATAAAAACATTCAGTTTATCCATAAGCAACTCTAATCAGCATGGTTTTAATTTGAGATTTAACAGCCAACAGCTCAATGTTTCCTAAAAATTGTCAATAAAACCTTTTTGCTTAAAAGGTGAAATATTCTAACATTTTGTTTTTGTATTTGGTTCTAAAAACAACCTAAGCACATAAAAAACCACTAAGCCATTATTTGGCAGTAAGTCATTGTTTTTGGTGTCTAGAAAATTTGTCGTTTTAAAAACCTCCTGATTCTGAAGTCATATTTCATGGGCACTCTGCCGTTACCTAGCTACCCCAGCAGAGTTCCGCCCGTTACCTAGCAACCCCGGCAGAGTTCCGCCCGTTACCTAGCAACCCCGGCAGAGTTCCGCCCGTTACCTAGCAACCCCGGCAGAGTTCCGCCCGTTACCTAGCAACCCCGGCAGAGTTCTGCCCGTTACCTAGCAACCCCGGCAGAGTTCCGCCCGTTACCTAGCAACCCCGGCAGAGTTGCTAGCTGGTAACCTCAGCTAGGTAATTTTTGAGGTTTCTGAAGGTGGGAGGTTTTTTTGGTTTCCAGAGACCAAAAATAAAATACACACCTGTTGTCAAAAACAGTTAACAGACACAGTTGTTTTTAAAAGCCGTAGAAATCCAAATAGAAGAACAAAAACGTGTAAAAAGTGAATTTTACATGGTAGAAACACTTCTAACTCGGCCAGCTTTCGTGACATAAAGACTTTCCGGTTGACTTTATGCAGTTTTAACACAAAAAAGAAGAATCACACAAACTGAGATCACGTTTTCCCCACTGATTTGGGATTTAACCCAGAGATTAGACCCATGCTTTTATTCTGAAATCCTCCCGGGAGCTGGGTGAAACATTCCTCTTTAATCCAAGCAGGCAGGAGCTTCTTGTCAGCCATCGCTGCTTGAAATGCAGTTAGGAATGACTCAACGCCGCTCTGTGATTGCTGCTCTCGCTGCCTTGCATCATCAAGTTTCACTGAACGGCAGAGAAACGTCCCTCATAATCTGAGCCACTCTCACCTCCTCCCTCTTATTAATTCATCAATGCGTTTTACGCATATACAAATTAAACAGAAGAGATGTAAATAAGCAGAGTTAGTAAGTAAGTTGTTCAGAAAAAATCCATTAGTTTAATGGTGCATAATTAATGATAAAAAAATTAATGAGTGCGGTTTAGAATGGAATAATAATTCATTACTATTTCAGCAGGCGCAAACTGAATGTTGATGATTAGAGTTTTGTTTTTGAATGTTGTTTTTGATGTCAATTAAGTTGCATTAAAATGTTGGAGATTAATTTTATTAGATCAAACAGAAACAAAACCGAAGATTTTATCTCTGGTCCTAAAGAGGAATAATCAGCAAACGGCTTCAGTTTTTACAGACCTGAACCTGCAGACACACATAAAGACGGTTACAAAGTCAGGCTTTTGTCACCTGAACAACCTTTACAGGATTAATAATAGTGTCTAGAGAAACTCGTCCTTCCATCTTCAGTTGCATTCACTGCGTTTCTATTACAAATGTGAGTAAATATTTTGTTGAATAAACAAAATTTCACAATAGTGGCATTTCCATTAATTATTAAAATGTGAATGTTTGGTCGTGTGACACAAAATCTTACCAAGTGTTTTTGTCTTGTTTCCTGTTCAAATATCTTAGAAAACCAGAAATAAGACAAAACTATCATGTAACTTTTCAGAAAGAAATAGGAGCTTGAGGTAATCAAATGAATACATCCACCAGCAAATTATTTCACTTATCACAGGAAAAATGTCTTATTACAAGTAAAATAATCTATCAGTGCATCAATATTCAAAAACGACTTAAAACAAGCTCTTTAATCTCTAAAATGTTATTTGAAAGTTAGTTTTTGTCTTATTTCAAGTATTCTAAGATATTTGTCCAGAAATTAGGCAAATATACTTTTAGGATTTCTGTGTGTTTTGCAGTGAAATCTTTAAAAGTCATGGGAGCAACGGATGCAAACAGTTACGGGAGATATATTCATATTTCATCTACGGCATTAGCATTCATCATCTGTCAGCCAATCAGAGGAGACGTCGATTCATCTGAAAGCTAATTTCAACACAACTGAAACCACCTCATTCCAACGCTAAAACCTTTTTACCTCGTGTTTCCATTAAGCAAATTTATTTCTGCTGTGCAATTTTATTTTAATCCTAGTGATTAACTGAATTAATTTGGAGCTGATTGTTGCTTTTCTCTTCACTGAATCGGATTTTAAGTTTTATTCGTTCAGCTGAAGGACCAACTGAGTCATTTCTGTTCTGCTGATGGAAACGAAACGAAACTATTAGAAACACAATGACATCATCAGACATGATGGAAACACAGAACAGAAAAAGACGACGACTAAACCCCTCGACTCGTCGCGTAATTTGAAAAGTTAGTTTTGTCTTATTTAATTGCACAAAGACGTTTAGAGACTAAGCCAGAAATATTTGGTGAAATTTGATGTTTCTGTATAGTTTGGTCCCCAAAACTGCAAAAACAAAAACTTTTTCACAAAATCATAAAAGTACTTGATAACATTTTGTGTTTTTGCAGTGACTAAGGGTTCTCTACACTGCAAAAACACCAAAGATTATCGAGTATTTTTGGATTAGTTTCTAGTGAAAACATCCTAGTACATCTAGAATAAGACAAAACTAAATCAAAAAATATTTTTCATCACATTTAAGAGCTTGTTTTAAGTCAATATTTCCTTAATATTGAAGAAAAAGTTGTTCCATTGGCAGTTTATTTCACTTAAAACATTTTCCCAGGTTATAAGTGAAATAATAGAACTTTCTCATTAATATTAAGGAATCGTTGACTTAAAACAAGCTCTTATTTCTTGGTGAAAATGTACTTCTAAGTTAGTTTTATCTTATTTCAAATGCACTGGGATGTCTTCACAAAAAAAATTTGATCTGTGTTTTTGCAGGTTTTTGTTCAGAATACAAAAACCCAGAACAATAAACCAAACCATGATGTCTTGAAGTTGGTCTGTCAATAACAGCATCCTGGAAGAGGGCAGGCCTTCCTGTATCCTGACCTGTTAGCTTAGCCACGCTAACCGGTTTGGGACTGGAGCCGTTCATTCTGCTAAAACAGGCCATTCTGAAGCTTAAAACCAGTACATAAACACACGCATGTAAGTCAGCAAGTGTATATTCCTCATATGAATAAAAATATTCCTTCTTACAAGGAGAAGCGGCGGAAATCTTCAAAGCGGAGCCGTACCTTTGAAGGTGTCACTGTTAGCTTCAAAGAGAAACATACATGTCTCCCAACAGGCTGCGGCTCGCAGGCGTTTAATGAGAGCCTCGCCGCCTGGAGACTCGCTGCTTCGTTCAGCTCTCCTCTCCTCTGCAGCCGGGATGAGAGCCGCCTCACATGTCAGCTCCTACATGAATACTAGCTGCTTCTTCTGACGGTACAGATCTTCATTCAAATAGAAAAAAGAAATTACTTGGAGAAACTAGAAAAGGTTGGAGTGGAGGAAGTTCTGCTTTCTGACCCAGTTTGCTTCCTTTATAACCGAGCCACAAAAGGCCACGCCCCTTTTAGGGGAAAAGGGGCGTGGTTTTCATCTGGACAACAGACTGGGCCAGAACCTCTGGAGATCAAAAGCATTAGTGGGTCCCCCTACACAACAATGCAGCCTGTGGTTTCTGGATGGTGAGTGAACAACAAAAAAATAGTCTTTTCCAGCAGCCATTGTACAGCAGTAAAACTAAAAGCTCACCAAACATGCTGGAGCAACACTTGGGCTGCTAGGTAAGAATGTGGAGCTCTGCTGGGGTTGCTAGGTAACAATGCGGAGCTCTGCTGGGGTTGCTAGGTAACAATGCGGAGCTCTGCTGGGGTTACTAGGTAACAATGCGGAGCTCTGCTGGGGTTGCTAGGTAACAATGCGGAGCTCTGCTGGGGTTGCTAGGTAACAATGCGGAACTCTGCTGGGGTTGCTAGGTAACAATGCGGAGCTCTGCTGGGGTTGCTAGGTAACGGAACACAGAGAGAACAAAAAGGTAAGAGCTAAAGTACAAGCAAGTATTATGAAGTGAGAGAAGAAGAAGGTAGTTGAAAGAGGAGAAGTGGTTAGTTTGCTAAATTAGCTTAGAAAAATATAAAATATTGTGATAAACATTTAACTCCATGGAAACCCAGCTACCCTATTCTGTTCTGGTTTAACTGCTGATTAATTTGGTTTTTCCTGTTATTACAGGGAGTTTCTCCTATTTTTAACATTTCAGAAACTTCACTGTAGTTGACAAGAGTTGAGTTTTGCGGGGATCAGATCCGCCTGGACGGTGTCTTCTCAGCTTTTCGTCCCGTTTTGTTGTGGAGAGAAACACACCTGCTGTTTGAGAAGCAGGTCACAGCTGCAGACCGTCAGCCAGCTTCTCCAGAAATACCTTGTTGCTGCTCAGGAAGCTGCTGACCAAATTATCACCTCGTATTTTTAAACGCACAAGATTCGGCCTGTTTGCTCCTCCTGATGGGAACCAACATCAGATCAAACCTCAAATCAAACGTCAGATAATGAATCAGACCTGCTTAAGTAAATAATTTCTTAATATTGATCAAATGTATCAGTTCTATTGGCAGATTATTTCATTTATAATATGGGGAAATTGTCTTGCTACAAGTAAATGCATCTGTGGAACAAGAACTTTTTCACCAATATTAATGAATTATTTGGCTAAAACAAGCTCCTGTATCTTGAAGAGAAACTTATAAGTTAGTTTTGACTTGTGTAAGAAGAAAAGATACTAAAAATACTTGGTATGATTGGGTGTTTTTGCAGTGCAGATGTTCTCCTGCTCTGTAACTCAAACGATAATCAGAAGTAAAGGAATCAATTTGTGTCATATAGTTAAGTTTCACATTTTGGATTCCATGAGAGAAATAAATCAACCTTTCATGATTATAGCAAATACAAATATGTTCATGGTCAATCCAGGCAGGATCTTGCACAGCAGCTGTTTGTGGGGATTTATGGCTGTTGTCATTTTTCTAACCATTTTAATAAATAAAATCTCTTTGTCTTGAACCTAAATGAACAAATATTTGGCTGTAAAAGTCGTGAATTAATTGCAAATTTGCTACATTGTTGAATGGGCCCAAAAAAATCAAACACAGGGCCACAAATGGCCCTTGCTCCACATTTTGGACATGACCGATTTAATATAATCACAAATTTTAGAGGTTATATTAGATGGAAAGCAGAAAAGAAAAAAAGATGCTGTTTTTTTGTTTTGTTTTAATTTTCAAGAGGATTTTCTTGACCTCTGCTAGCCGACGGTTTAGCACGATGTGAAATTTTCCTCCGTTGGTTACATCAGTCTTCAAAGTCCTGCATTTATTCTCCTTTGTGTTTGTCAACAATTTCATTTTGTGGGGAAGAAAATAAATGTATCCTTCACTTAAACAGAAAAATGTTGTTTTTACACCGGCCTTTTATTCTCCCACGTTCTCATTCATCAGCTGGTTTCTCCGTAACGCCTCAGACTCGTCCGACACGCAGGAAGTGGGCGGATGGGCTTTGGGCGGATCAATGCGGTTCTGAAACCCGGCAGCGACTCATCCATTAGCGCGACACGATAACTGCCGGATAACGTGATGAAGCAGTTTGAACATCAGGAGCTTTTACAAGTGATGATGATGTGGGATCCAATCAGAGATGATGTGATTAGAGCCGAGAAAACGAGGTTTTAATGGTGGAGCTGATAAGTGAGTAAATATGCTGCTGACAAAATGAAGTGAATAAAAGCTTTTAACGACAAATCCTGAATGATACACAGCTGATTATAACAGGCAGCATGAAAAATACATGAAGCAAATAAAAATGTAGAAATAGATCCACTGCTCATTTTGGACGTTTGGTTTATTCATTATACTTTTATTTAATTCAGTTACATTTAGTTAGTTTTTAGAGTGTCTGCTGGTTTTATTAGTTATAGTAGTAATTTTAGTTTTTTCATACTCTGATTAGTTTTTAGTTGCAGAATTTAAAAAAGTCAAAGTGTGATTATGTAAACATTGATTGGGTAATAAATACTCAACAGAAGAAACCATTTACAAAAAATTCAATTATTGTTGAATAACCAGCTGAATCTGCCGTTTTCTCCATTGCTGTCGCCATGTTTTGGACTGACAAACTGTGAAAAATAAAATTCACACCACTTAAAAAAGGCTAATACTTTTATTAAATCTATATTTCATCTATTTATATACATCTATATCTTTATATCTATTTTCAGTATGCTTTAGTTAAAAGCTACTAGCTGTTAGCTAGGTAATGGTTAGCTAGACTGTTGTTTGATTTACTAGCTAACAGTGGTCTGTTAGGTAGTAGCTAGGTGCTACAAGCTAGCTACTTAAGCCTTCACTTAAGCAGAAACATTTTTAAGTGAGGGCAGTAGCTAGTAAATCTGCATCAAGCTAACAGTCTAGCTAACAACTAGCTTGCAGCTAGTAAGCTAACAATTTTCTACATGTAATCTCTGAACTAAATTATGGCAAAACCAAAACATTTTGTAGGAATGAATATAGTTAATCTTATAACATGCAGTATTTTAATGAATATGAATAAATATTTTACACTTTGTTAAACATTTTAGGAAAAATCTTGAGGTTTTTCTTCAGCGCAGATACAGATCATGCAGTGACAGACAGTCTTAATTCCTTATGTTTTAAATTTAGCTCTACGACTCCTATTTGTATTTTTTACAAGAAAAACGTTTTTTTTTCTCCTAGATTTCTCCACTATGGGTCAATAAAGCTTATTTCTCTTTCTACATGGTGAATGATTTCAGACATTCGTTTTGATTTATTGAAAGAGCTGATGTCCTGAAAAGTCAATCTCACCTCAGTGTAAATTATCGCCGCCTCATGACTGACACATGACCTTGAGGCAGATTTAGATTGGCTATGAAACTTCAAATTAAACCCATTATAATTTAACACGACTGCAGTCTATTTTTGTCCCAGAAGGGTGGCTGCGATTTAAAAAAACCTGCGCTCTGCAATAACTTTTTTCATGTAGATAATTGAAATCTAAGCCGCTGCATTAGAGCAGAGAGTCGGAGAACATGAGCTCCAAAATTAGAAAGTGAAGTTTAACAAGCCGTGTGTGAAGATGAGGGGATGATGTAATGCTGTGCATGAAATATGCAACACTGGACCTGAAATGCTTTGTGAATTATCTCTCACTCACACACACACACACACACACAGTTCTGACAATCACCTGCAATAGAAAATGATGACGTCCAGCAGCGGCTGGGCTTTTGTGGCTAATTTCAAACTGAAATGTCTTCCTTCAGTCTGAGTTTGAGAAGCTGAGCAGGAATGAGAATTGATTTCCATCAATCTCCAGTCTGACCTTCCCGCCTTTCAAATCGCTCCAAGATGTTGCATATCTGCTGTTAAAAGCAGAGGGTCGTTGGGTACAAAACGTATTATTTAAAAAAGAAAGAAAAAAATAACAGGCATGGATAATTCACCTCAGCTGTCTTGATTTTAGTCACAGTTTCTGCATTTCAATTGGAAATATGTGTAAGATTTTGTCAATATTCTGCCAATGTAAAACAACTAAAATCATTTTGCATTTGTGATCTTATATTAATTAAGAAACGCAAATAATTTCATACGTGAATAAGTTTGTTCATGCAATAAGTCATTCAAAAACATTTTGCGACACCATTTTCAGCTACTTCCTGTCGTCTTCTTTGTGGTTTCTGCCAATAGTAACATCCGGTTGTTGATCATGTGATTTGTGTTGTGTGATACAAAAAAAGTGTTTCCATTGCAGTTTTGTGAAAAAAAAAACAAAAAAAATTTTGATACAACTCAACATTTTATAAAAACAAATTGCCTGAAATTGTTGTTTCCATTAAGCAAATTTGTTTTCTCTGTTTAAATTTGTGCTATTTTATGGTCATTTGGGGCGAACTGATGAAATCGGTTCTCAATGTCACATTTGCTTTATGAAAATCGCATCATTTTGCTCTCAGCCTCAAGTCGACTTTCTTCTTTTCGCCTCGTCTGCAAGCAAAACTATTGAGTGATTGGTCAAAATTTCCTGGACGTGTTTATTTATTTGGAAAACAACACCAACCTCCAAACAATCAGTGCACACTTCCGCTTACCTGCTAATAGCAGAGCTAATTTTAGCTTAGCACTGTAGCTAACCAAGTTTAGCATACCTAGCTTCCCCTGCATTAATTTTTCCAGATAATTTACTTGACTGTTTTGTAAACTTTGATTTAAGGGTTGAAGCTTTACTTATAAACTGTTGAGAATTATTCAACTAGTTGGACATTTATGCTCTTATTTTGAAGTCCATGTTCCTGTCCTCATGTTTTCTTTATTTTTCAAGTAAGTTTTTTAAGAAAATACTAAGTAAACAACAAAACAGTGAATGAGGCTCACAGACAAATACATTTACATGATTAACCAACCAGAGGTGTTAATTAATCGGATATACTAAAAAACACACCTAATTGAAATGTTTTGAGAGATTTTTAGCATTAGATTCTGCTAAATATTATCTCAGTTTTAGCAGAACTAATGTTTATGATTAGTGCGTTAAGGTTGGCATAGCTAGTACTACAGACTACTAAAAATAATTAAATTCAAGTGTTCAAATCCCTTCTGTGGATTCCATATATGTGCAGAATATTTAGTCAAGTCGTTTTATTGCAGGTGTGCAATTTTTGGACAAGAAAACGAAAACCAGGCTAAGGTGTTATAGCTAACACGGTTCACTGAAGTTTTTCTCCTTAAGCAAATCAAGCAAATATTGAAACTGTCAGAAATGTTCATCATAAGCGCTTCTTATTATTTAATCAACAAATTTTTGTGTAATTTTCACCTAAAATCATTTTCTGCTCAATTAAGCGCCAAACTGGTCATGTTAAAGTTCAAAAAGGTGAAACTCTTTAGAGAAACTGATTGTCTCCAAAACTCAGGCAGCACCGATTTCACAGCTGATTGAAATGATGTTCGAGTCAAACAACCTTTAGGAGACGCATCAGAGGACGGAGAGCTGATTTGGGATCCTGCAGCCTTTTGGACCAACTTTAACTTCACTGCTTTAAGAGACAGAAAAAGGTGCCTAATTCACAACTGGGTCTGAATAAACAGCCAGTTTGTCTAACATTTAATGAAGAGGAGGAAGAGAAGACGGCCAATGTTTGGAGGCGATAAGGCAGCTTTCCGCCCGGAGGCAGAGGAACTGCAGGCCTCATTCAGCCTGTCTGGCCTGGAAACGCAGAATCTCACCTGCTGAATGTGACCAACGCTTATCGCCGGGTGGCAACATGTGCAGCTTTCTTTGACTCAACATCTGACGTTTCCAATCCACAAAATGGTTTCATGTCTAAATAACACGGCAAGGAAGGTTTAGCTTCTTAAAGAACATCCTGTTCGCTTATTTTAGTCTGAATTATGAAGATTTCACCAATAACGTTTAAAGTAAATTGGTGGTGGAAGTGGAAAGGAAACTGATGTAACATTTTCTAGAAGAGAAGAGTTTCTTCTCTACAAGATCTAATAAAAAGTGAAATACCAAAAAATATTGGGCACAATGTGAAGGAAAAAATGGAAATTAAACAAATTTCCTGTAATGTAGGCTAATGAGATAAAGGTTTAAAGCATCAATATGTGTGTAATTAATCTGCAAAATGTTTTTCTCTTTGTGAATCAAGTTACTGAAGTAAATTAACTTTACAAAAATATTGAAATAACTTCAGGGACTTTCTGTGACATCTGGAACAATTTCAAAAGTTGTTTCTCTCTTTCCACTACTTTAGTTTTTTCCAGCAGAAGCTTCAAGATATCTTGATTTTTTTTTTTTTTTTTTTATTTACAGGACAAGTTTTTTTTGTTTTTCACAGCAAATGTAAAACAACTTTAGTCCAAAACGTGAAGCTTCAAAGCAAACTTTAATGTCTTTAAGTTTCTGTTGGTTCTGCCTGATCCGGTGGGATCCGGCTCCGTTCTGCAGGCCGACGGTCCGCCTGGCCACAGAAAACAAAACCCGTATGAAAGAGCAGAAACTTGACGTCCCAAGCAGACGTGAAAAGCAGATCCAGCTGCTTTGCATTTGTGATATTATATTAAGCTGTTTGACCTCCGCTAAAGTCGAAATGTCAGTTTAAATCACATCAGAAATCCTCTGTAAGACGGAAAATGTCCAGATTGACCAACTAATTCAGACAGAAAAAACTCCTGTGGTAATATTGTGTAAAACATTTATCAGATGAAAAAAGCCTTAAAAAATATTTAAAAAGTGATTTTTTTTAACAAAGATTTATTTATTTAAAGAGAAAAACAGCAAACAGAAGATTGTTTTGTTTATTTTTATATTTTTTCTCCTGCCAGATTAATTATAAACTGACTAAACTTTATTAGCCAGACTCAATTAAGCAGAGAAAAACAAAGGCTTGTTTCCAAATTTATCCCATCAGGAATTAGGGCTGGGCTTTGATTAGACCATTAATCTGTCTGCATTAAATTACATCATTATCATTTGGGTTGCAATTACATATCTTTGTCATCATGTTTATAAAAAACTGATGAGTTCTCATCTGATTAGACATTGATGCAAATTCATTTTTAATTTTTATTTAATATTCGATTCTCAAGTTTTCAACAAATAGAAACGTTAGTATGTGCCAGTTTTACATCTGAAGTTTAATACAACTCAATTATTTTGAGTTAGTAATTATTGAGACATAATACAAATTACTGCAAAATTTAAGTTAACTTAATAAAGTGTTGAAATTACTTAAATGACACCCAGAGATTTTTTTTTTACTTCACAGCAAAAACACAAAATCGTACCAATTATTTTAGTCTAGTTTGTAATGGATTATTTTAATACTATAGGCTTAAAACCAGTTCCTGTGTCTTACTATGTCTTTGTTTTTCTTATTTCCACTGTACTGAGAAATCTGCAGTAAAAACTAGAAAAAAAAACTTATTTCTGGATAAAGAGATCCATAACTTTTTTCATGCCTATAGGGATTCATCAAATTAATTGAGATTAATCGATTTAGTAATCGATTAATCGTTAACCGGAGTCTCACAAATATAAAACAAAGAATAAAATACTGTGCCACGAAGTCTAAATTTCAACATAATGCAGGTTAATGAATAAATAATATTCTGGAGCTCAAACGATTAATCAGATCAATTGTGATTAATAGTTTGACAAAATTGTCAGCTAATTTAGTAATTGATTAATCGTTAATTACACAAAGAACAATGAAGCATAAACTAGTGTACAGTAAAATTTCAACATACTGCAGTGTGTAATTAGTGGTAAATATTATTTTAGGGTTCATTTTGAAACAATCGGCAACTATTTTAGTAATTGATTAATCATTAACTGGAGGAAAACAAAGTTGTACATTTTTCATCAACATTAAGGAATTATTGACTTAAAGCTCCTAAATCTGCTGAAACTATAATTAGTTTTGTCTTATTTCAAGTGGACTAAATAATAAATACTTGATAAGATGTTGTGTTTTTGCAGTGTTGACGCTCCAGAAAACAAGTCGATTTAAACAGTTTCTGCTTCCTGGTGGATTATAATGTTTCAATGAAATCTGAACTTATTTTTAGGCTTTTATGCGTTTTTATTTCAGAGGGCTCTACGAGTATTTTTAAAATTTAATGTTACCTGAAAGAAGAGCTAAAAATGAAATCCCAGAACCTTTGTGTTCGGTTCCCTGCAGCAAACATTTCAAAATGTTGCTCGTGTTACACAATCGCTCTCCTGGGTGGAACGGCTCAATCAAAGTAAAGGGTGATGCAAGTAGAATAACTTTATCAACATTTACGTCATTCTTTTATTCCAGATTTCACCTTTAATTTGTTTATGACTCTCTGTATCTAACAGGTAGCTGTGTCTATTTCTATTCATCCATTCAAACTTAAAACACACTTTTCAACTTTATCTGGCTGTGAAATACACAGAAACACTTCAGAGTGGAGCTTTATCAAAAGAAAATCTCAATACAGAAGCACAAACAGACTATCGAGACGTTTAGCCCTTTAATCTGGATTAGTTTGGAAATAAGTTTCAGTCTTGATGGAGTCGGGAGGCGTTGGCAGCTCAGTCCAGCGTTAAACGGCGGAGAGCAAACAGCGACGTCTGATTGGATGAACCGCCTGTTGACTCTGCTGGCAGGTCATCAGCGTTTTGTTTGCTTTCATTTCAGGCAGAGCCACAAAAATCTGGTGATAAATGATGAAATTTTGCTGCAACAGTTGGACTCTCGTTTAATTCATTTCCATTTTTCACTGATTTCTGTTGAAGTGTCAATGAAAACATGAACGTTTTGAGTATTAATGAAGGGCAAACTAATGCCCCTTTTCCACCGACCCGGCCGGCCCGGCTCCGCTCGCTTTGCTTGCGTTTCCACTGACCTTTTTAACCGGGCTGGCGCTGCTATTTTAGGTCCTGCTTCAGAGCAGGGTCAGCAGAGCCAGCCCGGCCAGCACTGGTGACGTAAGCTTCGCTGCTGTTCACTGATTGGCCGAGGGCGTGCTGAAGACGCTGTAAAGCATGAAATCTCCGGCGGATAACAGCTGTTCTTCTGCGTGCAACAATCGCAGCATCCTGAGCATTTCTTCCACTGCGCCTTTCTTCCTGAAACTTCAGGAAGATCCCAATAAGTTTAAAAAATAGCAACAACACGGACCCAACGTTGTCCATAGCTCTCTCCTTTCGTTATTTTCCAAGGACGCAAAAGTCTAGAGGCGTGGCTTGCGGCGCCCCCTTCGCTCCCCCTGAATGCAAGGAGACGTTCCTCTCTGCACACCAAACATGGCCGGTGGAAACGGAATACATTTTTTACAGAGCCGAGCCGTGCGGAGCCGGGCCGGCCGGGTCGGTGGAAAAGGGGCATAAAAACACCCCGGATTTTCTGCCATGAATTTTAGACTGTAAGCTTTTTGCTCAAGCAGATGATTAATCAATTAAATAATTAATTAATTGGATAAAAAAAAAATAGACATATTTTTTTGTTTAACCATTTAAGCCTTTTTACACAATATTTGAAACACGCTAAAGATGCAAATGAGTAAATAATTACATATTTAATATAAAGCTAAAATTTTGTCTTAAACACAGTAACAGCATTCAGTTAATGAACACATAATTATTTCTAGCATCTGCAGCTAAAGTAATACTTTCTACTAATATGTTGGTAATTTTTGTGTTGTTGTCATGAAGTGGGGTTTTGAGGTGGTGAGGAGGAACGCAGGCAGACCCAGGTTGTGAAGGAAAATGATGAATTTATTGATAAAGCTCTGCAGTCCATAAACAGGCAGGAAGTAGCACACAGCTAATACCGGTAGCAGCTGACGACTAAGACTGACAACGCGAGCTAAGCTAACCAGGACTTCACAGTTCTACTGGAGAGCAACACAGACAACTTAGACATGCAGTAGACATACGTCCGACAAGGACCCGAAGAGGAACGCAGACAACTGGGGAGACTAAATACACACGAGACACACCTGGGAGACAATCAACTGGGAAGACGCAGAGACAGGACTCACAGGAACTGGATAACAATAAACACAGGAAAAAACTCAAAAATAAACTCAGAAAACCAGAAAATGACAATTATCTGGATAGAAAAAGGGGCTTATTAGAAGATTTTTGTAACTAAATTTGAACCAGGTGAAGCTAACCTGCCACTTGAGGAATTCTGTGTAAATATTTTCAGACAAAGAAGATTTTTTTTATCTTAAATGTGACATTTATACATTTTTGTACAGTTTTGGTTTTTCAGAAATTGCATTTTTTCAAAAAACTTTTTAAAAAGTTAACGATTAATCGATTTTTAAAATAGTTGATGATTATTTCAATAACTGATTAATCATGATTAAGTTGATTAATCGTTTCAGCTCTGACACATTTACTTAGCAGACCCACTGTATTGTGTTGAAATTTTGCCTTGACCGTTTTATTCTTTATTCATTGTTCTATCTTTGTGTAAGACTCAAGCAAACGATTAATCAATTACTAAATTAGCTGACAATTATTTCAATAATGGATTGGTCACGATTAATTTGATTAATCGCTTCAGCTCTACCAACAAGCACGATTAAAACAGTTCCATTGATGGTTGTGTCGACCCAGGAAAGTATTTTTGGTTTTGTTTCTAGTATCTTAGTACATTCCAAATAAGACAAAACTAATATGTAAATACATTTTAGTAAGAAATATAAGCTTGTTTTAAGTCAATAATTACAAAAACTACAAGTTTCACTGGCAGATTATTTCACTTGTGGAAAAATGTCTAGTTCTGAATTTAATATTCTGCCAGGTTAAGTACTTATTTACTTAAAACAGGTTACTTCATTTTTGCTAAAAAGTTACTTAGAAGTGAGCTTTGTTTTATTTCAAGATATTTACACTAGAAACTGAACCATATTTAGCAGAGTAATCACCGTTTTTAATTATTCCAGTTAACAAAAATGTTTCTGTATTTCAGGTTTTGTTCGTTTTGGTTAACTGTAATAGCCTTGGTGTCTGTTCTCCATCCAGGGTTCACATTCAGCACAATGAGCTGATGACGCTGTGGACGTTAATGGCCTTGCTAATTAGCTTTAGTTATGGGCCTTCACACTCCCATCCGACATTCTCTGCACTTAACGCTCTCCCCGGAGAGCAGAATCGCATAACATTAGGGCGAGGCTTCATCGCGGGCAGAGCGGGCCGTAAATCAGACACCTGAAACTGCATTAGCCATTCCAACAAGCAGGGATGTGTGATTACGAGTGGACCGGATGCTGTCTGCTCGCTGATAAAGACGACACCCTGATAAGGCTACAGTGAATTCACTCCGTCTCCTTCTGATAATTAGAAATTTCAAACAACATCACCGACTATCCTCTGTGCTGTAATTTATACGCTGGAGGACCAGGATAGATGGAGCAGCAGAATAAACAACGTTTTTTGACCTCTCATCGAATGAATACATCCTGAATTAACACACACAGTGAAGAAGTTGAAGGAAAGCATTCAAACACACAAAGATCATTATCATAGATTTTTGGTCTACACAAGACATTCATTTCATTTTCTGCAAAAATCATTCTTAAACAATGAGATTCTAGCTGTTTTATTGAGTCTTGCCACTTTAAATAAAAATAATCTGCTGCTGGCCACGCCCCCCAACTCAGCATTTAAACTCTCACATGAAAATGGCTGCAGACAGACGTGCAATTATGCAACTGCCCATCTTTGAAAAGCAATGGTGGAGCCTCCTGCATAACCAACAAGATCGCAGGAGGTGGTTTCTGGAAGGCAGGTCAACAACAAAACAATTAAAACCTGCTCACTAAAGATGCTGGAGCTCAGCTTGGGTTGCTAGGTGACGGCGGAACTCGGCTTGGGTTGCTAGGTGACAGTGGAACTTGGCCAGGGTGGCAAGGTGACTGCGGAACTCGGCCGGGGTTGCTAGGTGACTGCGGGACTCGGCTTGGGTTGCTAGGTGACGGGCAGTGCATGCCGATTTGTGATGTTACAAACAGCTCATATTTCAGACACCAAAAAATATTCACTTATTGTCATTTATTAAAGTGTTTAAGAAGCAGCAGAAACCAAAATAGAAGTTCAAAAATGTGAAAATTTTGCTTAATAAGTCCACTGTAATTATTCAACATTTCATTATCTGGTAAACAATAATCAGCAAACTTATGAGTTTTAAACTGATATTCTGACAAAGATTCTGTTGTTTTGATTTTTCAGGAAAGGAGGCTACAGTGTTAGCATGCTGCATCCTGGTTACAATAAAATGTCCACAAAGCATCTCAGTAGCTGCGTTTCCATAGTTGCGTAATTTGACATTTCAAAACAAAAAAAAAAAATTAGATGAATGGAAACAAGCTAATTTGGAAAAAAATAGTTTTCTGATACAAAATGTTGCCTCTAGAATTAGCTTGTATCAAAATTATTTTAATTCACGAATTCGGATGCAATTCACAAAATTGCAACCAAAACATTTTTTTCACACCAAACGAATCACATGATCAACAACAGGATGTTGCTACTGGCGGAAACCACAAAAAAGACGAGGAGAAGCGGTTGGATGAAGATGGCAACAAACTGTTTCACCCAGGATTTCAATTGCATTTCTTATTTAATTCAAACATCACAATTACTAAATTATGTTTCCTTTTTATTTTAGCAGAATATCAACAAAGTTTTGCGCACATTTATAACAGAAATCAGATTATGACAATAAAATGACACAAAAGGAAATTACAGAAACAAACTCACCAAATGAATACTCAGCAATTTCAGAAAAACTAACATTTTCCATAAGTTTTTTGCGCCAGGATGAATGAGGTGTTTTTTATTGAAGTTGGCTTATTTCACAAAACTGTTTTCACATCACATGAGTTGCATGATCAACAACCAGATGTTTCTACTGCTGGAAGCAACAAAGAAGACAACAGGAAGTGGTTGGAGTTTCCTATTTAGTGGAAACAACAATTGCAAAATTGTGTTTTGTGGCACTAGCAGAATATCAACAAGCTTTTGCGCACATTTGTAATGGAAAAGCAGCTATTAAGGAATAGAAAATGGTTTCATTATGTTTCTCAAGCAGACCTTCTAAAAATCATATCAAAGCATGAAAAAGATCAAAGTTCGCACTAAGGCTCTTTAATTGATCGAACTCCACAGTGAGCAGAAAAACGAAATATCTTCTTGTTTAAGCATAAAGCAGCAAACTGTGCAGCAGTCAGACGGAGACGAATGTCTGTTTGGTAATATCTTCATCAGGATGAATGAAAATCCAGGCTGTCAGCCGCAGAAACAGAGAAAATGGGGAACGATTGTCTCTGACAATTTAAAAGATTAAATGTGAGAATCACAGCGTCCGCGGCTCTGCGCTTTGCCGCTTTACCTCGCTCCCAACGGAGCGGCGAACGACACAGAACGAGACGGAAGAGGGAACAATCTGGAGATGGAGAGATGCGGGGGAAAGCAGAACAAAAGGCGAGGATGTAGACGACGCAGCTCGGCTAACAGCGAGTTCTGAGACAATAAAATGTGTCACATTCGATACAGTTTTCCTAAAGAGCCGTCTGAAACTGTCAGCGTAAAGAAAAGAGACGGCCTGGGCTAAATGTGGCGCCGTCACCTGCGAGGTAAAAATCACTTCACTCACATAAACAAAAACACTTTCATGTGAAAACCGACTCTTTGTTTCTATACGCTGCGCTTGTTGTTTAACAGCCGCTAAGCTGCAGCTGACAGAATCAATACACACACAATGTAATAACAGCATTTGATTACAGAGCTTTTATTTCTGTTCTCACAATGAAAACCACACAGTCGCTCTGCCAATCATAATTCACTTCAACGTCACATTAAAGATCCGTCTGGGTCCGCAGTCGCAAATGTAAATGTTACTGACCTGCTGCAGAGGTCGATCAGAACCACGGCGGATTACGGTCACTGGAAATGGAGAAAAAAAAAAAAGATTTCCACCAAATATTTTTAAGCAAAATAAAACAATTTCTGAAGTTTTTTTTGGATGAAATTCTGAAATTTTGTGATTAATCTCAGACACTTTCTGGAGAAATCTGGAAATGTCTGAGATCCAAAAGTTGAAAGTTTGCACAAAATTTGTTCAATATTCTTTGAAATTTTCACACAAAAAAACCCTCAGAAACTTCTAGATTAATCTCAGTAATTTTGGGAAAAAATCTCTGAAGTTTCTTAGTTCCAGAAGTTTAATAATTTTGACTTTTAAGACGCAGAAAGTTCCCACAACTCGAAGCGAATCGCACCAGCTGAAAATGTAAGAAACTCTGCAGGTCTACCAAACCAACAGGTGTAAAAATACTTTATATTAGTGTTTACATTTGTCACCTTCATGATTTTTAATGTTCAGAATTTATTTGTTGTGTTTCTTATTTAATGGAAACACCACAGATGTGAATTTGTGTTTTTCCAGATTGAGCAGCGAAGCACCAAGGTCAGCAGGTTCTGATTCCTGCCGTCGTTTTAGCTGTTTGTCTGGACTGAGAGAAGCTCTCAGCGTTCTCCGCTGGATGTTGTTTGTCTGGTGGCTCTTCACCCATAAAAGCTTTTTTTTTTTTTTTTTACAATTTTCAAAGAGAAAATGTCTTCAAGTGAAAAAAAGATCCCAACGCAGAGGAAAATAAACAGAGAGCAGACATTTCCCTCAGAATAATAATGACTTCTTCTGTTTTTTTTTCCCTTAAACGAGAGTTTTACAGCCTTAATGAAGGAACGAATTCTTTCTCCTGGCCTCCCCAGGTTGATGAGCGCTGAGGGTTTGAGTTCAGAGCTGCTGATTGTGTTTGACGATCTGCTCCTGTAAATATGATCTGGAAGCAGAGAGACGATCCGTCTGAGCCTCGTTCCTGCGCCTGATGACATCAAAGTGAAGAGCCCTGCCTGGAGATCAAACGCGCCCGGAAATCAGCGCCAACCAAGGAAATGTTCTGATGTTTTTATTCACAACGGCTTATTTGGGTTATCAAATGGAGCCGGTGGCTTCGGCTCGTGTGCCAAGCATTCTCAGGTATTAGCTTCTCACAAACATGTTTGTTGTGCTCAGTATGTGAAATGAAATGCCAAAAACTTTTAATCCATAATACAAAACTATATGCTTTAGCTGCAAAGGTGTCAGAATTGGGTTTTACTAAAGGAGAAGAACAAACCAACTCTTCATCATCTGATCGGCGCGTTGCCAGGTTGGTCATGGATTTAGTCATGATATTTAATAATAATGAGGCTTGAAAAATAAAAACTGAAGTTTCAAATTCTTCCTCCAGGTCACCAAACGATTTTAACTCACCTTTTTTAACATTCCTACAGATAAAATGTGTTTATTAAACATCATTGTTTTTATATATATAACCGCCTTTAGCAACAGAGGTGGATCCACCAGGGGGGCAAAAGGGGACAACTGCCCCCAAATTTTCTGTCCTTAGAATCACACCTTTTATAAATTAAGCTTTTTTCTGTCCAGAAACTCCTTACAACCATTGAATTAAATATCAATTCACCAAAAAAAAAAAAAATCTAATTTAAAAGGTATGGATAATGCAAAATTCACTTTTTGCGTGTTTCCTTCCGTTTGAGTTTCTGCTGCTTATAAAATCAACCAAAACACAAACAAGAAAAAACCCAAAACAAAACTCTCCAGATTGTAACGTCACAAATCATCAGGCACTGCCCCGTTGCCTAGCAACCCCAGCTGAGTTACACTGTTACCTAGCAACACAAGCTGAGCTCCAGCATGTTTGGTCAGTTTATTTTACCGGCTGTATAATGGCTGCTGGACAAAGTCTTTTGTTGTTGACTTGCCGTCCAGAAACCACTTGCTGCATTCTTATTGGTTCTGCAGGAGGTTCTACTGATGCTTTTCAAAGCTTTCTGGTTGTACAATTTTGCATCTGTTTTTAGACATTTTTTGTGGGGTTGTAAATGAGTTGGAGGGGTGGGGGCAGCAGCAGCTTAATTAGATTTAAAGGGACAAGAGGTGCTAAAACAGCTAAAATCTCATTATCTAATAATGATTTTGTGCAAAAACATAATGATCATGTTTTGTTTAGACCACAGATCAAGGAAGCACAATGGGTCACCTTCATTAGAATCCCAGAGGTTCGATGAACTCAAGTATCAATACTTTGACATTTTTACCCAAGTGAAAGTAAAATGTAGCCAACCGAGAAGAAAACAGGTAGAAAAACTAAATGGGACGAAATCTCATTATTTTAAACCAATCAGCTTTGAGTTAATAAACTTCTGTGGTTCTCATTTCCTTTCTTTACCATTTCATAGTTTGGCGGTTGTTGTTTCTTCACTGGAGAAACTTCTGAATTTTTCCCACTGACTGTCAGTTCAAACCAGCCTTAAAGGACGTTTTGTTCTGCTTTAACAGCTGACCATTTAAACTCATTTTCCATCATCCACTTACAGCCTGCAGGGTAAAATGTAGCTTTGTGGCTCTGAGAAACTACAGCTACCAGCAGGGATTTCTCTTAGTTTGCTCTTTTTGTCTGAATCGACACATTTCAAAAGAAAACACAATGAGATCTGACCCAAAGTGGCGGAAAATTTAAGAAAAATACTCAATAATTTCACCTGCTGATGTTTTATTCGAGCACCCAGGCCTTTAGTTTGTCAGGTTAGACCCTCCAGAAGGAGTAAAATCGACTGAAAGAAGAGAAAACTTACAGAAATCTGCATCCTTATTTTGCTCTGTGCTGCTTTCCAGAAGATAGAGAACATTAAGGGGAGCAGGGATAAGTGCTGAACATCTGCTGCAGCAAAACGAGAGAGGCTGCAGCAGGACGCAGCGCTCCATCAATATCAGATCTTAAATTGGAAAAACGTTTGTGTGTCACGGCGGGGGCCGGAGCAGCGGGGCAGCTTGATGAATGAGCCATCGCCGTGATTGATGGTCAGGAGGGAGCGGTCAGGAGAAGCGCTACGCCGCGCCATGTCACTTTCAAGTCGCATGCCTCGCATGAATTTTAGAAAATAAGTTTGGACAAAGTACCCTTGACATGAGCATTTCATTTCAGCCTGTTAGACTCGCAGCTCTCCGCTAACCTCCGTGGTGCTGGTTGGAAACGACAGTTTGATTTCAGTCGGGGTGTTTTCACACTTTATAGTCCGGTAGATTCACCTCGACTGGAGACCAAAAGATGCAACATTTTCAGCTGCTGTGGTTCTTTTTGAATGCAAACCCGTAAAAGAACCTGTTCCCCTCCTCGCCTGTGGGGGCGCTGCACCGAGAACCACTGAAGGAAACAACATGAAAACCTCATAAGATGATGCAACCTGCGTTTCATTAAAAATGTGCGAAAATCTTTGTCTGTGTTCTGCTAATGTCGAAAAACTTAATTCTGCCATTGCGATGTTTCCATTAAATAAGGAATAAAATCACATGAATAAGTTGTAACGTCCGGCAGTTGATCATGTGATCTGGTGAGATGAAAAAAGTGTTTCCATTGCAGTTTTGTAAAACACATCCATTTTGATTTTTCTAAAAAAACAAAACTCTTTATTGAAAAACAGGAGTTGTTCTGAAATTGCTTTGTTTCCATCAAGAATTTATTTTAATAATTTCAATTTGTGCAATTTTATGATTAATGGACATGCAGCTAATGAGCCCAACGTCTTTCTTCATGACATCTAAGCACAAGTGTTTACATGTCCATTATGTAGGATTTCTATTTCATTTTTCGTAAAAGACCACCAGTTATTTCTCCCGTCAGTGCTGGGATAGCATGTTTGTTTTGGTTGTATTTACCCAGAATGCCCTGCGCTGTAGCCCACTTCCTGCTTTTGGAGTGGTCTCCAGTCCACTTGACGTTCACATATGCATTCAAAGTGCCCAGAGTTCACTTTAACCAAACAGAGGCCCAGTTTGTAGGCAGACCAGGGTTAGCATTTTTGGGCCGATTAGCATTCACACCTCCACAAACGAACCAGACTTTCTAGAAACCTGAATTTGATCTAAACAGGAATGTTGAGTCATCATGATTCTACATCGGGGTCCCAGTAACTTTAACAGCATTACTTCTGCTAAAAAACCAAGACGATATTGGAATTGAATTTCTCATTCCACATCTTTATCAGCGTGACAATAATTATGCGTGCTACTTGGCATTTATCTTCACTTGCTGCAGTTAGTAATCTGTCCTGTCTGAAGCGAAGGAGGATCAAACCCTGATGGAATAATTATACAAGATATGAAGTTTAAAAATACAACTTTTAAATCTAATTGCATGAATTGTATGGTTTAACTGTAAATTGCATAACCTGATGCTGCAGACTGAGATTTCACTTCCTCGTGACAGGCCTGAATTAATACGCGACAGCTGTGTCAGATGAATGGTTTCCAGTGTTAATGTGCACTTCGCGATGAAGTGGTGCTTTTAAACCTCGTGTCGGAGATCAAAATAACCCTTTCTTTGTCTTCCCTACATGCACAGACACATTTATTTTACGTGCTACGTGTTTTTCCTCCATGAAAGCTCCAATGAAAGAGCTACACCTAGCACTCCGTCGGCTTAAAAGGCCAAAGCAGTATATTTTCAAAAAGCGGCACAGAAACCAAAAACTGGACAAAGGCCAAAGCCTGAGCTCGTCTCCCTGAACTCCCATTGGACGGTCGTCTTAATGGACAGACAACATTCCACCTCTAAGTGGTTTGACATCTTGCTGCCATAAATAAACTCCAACAGGGATGCTCTATTAGGCTAAACAAGGCTGTGTGTGTCCCTGCGAAGCCAGGAAGCACCATCCTAATGGTTCACTAATGCCTTTATTGGATTACTCCAACATCTCCTATTGCATTATGTCACGACGACGGCATTCTGCAGGATTTGATGGAATGGAGACGGGCTGAGTGTGACTAAAATTACACAAGAACAAGAAACCCCGAAGCAGGCCGACATTAACTCATTTATATCTAATTAAATCTTTTATGTTTCCAGTGGTTGAGATGCAAAAACACAAAATATTAAAAGTATTTTTGGTTTAGTTTCTGGTGCAAATACAACTAACAAAAACTTTGCAGCAACATTTAGAAATCTGTTTTAAGTCAATAATTTATGAGTATTGATGAAAAGAGTATTAGTTTCACTTGTTATGAGTGAGACAGTCTGCCAGACATGTTTTCTTAGAAAAGGACATTTCTGAGCTTAAAACGTCGAAAGTTTGCAAGAAAAATTTTGCCATCAATTTAATGTTGAAACTTTAACAAACACTTATCTTATTTTTGGACTAAAACAGTTAAACTAAACTCCTGACCTGTCAGAGTTGATGTGTGGATGGCCTTTTTAGTTAAACTGAAACACGCAGAGTTCTGCAGCACATCTACACATTCAAGTTGTCAAAGTCAACCTAGCATAACTTACCCATTTCCCTCTCCTTTGTTATTTTTTATTAAAACTTTACTGACATTATCTGGTTGTTGTATTGTTGAGAATTATTAGCGGAGCACTGAGTCACTTTCTTTCATATGTCACATATAGTTTTAAGACTTGACAGCTAAAACCAACGTTAGCAGCTGTTTTCTCTGCTCATATAACGTCATGTTAAAACATGTCTGTGGCATTTGGTTACTTTTTATTTCCTGCAAGTTTTCCTTCATTAAAAATATTATTTCAATGTTAACACCATTCTCCTGTCTGCATTTTGGTCCTTCTGTAACATATCCATGTTTTCTGGGATGCATCTGTAAGATTGAACAACACGACATTAATAACCGCTTTTGTTTTTCAAACTGGTCAGAGGAGGAACAAAAACACACTATCCCACTGACGTTTACATCAGTAAACCAATAATGCGTAGTATAAAATTGATTTTCATTAAATCCAGACACTTGTGCATTTGTAAGATAAAGGACTATTATGATTCGGCCATTATTTATATCGCCCTAGAGGTTGCAAATTCGAACCTGCAGACTACGGAAGCAATTACTGTGCAAATAACACAGATGGTGCAACAAACAAAGCACTTAAGAAAATGGTTTTTCCATTAGACAGACACTTTGGTCTCTATAAGGACCCTGGCTTCTGAGGCAACGTGTGTTTGAACGCATTTGAAGATGACCATCCGCTCTTCATGACCTTTCCCAGTTTTAGTGATTTTTTTAGCAGGTATTTTAGCTAATTACAACGATGTTACAGTTGGTGCCATAAAAATCAGTGATAATGCTTTGTTTTGGAGTCGCACACACACATATTTACACACACACACACACACCTTTTACTGTTCTTGCATTCTTAATGTCCTGCTAATGCATCTTTTGAAAGAACGGTTCTGAAGACCTCTCACACCCAGAGGAGTTTGTTAGCGGTGCTAATGACAAGGCTGATGCAGGCAGCAGGCCGTCTGAATGCGCTCACCTCCCCTGATACGTCTCTGTGGGATAAATAAAACCCGTCTCCACTCACCTTCCTGTATTTATATGATGCCGCCTTCGCCATGGAGGATAAGGACTCAGAAACGGGAAGAAGGGGGAACCAGAGTTACCAGGTTTAAACATTTGGTGAATCTTTAGAGAAAATACAGAGGAAAACTCCTTAAAATTGTTTTTATTATGTTTCATTAAAATACCTTAGCTGAAATAAACCAAATAACTTAAACTTTTCAGCAAGATAAATAAGCTTGAAGTCTACAACTCTTGAATATTGATGCAAAATGTACAAGTTCACCGGCTTCAAAATGTTTTTGCTTAAAGCTGCAGGAAGCAACTTGAATACAAATTTGTTCTTTCCTTATGTTTAAGTATGTAAGAGTGAGTTTATATCTGGAGGCATTAACATGAGTTTCGTTAGAGGCTGAGTTCATTGCAGTTTTATTTGGAGTTTTATGTTGTTCTTGGCTGGAAACTATCAGATCTGGCAACATAGAGAAGAATATTATTTTATTTTCTATCTGCAGACGAAGACGCGTTGGATGAAAACGCAGCTTTAACTTTCCTAATGAGGAGGAGAGGGACGGGAGCAGCAGCTCAGGGTGTCTGGGTCCAACTGTGGAAAGTTAAAAACGTCACTTCCAGGTCCAGATTGGCTCACTGGGAGGCGTTTCAAAAGCCTGATTTTAAGCGTTGCAATGATGCTTAATGCAAATGGGAAATAAACAGGTTAGCTGACAGCACAAACCGGAGCTAGCAACAGTTTGGACCAATAATATCAGCATTGATTCTGAATAGTTTTAACTCGCTATGCAGCAGGAATATCAACAGCAACTGGATGTTTTAGATAAAATTATCTTTTCACTTTTTCTTCAGCCTCTTCAGAGTCCGGTCAGCAGATTTTTATCTATAGTATTCATGAGGATCACAGCATATCCATCTAAAAACGCTTCCAACTGCCTAATCTCATGGATCAAACTTAAAATACATATTAATACGCATCAAAAACTGTCTTAGCACAACCACAGAAGCAAATGACTACCGTATTTTCCGCACTATAAGGCACACGGAATAAACGCTACAGTTAGGGTTGCCGCCCGTCCCGTATTGAACTATACGTGACGCTTTTTGTTCCATACTCTACAAATGTGGATGTGCAATAATTAAGAGATGGTTCCCAAGTACTTGTATAGTCGACTGCCGCAGTCATTGTTTCACTCACGGTGTTGGTGTTCTGATATTGTGCCCAACTGCTGTCTGGGTAACACAGACCAACCGACACGGTGCCGCCTCAGTCTCTTTTCTCTCTCCCCCCCCACCCGGCTTTAAATGTATAGGTGCTGGTCCCTTGGTAACCTAGTCGAAGCTCCTGGATGAATATCTAAAGCCACTTTGTTGACATAAAGAATATCATCAAAACAGACCGACTCGGGTCGGCGAGAAGAGCCGTCTGGGCCGGACGATGGTCACCCGTCTCCGTTCGCACACAGCATGTTTGTGGAGAACGTGGTGCTAAATGACCTGCAGACGACCTGATTATCAAGTGGGTAGGTAGATATATAGACATTGTCAGCCACACTTTATTAACAAACCAGCATTCTGACAACTATCCCAGCATGCACTGCGCGCTTCTTCTTCTACGGGGGAAAATGAAGTCGGCGGCTGCTGACCGGAGTTGCTAGACCTGTTGTGGCTCAATATTGGTCCATATATAAGGAGCACCGGATTATAAGGCAGCTTTTGAGGAAATTGTAGCTTTTTAGGAGGGCCTTATAGTGCGGAAAATACAGTACATTCGCTAATGCCATAGTAATTATTTCCAATACGCCAATGTTTTTTAGAAACGCCAGCCAATAGCGCATTGTTGAGGAAATATAATCATTAGTGTTTTGTTGAATTCAATCATATAACCATTTCTAGTACTTTAGTGAATCTTTTGCTTATATAACCATTTTTGTAGTGTTTGAGTTGGCTTTATCTTTTACTTAAATAGGAGTTTTTGTGTCAGTAAGCTCAGATGCAGGGCCTGGGGTTAAAACCACAGATAAATGCATTTACAAGGTTATAAAATAATAAAACCACAGGAGGGAGAAAAAACAGAGTTTCACAGGGACCTGTGAGGTGCTTTGTTCATGGCTCAGGAAGGAGCCAGATCCTGGTGAAAGCCATAAAATCAGCAGGAGAAGTTCTCCTTGGACAACAGGGACAAAATGGCTTTGGAGGAAGGGTCAGAGACAGGTCCTGGTTGGATGGGCAAAGTTCCACCCTATTTGAATAAATTAAAGAAAAGAGGATAAAGACTTTACACACAGAGTAACAAATCAGATTTTGCTCTTTGCAACCTCTCCAAGAACGTTCTTGCTGTCTGTTTGTTATTTCCATCTTTTGTCTTTTCCTCTTCTCAGGTAAATATGTGTTGTTTGTGCTCTGAGGTTTTCTGATGTTTTGTGATGAGCTTTTCTGGTGATAGTTTGCATCTGTCTTGAATAAATGCTGATTATTGTGACGCTGTTGTCTCTGCGTGGTCTCAGTCCTTGCGCACAGCATTTTCTGAACCCGGGCATAGAGAGGATATAACGAGTAATTTTCTTCTCTTAACAGCATCAAGTCTCATTAAGCCGAGTTATTTCAGTTTCCCAAGCTGCATTTTAGAAATGTTCTGTGAAAACATCTGCAGACATTTGGATTTCCTGAGAATAGTCACAAATACAGGAAGCCACGAATACATTACAACAATTAGGCATGAAACCACGGCAGTAATGGCCCCATTCTTATAAAGACTTTAATGAAATAAATATAGATATAGAAAGAATAATATAAAATAGTTGCCACATTTTTATGGGTAAATGTGTTATGTTTTTCTTGGGTAACAGCAGGTGAATGCAACCCAAATCTGATTTTATCGCACATTTCTGTGTTTTTTTCACCGCAGTGTGAACGACTTTTTGTACAACCTAACACACAACTTTTATTTCCTTTTGTTCAAATTGTCTGGTGGTTGTGTGTGTTTTTTTTGTTTTTTTTATATTTAAACTGTTTTCCAATTCTGTACAGAGTCAAACCAATAATATTACATTTTATCACAGTAATGTTGGGAACAATTTATCATCCAGTAAAATTAGTTAATGAGGGAGGGCTAGTTCCATATAACAGAACACCACATGGTTAGATACTTTTTAAGGTAAAATAATGTGTTGAATGTTTTAAGAAAACCTTGAATTTAAATTCTTTCTTCCTTTTGAACAACCAAACAAACTGGACAGCGTGAGACAGAAAGAGCTGCCTTCACGAAGTCTCACGAAGTCTCACGAAGTCAGAACCTGGAAGCCTTTATCCACCCCCGGGGTAATTATGGTTGATTTGAATGATTTTCTGCTTTCACTTTTATTGCCTTTTACATTGTTTTGACAGTCCAGCCTGCAGCGAGATGCAGAGCTTTGTGTTTGTGAGCTTGGTCAGTGATTATGGAGGCACTACCTTCACAGACTCCGTAAATCACACATGATCTGGCAGCCACTCTGGAAAATAGCTTGTGCTTTTTGCGACCCAAGGCCGTAAGCTTTACCTCATCTCGCGTTAATGGCGGAGAGTAAAAGAATTTGGCTTTTACTTCAGCAGAGTGAGAAGGAAAGAAGGTGAAAGCTGTGCAAGAAACTGCAGAAAAATGGCTGAAAGCCCCTTTCATTTTACAGGAGGGGAAAGGCTCCAGCCAGAGAGAACAACCTGTTCCCGAAAGCAGTTAGCATGCGCAACCTTTAAGTCTCACTACTTTCTATTTTAGATTACAACTTTGGATTTATTATTGCTGGGAATGTTTCAATACAGACACTAAATGCTAAATAAATCTAAAACATGACTGAAGATTTAAAAATCAATCATATTTCAAACAAGTTAATTATTGTTTGAAATTCAAATTCTTGTTTAACTTATAAACTGTTTCAAACCATCAAATTTTATTAGATAAAAATAACCTGAGGAAACGTCAAACTAAAAGCAAGATAAAAGCAGGATTTAATTAACTCTTTCTAAACAAACTTAATGAATTAACTAAATGCAGAGCAGTAAAGTTAGAAGTTACCGGTTATAGGAGGATGCAAAAAGCTTAACTACTCAAAAACCAATAGTTGGTTCTGTTGCCAACATTTTCAATTGTCAATTTGTCTGCAGTAATTTTAAACTTCACCTGTGCCACAAATGGCCCTCAGGCCACACTTTGGACACCACTGGTTTCATCGTCTCTGATAAATATGACGCCTCTTGCAGAACTCCTCTCATAATCATAGCATGTGGATCATAGCCTCCCTAACGTGTCCTTATTGCCTTAATGTAGCGTGGAATAAAACCCCAGAACTCATCCTCATGGCTACCGACTAATTGGGCCCACAGTGGACCTCCGTTCAGCTGAAGCTCAGAGCACAGAGTTCTGGGAGAACAGATGGGAAAGAGCGGGAAGGCGGAGAAGAGAAAAGAAAGCGCTGCCCCGAGGAGATGTGAAGTCGTCCTAAATGCCTGACAGGTGAACACAAAGAGCAGTAAGGTGACTTCTCCAAACCAGAACCGAGGTCCTGACTCAGGAGCCAAGAGAGAGAGAAAGAAAGAGAGAGAGAGAAAGAGAAAGAGATCCCTCACCTAAAGAAGTTTGTGGGATCGCTTACTGAGCGCTGACTCTGCGTTTTGTTCCCAAGAACCTGTGCATGATGGAGAAGCTCTTCGTTTCTGTCGGTGCGTCACGCTGAGCGTCTTTCTCCACTAAACAGCCATCAGAAACAACAAATCGCTCACGCAGCCTCCAGAGCCACAAACTGATACTGATATTCAAATACTTCCTTTGAATAATTACATTAAACTTTGACAATACAATCCGACATTTTATTTCCTAATATTTTCTTTGTTTAGAGACAAGGATTCATTAATATGTGAATAACACTTTGTAAATAAATAAGTAAATATCTTAGTAAACTTGAAATAAGACAAAATTACCTCTCAAGTAACTTTTTAGTAAGATAAATTAGCTTATTTTAGGTAAATAATTCCTCAATATTGATTAAAAACTTTCAGTTCCTCTGGCAGGTTTTCAATAATTAAGGAATTATTGACCTAAGACCTAAGCTCCTATTTCTCTTTGAAACATGACTTTTAGGTTAGTTTTGCATTATTTGAAGCGTATTAAGACACTTTCACAAGAAACTAGGCCAAAATACTTGGCTTAATTTGTATTTTTGTAGTGTTCATTTAATTTATTAAAGTTACATCAAATTTATTTTGGAGTTTTAAACAAATATGATGAAAATATGATTTGAGTTCACATTTTATTCTCTTATGACAGGCTAAATAAATCACTACTGTTCATTTTTGGCGGCATAACTTCATTATCCTTTTTATTGCAAGATTTTTATTTTATTTTAAAACCTAAAAGAAAAGACATGAAACAGTTGTTCTGTATAAGTGACCACAAACGTCATAATGGATATTTACTCAAAAATAATTTTTTAAAACGTTGATTTGGCTCTAAAGTTTCATGTAGCTCTGAACGCTTATGATGGACATAATGTAAACAACATTAAACTAGCTTAGCGTTAGCTTAGCTAACAGGCTAAAATAAATCACTGCTGTTCATTTTTGGCTGCATAACTTCATTATCCTTTTTATTGCAAGATTTTTATTTTATTTTAAAACCTAAAAGAAAAGACATGAAATGGTTATTCTGTACAAGTGACCACAAGCATCATATTTCCTCCAAAATATTTTTTTAAAACGTTGACTTGGCTCTAAAGTTTTATGTAGCACCGAATGCTTATGATGGACATAACGTAAACAACGTTAAACTAGCTTAGCGTTAGCTTAGCTGACAGGCTAAATAAATCACTGCTGTTCATTTTTGGCTGCTTAACTTCACTATCCTTTTTTTGCAAAATTTTTATTTGTAATTTTATTTATTTTATTTTATTTTAAAACCTAAAAGAAAAGACATGAAACGTTTATTCTGTATAAGTGACCACAAACGTCATATTTCCTCCAAAATAATTTTTTAAAACGTTGATTTGGCTCTATTATGTAGCTCCGGACGCTTATTATGGACAGAACGTAAACAACGTTAAACTAGCTAAGCGTTAGCTTCGCGTTAGCTTAGCATTCTGTGTGAGTAGTAACCCTGTGAGCTGAAACCTTGGAGTTGTTTTTCTCCGACTCATTCCTGCCTGATTAGTCCGTGGTCGTTAGCCAACGCTCTCCGTTCCTCAGCGGTGTGTGCGGTGAATATCCATCATCGTTTCACAGAGTCCAGATTTCGCCGTTGTGTTCGCGCTAATCCGTCGCAGTAGGTCAGGAGAGGAGAGAGGAGCAGAGGGAGAGTTGAGGGAGAATAATGCCATTTCAGGATAGGCCTTATTTAATTTACTGCAGGTCGATAGAGGTTCTCCAATTGCCTCTCCCAGATTAATAAGTAACCCACACGCGCTGTCCATCACTGTCCATCTCCCATTAGGCTCCTGAAATGGGGGCCCAAATTGCCTTGCGAGGTTGACTCTGATGGAAAACACACTCTCTCCATCCTTTTCTCTCTCAATTCCCATCCATTCCTCTCCCTCACTTTTCTCTTTTTTGTTATCAGGTTTCATTTTTAAGATGCTCTGCAGAGCAACACAGGTGTATTAAAAAGAGCGCAGCCATTCATAAACGTCCGGAGATGATCGGGTTTGCAGTTTTAATCGCCATTCAGACAATTTCTTATCGTCGGAAACGATGATTTTCTCTGGTGTGAGTTTAGCCTCAATCAAATCACCAAAACGTGGGTGATTCACCTGAAAATATGAATTCTCAGAAAGAAGATGTCAGGGCCTTTTCAGAATGAGATATGCTTAAAAGATTATAATTATGCAAATGTTTATAATAAACATGTTTTGGTCCTTTGGGTAAGAAACTCATTTTAATTTTGGGCCACATCAAGATGATAAATGTTCTCCAGTTGTGCCAGAATGTTTTGATAAAACCTGTTAAACTGATTAAATATGAATAAACAGTTGTCTGTGGAATCAATAATAAAACAATGTTGAGCATTTTTTTGCATTTTTCATTTTGAGAGTATACAGAAAAGCCAGCTCTGATTTAACTCTATAAAACTTACCGCGCCCCACTGCAGTCTTATAGTTATTATTTATGTCTCTGTATTGTGTGAAAAGCTTTGGCGATCCAGATTTGGTCCCTGCGCCTTGACTTTTCTTCATAAGGATTAAAGTACTAGTTATTAGTTGCCATATTTATTCACTTCTCCGGTTCCCAGTCAAACCAGCAGCAGCGCCTAACATTGGGTTGAACCCAGTTATTTCTGGCCACCTGCAGATCAGGCTGAGAGATTGCAGCAACTGATGAAATGGGATTGATCCAAAAATCAAAGTTTCACTTACTTTCAGCACACAGATATGGAAGTTTGGATCAATTAACCTCAACAATCACAATCACTGAAACTAATTTATTTCTCAGGTTCCTTGAATGCAGCAGGGAGTTTCTGTCTGCCACTTCGACAACCGGGAGTCGGACCTGAAGTTGGTAAATAAAACCCTGCATTAAATCCAGATGGTGTCCTGTTTGTCAGACCTACAGAGGAAATATAATAATGTAATCGCTCCTCTAATACGTTAAAAAGAGAAAAGTTACGCTCCTTAAGAGCCGTTGTTGTTTTTTTAGTGTGTCTTACGCCGCTTATTCAATTTAATTCTGAAAATCATGAAACCGGAAGTCGTGGAGTTAGCACTTCCTGTTTAATGAAGTGCTTCTTTTTGCAGTCAACTGTCAGCTACTACACACAGACATGTTGCCATAGCAACTGACAACAACGCCCCTCAACGTATCAGGATTCAAAACCGAAAAATCACGCAAACTTTTCCCACACAATGATCAGAACATTCAGTCCGTTAGTTTGATGTTTTCAGGCTTGATGCTTATTTTGTGATCATTAATCAGCGATTGCTGTGGGAGATTAGCTACCGTTGCTACAAGCTAAGCTAGCTCAGCTAATTTAAACATCTGATCTACTGACGATTGAGTTGATGTTTTAGGTCGACTGTTTTTAATTTTTAACTGAACCGAAACACAAGAGTTCCACAGCACATCTACATGTTAAGGTTGTCATAGTCAAGCTAGCATAACTAGCCTACTTCATTATCTAGTTGTTATTTTTACAATTAGTAGCAAAGCTCTGCGTCCGTTTTTCTTCTGTATTTGTTATGTTGACAAGTTGACAGCTAAATCCAGTGCTAGTTGTGAGCAGCAGGGAGACAGAGCGACGTCACGCTGCACTGTGCCTATAAATAACAGATGGGTTTAAATATTTATTATTCTTACAATAATACAAATCAATAATTATCTAATGTCTGCACTTTAAAGGAGGTAAGTACCCACTGAATTAGCTACCAAGTGATTTGTTGTGCGTGCCAGCGGAGACTGGACGGGATCCGAGCTGTGATAATGCGTTATCTCCTCGCAGCAGCTGAGCTGAACGAGGATTCACCTTCAGAGCCTGACAGAGACGGAGAGGCAGCAGATAAAGAGCAACACGAGTGGTACAGTAACGCCGGCCTGCAGTAATCTGCATTTATTTCCTCACTTAAACTGGCCAGAGTCTCTAATCTCCACTGGTTCCACTGGCATCTGTAATATCTGAGCGCCAGGTCAAGGATGGTTAGGCTCCATTGTTTAGTCTAATTTAAGTGTTAACACTTTATTTGAAGGGGGGTGAATAAGACTGACATGACACTTTAATAAACATGTCATAACACCTTCATAAACATGAATAAGCCTTCATGAATATTTGATTGTTGTCATAAAGCATCATTCGGTAAATTATGACTCAATACAAAGTTGACATTATTCAAAATGTCTTTGTTATGACAACTTGACATTAACCAATCAATCATTACTGATTAAACTTTACATTTAATAATCAATCAATCTTTATTCCAGACCAAAAAGGTCCATAATAAAAAGGTAAAAACAAAATAAGAGAAAAAAAAATAAAATAAAAAAAAACATGACATTCACTGAGTCACAAATAAATATTGACACCAATGTTTCCACAATCTTGAGAAAAATCTTACTGTACTAAAAACAGGATTTACTAAAATTGCAATTATATTATTGCATGACACAGAAAATCTACACATACATCTATACATGAGATTCCTGAGCACAGCTGCACATGTGGGAACATCATTATGTCCAAACATATGGCTGGTGCTGCTCCATCTAGGCAGTAGGAGCCTCATGCCATCATTGGAGGCCACATAAAGTTTCTGCATAATAAGATAAAGTTACCTAATTTTTAAAGTTCAGTCAGTAATAATTTAATAACAAATTTATATCAGTAATGATTTCTTTGTTAATGTCAAGTTGCAACAAAAGTAACAAAGACATTTTGAATAATGTCAACTTTGTATTAAAAGTGTCATTCATAATTTACCGAATGACGCTTTATGACAACAGTCATAAATATTCATGAAGGCTTATTCATGTTCATGACAGGAGTTATGACATGTTTATGACAGTGTCATGTCAGTCTTATTCACCCAAATAAAATGTTACCAATTTAAGCATTAAATTCCAGCCACCCGGTGAAAGCAGCCATCAAAGTTCAGAGATATCTCTGCGAAAAATCACAAATTACCAAAAATATTCAATTATTTTTGCATCATGGTTCACAAGTTTCCACGCCATGAGGTAAATTAAATCATGACCAATGATCTCAAAGTATAATATTTGACACATGTCCTTTATAATGCAACTGTAAATGATATGTGACGAAAAGGGATGCAAAAAAAAAAACAAGTGCGCACTCAAACTAATCATTTGTTCAAGCGTAAAAAACGCTTGAACATGTTTTCAAGCATTTGAAATGATGATTTTCTCTGGTTGTTGGTGTGAATTTAGCCTCAAATCACCGTTTGGTTCTTCTTTTGTAGATTTGTACCTTAGACTGAAGATCCCTGCATGAATCTTTAGTCGCTCTGGGCAGTTTTCTCGCTCTGCTGCCCCTCTGAGCATTTTATGTTAAAATGCAGAGCAGTTCAGCATAAAATATATAAACCTGTTTCTTTAATTCTTATGCAAAAGCATTACTGCTCAACTCCCCATTGAATGCACATGCCTAGAGTCAAAGAACTAAAATAAGGACAACCGGCAGAAACGTTTTATCACTTATTTTCACTGAGTTGAATTTTATTCAAAATGACCCAATAATAACTTAACTAATGTCACACCACACTAAGCTGCCAGCACTGATGATGATTCACTCACCTCAGGATCCAAGACGCTTGAAACTGAAACTGACAGCTTGATTTACTTTCTGATTAACTTGGTCAATAATTATTTTTTATTTAGAAGATCTTTCAATATATAAAAAAAATTAATAAAGTGAGAATGTTTCTAAAAATAAAGTAGCTTTTTAAGTCTTAAAATGTTTTTAATTTTAAAAAATGTTAGCTGGTCCTAAATATTTTAATCACAGGTCTTCATTTTGTTGCGTTAGGATTATTTAATCTCATATTCTTACTCCTATTTTCTATCCGGTAAAAATTTGAGTGACACACAAACAACCATACCAAACCATACAATACCAACTTTATTTATAAAGCAACCACAGCTGATGCCAAGTGCTGTACATTAAAACACAACAATAAAAAATAAAAACTTACAGTTTAAAAACAAAAACATACAATGTAAAACTAGATCCTGCTGGAGTTGATAGCCAAGTAAAATAGATGGGTCAACGTCTGGAATCAGATGAGGCTACCGCTAACCAGCTGCTAATAATATATAATCTGTGATTGTCTTTTGCCCATTCTGTCATGACACAGGTCTTAAATTGCATTCATAAAAAGTCTTTTATTGGTAAAACCTGCAGAAACTCTGAAAAATATCTTGGCCTTTCAAACAGAGCTGCCTCCTGGAGAGCCATTTCAAGCTAAATGCAGTTATAAGTGCGTTACATCACCTCTGCGTCGTTATACAGCTATAACATTTGTAAGCGTTTGTCTCCAAAGGTCACAGAAGGTTAGCCAAGGGATCTGCTACTCTTTAGGTGATCCTGAAAAATCTCGTCTCTGCCCAGCGACACTCAGCCTGGTCACTGATGTCCTGCAACAGGTTGATTAGCTGACCTGTGATTAGCAGCGCTCATATGCATGTAGGCCAAGCGACGAATCCTGGAAATATTGAACTCTTAATAAAACACACACACTGCGGCTCAAATGTCACCATCCTAAGCAGGGCTGTGTCAATGCCTCCCTGACCTTTCTCTGTGTTTACCCTTGTAGGACATCAGGCCTGGTGCTTGTGTGGCAAGTGGAAAGCAAACAGAGCGCCGTGCCGCGCTGCCCTGCGCCGCGCAGGAAGCAGCAGATAATCGAGTCTTTCACATGTGGATAAAAGAACCCAACTCTGAACAGATGGGCTTGCTTTTATTTAAAAATAAAAAAAACAAAAGAAATGGTAGCCACTGAAATATTAAAGATGGCGGTCATTTTTCAAGATGTCAAGTGAAGTTTATTTTTGTTTTCGGTTCCAAATCATGTCATTGATCCCACAGAAATTGCATTTACTGATGATTTGATTTCTCAAGATGGCCACCCCTTTGAAAAAAAAAGAAAAAAATGGTACAAAAACAGTATATTTTTCATAAAATAAGAAAAATTATTTGCTATCAAATAAAGAAAATCAATCTTGTCAAGATTTTCCAAAACTAGAAAAATATCTAAGCAAAATTAACCCACAAATATCTTAAAATGTGTATTTTACTTAAGACAAGCCAAATAGATTATTTTCTGAACATGGAGAAAATATTCTTAAATTAAGAAAATGCTACTATAATATTTAATAGACTGGCACTATTATTTTCTTGTACTAAAACCTAGATTAATTTTCTTGATACAAAATGGCCGCCGTGTTGTAATGGAGAATATTTGTTTCTGTACTAAAATCAACAGTAGTTTTATCTAGCGGTGGGAACAGCTAGCCAAAAAGATTCAGAAATCTTATTTCCATTAATGCTAAAATGCTAAACACAATAAAATTAGCTAATGCTAAGTTAATGCTAACCATTAAGATGATTGTTAGTCTGTGTCGCATCTTCATCCAGTTGATGGCTGGTATGAAAAGTCCTCAGTTTATGATTTTATACACAATCACTTTAAAAATAGTACAACATCTCATGGCAACAATTGGTTAAATAGGCTAAATTTGAAAGGTTTTACAGTAATATGTGGCTAGCACCAATCCGGTCTTCTGATCAAGATTCAAGAGACTTTATTGTCATTCACATCAGTGTTACATGAGGTGGAATGAAATTGAGAGTCACGGCCCCAGTTACATCCAAATATAAAATATAAAAACTAGCTACAAGATCAAATTGTTATAAATAGGAAAAATATTTACAATATATATAAAACAAGAAGTAGAAAATGAAATGTATATTAATAGGAATGTACAAAATGGATGAAGTATGAATAATGTAGCAGCATGGGAAGATAAATCTGGCAGTGCAACATTTTAAAGTGTCCGAGTGTAAAGTGCAAATACAGTGTCATTGGGGGGGTTAGGGGTTGATATCAATATCAATATTTGGGTTATTTTTCTTCCCGTTTGGAAGAACAGAAGAAAGTTTACTGCCGAAAACAGGAAGTGTGAACACGTTGGATCTCAGGAAGAGTCAAATCATGAAGCAAACTTCTAAATTCGGTTAGAAATAAACCCAAATCCCAGAGCATGAGACTCTGCAGGTGGACAAAGACAGACAGTATGCAGACCGTCTCCATCACAGCGTGTTATCATTATTTATTTATGTTATTTTTAGACGTACCTTCGCTTTGAGCCACTGTTCTCTTTGTGTTCCTCTGCGTTTGATCAGGTGCACATTCAGAAATAACCCGGCTGGTTCAGTAAATTATTGTGAAAGTGGTTTTTGTTAAGATTTTCCAATAGGTTTTTCATGACCGATCCATATTCACAGAAAGGAACAATAAGCAGATATTTTTATTAAATCCAAGCTCTATTAAGCAGAATCCACAGCGTCTTTATTTTCTAAACCTTTTTCATTTTCTCGTTCTTATTTTGTCACAGAAAATCAAAATCCAGTAAATGCAATTATCTGATTTGGAAGCTGGTCATTTGTTTTAAGTAGCTTCACACTGCGAAAATGACACAATAAAATTGGACGCAATCAGTTTGAAATGAACATCCTTGACGTGTTTAGTCATTAAAAGTCCATAACAATTAAAGCAATCAAGACAAAAACCTTCATTTCTCAGAAACGGTTCAACTGTCAGGTGTTTAGAGGGAGGGAATGGAAAAACTCTGACAACCAGATGAAAGTGATAAATAATCTTATCAATATTCAACCTTGGGAGTCAATTGACGTGTATCCGCGTCTTTTTTACATGTCTGATTTGGCGCGACGTAGCAGCAAGACTCCGCCTCCCACAGTCTCACAGTCTTTCAACTTGTGCTTAAAGTGCACATGTTAAACTACACGCCAGTTTTTAAATTGTGTTAAAAGACCAAGTAAAACTGGAGTTATGCTTAAATATGTAAACCGTATTTTTCCAAATGTCAGAAAAATGTTAAAAACGGGCTTTTCTGGGAATGTAACAGGAAATGAGCTTCCAAACGTAAAAAAAGTGGAAGAAAACATTAGATTCCTTTGTTATTGGAAATCTTACATCTTCAATAAATAATTATGGGATGTATTTTGTTGCTAAGAAACGAAATAAAGTTCAAGTTACGGTGAAAGAGAAGCGGAACCGAGTTACGACGCGAACGGAGCAGCAACGACATCGCGAAATTGATGTGAAGTTTGGATACCGGAGCGATCGGTGGCATCAACTTCATGATTTGTTTTCAATTTCGTGGTTTCTGTTCGGTATATAAAAGATTATGTAAAGAATGAAGCGCAGCAGGCAGCGGCGCTGCGCTTTGAGCCGGAAGACGGAAAAAGCCGGAAAAACCCTTTTTCGTCTTTGCGGCTCATTCAGTGAATGTTTTGTGACCAGGAAATGCTTGAATGCAACATGACATCCATGTTTTATATTTCCTATTTCCTCAAATGTACCACAAGGTGTCGGTATGTTGTGGTGGGGGGAGACAGACAGACACGTGGTGCGCGACGCTCTGGAGAGTTTTGTAGACGGAAGAGACCGGAGCGCTGCGACGCTTTGGATTTGAGTTTCGGATGAGTTTTTCTAGACTATAATTGTGTTAGTTAGAGTTCGTGAGTGTGTGTGCAGTGGTTTTGTTAGTCTGTGTGTCAAAATCAGCGATGCTACATGACTGCAAAGCAGCTCTGACGCGCAGGAGCAGACGAGCCTCTTCCGTGTTTCACGTTGGTTGCAGGTAAATCTGCTCCCCCTGCAGGCCAAACGTTTTTTTCTCTGCAGCTGAGGTTGCAGCAAGGCTTATAATGTGCGACTGTGCCTTTTCTTGACAGAAACTGTTTTGATGAGGCAAACTGATTTGTCTGCAGACCTATTGGGAAACCCATTTTGTAGATAGTTGGAAGAAAAAAACGCTTGAAACATTTTTGATATTGGAAGGAATTTGTGGTGGAAACATTGTGACATATTTGTTAATTGTAAAATAAACACATGAGACTTTGTGATGTTGGAGAAAAGCTGTGGTGGAGCCATTGTGCCATATTTTCTAGATAATTGTAAAAAACCGACTGGGAAATTTCACACAATTTAATGAAAAAACATGTATTTAATTTTGTTTTTTGCAACATTTTTACACATGTTTTTAAAATATACACTATAAATTATCATTATTGGTTAGAAAAATGATATGTTCAACATTTTTGTGAATTTTATACAAAAAATATCCATATTTTTTCTACTCGGATTTTGGGTTTTTTTGTGATTTTTGGTCTACTGTGATAATGCATTTTGTCAAAAATGAAACAAACACTGTAAAATGATAAAGCTGAGGTTCTGCTGAAAATAATGATACCAAATAAGGCAAGGTAAATAGTTTTTATGGTGAAAATATAAAGGTAAATTCAAAATTAGACCAAAACGGCCATTTAGACCCCTGACTCCCAAGGGTTATCAATATTCAACCTTTAATGCAAATTCACACAAACATCTTTCATGCATTTTAAATAAATTAGGAAATATAAATGCTGATTTTCACCAAAATGTTCTGCACTAATTATTTAAATCAGCTCACAATGTATTAGTAACACAAAAATACAGATTACAGTGTTGCTTCATAAGGAGTTACATAACAATAATCATGTCTGTTTATTTATTATTCATATTTCACGAAAAAAGACGAAATAAAAGTATTTGTTCCCCAGTCATGAGTTAGCTGCATCTAGATTACAAATGTGAACAAAACTTTGTCAACAGTTCACTAATGTTGAAGAAACACAATTTTTCCAATCACTGTGTTTCCATTAAATAAGAATCAGAATTATAACAACATATAAGTAAGTTAGCTCAGATTATAAGCCTCTAAACCATGCAGTGCCATTGTAATGGTCTCGCTAAGGTGTCTTGTAACCATCAGCCAAACTCCTTTCACACGAGTCAGGATTAAGTAGAGCTTCCTTTGTTTTTCATGTAGAATGGAGTGAAACTGTCAAAACACAAACAACTCAGGATGAGCTCAGAGCAGCAACAAAAGTGTTAACATTCAGTTTCAAACATTAGAAGTATAACTGATACAAAAGTTAACTCAGAATTCTGAGCTGCAACGTTACATAGTTACATAACGGCTTAAGAAAACTTAGCAGCCTGCTAATTAACAATTATGAAGAATATACTCAAATCACGCAGGTGTTTCCAAAACTAATTAAACATAAATTCAATAAGCAAGTTAATTCCTTCTGTTAACATATCGTTTTGATACAAGTAGCAACTTACAGGCTTTGCTTCGAGGAACTCGATCTGGAAAGCGGCGTTCATCGTCTGTTCATCTGCTCTACCACTAGTAACAACAGGACTGGCTAAATAACGTAAAAGTAAAAGCAGTTCCCTAAAAGTCCAACAGATGGCAGCAATGCGCCATGCAAAATAAAACACCCACAGTTTACAGGACAGCCATCATCCTCCAACTACTTCCTGTCTTCTTCTTCTTCTGCTGTTTCTGGCAGTAGCAACATCCTGTTGTTGATCATGTGACTCGTGATTAAAAGTTTTTCCATTGCAATTTTGCAAAACAAACCAATTCTGTTACAGCTGAAAAACGACGTCATAATGGCGCCAAAACTTTTTAATCGAAAAACGAGTTTTTTCAAAATTGCTATTTTCCCTAAGCAAATTTATTTTAAAAATGTCAAATTATAAAATTTAGATCTACTGAAACATTTGTGGACATTTTATTCTAAAACCTGCATGCTAACACTAACGCTTTCCTGGGGGCAAAAAAGCAATACATCAGTTTCTAACTTGGCTTACTGATTATTATTCACCACAAAATGAAAACTTGAACAATTAAAGTGGATCTATTATGCAAAATTAGCATTCTCACATTACTCTACCGTTACCTAGCAACCCCAGCCGAGTTCCGCCGTTACCTAGCAACCCAGGCAGAGCTCCAGTACCTTTAGTCAGCTGGTTTTAGTGGCTGCTGGAAATGACAAATGTTCTGTTGATGACTTGCCATCCTGAAACTACTTGCTGCATCCTTGTTGGTTGCGCAGAAGGCTCCACTAATACTTTCCAAACATACACGGATGTATAATTGAACATCTGTTTGCAGCCGTTTTCACACGGGAGCCTAAACGGCGAGGTAGAGGGCGTGGCCAGCAGCAGATTATTTGGATTTAAAGCAACAGGGCAAACCTAAAACAGCTGAAGCTTAATTATCTAAAAACGATTTTGAGCAAAAAATAAAATGAACATGTTTTGTATAGACCAGAGATCTACGATAACCATCTTTGTGTGCATTTGCAACTTTAGCTGGATGAAATCTTAATCTGCTGCACTGGCTGTGTTGCCTTTGAGTGGAAAAACCTGCAGACTTGCTGTCATTGCTAGCTGAGGCGCTGCTGTGCTCATGCTAAGCGCCTGATCAGTCAGCAACAGAAATAAAACATGTGACCTTGTTTCCCCTTCAGGACGTTCACTGTGTTACCTGCAGGATCTGCGCTTTTGCTGCTGAATAACTGATTCCTCTACAGACGAAGGTCACGAAGACGGATCGTTTCTGTCTTTCCTGTTGACGAATTTAGAAAGCGTAATCATTACTTTCATGACAGATTAAAGCTTTGATTACAGAGTAAATTATAGAGACGCTTGATTTAATTTGGGATTTTAACCTGAGACGTTCGTTTGCCAAAGTATTTCTTTGCTACGACTATTTTTGTGTTTCAGTGTGATAATTGTTTAATCCTCAAAGACATCAAAGCTCCTTTGATTCACTGAGTCAAACCTACAACACATTACAACACATATACAGCATCTGGGTCAAAAATAAGCAAAATTATGAGAATAAGGTTGCAATATTAAAGGAATAAATGGACTGAACTTATGTTTATCCAATCATTTTTGACCACTCAAAGCGCTTTACACTAGAGCCACATTCACCCATTTGCACTCACAGACACTGATATGCAGCTCGGTGGGCAATTTGGGGTTGGGTGCCTTGCCCAGGGGCACATTGACATGTGGCAGGAGGAAGCTGGAATTGAACCTGCAACCTTCTGAACACAAGATGACTACTCTACCCACAGGGCCACAGTCGTCCATAAATTCATAATATTCCGAGAATAAAACTGAAATACAAAGAGAATAAAGTTGAAATACAGACCAGTCAATATTTTGATGATAAATTCATAATATTACTGGAATTCAGTTGGAATAATATGAGAATAAAGACCTGATATTATGACTTTATTGTCTTAATTTGGTTATTTTTATTTTCTCAGCGCTCTGTGGTTCAGTTAGAGCTGAAACTAAATAAATAGCACTAGTTGTTTTATTTGTCAGTAAATGGCCACCATCAAGCCATTAAGACTGTGTGAAGCCACTGAACAATAAAACCAACAGCAAAATCATCCCAGATGCTTTTTAGACTCCTCATGTTACGGAGCGCTGTAAAAAATAAATAAATAAAAAAGAGAGTTTTACTGCAAAACTTTAGTGTTAAAAAAGTTTTGCTTCTTTAACTCCATGCTGTTCCTCTGCTGCTTCCCCAGGCCTCCATTACAAAGAGTTTGATTGGAAACAGCGAATGAAATAACAAGATTAAGTGTTTCCAGCAGTTCAACATATTTTAAGAGAACAAAAACTATTGTGCTGAGCTGCTGCTTCGTCTTTCTATGTGGCGTCATTAAGATAGTGAAGATTAAAGCTGTGTGGGATTAATGGACACCCTGCGCCGCAGAGCCGGTCCGGTCCGGCTGCACAGGATCACAGGTAATGAAGAAGCAGCTTGAAATATGACTTCATGCCGAGCCGGGCTGATAAATTAGGAGAGCAGGAGTGGTCACCGCTGGCACTTCGCCCCGGACGAAACGACTCCAACACGACTCCCTGACCCACATACACCAGAACCACGGAGACGTTCTGCTCACTTCAGTCTCAGGAAACACAAACTTCCCTCAGGTCTGACCAGGCGCAGCACAGAGGCTTTTCCCCGACTGGGAGCTTAACGCTGAATGTGACAGGTAGCCAATCAGAAAGCCGGATTCTCCTCCTGCTTTCTGAGGGGAAATGACTGAGGGGGATCCCAAACAGCTGAAACGGCGCAACACGAAGTCCAGCGGACATCGGAGATGATATGTGGAAACAACATTAATATTTATTTAACGTTTCGTGCAAAGAGAAATGAAAAAGTTTTCAGCTGTTCTTCGTTAACGTGACATAAATAGGTTATAATGTTGTTCATTCAGTCAGGACTTTACTCTGATTCTATGCATCAAAGGTAGATTCTAGTAAAGCATTGATTAATGTCTGGTTTTAAAATGAGTTAATTGGACTTGTAGCCATTATTTTGTGCCCATGTGGCTGGACGCCACACGGCACCACGAACCCGATCGAACCGTTATACCAGGATTTCTGTCTCTCAGGGTTTGAAAATGGGTCGACAACTAGTATAATGTTGCTGGACATTAGACAAAGGAAATGAGGAAGGGAGGGTCAATGGAGCCTTTTTTCATTCAGTGTCATCAATAGAAAGAAAAAAGGCCGGAAGAGACAATAATTAAAATGAGGTCGATATGTTTAATGTATCATACGGTTAATCGATTTATCGTTTATCGCGACAGGCCTATTAAAGGTTCTGGTGACTCACAGAGTGAGCGCACGTAGCAACAAACATTTTCAGAAATTTTCCAGAAAAAACAGAAATTTCTGAATTCAAAAAGGTGAACATTTGCTAGGAAAAAAATTCTAATTTGGAGATGAATATCAAAATTTCCTGAAAAAATAATACTTCTAAATTTGAAAAATTAGTTTGTGAAAGCTCAAGTTTTGAGTATAAGTGATGAAAATTGCAAGAAATAATCAGAAATTTTAACCTAAGAAATTGTCTACCATAAACCTTAAATTTGAAAAATTGAAAGTTTGCTGGAAAAAGTTCCAACATTTTGAGGTTAATCTCAGAAATTTGAGAAGATAATTTCATTTATGAGTTTGAAAAGTCAAATTTTTCAGAAAAATCTTTGGTAATTTCTAAAAAGCAAATTAATTCTGATTTTCTACTTTTGAAAACTTTCAGAGTTTTGAAATGAGAAAACTTTGGACTTCTGAAACCCAGAAACATAAAGTTTTATCTAGAACATTTCTGAGATTTTTGACGTAAATTAGACCTCTTTTTATCTATCTACAAAGGCCCTAAAATGTCGTCGTAATTTATTTTTATACTTTATTTTTGCAAATGTTTTATTTTTCTTAATTTTAAAAACAGAAGTAACACAGTAGAAATGTGTAGATTTAAGACGGAAGGTGCACACCAAATATTTATTTATTAATTAATTAGCATAAAATTATGATTAAACCCCATGAATGACTAAATCTCCTCAAATTTAAATCATGGGCTACTTTGAATTGTTATTTTGTAAAATTCCACTAAAATGTATTGAAGTTTATGGCTGAAATGTAAAAAAAATGTCTAAAAATTTAATTAACATGAATACTTTTGCAGCAGTTCGTCTCAAGTATCAGTTTTGAAACTGTAACATTGACTCTTCGTTTTTAGCATTAAACAGTGAAGCCAATTCCTCAGAACAAGGCATATTTTATTATTTCTGTTAAATGATGGATCCTCCAGTGCAGCTCTGAACGACCTGCTGTGAGCTCAAGTATTTCCAGGAAAATGTAAAAATGTCCTGATTACTGAATCTGTTTGACTAAACAATCAGGGTTTATTTTTATCAGAACATAAGGCGCGCGCTGCAAACTTCCAGCCCTAAAAACAGAAAACGGCTCTCAGTGTGAAATGATTGCATCATTTTAAACCTGAATCAACAAAACTCTTCAACAGTTTGGCGTAAATGAACTAAACGTTGCATGATGTCTGGACTTCTCTTTGGTAAATATATTGTTTCTTTAAAAAGAGTCCAAACCCTGAAATGACCATCAGATAAAAGATTTTGACCCGATCCGACCAGAACTTCTGGTTCAGGTTATAAATCTAAACTTAATCTGGTCGATTGCTGATTTCCGTCCTTGAATTTCTGATTCATCTGGAGGAAATTTAGATGTAAATAAATATTATTTACTGTTAAGAACATAATAAAATGCAACATTCTGTCAGTGGAGTGTCGTAATGTTACACATTTGTGTTTTCTTTGTTTATTTTTACTTCTTTCCCGTTTTGTGTTTAAATATTTATCCCTGTGGCTGATTGATGCAAACATCTTTCTTTACAAACTAACCTTTTTTAGTTTGTTTGTAGTCTAAATTAATTTATCAATTTAGCATATAAGATGAAACAGCAGCAGGTGATTATCTATATTAGAGATATTGATCCACATGTTTGGTGAGTATTGATGAGTTTCATGACGGTGCTGATCAAAATGTAAAGTTTGTTTTTATGATGGAAAGAACTGCAAACTGCTTTACATGTGACATGTGTCACAAATAAACCTGATTGATTGTTTTTGTTGCTACTGACAGCTTCTGCACTGCAAAAACAGAAAATCTTAAAGGAATTTTGGTAACTTTTCAGCAAATTTAAAATCTCGTTTAACTCGATAATTCCTTCATATTCATGAAAAACTATGTTTTATTGGTAGATAAATTAACTTATAAGATGGGGGAATCTTCTTGTTTTAAGTGAAATAAGTAGAACTAGAACCATTTTTTCACCAACATTAGAGAATTATTTTCTTAAAACAAACTCCTATTTCTTGCTGAAAAGTCCATTTTAATTTAGTTTTGTCGTATTTCAAGTGCATGTATGTATTTTTCACTAAACAGGACCAAAGAGTACTTTGTGTTTTTGCAGTGTATTTCATGTTTGTGAAGCAGAAGCAGCGTTTAGTGGCTCCATGCTCCATCACATGTGACGACTGTTCACGACGGCTCTCCTCATGCCGAGCGCGGTGTAAACATCGGCTGCAGAGCTTCTTCCACAGAGGAAAACTTTGCTGTCTGGATAAAAACGAATCTACTGGAAATGTAAGTGAGTGTGAGCAAAAATAGCAAAGCATCAGGTGAGATGCAGCTTCTGCTTCAGCTTCATTTCCATTCATAGCCAGGGAAACATGGAGCGAACGTGTTTATGCAGCTTCCAAAAGCTTGTTTTTAAAATTCAGATTACACTCACTGGATCTTTGAAAGTCAAATTGTTTTGAATGTGGAAAAACCCAAAAGAGAATATTTATTTTTCTGTATTAAATATGCAAACAGATGTTGAAGTCAGTCGTAAATATCAGTATTTTCTCATTCGATTGCCGTTTGTGTTTAGCAAAGCATATTCAACAGGTGCATTTTACAGTTTTGTCTGTTATTCCTTTTGATTCTTTCTGTCGTATCTGCAGAAAACAACCTTGACTTGACAAAAACACTGAGATGTAAAGCGCCTAAAGCATCAAATTGATGCAGAAAGTAAAGATTTCAGAGTCTGTTTCAATGCAGTCAAACAGAAACATCATCAATATGAGCATCCAGTCCAATTAGCATGAAAGCAGAGGCAGCGTTACAGTCAGGAAAACAGTGTGAATGTCAGCACGGTGCGTCAGAATAAATCAGGAGTTTATTGTGTGTAAAACTGTAAAGTAGCTCATCATTGTAAAGCTTGTACGGCAAGCTGTCACTGTCAATCATCCCTTGCAAACGCAGCATCCGGGAGCTTCGTTTCCACCAGTTACTGTGCCAAATGCGCGTCTGCAAAATTAAAAGAGCATATGAATATGTAACTAGACACATCTTCAACTTATTGGTTTTATGAACAGTGAGCTCATTTTTCTCTTATACAGCAGCAGCAACAAGAGGGATTTTACACATTTAACTTCAGAAATGACTATTAAAGTAATTACATTAAAACTATAATGAAAGAAGAAATGATTTGTCCTCCAGTTGTGAACCACAGTCTTATTTTTTTCATTTTTTGACAGGGTTTATAAAGTTTTTCATCCTGGCATATATTAATAAAGACCCACAGCACCATAGACTCTCCACTCTACTTCATATAAATAATGTTCTTTTCCACATATTCATGTTTGTTTCACAGCAGATCCATTGTGTATTATGTATTGTGTGTTTGTAGCCGTTTCCTCACCTAAAATAATAATAATAAAAAAAAGTCAAATTTGTTTTTCATCCATCCATCCATCCATCCATCCATTTTCCTACACCCTTGTCCCTTAATGGGGTCGGGAGGTGCTGGTGTCTATTTCCAGCTGGCGTTCCGGGCGAGAGGCGGGGTTTGCCCTGGACAGGTCAAATTTGTTTTTCATAACTGCTTATTATTGATCCCCTTGTTGTCTGTTGCTGGTTTCTCAGGTTTTCTTTTCTCTCTTTCTGCAGGTGAAAAAACACACATATAAAACTTTATACCAACTTTCTCCCTTTTTCTCCTGATTTTCACAAAACATTTTCTAATAAAGTTTAATTTATATTTTATGTGTAATGCCATAAAAAGATGATGTCACAGAAATTAAATTATTATCCTGATTCTTTCAATTTATTTCAAGTATTTTGTTGGTAAACTGTCTTTCTGCTAACAACTCCTTCACTGCTCAGCCCTGAATCAATGAAACATTGTTTTTCTATAATTTGTATGAAAATTAAAATATTACTGTATTTTCTATCCACACACTCATTTTCCAGGCCTTCCCTCATAACATCGCTGCTGCGAGGCATTTTTTATGTTTAACCCTTAAAATGTCAGTTTTATGAATCTGGAAATATATTTTTCTAAAATGAGGGAAAAACTGATGAAGTTATTAAGACATAAGAACTCTCCAGACACTTTGAATCATAACGGATTAATGGCAGGAAATCTTTTATTGTTCAGCTGTATCCTGGATAATAATAGGAAATTATAAAGTTTAGCTCTAATCAGCTCTGAAATGGCAAAAAAACCTCACTGCAAAAATGTTTTTGTTTTCTGATCGCTTTAGAGATGATGGGCAGTAAAGGTTAACTAGCTGCATGTTAGCACCTAGTTAGCGGTAGCCTCAACTGGACAGAATGTAACGAAGATGACTGTGTACAACTAGGCAAGACAAAGAAATAGATTAGATAGTCCTGCCATTACCAAATTTAAGACCTATGATTCACGTATCAAAGGCCGACTCACATTTTAAAATGAACTTAAGGCATTTTAAGACCTTATGTTAGACTTTAAGACCTCATTTCAGAAGCATGAAACAGTCATAAGTCCATTCAAGACTTTTTAAGGTCTTATTTTAGAAACATTAACATGCGTTTATCTTTAGCCGCATCGATTACTGCAACAGCGTCTTCACAGGTCTGACTAACAAATCAAACAGCTGCAGCTGATCCAGAAGCTGCTGCTGCTGTTCTGACTAAAACCAGGAAGATAGAGACATAACACCAGTTTTAAAGTCCCTCCACTGGCTCCATGTAGCTCAGAGGATAGACTTTAAAATGCTGTTGTTAGTTTATAAATCACTGAATGGTTTAGCACCACAATACATTAAAGATCTGTTATTTCTGTACCAACCTTCCAGACCCCTCAGGTTCTGGTTCTGGTTCTGCTCTGCATCCCCAGAACCAGAACCAAATGAGGAGAAGCAGCTTTCAGCTTCTACGCACCACAAATCTGGAACAAACTTCCAGAAAACTGTAAAACAGCTGAAACACTGAGAGCCTTTAAATCTCAAATTAAAACCCACCTGGTCAGAGCTGCTTATGGCTAAATTGGGGTTTTTGATGTCTTTGATGTTTTTTTTATTTTTTATGTTTTAATGTTTGTACCTGTAGTTCTCATCTATTTATTAACTTCTTTTTATTTCTCTTTCACACCGTCTATGTAAAGCCCCCAGAAAACGTCTCAATTAGATGAATCAATGCATTTTAACTAAAACTCTGAGGTGTGAGACGTTTAACTGAAGTCCTACAAAGGGTGCGGGTTTTAATGTTTTTATCTTTTTAAAACATTCTCTTTGTCTTTCTAACTGTTTATTCACTGCCACATGCTGTTTTTATTTTAATTATGTAAAGCACTTTGAAATGCCTTGCTGCGGAAATGTGCAATACAAATAAAATTTGATTGATTGATTGATTGATTGAAGACTTTTTAAGGATGCATGGAGACCATGAAAAAGTCTGAAACTATTTTGTTAAAACGCCAACTTTGGTTACAAAAAAACAAACTAATTAGAAGAAAAATCTTCAAACTGAGCTATAAAAGAGACAAAAAAACCCCACCTTACGTCACATTTAACCTCTGCTGTTCTTTGTAACTGTGTTCAGATTGAACTTTAAATAAAAACGTCTCCACATTTCGAGCCATGTAATGTTTCCATTAAACATTAATATGCATGATCACATGACATGAGAGAAGGTCGCGTGTCAAAGCTCGTCCAACCTCCATGTGTTTGTGCGGTGTGCCTTCGCTTCCAGCCTCCGTCTGCGCCGCCGCTGTCAGATCCTGGCGCCCTTCACGCCTCAGAAGAGAAAAAGCACATGTTAAGTCACAGCGATCATGTAGTGGAGTGCAACTCGCTCCTCTGAGTTCTTTCTGCCTCTATTTTAAATGATGTTAATGCAAATCAAGTGGGAGTGGAGGACTAAGTGCACAAGTGTGAGATGAATATCAATCGCTCCCTTTTAACATAAAACCTTCTCTTCTGTTTCACCCAGTGCGGCTTCTGCACCCAGTGAACCAGCAAACGTGAGAATAAAGAGACCAGATCCAGGTTAGAATCTGAATCCGTTTGAAGGTTCTGCTAGAGTTAATCTGTCAAATTCAAATTAGTCTTAATAAGGCGGAAACAACGCATCCATAAAGTTACACTAAATGATTTGTGAACAGTTTAAAGCTACCAGGGAAAACGACTTTGCTTTGTGGAGAGTCGTTGGGGAACATTTTGCTGAGTTTGCGCCTCAGAATCAGACCTTTGTTCCACTCGACTCCCTGTGCAGCTGATGGATGGGTATGAATGGCTCCAAAGAGAGTTATCCCTCTTAAATGCTTAATTCCACTTCTAATTCTAAATACACTGAGGTGATGTGTTATATTGCTTACACTCCGGTATGAACAGAGGTTGATGCTTCCTTTAATATAAATCGTCCAGTGAAATCTCCAGGGCTCACCAAGCCAGAGGTGCTTTGAGACTTTTTACCTATTTATTGTCCATATGGCCTCTCCAGTCTTTCTTAAACTACTGTCAGCACTTCTGGAGGATAACTAGCTTACAGTGGACCCAGAAAGTATTCGCAACAGTTTTTCGCAACAACTCAAATTTAAGTCTTTAAAAATAATTTTAAGACCATTTCAAAATAAATTTAAGACCTGCACCAAAATAAAAATGTGCAAACTACAAATAGACAACTGAGTGGAATTGCGTAAAATGATGTTTCAGGGATCATCCAGTTTTCACAAACTTAAATGTAAGACTTTTTAAGACCATATGTAAGACAGAAGATCCAAAGGAATTGTGTAGGTTAGCATTTCAGGGATTCTGAAGATTACACCAACTCCAATTCAAGACTACTTTTAAGACCATTACCAAAAAAATGTAAGACCTTTATCACAACAGAAATGTGGAAGTTACAAAGTTATACTGTCAGGGTGTGGCATGTTACTTTTTCAGAAATCAGTGTCTCTTTATTGGGAAATCGCAAATAAATTATAAGGTTTGGCATAAGAAGACAAACATCATCAACCCAAATGCCGATAAAAGCTAGTTGGCCATATTAGCAGCTAGTTACCAATAGCCTCAACTACCTTACGTCACAGCACTCAGTCAACACAGACTCAAATTTAAGACTTTTTAATACTTGTATTAAAAGTGGCAATAAATTTACTGTTACCCATAATGGACATATACAAGCTAGCAGCATATTAACAGCTAGTTATTGCTAGACACAACTGCCTTAAGTCACAAAATACAGTGGAAAGTCAGTGTTTTGCAGAACAGAAAAGCCTCACAAGAACAAAGTAAACTACATAGAATATATAAGATTAAATAGCCGTGCCACCAAAAAATAACAATTTTAAGATGTTTTCAGGCCTTAATTTTAGATACATGAATTAAAGACTTTTCAAGGATGCACAGACACTCTGGTTATGTTACAGATTTATTCCAAATACAGAGTCAATTTTCAGAGAACACTAGATGTATTCCTCATGCATTACATCTCCCAACCCTCTCAAACAAGGAAAACGCATCATTTTAAAATATAAATACTGTATTAAATGCCTAAACTGTGATGATAGTAAGCGTAATTAAAATTTGTATTGTATTAAAATTGCTGGGATAAAATTCCACTTCATGTAATCAACATTCATCATGAAATGTTTATTTATGGCCAAACCTTTCAAACCATAAATACGTCTAACTCCACCTTATTGTAGCCTAAGCACAAGAAAACGCAGCAAAGGCTGATAGTAAGAGAAGCTTCTGGAAAAAAGCAGCTTCATAAATGCAGCTTTTCTTTTCTGCAAAGTCTCTAGTATTGGATAAATTATCTGTTCTCTTATCTAGAGTGAGATAATCAGATTCATTTCTAAATGTCTGCTGCTGATTTAACTGCTTCTGTTGCCTTTTTGAAGCACACATCAGTTAAATAACAGTGGAAGAACTCAGTATTTCCCTCCGGATCATGGAAATACAGCAGAATGATATTGATACTTATATTATTGAATATGGACTTCATCAACCAGACCAGGTGGTTGCAGCATTTTCCTGTTGACTGTGTGGTTTGCATCATTCATGTGTTTGCAGCGTGTTTCACCATTTCCTGTGAGCGTTTACCTGTCAGCCACCACTGAATATTGATAATTATCCGACAAAATGATGATGATTCCTTTCACTACTGCTGGTGTTTTTGTGATGACTGACAGAGTTTCACTGGAAAACAAACTCTCTCTCACATTGGTTGCATTTCCATTGGAAAATAATTTCACTTAATGGAAAAACGTTAATTAAAAAAAAAACTATAAAAGTTTTTGTGCTAAAATGAGGTCGTTTATTTTACTAAAACTGAAAAAAACACTTTTCACAACACAAATCATATGATCAACACCCAGATGTTACTACTGGCAGAAACCATGAAGAAGAAGAAGATAGGAAGTTGCAGAGAATGATGGAGTGGAAAATTTTAACAGCTTGTCACATGAACAAACTTTCTCATTTCTTGTTCAATGGAAACATACCAGCTAGAAACAACCAATCAGAGCGAGGAGGCGGGTCTTAGCGCTCTCAATCAGCACCTCATGCTTGCTGCAGCGACTTGTCGTGAATGCTATGGCTAGTTAGCATAGCCACCTATGACAGTTTTCCTGTAACGGAAAGTTGATTCTCCACCATTAACACATTTTGCATTGAGTACATGAGGATGATTGACCGCGCCAAGTCCCACCTCCTGCCTCTGATTGGTTGTTTTTCTACAATAGCTCAAGAGGAGATCAATCTTTTTACAGATTATCTGTCTCAAATTAAACCGTCACGACATGGCAACAATGAACAAATTTGATAAAAGTTTTAAATATTTACGTTCCAGCGTATTGGTGATTCATCTTACAGAATGTTGCGGTTTGGCCGGCGCTCGTGTCGATCGCCGACACGGAGCAGTCAGAGCAGAAGGAAATGTAAGTTCTGGCTCGGTTTTAGAACAAGCCGTGCATGAAATGGAAAACACTTTCCAGTCAGAAACAGCAGAGCGATCCATGAAATTGATGTCTGTGTTAACTTGGCTCTCACAACCGCATGATCTGTGGTGTGTAATTAAACTTCAGCTAACAAGTCATGTCACTAATTATACATGATAGTGGACAGGCTGTGCTGTCGCTTTGCACTGCAGCTTGTTGCTGGTTCTAAAGAAATTCAAATTTCCTGAAGATAAAGACGTATTCTCATTTAAAATGTACCATCATTTTAGAGATCAATAACTACAGGCAACTGCAACACAAGCACTAAAGCTGTTTCTGGAGTTACAGACAAATCTATAAGTGGTGTTGATGAAAGCAAACGCAGTGAAAGGAGAGAGAGAAAGCTGAAAACAATAAAACACAAACTTCCCCTGGGCTCAATTAGCTGTCACATATTCCAGCCGAGCCGCAGCACAAAAAGCAGGAAACAAACGGCCAACAAGACTTCAGGAGTCGGGATAATTAAGGTCTTTGTGTCGTCGAGCAGTTCGCAGTCGGGTGAGGCAAGTGGAAGGAAACTAAGGAGCAGTTATCCACTTCATATAGGAAAAGTTACAGAGTCGTCTGAAGAAAAGAGCCGAACAAAGTGCAGGAGAAATGAATCTGTGTGTCACGTAGAAACAGAAAAAAGGAGCAAAATTCTGACAGAAAACCTTTTCGTTTCTGACCTGAAAGGTCAAGAACTTGGTTGAAAACACTCCGAAGTTTTTATATAAATCGTAGAAATTTTTGAGTAAAAATTAGGAAATTTCTGAGTTTGAAAAGTTAAATATTTTTTCATTTCAAGCTCAGAAAATGTCCTAATTTTATCAAAAGATGAGTGTCTGAAATGAATTCCCACCTTTACCTCGACCTATGTGTTCAGGTGGTAAAAATGAAAATCTGCAGATATTTTCATATGTGTTAAATTACTTTTAATTAATTTTATTATATTTAGAGAAATTTATAAAAATCATTTTTAATTCATTTATTTGTATGAAAGAAATTCGTTATCAATTTACTGTATTAATTGTTTTTAAACTAATTTAATTCATTAAATGCAGCCACACAGATAGACAGCAAATTAATGTAACAAAAAATTTAATAAAGCTAAAAAAGCCAATACATTTTAAAAATCTATTATTTCAAACACATTACATTTTTACAAGTTTAACAAAACAAATTTTTATTAAAATTGATCAACTTTGTTTATTCATTTAATTATATTTTTATCATTTGAATACTAAGCTAGTTTATTTTTATCTACTTAAATTAATTCCTAATTAAATTTAATTAATTACATTTATTTTCATAATTTGATTAAATTAATTAATAAGTGGTAACAGCGCAATCAGATATTAAAACATTTAAATCTCTTCTCCTCCTGTGCTGCATTGAATTTGTTTTTTCTGTCGCCCCCTGTTGGAGTGGAGTGTAACTGCGTGGTCGCGGGTAGCCTGAGTGTTTATGTGGTCGTCCCCGGTGACGGCGGCGACTCGTACCGACTCGTTGATGCTCGTCTGTCCTCAGCTCACTGAACCCAGAGCAACAGCAGCAGAACAGGAAGCCGCCGTCGCTGCTTCCTGAAAGCTCCCATCCTGACACTCAAATTTACCCTCAAATCTCCACATCCTATTTCTTCAAAGGTCAATTAGAGTCAAAGTGGGGAAGAAGAAAAAGAAGAGAGAATGAAAGTAACTGAAGAGAGAAAAGCCAGAAGATGTTCTCCTCTCTGCCCTCTAAGTGTCTGCAGACAGAAACGAGATGCAGGCTGGATTCAGGCGGATCCATTTTCAGCCTGAGAGCCTGAAGCTCTTTCAGGACGGAGTGTCACTAAAACCGAGAGGCTGCGTGTCGCAGGGCGGTGGACATCGCTCAGGATAAAAACAAAACCTCTGACACCTTCTGCTGTTCAGCTTCAGGAGTTTGAATCCATGCAGTCCTGCTGACCTCGGCATGCAGCATTTACTTTGATTTTTTTATCAGTTTATCAAATAATTTCAACATTCTGCAAAACACAAATAGAAGATTCTACTTCCATAATCATAGTTTCATAAAATTCAGTTCAATTCTAAATACTTGATTGATTATTAATGATAAACATTTTATTGTGCCTCTGCAAGGGGAGCCTTATTGCAAAGTGCTACCAGATTATTTTCATGTCAATTAATTTACATCTAACAAATTAAGTTTCAGCTACATTGTCTTTTTTTCAGTGTCCTCTCTGCTTCAGTGGGTAAATATAAAATATCAACCTTGCTAACTTACTGTGTATAAACTGATGTTACTTTCAAATAATAATAAAAATTGAACTCTTAAATACCACTCTACATCTCAAAATCCATATATCTACCTATATTAGATTTGTACTCCTACTTAGGTTAAAACAAACCACCATATTAACACGGATATGATGCAAGCTAATATGCAAGCTAATTACAAATTACACATAAACTAGCTTTGGAATGATGAAGCATCTGGGGGCAGAAATTAAAATCTGCCCAGGGCCCCAAAAAAGCTTTGGCCGCCGCTGGAAGTTCCCAGTTTGTGGGCAGATTTTTTTTCCATTTTATATAAGCAAGCGGATGCAGAGTGATTTCAGTTGATATTTCTGTCTCTTAATGTATTTCACGCTCAGGATTTGTGATCGTTTGGTTATTTCTGCACACTGATTATGTATATTCCAGCATATTTTAGCACACAAATAAACACACAAACAGACACGCAAACACATGGCCTGGATTCCTGTATGCACACCCACATGCAAATGCAGCCATTCTGCAGCGCGGAGGCCTTTTGAAGCGGCGCTAAGACACGAGGATGGGGGAGTTCTCAGAACATGATGCTACACGCCGAACCCCACATCTGCTCGCCCGGTTTTATGTTTACCGTTTGCTCTAACAGCGGCAGCCAACTCCTTATCTGCAGTTCAACGCGCTGCCAGGAGGATTCAGGCAGAAATCCTCCAGGAGAACGGCACCACCGTCCAACCATGCGCCTCGTTAAGGAGGCTAAACGAGGCTAAATAAAAGTTTGACAGGTTTCCATGCGTTTCAGTCTCACTGATCACATTTTGATCGTTTTCAGCAATTCTCCTCTAATCTCCGTTCTAAGATTTTTTTTGTTAAAATGCTGCTAACCTCCTACAGTTTCTTGAGTTCACATGAAGCATCTTCTCGTTTTTAATGACATTAAAGTCGCTGTGTGGAGCTAACGTCACACCTGCATACCTGCTCCCTCTGCTAACTCGTCTGCATAATTCATGCTGGTGAATTACGCCAGCCTTCTGAAGAAACTAAGAGCTGAAAGCAACTCTGAATGCATGAGCAGATTACCCCACATGCGGTCGTCTTACTGCAGATTTAGCTGCACAGATATCAAACTTTGATTTCAGAGATGAGGAAGAGGAGAATCAGTTTTGCTTCAAAGTTCCTGCAGGAAGACTTTAGACTGTTGGATGAATTTGTTCTTCTTTCCGGACCAAGATTATTATAGTTCATTAAAATGAACAAAATAATAAAGACTGAAACTGAGAAAACCTAAAATAAAACCTCTGACATTCAGAATTTTAGTAAATAGTCTAAATACTTAGAATAATACATATATTCTTTCTATCTGCAGGTGACATGTACAGCCTGGCGTCATGCACACTAGATCTAGCAAAAAACTGCTTGCTACCGATGACTAGCATTAGTTTTAGCTGTTAAGTTGTCAACATAACCTGCTAAACCTTAAATTTATAATAAATATATAAAAGAAAAAGGAACACTGTGCTTTGCTACCAATTGTCAACACTATAGCAACTAGGTAACAAGGTCAGAAAAAAGTTTTAAATTAAAAGAAAATGAGGGAGAGAGAAGGACATCTGCTTGTCATGCTAGCTTGACTTTGATAACATTTACATGTAGATGTGCTGTGGAATTCTGTGTTTTTCTGATCTGCTTTAAAAAAGGCGACACACACATCAACTCTGACAGTTTATCAGTAGAGCAGGTGTTGCAAACTAGCTAATCAACCACTGCTCTGTTAGCTTAGCTAATAGCAGCAGTAGCTAATCTTCCACAACAATCAATTATTAATAATTGCAAAATAAACATAAAGTTTTGAAAATATAAAACTATAAACATAGCTTTGTTTGTGGGAAATGTTTGCGTGTTTTTTGGTGCTGAATACTGATATGTTAGTGGAGCGGCTGTCAGTCAGTTGCTATGGCAACAAGTCTGCCTGTAGCTAAGCTGAGACAGAATTGGAGTGGCTTTGAGTTGATCTTCAGTGGGTTTCCTGTGTTATTTTTCCGTTTGCTGTGGAAAACTGCGCTGAATTAATAATAACATCTCCAGGTTTCATTTAGTTAACAGAACCGTTCTGCTACGGCAGCTAAAGAATCGCCTATTTGCCCATCAGGAAAATAATTGTGCACAAATCTTATACATTTTTAATTGAACAAAACTGATTTGGAAAAAGGTTTTTTCACCTCATTTTGTTATTTTATGTTACTTACATAAATTATTGTCACTCTGGTGATTAAAACACCAACATTTCCACTTAACTTTACATTTTGGTCCATCTGATGATGTAATTTTTAAATATTAAATGATTGATAATTTGATCAGTTAATCAGTACTTGAGTAAACTTTTAACAAAATACTTTACTACTGCTTTTTTACTTTTACGTGAGTGAAAATACACTGAAGTAGAGCTACTCTTACTTGAGTATAATGCATGTGCTCTCCACCCGCCTCTGATTGTACAAGAGTTCACTCTACACTGCAGCATAATCAGCTGCTGTACTCTGTGCCAGCTTTGCTCTTTACTCCAACCTCTGCGACCACAACAGAAGGAAAAGTTCTGACCATTTACTCCTGAATTTCTTGGGAGAGCAAAGTGCCTCCTCCCACGAAATCTAATAACCTGTGTTCACCCTAAGAAGCAGCACACAGCAGCAGATACAGGACTCAGATATTAGACCAAATAACCATTCAAGGCCAAACCTGCTGATGCTTCCAGGAGAGCGGCGGGGAGAAGAGGCCACACTGGAGCTCTCCGCTCTGAATGTTCAAACGGTTTCCACAGACCTTCTGCTGTTTGTTGTTTTCTTCCCCTGCTGGGTTTGTACATGTCTGACAGGGTTTGCTTATTTACAATTTGCTTATTTATTCTTTAAATTAATTTTGTTTAGTCAAAAAGTTGTTCGACTAAACCCTAAAAGAAAACGATCAGATGATTTTTGAATATAAACCCATGTCAGCCTGTACGTCGCCCTGGTTCTCAGGGCTCTATCTAAGAATTGCCCTTACAATCTGCCCCTTCCCTGCCCCCGAACATGCCATTTAAAAGTCAAGAACAGGATAATTATTGAAGAAATTGCACTTTCTTCAAGTGCAATTTCTGTTTTTCATATGTTGGTTTGTTACTGTAAAATATCTACAGACACTTTAAATGTTGTAAATCAATTGTAGGAACAAAACTATTGGTTTAGAGTTAAGTTGTAATCACAAATAAATTACTTTGCACCAAGTGCACTGGAAAAAAATAGTTGACCATAAAGCCACTTTGTTAGGTTTGAAGTGGCTCAAAGGAGCTTAATACTATTGTATATTTTTGTGCTAATTGCAAATTTTATTGTGGAAATGTCCATGTTATTGTTTGATCTGGATGTTTGAAATCGAACATTTGCAAGGTTTTAGGGTGTACCCACCTGGCACGGATAGGTCAGGCATCCCAGGAAAGGGGTTCTTTTCAGAACTGGTCTTTAAGGGTTGGTTGACTACCTCAGTACAGACTAAACTACCCGGCCTGTACTGCAAATAGGGAAACCATATAGATGAAAGCAGGGCTTGTTTGCAAACAATATGCACAAGAGCTGCAGCACTAAAACAATGTACTTAATGTAATATACTGGTTTTCGCTGCAGCTCTGCAGACTGTAAACAGTCAAGCTGGGTATAAAAAACAATCTCATCAGATGAGTCTAAAAACAAGCCCTGCTTTTATCGGATTTTGAACTGAATTAGCTGCTTTGCTTCTTCAGAGTATGTAGTTACTGATTGTATAGTTTTTCGGAAAATGTTACACAGTAAAAATGCCGTTGAATTAACACCCAAAGGTGTGCAAGTCAGCTGGTGTTAAAAAGTAACACTTTTGAAAGTGTTAAAAGATCTTGTTAAATTAACATTGTTCTATAACACTGAAATGGGTTTAAGAAAAGTTAAGCGTTCAATTTCTGTGTATTGTTTTGAATATTTTCCACTGAATTTGACTGATATTGACACTTTGTGGGTCAATTAGTTACTTTTTTAACATCATATTGCTTTTGTGATCAACACTACACTGGTGTTACCTTTATATATATTTTAACACCAGCACCGTTGTAATGCTAATGTGACTCTGTAGTGTTGAACTTAACACCAGCGACTTGGACACACATAGACACTTTTGGGTGTTAATTCACCCCGGCATTTTTACTGTGTACGTTTTGTAAAGGCTTAAAATCTGAATTCTCCAAGCGTTGGATTGTTCACCCACTAATAGGGAACGTGATCTGGGTTTAGACCGTCGTGAGACAGGTTCGTTTTACCCGACTGACAATGTGTTGTTGCAATAGTAATCTAGGTTAGCTGCTCTTGACGGTTGGTGGTTACCATAGCAACCAGCTCCGCCCCCTTTTTCCTGTTAGGGTTTGAAACTGTGATTTGCATCAGGATCGGCTCTGTTTTGCATTTTAATGTATATTTTAAGACACATTTCGCCATATAAAGTGTTTCCTGTGTTTTGGATATGCTGTTCATTTTACCCGTTTTATTTTACAACTGTTAACTGCTCATTGCGCTGCAGTTTGTTTATTTTTAATACTTTATTTAACATACAGGGTAAGAAGCGGCTGGTCTGACGTTAACCACCACCTTGACTTCCTCTTTTGTTAGAATAAAAACAGTGAAGCTGAGTGTTTCTGTCGTGAACCAACTGGACCTCAGACAAACATCGAAGGGTTACTTAGACATGCTAGCAAATAAAAGGTACAGTATTCTTGCTAAAGCCGGGAACCTAAATGGATTTTGTCCGTTTTTGCCTCCACAGCACCTTCTCTTCCCCACTTCTTCCTCGTCTCTCGTTATTGCTCTCCGACGCATCGGCCCCGACTTGTTCTCACTGTTTTAGTATCGATCCCAGACTCCCTCTTGGGTGCGGACCTGTCTGAGTCCGATCTGACGGAAGAGAGATTTATTTTTTTCCCCACTTTCTCTTTGCATTCCTGACAAGATTTTCTCCCAAATGTCATAGCACCCCATATTGAATTTCCTTTACAAAAGCCTTCAGCAATATTCTCCTTTTCAATTAGATGCTGAACGGATGACATTTCCGTCTCTTTCAGCTCCAGTTTCCCAGCGTGGAAAATGTGTTGCGGCTCATTGAAGGTGCTGAATGTTCACTGTTGCTCCATACTGACACGTTAATGCAGCTGAATCTGCCTGGAGATCATTTTCTACTTAAAACAGGCATTTATGGAACACAATCAAAACATTTCAACACTTACTTTATGCTGAATACTCCTCAGTCTGAATAAATATTCAATATTAAACCCGTTCATGTCAGTTTTTTAGTGGAAGTATTTGTGTTTAATGTTTTGAGGGGTTTTTTTTTAGTTAAGTTAAATAAGACAAAAATTCAAAAAGATGTACAGTATTTGCTATATGATTTGTATCAAACATTTTGGGCAAAACTGTTGAGTAAAACTTCTTCTAAAGTATTTATGTACAATCTGGATGTTATTCACTGTACATCCAACTCTTAAAAGGAATTTTGCGCATTTGCTTCTATTAAAAAAAATAGTTTTCAGTTTCTATTGAATACATTTATTCTCAGTAGTAAGATTTGAGTCACTCTTTTTTAAATATTTGCTACATTTAGAAAAGTTTAGTAAATTACGAAAACGCTGATTTGGGCGCAGAAAATTTGTCTCTAGATTTCTGCTCATCGTAAAACCTTGTTTATAGAAAAGCAAAACTTTTGTTAACATTTTTCATTGAAAGAAAATTATGTTTTAACTCTGCAAACACACATATTTTCCGTCTGTATCAACCAAATGTGCTGGACGGGGAAAATTTGTGTCAATTGTGAACTGCGATTTGTTACCCAACAAAATCAGGTCACACCGTTACCCAGAATGCCCTGAGTTGTAGTCCACTTCCTGCTTTTGGAGCGGTCTCTGGTCTGCTTGGCGTTCACATACATTCAAACGGAACCAGAGTTCACTTCAACCCAGACCGAGGTTTGTAGGCGGACCAGAGTTCACATTCACAGCTGCCCAAACAAACTGAACTTTCTACACAAACGGACTGGAGTTGGATCACAGTGGACTAAATAACACAAAACTAAATTGGTAAAGAAACTTTTAAATAATGGAAATAAATCACTCTGAGTATCACCACTAAAAATCATGTTTACATAAAAAAAACAAGCAGATATCAGTTAGAAACTATTCCCACAACACCTGACTAGTCATTGCGGTTTCTATGGCAATAAAAAGGTTAATTACCACGGTAACCAGGTGCCTTGGTTCAAATCATTCCAGTTTAAAACATTGGCAGGGTCTCAGTGAAAGAGTCTTTGAATGTCCATCAATGCTGAAAGGTTAAAGAAGCCATTTCCAAACCACACGGAGTCCATCCTCCAACAAGAACAGAGGCTTTATAAAAACATTTAAAGGCTCCTGCTAATCCTAAGAGGCCAACGCTCAGCTGGTTAAAAACAAGACATTACTGTTTAAAATGTCCACAAGGTTTCAAAAGGTTTGGTGGAAAAGAAAGAAATTCAAAAAACATAGAAAAACAATTTAGATTTACGAAGTTACAGTTAGCCAAATACAAGACATCAGAGAAAGATGGTGGGCCATAATCAAATGTATTAGCATTTTCCTGTAATAAGATAGCTTGGGCAACTTGCTGCTTCCACATCTAGCTAACCCTAACTTTGCAAAACTGCACCATGCAAGCTCAAGATTTCTGCAGGTTTCACCAACTCAAGTTTAAGGATTTTTAAGATGATTATGAGTGAAATGTATGACCTAGACAATTCCAAATAAGTAAATTGTACAGTTTGGCATCAGAAATGAGCAAATGGCTAAGAAGGGCTAGCTAGCATTATCCTTGCTAGTTAGCAAGGTTATATTAGCTCACAGGTTGTCTGCAGGTTTCACCAACTCAAATTTAAGGCCTTTTAAGACTTTTTAAGGCCACAAAGAATGAAATTTAAGACCCGTATCATGACAGAAATGTACAAAAGAAAACTGCATACTTCATATTATATTAGTGTTGTAGTTTTTTACACAAAATGCTTGTAACATCGTACAGGTTGGTAACAAACAGAAGTGAGTCAGTTTCAAAGACAACTGGTGATAAATTTACACTTTCCCATGGCAAGTCCAAACAAGCTAGCTAGCTAGCTAGCAATGTATATTAGCAGCTGACATTTAATTCAAGTCAATTGAAAAATACTTTATTGATCCCACAGGGAAGTTATATATCACTGTAATTCATGTTAACTTTAACCACTTTAAGATATTAGCATTAATTTCAACATGTTTCATGCTATCAGCTATTAAATAATTGTTATTTTAGGTGCAGATTTACTCCATCATTTATAGATTAATGTACAACTTGCATCTTTAGACCCTTTAAACATGAATATATATAAGAAATGCTTTTCAGATGAATACAGAAAGCCCTCTGATTCCTGGTAATAATAAATACAAAGACAATTTAAAAGCAAATCACAGAATGGAAAATAGCATCGACTGAAGCTTTTAGCTTTGAGATCAGAGTAGAAGGAGAAGCGGATGAGACGATAATGGCAGAAAAATACTTCTTCTCTTTGTTTTCTTTTTATGTTTTTACAGCTTTCTCATCTTTTTACGTCATTACAAACCAAAAATGCTCAGTTTTTAAGAACTGAAGGGGGTTTGGAAATGTCCCATTGTGCTGCTGTGGAGACGAGACGAAGGAGTTTCAAACCAAAAACAAAGGTTTTGCATTTAAATGCATAATATAACTGATGTTTATTAAATGAAGGGATTCTTGGTTACGCAGATGTCAGCTTCGCCTGATGTATGAGGGGATTTATTTCTGAAAATTATCTAAGAAAAAGTGGGCACCATCACAAAATACATTACAAGGGATTAAACATCTACTTATCATGAGTGAATTTAAAAAACCGGATCAACAAAAGATTTGATCCGAATCAGTCACTGAATTTAAAACCATCATTTTTCACCATATTTGTTTTTTAATCAATATTATTGATTAGTTTCAGGTATTACAGTATTATTTGGGATGTTAGAAGATCAGCCAAATAAAACCTCAGTTAGTGCAAAAAAAAATGTTGTGGAAAGTCAAGGTGAGGTTTTCAGGTTCAAGCTCTATATACGCAGCAAGTTGCTAACTAACATTTGACTTAAACTAATGTGGGAAAATGTTCGGCTGCACCCAGATATGTACATATAAATATCCACTTTTCTCTTCCTGTCACACAGAGATCTATTATGCAACTATTACGCACATTATTTTTACTTTGATTTGGGTTTCTACTGCTTCTAAAAACAGTCCAAGTCCTTAAAATGAGCTGTTTAAAAACCCTCCAGAATATAAAGTTACAAATCAGTAGGCGCTGCTCTGTTACCTAGCAACCCCTGCCGAGTTCCACCTGTCACCTGGCAACCTGAACGGAGCTCCAGCATGTTTGTTCAGCAGGTTTCACCGCTCTATGCGCTGTACAATGGGTTTTTTTGTTGGGTTACCATCCAGAAACCACCTCTTGGTTGTACAGGAGGCTCCACTTCTGCTTTTCAAAGATGTACGGTTGTAAAATTGCGCATCTGTTTGCAGTTATTTTCACATGAGAGTGTAAATGTTGAGTTGGGGGCGCGGCCAGCAGCTTTTTTGGATTTAAAATGATAAGATGTCCTAAAATAGACTAAAATCTAAATATCTTATGACTTTGTGCTAAAAAAATTGTTACAAACCAAATCACTTTTAACGTGTTACGTCTCTGTGACGGACGGATTGATCACCAGGTTATCTGCAGGATTTGCATTTGATTTAAATGGGGATTGGTACTTTTGGACTGCTATGAAAAAGTCAGATGTGGTTTGCAAATGGACAAAAACAAAATCCTGAAAACGGATGATTTCTTATAGTGTTTAGGAGAAAAACAGTCTTCCAGCCGGATGGCTGCTGCTAGGCTTCTGGTAATAATTGCTAATGGGTTTGCAATTAATTCAGTTGATGCAATTAAAAATTCTATGTTAAACCTCTTACAACAATTATAGCGTTTAGCATTGGGTGACTTTGTCTAAATTAACGAGGGACGAACAGTGAAGAGGTTAGAGGTAAAAACAATAAATAATCTGTAATGGAGATGGAAGAGCTGACTGCATCGTCTCCCTTAGAGGACAAGAAGGTCTCTGTTAGCAGTTTGTGCGTGAAATAATATTTATCATGCAATGTAGTGTGTTTCATACGCCGGTGCAAGCATTAGAGGCCACTCCGGAGCCAAAACCCAGCATGATTTGTTTGGATTTTTTTGTGCATCCAGTTCATCCAGAAAACCTCGGCTCAGCAACTTCCTTCAGTTTCTGTTCCCCATTTCCATAATTCATGGGACCTGAAAATGAAATCCTGTCTGTTTATGTCCAGTCAAGCTTTATGTGACTCAGAAAACTGCAAAACGCACAATCCTTAAAAATGGAGCTTTAAAAAACAACTTTACAGGATATACTGCTGCTCCTTTACTTTATGAATACAGACACAAGAAACAAAAGTTAGCTGTTTGTTATTATTAATTATCTGGTCATTTATCAAGTCAATTAAAATGTAAACAAAGTAAAACAAAATGGTAATAGTTAAGAATCATACGAAACGCAAAACAAACTTAAATCACAGATATAGACATTTAAGTAAACCATATGATCATATATCACTAACATTATGCTTGAATTAACTAAGATAAATAATACAGCACATATTTTACCTTATGGTATAAAAAACATCAGCATTAAACCATGCAGAGCAATAAATAAGAGCTAGCGTTGTGCTAATTAGCTGCTACTGCTCTAAATAACCCATGAAAGCCACTAGAATTTTTGTTAGCTTAAAGCTAATCTGCCCAAATACCCATGAACCCAACTGAATAAAACATCATCCCATGTTTGCATCATGGTGCAGTAGCAACAGCTAATTCACAGCACTTGTCCCTAGATGGGCTTTTTTTTTTAAATAATTCTAAAAATTGAAGTGAAATCATTTGAAATAACACAACATAATATATACAAACAGAGAAATGTAAAAAATTAAAAATGAGTACAGGTCTGTTTTTGACATAACCAGAGTTTTGTTTGATTTTTGAACATATTAAAACTGGTTGCAGACTTTAAATGAACAGGAAGTGAGTTCAAGCTGCAGATCCTCTCACAGACTGAGACCTTTGAGCAAAAGTGGTTCTTCGAAAGGGGAACCTTACATTTTCCATCCAAAGCTGCTTTGGTAGATCTGCTGCTGCCCTGCAGTCTCTGTATGCAGTCCCTTAATGGTATTGGTCCATTTAAAAACTTAAAAATCATTTTTAAAACGTTTTAATTTAGAAAATTTGTAAAATCCAAAATGCCAAATTTAGCCAAAATGTGACAATGATGGAATCTAATTGGCTTTTGATATAAAACCTTTAAGGCCCATTATAAAGACCTGCTAGTGGTTTGAGAATAGTTTGATTAGAGACCAGACAGTAGCTCCATAGGTAAAATGTGAGACGATCAGTGAGTTCAAAAACATCTCTGCACAGTGAAGTGTCAAACAATGTCTAATAATTTTAAAACAGTTTATACAGTATTTGATCCAACAGTTTTGCAGATTTTATTGCTCTGTTTACCATATTTATATTTTATAATACTCATATTTGGATCAGACTGTGGGCAGCAGCTACTGGCGTTTAGCTGCACAGCAGTGAGAGCAAGGAAGTAGGACATCACCGTCCACCAGAGTGAGACGGAGGTGGAAGTCTTGGAGGAGAGGACACAAAGTGGGCCACAAGGCGAGGCGTCAGTCACTGGCCTCATTTATAGTCTGACACACACACACACACACACACAGAGGAGGAGAAGCAGAAATCAGAAGCCGTAAACATGGCTGCAGATGTGCTGCAGCTGGAGGGCCGAGATGCTCTCTGTATAAATCCCCCGGCGGCGGCTGGCGGCCATCTTCTCCTCTGCTGCTCCGCCCTGCGGCGCGTCCTTCACTCTCCGCTCTGGAACTGAAGATGGAGAAGAAAATTCACAGAGGATCCGGAGACAAGGAGGCATGGTGCGAAAATAATGCAAGGCAGAAATGAATTATATGTGAAACATTTAATTCCCCATGAGCAGAAACATATTCATGACTATGTTAAAACTTCACTCCATCCAAAACCAGATCATTTATAAAGCACATTAAAAAAAACAAGCAGCACATACTAATAAAAATACACGGTGGGCCATAAGTTTCCATACATAGGAGAGTGTAAAATGTATATTTCTTTTATATATCAAATAGTCTAGAAGATGCGTTTGACAAAAGAGAAAAGAATTGAAATTTGACAAAAAGCCAAACTACCTCAGTTTATATGATGTTACTCTGAAGGAGGTCATGTTGTAGCTCATCAGGTCCATGAAATCTTTACAATTTACCAAAATTAAGCTTTTATTTCACAAAATTTCATCAAAGTTTTGTAAAATGTCAGTTATGGTGTCGACACATCATGGTTGTGACAAAAAACTTAGGAATAAAAAGAAGAAAAAACTAAAGAATAACATAATAGCTAACAGCTAACTAGCCCTCTTAGCAAAGGAAGAAACAGGAAGTGGTCATGGGGTCCTCAGAAGTTCTGGTGGCCCCCAATAATGCCTGATTTTTTTACATTCTTTTCATTTCTGACAAAAACTAAGGACAAATTTCAATGGAGTTGGAATTATATGATGATTTTTAATTCAATTTATTGATACCTTTATAATTATTTATATGACTACTTATACTTAATTGTCATAATATATAATTTTTGTATTTTTTAAATTGTTTTAAACTATTATAATGTATTGATTTCTGCTCCTGGACAAAGGCTTTTACAGGCATCATCCACCGACTGCAATGTTTAAAATAAAAAAATATTCAGCAAATACCTGGAAAATATACATTTATGTCTCACATGACCCAGTTTAGTTTAGTCAGATATTATATTTTGTGTATATTTTATTCAAATTGTGTGCTTTATCCATAGGACCTGTTTTGTTCCTATTTTCAAGAATCACTGATTTACAAGTTTCCAAAAACAGGAGAGGCTGCAGATCAACCATGAAGTGATCCAAGACGTGCAGCGATTACAGAGTCACACAAAACTAAAAACGGTCCTCCAATAGAAAATGTTTACTTCTTTCTATGTATGGAAACTTATGGCCCGCTCTGTAAATTAAAAATAAAACTTAGCTCACATCACCCAACAAAATCAACCCCTGGTCATTGGCATCGTGTTGTTTTGTCATTATATCACAACTTAAAGTATTTAAGTGTTTATATTTCAATAAAAACTTAATAAAAAGCATTTTACATCCCAAACTGTTTTTGGACCGTCACTCTGTACCGTTCACGGATCTTTCCGCCATCTTTGTTTTTGGCTTTGCTTTAGGATGACCAGCGGCGCCCCTGCTGGACGGCGGGGGAATTACAACACAAAAAGAAGAAGACGACGATCGAAGCGGAAGTTAATTAATCGATTGGCGGAAGAAGACAGTTACTAACAGTTACTATAAATTGTACTCGAGAAAGAGTAGAACTAATTCAACATATTTTTACTTGAGTTAAAGCAAAAAGTGTCCATTCAAGAAATTACTTAACCAAGAGTAAAACAGAATTTGGTAAAAAGTTTACTGAAATTATCATTTAAAAATTCATCATTTAAAAATTCCATAAACAGATGGATCAAATTATAAAGGAAATGATGCATTTATAAAATATTTGTTAGAAATAACACAATCAGGCCAGAGAATCATTTTTTTTCCAAATCAGTTTCTTTCAATGTAAAACTTATAAAACTTTAACCAAACCTGCAGGTGTTTGTTTTTGGTTAAAACATGTTTGTTATTCATTCGCTGAATTTACTCACAGTGGGTAAAGGACACAGAAATTTTACTCAGATAAAAGTAAAAACATTCCTAAAAGTTCATTTTGTCCCAAAAGTTACTCAAATAAATGTCTCTATCCAACTCTGCTGACTTTAATCTGATAAACCATTAATTGGTGAGTAACTGTAGTTGAATGACTTGTTTCCATTTCCAGGAGTTATAAACAAAAAACCAGTTAAATAAACAAAGTTCTTCTGCAGCCAGGAAACATCCACCTTTCTTCATCTTTTCCAAACCGACTTGTTGCAGCAGCATGATGTGGCATTCAGGATTTTTCAGCCTGTTTTGCATTGATTCACTGCATCCATTGACATTCATGCATAATGGACATGAATGTGAAATCAGCTCTCCAGAGGCAGCAGAGGAAGAACTTCCATTGTTGTTTTTTTAATGGCAGGCCTTTAACACGGAGAGCCGGGGCCGGGCCACTGGGACTTCTGCTCTGTCTGGGGCTTCAAGGCCATTTCCATAAAGAACAACACCTAGATCCATCACTTCTCTCTGGATTGATTGTTTCTGTACCTCCAGGCTGTAAAATATGGATGCTCATCCGGCTGTTTTATTCTGTGCAACTTAGGCAGATAAACACAAATATGTTCCAGTAACCATAATATTCAACGTTCAATTGAGGAATCGGAAAAATAATCACCAACTCACTGAAAAATCATTTTAATTTAAGGAACTGCAGTTCAGAGACATGATGAAACCGACCAGGGAGGCAGGATTTACCAATTTAGTAATCAATAAAAAGGTCATTTGGTGGAAAAACTAAGCAAAAGATACTAAAACTAAATTAAGAATGTTTAATATTGAGATAATTAAAACCTTTTGTCTGTAAAAATGCTCTACCCAGAATTCCCCAGGTAACAGATTTACCTTCACCTGGTTCACATTTTGTGAAGATTTTTACTATCAACTTGTTAGCTGGTTAATAAAAATAAAATGAAAACACATCAGCCCTACAATGGCTAAATAAACAATGCTACTTTGTTGCAAATACCAGATTATTGCTGCAATAATGTCGTATTTACGTTACCGTCAGTTCTCCTAAAAACGTAATACATATCTTATTTACTGATTTAATGCCTTGAAATTGGGTCTCTGTCTCTTTAAGAAGCTCCTGCTCCTTCTGAAGCTCCGCCTCCAGGAAGTTATCCCAACATGGCTCCTCTGTTAACCCTTTAACAGCATTGAAGTAGCTCCTATAATGAGCTTAGCAGGTGTTTGCTAGTCTGAAGAAGCTGAGAGGGGGAGGAGCTGCACCTCGAAGGCGGAGCTAAGTCCACCCAGGTGTTTTACATCTGAATGGTTGCCATGGAGATTAGAGGATGAAAGAATCAAAGCAACACTCCACATTTGTTTCTGATGAGGAAAAAACATAACACAATGGAAAGCCATAAAAGTTTTTTTTCATAATACTGCCCCCTTAAAAAGGAATTTAATATTTTTTTATTTTCATCTTCTAATGCATTTTGAATATTGTATAAAAAGTTTACAATTCCCTCAAGTTTACATTTTCCACTAACTAAAGTGGTGTCCAAAGAGAAAACTAAAAAGTAATAATATTGCCATAAAAAGTCACTAAATTAATAAACTAGCCCAATAAAAGTCCGGCTAAGCTAGCTGTAAGCGTTAGCTCTGTCACCTGCGGTTTTCAATCTGGCTCTAGGAAATTTAAACAACCAAAAAAAGATGATTACACCCCCAGTGGTAGCTACTTCGTTGTAGGAAGAGGCTATCTCCGTTCTGAAACTAGTTACTGATGTGATTAATGATTAGCTAGTAATGCTAACTGAGCATTAAACAAGAAGGAGACTACTTAGTTGTGTTAGCTTGGGAGAGGCTAACAACTAGCAAGCCTTTTTACCTAACTTGTTCATTCCTCAAAGCTATCAGGACTATTTTCTAACCATGGATTTGACAGCATCTTCAGATTTTTCAGAGTAGACATCTGTGGACATCTGTCCACAGATGTGGACAGAATAGCCCTCAGCTATTCTGTCCACATCTAAAGGAGATGAGATGAAGATCTTAAAAATCACAGGAACAAAAGAACTTCGCCGCTGACTTTTATATTTTTCACCCTGAAAGGAGAAAAGTAAACGGCAAGAATCCCGACGGCTGCAGATTGTCAAGGCAGCTGGCATCAGTCGAGGTGTTGATTGGCGTAGCACTTGGCATCAAATATTGTTTGTAGTTGGTAATTAATGAGTCTCAGAGATGAAGGTGAAGTGAAGTCAGCATTTAACACGTCTGAGTTATTGTTAGCTTTAGCCGTCTAGCTCATTACTGATGTTGTGAGATCAGCCTAGTACAAAATGTTACTTTCTTCTTAAGTTAGTCATGAAGAATTGTGAGAACATTTATTTATAGACTGTAAATAATCACAAATGATCTGCTGCTTTATATCACCTTTGTAAAGTTAAGTTAGTAAGTAAAGTTACACAGTCAAAAATAAAAAGCAATAATTTTGGTTATTTGTTATAATGGTAGTTTATTTTGGATTGCCTTTTATTTCATTAGCACGGATATGCTAGCTTTAGCTTTGGATTGGATAAAACTAGCATGCTTAGGCTGGTCTCTATGTATTGCCTTCTTTTGCTGGCCGTTAGCAAGGATCAGCTAGCATTAGCCTTTGGTAGGCCAACAACTAGCATGGCTAGGGTGGTCACTCCTATAGAGGAAATGTTATAAAGAAGAATGGTCATCGTATTAGTCACAGGCAGGCTAATTGCTAGGTTGTCCGATGCTAATGCTAACCTATCCATGCTAACGGACGTAGACTAAGTAGTCTCCTTCTTGTTTAATGCTCAGTTAGCATTACTAGCTAATCATTAATCATATCAGTAACTAGTTTCAGAACGGAGATAGCCTCTTCCTACAATGAAGTAGCTACCACTGGGTGTGTAATCGTCTTTTTTTTGTTGTTTAAATTTCCTAGAGCCAGATTGAAAACCGTAGGTGACAGAGCTAAAGCTTACAGTTAGCTTAGCCGGACTTTTATTGGGCTAGCTTTTTTATGGCAATATTATTTCTTTTTAGTTTTCTCTTTGTACACCACTTTAGATAGTGGAAATTATTTGTTAACATTGTATTTAATTGATTATTTGAACACACTGATGTTATATAATAGCTTTTTGCTGCCAGTCAACGTTTTTTGCCAACATTCACAGAGAAAAAACTCAAAGCCGACTGCTGTTATGCTGAATATCATAAAGTGAAAAAGCTGTGAAGTTGATGACTAGACTGTTTAACTTTTACTGCCCAGAGAAGTTACCACACACACACACACACACACACACACACACACACACACACACACACACACACACACACTGGTAGCAGCTGGTCTGAGTTAAAGCCGAACTTCTAATCGATCCGTCCCAGTGTTGGAGTGGGATTTTACTGTTGTACAGCAACAGAAGCAGGTTTCAAACGTTATTTATAATCAGATACACACACTAAAACCTACTTAGTTGGTTTCTGAAGTTCATTTAAATTATAATTCAAGTTTATCTGTAAAGCACATTTAAACAAGGCTTACCATAAAAAAACAAAGAGGATACAGGAATTAATAATGAAGGTTTAATCCTCTCAACAAGGTTATAAATGTCTAAGAAATATAAGTAAAAATTGTTTTATATGTCATATTTATGTAGCAGATATAAACTTTTGACTTGAATTGTACACCCACATACACGTAGCCATTTTGCTGGCAACAAACTGGACGCCCTTCAGCATAACCATAATAAATCATTTAAATAAAATTATTAAAAGCTCTGAATCAATGTTACCTTTCTGACTTCAAAACTTCTTATTCTAACCAAAATAAATTCTTCTGCAGCCAGTTTGTAACCTCAACTAATTTATTAACAAACTGGGCTGCCTTCTCTCTTTGCTGGCCGTTAGCATGGATATGCTAATGTTAGCTGTGGTCAGGCTAAGTACCTGCATGCCTTGGGCGGTTCACCTGTTTCTCCTACTTTCTCCTTTAAGGGAAACTTAAGTTTATATACAAGTTTTCTTCAGCAGACATAAACTGTTGACCTGAATTTTACACTCCTACCCTTAGCCATGTTGCTAGTAACAAACTGGAGCCCATAATAAATCATTTAAATAAAATTAATAAAAGCACTTAAACTGTATGTAAACTTCTTATCCAAACTAAAATAAATATTTCTGCAACCAGTTTCGTAACCATTTTTTTTTTTGTTCTGAAACTAATTTTCAAATAAAATGCGACTCTTTCATCTGAAGTAATGCACAGTTTGTTATCTTGGATTAAAAAAGCCTCTTCAAACTAAAATGTTAACTGATTGTAGTTTGAGCCTGAAGTCTTCAGTTACATCAGCTTCCTCTTCCATCATCTTAATGTGAGGCTTTGATGCGTAATCATGACAGATTATTTGATAGTGAGCCACTTTGAAGTAGCATCTTATTATCCCCACTGCCTCTAAAGTACATACAAAGAAGACCAAATGAATTAAAAGATTAAAATAACCTCAGGCAGGCTGTACTCTGGAACTACAGGTTCAGTAAAGACACAAACCTCCAGCTGAAGATTCGACCAAAAGCAGCTGCAGGAAGCTTTAAAATGAACATCTTATGTTTTTAAATCCTTTTTTCCAAGTGTAAATCATTCAGTTTTGTTCTATATTGAGCTGAACTGCAATGTTTGGTCTGAATTCCTTATGTACACATGCCCATAGTTTAGCTCTGCTATGAGGTGTGTTTAAGTTGGTTACCATTTTTGTAGTTTGATTGCAGAGATACGATTAGCTAGCGGCGCAGAAACCGTTTATTCACAAATTAGTTTAAAAGACGTAAACAAAGGAAGACTTGTCCATTATAAATCCTTTTTACATGTTTGATCCAGAAAATGCAACTGCAACAAGAATGAATGTAAACAAGGCCTCAATGTAGCTAGCGAGTTAGCTAACGCTAGCTACCAGAAGCAACACTGAATACATTCAGATTATGTATTCCCCAAGACAAAAGCAGCTAAAACAACAGCCTGTGGAGTCATACCGTTTAAAACAAGAAGTATGTCCTCAAGGAGCTAACAGCTAGCACACAGCGCTAACATTAGCAGAATGTCCTCAAAGAGCTAACAGCTAGCACACAGCGCTAACATTAGCAGAGCACACAGCGCTAACATTAGCAGAATGTCCTCAAAGAGCTAACAGCTAGCACACAGTGCTAACATTAGCAGAATGTCCTCAAAGAGCTAACAGCTAGCACACAGCGCTAACATTAGCAGAGCACACAGCGCTAACATTAGCAGAATGTCCTCAAAGAGCTAACAGCTAGCACACAGCGCTAACATTAGCAGAATGTCCTCAAAGAGCTAACAGCTAGCACACAGTGCTAACATTAGCAGAATGTCCTCAAAGAGCTAACAGCTAGCACACAGCGCTAACATTAGCAGAGCACACAGCGCTAACATTAGCAGAATGTCCTCAAAGAGCTAACAGCTAGCACACAGTGCTAACATTAGCAGAATGTCCTCAAAGAGCTAACAGCTAGCACACAGCGCTAACATTAGCAGAATGTCCTCAAAGAGCTAACAGCTAGCACACAGTGCTAACATTAGCAGAATGTCCTCAAAAAGCTAACAGCTAGCACACAGCGCTAACATTAGCAGAGCACACAGCGCTAACATTAGCAGAATGTCCTCAAAGAGCTAACAGCTAGCACACAGCGCTAACATTAGCAGAATGTCCTCAAAGAGCTAACAGCTAGCACACAGCGCTAACATTAGCAGAATGTCCACAAAGAGCTAACAGCTAGCACACAGCGCTAACATTAGCAGAATGTCCTCAAAGAGCTAACAGCTAGCACACAGCGCTAACATTAGCAGAATGTCCTGTAACACTTCACACAAAGAGGACTTTCCTCTGATGTGGGAACATTTCCAACATAAATAAAATGTGACCCTTCACTCTGCAGAGGTCCTGAAGCTATGGGATAGTGTAACACGTTTTTAACAGTATCCACTTGAAATTCAGACATCTTCAAATTGCTGCAAAGAATAAAAAAATAGCTAAATGGAAGTCTGGAGGAAATTCAACAGACTGAAAAATGCAACCAAACAGAATATAAAGAGATTTTTCCATCAATGGGAAATACTAAATTAAACTTTTCTGCTCTCTTAAGAGACTTAAAGTGCACAAAATATATATACGTACAGTATATACGTATTAGAGGGCTAAAAAAGTGGATTTTGCATTAAAGTTCAAATAACATAATCTGATCAGTAGATTGTTCCAGATGGTTCAGCCTGTTTTAAACCAGATTTAAAGTTTATTTATAGTTTGAAAAGCTGCAATAAGCCACTTCAAACATGACATGAAATGCAAATAAACCATCAGTCAGGATGCACAAACGAAAACCTCCAATTACTTTGCTTAAAATTGTTGCAATTAGCTGATAATCAATATAAATCAATGTAAATTATACAAAACTACTGAAAATCCTGTGTGGAGAGCCAGTTGACTTGAATCTTAATGGACTGACTGTTTTGCTCTGGCACATTTAATTCCACCTACAGACTCAAAACTAAAGCCTTCAGTCGGTTCGAGCTGTCGGATGGAAAGTCATCCGACTGGAGTTTTTGTCACCGCTGACAGCAGAGGGAAGGTTTTATATTTATATGGAGCCTCCGGACAGGTGAGATCACTCTGCTAAAAGTCTCTTCAACTGCAGCGCCGTCGCTCTCTGACTCCCAACGCCGTCAGCAGAGAGAAACAGAAACTTTCCATTATTTTCCCCCAAATCGATGGAGGTAATTAAATTCACATACAGGATTTCACAGTGATATTATGCATTGCATTGCTGCCTCATTTGATTTTGCTGCTTTACTTTAAATCTCTGGTTAGAAATCAAAACATGGATGTTGGAGTAGGGGATAAGATCCGGACCTGTTATGACTATTATGGTTTAAACTTCCAATATCAAAAGGTTTTATTGGTGAAATCGTTTTTTATGGAGTTGCATTTGTAAAGTTACATATAACATTAACAGCAATAACCTGGGTTATTAAATTTGGAAATACAAATTAGTTTGCTAGCAAAATATTTAGCTTCAAACTGCTAGCTCAGTTTAAACCTAAACATTTATCTTGCTAACTAATTGCTAACTTTGGAGCTAAATATGTGCTAAACAACTGAATATTTATCTTACTAATTAAATATTTAGTTGGTGAATAAAATGGTGAAATTATGACTTTGAAAATTAATCCTATTTTTTTGTTATTTCAGGCTGGATAACCTAAATAATTTGTTATTTTTTGGACTGTTTCTTTACAAACAACTCCTCAAAGTTTTAAATATGAAGATCCAGTTTATTGTTTTAATTAATTTAAAGTCTAAGTCTTTTTATAACCCACGTCACACTGTGTGTTTTTCAGCTCAGGATGACAATGCTTTTGTCCACAGCGGTACTGCAAATGTGCATTTTGATATTAATAAAACATGACAAAGTCACAGGAAACACTTCCTCCATCTCAATGTGATGCATCTGTGCTAATTAAACCCTGGCAGCCCTGCAACAAAAAGCCTTTTTAACTTGCATTTAGAGTGTTGTTTGCTGTTCTGCCAGCTTACGTAATGTTTCCCATTACTGTGAGATGGGTCAGATATTCTTCCTTTGTCTTGCTACAAAAAGCAGCCAATGCATAATAAATTTGATTCTCACTTTGTGCAAACAACTACAGCATTACGAAGGGCAGCCCAACTCAACTTCAGTTTGTTACATAAACAGGAAAATACACCAAGAAAACAGAAGATAATCTAACATAAAAATCATACTAAACTGTTTAGAACCCAAAAGAAAAGCTGAAAATATTGTGTTCATGAACATATAGGGTCCCTTCACACCTGACAGTCTGATAGATTCGGATTGACTGGGGACCATAATTACAACCTTTGTTACATTTTCGGCTGCTGTGGTTTGTCTCACACTACGCTAGTTCAAAAACCTGTTCCCCTCCTCGCCTGTGGGGGCGCTGTACCAAGAGCCACTGAAGGAAACGACACAAAGCCATCTGAGGAAGACAAAACTTCCTAATTCATAAAATAGAAACAAAAATGGAGTAGTGGTAGAAATCCATTAGCGTTTGGTGGGTTTCTCTGGTCTGGACATCGCCTGTTAGCCGCCAACGCTAGCATCGCTTCTTCAGGCAGCCATTACTGCGAGTCGGATTAAACGGCAGCGCTCTTGGAAAATTAAGGCTCACGGAAAAGTTACAGATAAAAACAGCTTTATTAATTTGCATCCTTAATAAATGCTGCAGGTTGAAACAGAAATCAGTGCAGCGGGGAAAGTAAATCACAGATGATGCATAATGTCCTAATTAAGTAAAATCTGGTTGGTAAACGTAGTCTAAATGTAGAAATTCATCAATGTTTCTGGCTGTGGACTGAAGCTCTGTGAAAACAATAAATCATTCATTTGGCTGAACTTTGATTATCCTGCCAAAGAGCGATTTGACATCAAAATGTCTGGAAAAGAACCAGAGTGGGCGATTTCACTTCACGAGACTTCATGAACACACTGAAACATATGTTGACGAATATAAAACATTTATTTCAATGTATTTTATTCTTCTATATGCGCCTCTACTAGAAAAAGCTGTGGCTCTCCAACCCGCTGTCTTAATTTGACACTAATTAGCCAGAGTTGGCAAGCTAGCATGCAAAGCTGAGACACTAATTACGGTTAAACATAAAGTGTAATATGCCACCAAATGGCAACAAATCAGTACAGTCATGCTGCTGCTGGTCATAAAGCTGCATTATTTTTGAACAAGTTGTTTTTTACGTTTATTATGCAAAAACAGGAAAAATAAAAAAAAGTATTAGTGAGAAAAGCAGGTGAAACCCTACAGCTGCACAGATATTCATGGAAAACATCGTTTAGCGTCAGAATCAGCTTTACAGGCGAAGTTTGTTCCCACAAACAAGAAAACTGACTTTGATTTTCAGCTGTTTTACTGTAAAACAGCTGAAAAATACCCATCATCGCCAGCCGATGATTCCTGCTCCTCTCTTTGCGTCCACCAGACTCCTTCATCGTCCCTGAGACCATACGGATCTATTCAGAACTTTATATTTGTTATGTTTCTGGCTCTCCTTCATGGGCCGCCAACCGCCTGTCCGGCTTGGGTTGTTCTGAAAGTTCCTTGTTATTTTGGCTCCTTCGTTACTCCGTCACTGACCTCTCCGAGTTCCTGCTCCTTCGTCTACAGCCACCGGACTCGTGGCTCCTTTGTCACCAGGCACCAAGTTTCTGCCCCTCCGTCACTGGCGACCAGACTCTGGACTCTCTGTGGACCCATATAAACTTATTCAGACCTTCAGTTTTTGTTTTATTTTCTCCATCCACCTGCCCAGCTTGGTTTGTTTTTGGGGTCTTTTGGACTTCAGTGGCGTCTGGTATCACCTTTGAGCGGTTTAGGAGGGGTTTGGTTTCAGTTTTGTTCATTTCTTGTTCTGTTTGGCTTATTCTTATTACGTTTAGACCAGTGTTTCTCAACCTTTTTTGGCCCAGCACCCCCTAGCTCTTATCCAGGTCCCTCACCGCCCCCCACCAAAGAATTTGCAGGCTACGTTGCACTGACCATTATTTTATTATTAATATTACTGTCACTATTGTAGATGTTTTGATTTTTATGCTTATTTCTGTATTTACCATCAAAAATAATTTCCCAGAGAACAAAAAAGTCATGGGAATAGACGCCTTGAAAATAATTTCTATGAAAAATGCAATGAACATTCAAGTTAAAATTGGTAGGTCAACAGCAGCCAATCAGAGTGGAAAAAATATTCTTCTTTTGCGCCATTTTCTAGTTGTTAAATATTCCACAAAATGACCAGATAAAAGATGTTCAACATGCCAGTTTAAACTTTGAACTATTTGCAAACTGACTGAGCTCTGCAGCATTAAAACATGGATAGAACTGTAACTACATTAATCATAGCTCTTCTTCTCTTCAGTGTTTCTGTGGGTTTCTGGTGGTGCAGCTCTGTGCTGCCTTCAGGATAATGGGACATCAGCGCATCAACCATAAAACTTCACCCACATGGCATTTAATGTGCAAACCAGAGCTTTCACTGGGAAAACTAAAGTTCCAGATCCTTTTAATGCCATACAATACATGTATGTATGTATGTCTCTCCCTGCTTGTTTTTTCTCTCTCTCGTTGTTTCTCTGTCTCCTTCATGTCGTTCTGTCTCCATTCCTCCCAGTTTTCTAAGCATGGTTTGGATTTCTTTAATTCAATCTTTATCCTTTAATACACCTCTTGGATTCCACTTGTATTTTGGTCCAGCCTGATACACAAAACATGACAGAAACTTTACAAACATGAAAATTCAAACAGTTTAGAAAATGGTGTAAGAATGCTAAAATATGTTCAATAACTAATTAAAACTAATGCAAGGTTAAGGGTCAGAATCTGGTTTTATGTAGAAGGTCTTGTTTTCTTGTTGCACATTCTGCACACTTTAGGAAACACAACAGAATGGCTTTGATAAACTAAACTGTTGAAGGGAAACCAACCCTGACCTGAAACTCTCAGCCTTGGATCCTATGAAAACTTGTTTGCTGAGCCGGTATTTTCCACGAAGCGCCTCGTGGTTTTTTTCTGCCAGCATTGGAGACAAGTTTGTCATTTTTTATCTTAATTTGTAGTTTGTTTTTTCTCATTACTACCTTCAGAAAACAAATCTTTAGACATGTTGCATATGATTTTTTTAACCTCTGTATGTAGAAATGGGGTCCAACCGACCCACACACGTAGAACTTGTGTCATTTGCCATAGTCCTCTACGTTTGCCTCAGTCCTCGCACACAAGGGTTAAAAACAGGTACTTTGTGTGCGTTCTATGTGCTTAATTCATATTTAGCAGGGAAAGAAGCCAGTTTACATCAGTCAGATCTATAAAAAAATAGCTTTAGGATCATATTGTTGCATAACGTTTGAAATACAAATTACAAAAGTGACGTTTAAAGGGGATTCTACGAGCCGTTACCTAGCAACCTCAGCCAAGCCCAGCCACGTTACCTAGCAACCTCGGCCAAGCCCAGCCACGTTACCTAGTGTTGAGGAAAAACCTTATTTAACTATTAAAAAACAACTAGGCTCGGGCTTTCCTCCTGGTCCCAGGCTCTTTCTTGTATCCGAAGCCGGAGCCGCAGCCGTGTGGCACAAAACAGAGGCGCACGCTACGTGTTGACGTCACAGAAGCTCAGAGTTTAATCCAATCAGTGGACAGTATAACATAAGACAGAAAATTTAAAGAAAACACAGTCACACATTAGTCACCTGATAGAATAAGACAGATAGAGAAAAAACGAAGACGTCTTCGGAGAAATAGTCAGCCCAAAAGGAGCTAAAAATTGGCTATTTCTGGCTTATTTTTCTTTGTGCAAAAGGTTTTATACTAGTAGGTGTGTTCTATTCAAATAGGGTGCAACACCTCTCGACCAACCAAAAGCTGTCTCTGACCCTTTTCAAATTCAGAAAATCCCTAGAGTTCCTTCAGAAACAAAAACGCGGCTTCTCCTTTTGTTTTAAATAAGTTAGAAGCAGGATGTCTCCGATCCCCAGTTGGTTTATGGCCTTTCGTAAATTACTGTGAAACAGCTGGAACTTCCACTGGTGATATCCTGACATAAAAAAACTAATTTGAAACCTTATACGACAATTCACTCTAGACCAAAAAGTAAAGGTCAATAAGCCAGAATAAGTTTCTAATTCCAAAACTATTATTAGACTATTTTCGATTAAATCAGGTTACCTTTTACAACTAGCATATTTTAAATATATTTTCTTAACACTAGCAACCTCGGCCAAGCCCAGCCACGTTACCTAGCAACCTCGGCCAAGCCCAGCCACGTTACCTAGCAACCTCGGCCAAGCCCAGCCACGTTACCTAGCAACCTCGGCCAAGCCCAGCCACGTTACCTAGCAACCAAAGCAGAACCCCGCCACTTTGGTTAGCTAGTTTTACCTCCGTATGGGTTTTGGACTAGTTTCAAGTACAAATATCTTAGTGCACTTGAAATAAAACCAAACTAGAGGAGCTTGTTTTAAGTCAAAAACGTATTTATGTTGATTTTAAAAAGTGCTAGTCATAAGTTCAATGATCTGCCAGAGGAACGAAACTCTTTCTCCATGTTATTTCACTTATAACTAACTTTTTCATCAATATTAAGGAATTATTGACTTAGAATAAGTCTTGATATCTTGCTGAAAATATATTTTTAATTTAGTTATAGTCTAAATCAAATAAGACAAAAGTACTTGATAAGATTTTATGTTTTTGTAGTGAAATGTTTTATTAACTTACCATTCAGAAACCACTTTCTTTTCACTGCATTCTTGTTGGTTGTGCAGGAGACTCAACTAATGCTTTTCAAAGATGTACCATCGTACAGTTGTACCTCTGTCTGCACCCATTTTCATGATCATTTTGGTGGTGTGGCCAGCAGCAACTTTTTTAGGTTTAAAGGGACAAGATTCCCTAAAACAGTTAAAATGTCATTATTTTAAAAAAAGTTAATGAACATGCTTTGTATAGGCCACAGACCGATTCTAACCTGGTCAAGGAAGCATAACAGGTCACCTTTAAAACAATAGAAGCCAGTTTGCAGAACAAAAATGGATCTAAAGTCTGAATTTAAACGCTCCTGTTGTTTCTCTTTGAACCGAACATTAAGGACAGGAAGGGAAAACGTCCTACACAGGATTACACTGTAAAACAAGAGACAGGCCCGTCGGACAGTGTGAGAAATAGCTTCTGTTCTGTGACGCACCTGAGGCTCTCGACTGAAACACACCATCCCAACAGATGCTGTGAGCTGAGGGAGCAGCCATCGTCTCCTCACACACTTCGCTGAGATGCAAGATCCCCCTGGCATTTTGTTCCCCTCAGCCCAGAAATTCATAAACAACGTCCTTGCAACTTATTTCTCCCCAAACTCCTTTCAGCCATCTGTTTCCGCGCGGGTCATGTTCTGATTAGAGGAAGGAGATACCGAGGAAGGAAGAAGGAAAACGAAGGGCGTGCCTGACAGGCGCTGTGCTACCGTGTCTGGGTTTGGGGGTCGTTCAACAAGCGGCGCCGTCCCGCGTCGGTCCGCAACAACAGAAGTACATGGAAACAGACTTAACTGACAGCTTGCCAGCACCAGCTTTTATTTGCTAACAAGCACATCAAGTTCCCATTAACATCCTTGTAGGAGAGACAGCGTGAGGTCGGCAGTAAGGGGATTCAAGACAGACTCATAAAAATTACATCAGATAAGGTGGTGCAGCCCATTGAACCGCAGCCATATTGGGAGCAAGGCGGGCTTTCCATTAATAGTAATAGACAGGCAAACGTTAGGGGGGGGGAGGGAATATCCTCGGCTTTCCATCCTAATCAGTATTCAGGAGAGGAGAGCGTCTTCATTATCCTCTAAAAATTCTTCAAACAGGTGGATGACTATCTGAACTTCCACCGTTGCCACTGCTTTCCTCTTGTCTGACTCGACACACCTTCGCCGTCTTTAGCTTTCCCGTCTTTTTTTAGAGTTTCCCCGTCTATTTTTCCTGACATTCCTCTCTGCCCCACATCTGGCTCCATCTTCTTCCTCTCCCCCAGGCCTTATCTCTCCCCCAGCAGCACCGCCGTGCCGCGCCGCACACACCTTCTGCAGCCTCGTCCTTCATCTTGTTGCAATGTGTCAAGTCTGTTCGCTTCCAGCGGCGTTTGCCTAGAAGCTGGGTACTTCTGATTATCCTGTCGTATTGCTCTGCTGATGGAGTTGCTTTTCATTCAGACCAAGTGGAATGAATCAAAGATTCATGAGAGAAGTTTAGAGGTGGGCGTGGGGAGACTGTAACCCTGTGGGCTCCGATCTGTTGGTGTGGTTCAAGTGAACTCTGGCCCAAACCTCGGTCTTGATTCGGTTGAAGAGAACTCTGGTTCGGTTCGAATGGATATGTGAACACCAAGTGGACGAAAGACCGCTCCAAAAGCAGGAAAACAGGCTACAGCGCACGGCATTCTGGGTAAATACAACCAAACCAAACGCATCAGCTTAGCGCTAGCAGGTAAAATGGCTTCTGGTCTTTTACCAAAGACAAAAGAATGGATTTGGTGTGTTTTGGTCCAGACGTAAAATAAAAAAGGCGACCCACACACCAACTCTGACAGATCACCACTAGAGCAGGTGCTTAAATTAGCTAATACAGTATTAGCTATTCAACCACTGCAATGTCAGACTAGCTGACATCAGCAGTAGCTCATTTCATTCAAACCTGAAACTGCATAAATTTTCTTGTTGTAAACAATAACATGCAATGTTTCTATCCAATTTGGAATTGGATAGAAAAGGAATCGCCATCAATGGTGATACAAATACTTGATTAATTGTGAACAATGAACGTAGCTTTAGTAAATTTAGCAATAATGCTTCCCCTGCTGCACCTCAACTGTCTTTTTCCCGGTTTATGAAACGTTGAGGCAGCTCTGGGAGCTGGGAAGTAGACGGCGCTGTCACTGGAAGCTCTCCTTTACAGAGCAGCTTAATTGGCGTCTTAAACAGGGCCACAGTTTTTGTGGCCGTATCCCTGAAACGTATTGTGAACAGACTTCAGCACGTCACAAAGTGTACAGAGATTTCAAATCCTGGCAGGTAAAACTACTCTGCTGAATACCTCAACTCTTCCCTGAAAGCTGAATACTCTACTGAACAATCTGATGCACATATCCATACATTCAGTATGTATCTACAGCTGGTATGATCCATATTTTCTGTCTTGCATCAGGCTGTTGAAAGAGTCTTGCTTGTAGGAATAAAAACTGTAGAAAGCCTTGAATTTTGCCTCAGTCATTGCAGCCAGAAACACAAAATCTTTCTATTCTGCCTTAGAGTTCGTAGGAGAGCGTTCTTAGAGTCTGAAACACAGCAGCGATTTAGGGCCAAAAAAAGGAATACATTTTCACCAAAAAATCTCAGAAATGTTCTAGAAAAAGCTTGGAAATTTCAGAATGTGAAAAGTAAAACATTTCTTGTCTTTTGAAACTTTATTCTCATAAATATTCTCTAAAATATATTGTCTTAATTCTCATAATTTTATTTTATTGATATTTTCTAAGCCTGGCCGTAACATATGTGTCTACATTTCCATGTGAGGATAATTTGAATCCTATTTATACATCTATATTGTCTCCTATCTTTGCGCCTCGTGGCGTTAGCTAGGTAGCGCCTGTGTTTCGAGGCGGCCATGTCTTCAGGATGGCTCTCACAGCAGGTTGAGTGGATCTGGGTAATAATAATCCTTGACTGGAGTATGAGGAGTGCGCAGAGTGAAAGTGTGATCTTAACCCTGTGGCTGCAAACTAACCTTCAAACCAGCAACACAAAGGCCGTTACGAAGGTCTTCGTGAGGCTTCGTGAGGCCACAAACAGCTGCATTGTTCCGGGGAAGATTTATGAGCTTCAAAGAGCCTTTTGGTTTTGATCTCTGGCCTCAGCGCAGACTTTTTAAGCAGAGCAGTCGGTGTGATGTGGGGAAATTTCTCCTTTCATCCAACATGACTGATGCTAACAGCATGAGGCCGTTTCGTTGTTTAAAGTGCATCATTTTGTGTCAACAGGATCTGTGGGCTGATTTGCTTTGTGGTTTTTCTTTTTTGAAAATGAAGGAAACGAAAGGTAAGCATTATTTTTAGATCTTTAAAACAAGATGTGTTTTAAAGTGTTATTACATTTTTTTTTTTTTACAAGTTGGAAATGCTGTCAGACGTTTCAGTACCAGCTCAGTTAGCAGAAGGATTTTGGGGCGCAGAATAATTTATCCTCCCTCATTTTTGAGTCCTATGGAGTCGGTTTTATCCAAGAGAGAAAGTGGGAAACCAGTCCATGCATTTATTCCTTCAAGGCTGGACTACTGTAATTATTTACTATCAGAAAATCCATAAAATGCAATTAAAATCTTCAGCTGATCCAAACGCTGCAACAAGAAATCTGATGAAAAGCAAAGAGAGAAAACAGATTTATCCTGTTTTAGCTACATTTTTCCCCTGTACAATAGAAAATCCAATTGTACTTCTGAAATATAAAACAATCTTGTGGTTATATAGAAATTAAGAGAGCTCCAAAAGCAGGAAGTGAACTACATTGCAAGGTATTTTGGATAAATACAACCAAAAAAATGCCTAGCGCTAGTGGGAGAAAACTGTTGTCTTTTACCAAAGATAAAAAGGAAATTGTCCAACTGCTAAAATTTGACGCCACTCCATTTTTGTGAAGAAGAAAGTTGTGCTCAGTATTTTCAGAGATTTTCATGTTTTTCCATTCAGTGTTTCTTTGTGCAGCGCCCCCACAGGCCTGGAGGAAAACATGTTGCTCAAAGGATTTGGAATTGCAATTTTGGTCCCCAATTGAACCTAGTTCAGTTGTGAAAACATCTTTAAATTATATCCATAGTTTTTAAACAAGTATGCTTTTTATCAATTCTGCCATGAGGGTGTCTGTGCCTTACCAGAGGCACAGAACTTTGAGAAACACGTCTGTCCGTGTCAGTTTGCATCCTTTACTTCCTGTTTATTACAGCCGCAAGTAACGTCGACATCTGATGAAATTATGTTTTGCATAACCTGGATGTTTTGCTCTAAAGCAGTAAATGGAAAAAACTTGAATTCTTTGGAGACATTTTAAAAATTTGCTCAAAATTCACAAGATATTTGGATGGAAATGCAACTACTGATGCAAATCCAGTTAAAACCATTGAACAGAAAACCACTGTACCCTCCATAAATATAACCAATACAAAAACACAATTCAAAATATCTTCGTTGGTAACATTTAATGTTATTGATCTGATCTTTGGTATTTCTCAATACGTGTTCAGCTGCAGCATATCCACAGACGTCTCAGTCACTTTTCATATTTTGTCCCACTTGGGACATCGATTGACTTGGTTCTTCCATGTTTCTCTAGACAGTTAAGATATTTGAGTTACTAACAGAGGATGCATGTATGAATACATTCAGTAGGATGATTATTATTTTGCTTTAAATCGCAGCATCCACAAAGCTTCTGAGTCATTTATCTTGAGTCGAGAAGATAATCTCATTACTACTATTTCTGCAACTATTTAAAACATTGAGATTGATGCTGAAGTGTCTTAAAAAGAAACAAAACAGGTTCAGAGTTAAAATTAGACAGAAAGAAGGATAGTATCAAACATTAATGGTATTCATGCTCTGCAACAGAAGAGCACTGCAGAGTTATTGCAGATCTATTTTGTTTTGTCGCCGTTATCTTTAGAAGACATTTAAATGCATCTTTTCTCTACAGAATCACAGCAGAATAAAGCATAAATAACATTCCTCTGCATTAAAAACAAACTGTAAATTCTCACCTTAGTTTGTACTTTTTCAAAGATATCGGCTTACAAAGCTGTTTTCCACATTTTTATGTTTCAAAAGACATTTAAAAAACAAAACTAGTGGCTCCTTTTTCAGATTTTGCTTTATTTTAAACAGCAACAGTCACTTTTTGCCACTTTTTCTACAGTCGCTGGTTAAAAAGGAGCCTGAGGTCTCAGCGAGGAAAACAACTGGAGCCGAAGCGATTGAAGAATGTTCACTGGGTACGTCTAATTTTATCCCACAAAGACTTGGAAACGTGTTTACAGATGTAATAACAGAATTACACAACATGTTGAGACTGAAGGGAGCTCGGATGCCCAATGTCTCACAATGGCTCCGATTTTAAAATGATCAAACATCATAAGAAGCAATAAAACTGTTTTCTTATTGTGTTTCACACATTAAGACATGAAAAAAGCTGCTCAGTTACCTGATTAAGTTTTTACCATGTTCCATCGCACAGTTTCTATGGCTTAAAATCTTAATGATTTTTTTGTATATACTGGAAAAAAAATAAAATTATCACTGACATGCAATTTTACATGATTTGTTAAAAAAGGAGCAGGTAGAAGATGAGATTTTATCATCTTATGATCATAACCTGCAAACATGTAAACATCACGTCTTCAACCTTGAATATACAATTATTTATACATGACTGAGATATAAATGTTGAAAAAGCAGAATTTTGCAATTGTGGCGATTTCATTTAATGAATGACATTAGAATCACAGGTGAATTAGTTTTTTCACAGATTTCAAAACTGTTATAACTTTTGTTAAATAGTTTACTTTCAATTAGGCTACAGATTTACCAAGAACTGCAGCTCCTGCCGCCCTGCAGGAGACGCCGCCCTGGGCATCTGCCCACAAACTACTACTGCTACAGATCAAACAAACATATATAAACATATATAAACTTTCTGTGTTTCTCCTTCTAACTGGAGGAAGGACTTTCAGGATGTTTCCAATTTTAGATAAAGTAGAGATCTGTTTTTAACAAATTCATCCTGTGGATTTCTTTGCTGATAGTATCGCCTTCATTTCGTTGTAATTTAACCATTTTTGCATGAAACGACGGCGCTCCTCCACCGAGCCTGTTTGTGTTTTCTGCTGTGACACCGAATCCCATTTTCCATCAATAGCTGTCTGCTGCAGACCTCCATTACTGGTTTTGCGTTGCACGCATCAGAGGCCCGCTGCTCGGAAATGTTGCTTCCTGCTCTGATCTGTGTCTCTGCACGTACGCCGCATCGGACGGCTCCGATGGCTAATGGCGCTGACGCTCGGCAGCTGAAAACCAATCCATCAAGCAGGGGAGAAAAAGTCAGGAGGTGGCGAAGAAAACAAAGGCATTGCTGTACTTCATGCTTTTAAAAAGGCTATTTATCACCACGGGCTCAGTGTCGGGCTGCCCGGCGGTGGAGGGAATCAGACCCATGCCAAACTCGTTTATGGGCATGGATGTGGAGAAATGGATGATCATGGAGTCACACAGGCTGAGCGATCTGCTGCTGGACGCCGGTCAGCCGCACTGAGCAGATTCTGCCTCATTAGAGACGCCTATCAAACCAAGCTTTAACAAAGTTAAACTGTGGCTTAGCTTGAAAATGAGGTTTCCCCTAATGCACTGCAAAAACTAAACATTACAAAGTGTGTTTGTGTTGTGGTCTAGTTTCCAATGTAATAATAGCTAAGCTATTTTAAGCTTAGCTATTATTCTAAGCTTGTTTTAAGTCAGCAATATCCTTAAAGGGGATCTATTATGCTGTACAGATTAGGATAAAACATGTTCATTACATTTTTTGTATAAAATCTTTATTAAGTAATGACATTTTAGCACCTCTAATTTTTAATTCAAATCAGCTGCTGGCCACACCGCCCAACTCAACATTTACACCCAAAGGTGAAATTGGATGCAAACGAATGCCCGATTATACAACCATGCATCTTTGAAAAGCAGAAGTAGAGCCTCCTGCACAATCAACATGAATGCAGCAAATGGTTTCTGGACAGTAAGTCAACAATAGAGAACTTTGTCTTTTCCAGCAGCCATTGTACAGAACATACAGTGGTAAAACTAGGCTGGTTGCTAGGTAACTGGCCGGGCCCAGCAGTGGTTGCTAGGTTACGGTACAGCGTATCGATAAATCTTGAACGTCTTTAAAACGGCTCGTTTACCAGACATACAGAAGCATTAACTTGTTACCAATTACACATTCAACTAGTGTGTAAAAGCCAACTAGAAAATAGTTTTAATTCAGAAATAAAAGTTCATTAAATTTAATTTATTACGTTTTTCTCATAATATTGCGACTTTGTGCTCATTATTTTTGGCTTTATTCCCATACAGCTTTATTCTTGTAATTGTATTTATTTTTTCTTAGCCTGGCTTTAAGGCTCTCTACATAACTGAGTTCATTTTTCACAAATTCACACTTTTATTTTCAAAATCAAATTTTGAACAAGTAGAAGTTTGTAGAAATGACTAAATGCGGCACTGATATTTTACAGTGTTGGTTTCAGTGTGACCTCAGTTCATTGCATTTCCTAAAAACACACTAACTGAGATGTGTGTGTGTGTGTGTGTGAGAGGAGACTTTTGAATTATTTAGCCGTGCCGCTCGTTGCACCTTGTTTGGGAATCCTCCTGCTCTCTCCCAGGAGGCTTGTGGTGTTTTTCATAAATGCAGTTAAATATTTCCAGTCGCCCTGTGGAAACCTTCCCTCTTTTATTTATTTATCTTTGCTAACATAAACACCTCATATTCATGCGTTCTGCAGCCGGGATGAGTGGGAGGGAAATGATTCAGTAAAAGCTGCTTCTGACATTGGGATGAAATCTGTTCTCCATGTGGAGTGATCCACAGGACAAGTGAGCAAATGCTTTATTTTCACACATTGTACATCCTGCAGTATAGGCTGTGTACACACAGACACATGGTGCTAATCCTGCAGTGTGAGCCGCGCGGCGCCGGCGTGGAGGAGCAAACCGGCTCAGCACATCACTGGGTCCTCTTTTCATTCGTCACTCATCTTTAAATACTTTGTGAAAACAGAAATATTAAAGCTGGAGCTGATGTTAAAGGTGGCGTTAAAGATGTTTAAGTTTGAGTTGTAGTTTCTGTTATTGTCATGATTTGTGGGTGTTTGTGGTGAGGATGAACGCGGAGACACAGGTTCTGATGAAGATGAATTTAATGAAGATGCTCAAAAACAGTTTAGATCAGGTGTCACTGCAGAACGATGAGCACACAGCTAAATACCAGTAACAACTGAAAACAAGAGCTAGACCAACACAGGACTTAACAGTTCGACTGTGAAGGTGAGCAGACAAACGACGAATGACTAAACACCACGAGGATCCGACAAGAGACAACAGGTGGACTTAAATACACTGGGAGGGAAATCACAGGAACGAGACACAGCTGGGAACAATCAAGACAGGGAGACAGGAGGAGACAGGGACATGACAGAGACTCACAGGGAACAGGACACAACACAGAAAACCAAAAATAAACAGACAACCACGGATCACAACAGTTAAGATAAATTGATTTCCTGGATGTATTGGCTTAAAAATGACTTATAGTCACATATTCATAAAAAAATGAGCATTTAGTTTTATAACTTGTTTTATTTAGAAACAAAGCAGAAGGATCCAAAGTGAAGATAAACATGAAATAAAAAAAAATCATGTTTAATCATGTTTCTGTTCCTGGAAAAGGATTAATTTCTGCTTTTCTTTCACGTTTAGGTTGAGCAACTGTTTCAAACGGAAAGAAGAAAATCATATTTTAAGTGTTTATTTGTTCAGCTAGAAGAAGCAAATAAAACATTTTAATCTGAATCTTTCCTGTGTTGTGAATAATTTGGACAATGTTTGAGTTAACAGTTTTGAAATTAAATTAATTTAATAAACAACTTTTTAATTCTACTTATTGAGGAGTGGAGGTAAACATTTGCTTAGGTCTTGATTTTGCTGAAACTGTCAATGTGATTTTTTTAAAACCTTTTTTTGCAAATTACAATCAGGTACTTTTTTACCTGAAAAGTTAAATTTTCCAGAAGTAAAAAAAAAATCTTAATTTTCTTATTTCCTGAACTTATAAATCAATGGTTTGAAAATGTAAAGTAATTTTTATTGAAAGTATTCCTGAAGTTTTCCTTGGTGTTCCTGAACTGAAGTTGTTCAGTGGTTGTCGTCGGTTCTGTCTGAGTAAAACCAACCAAACGCTTTGAAAACTCTGTTCCCCTCCTGGCCTGTGGGGGCGCTGCACCAAGAACCACTGAAGGAAACGACATGAAAATCTCTGAAGACACTGAGCGCAACTTCCTTCTTCACAAAATGCAAACAAAAATAAAGTGGCGTCAGATTTTAGCGATTGTAGGATTTCTGTTTGTCTTAGGCTAAAGACCACAAGTCATTTCTTCTGCTAATGCGTTTATTTAGGTTAAATTTACCCTGAATGCCCTGCGCCACAGTTCATTTCATGCTTTTGGAGGGGTTGGTTCTATCACTTCATTTATAAACACAGTTTGTGGCTATGTTTATAATAATAATAATGATTTAGTAATGTTTTTGTACTTCCATTTTGGTTTCTACTGCTTCTAAAAACAGCCTAAGCACTGTAATAAAAAGCTGTTTCTAGCAATAAGTTATTCTGTTTCTGTGTGAAATATAACGTCACAAATCAGCAGGCACTGACCTAGCGACTCCAGCAGAGTTCTGCCCCGTTACCTAGCAACCCCAGCAGAGTTCTGCTCCATTACCTATGCCCCGTTACCTAGCAACCCCAGCAGAGTTCTGCTCCATTACCTAGCAACCCCAGCAGAGTTCTGCTCCATTACCTAGCAACCCCAGCAGAGTTCTGCTCCATTACCTAGCAACTCCAGCAGAGTTCTGCCCCATTACCTAGCAACCACAGCAGAGTTCTGCCCCGTTACCTAGCAACCCCAGCAGTTTTGCCTCATTACCTAGCAACTCCAGCAGAGTTTTGCCCCATTACGTAGCAACCCCAGCAGTTCTGCCCCGTTACGTAGCAACCCCAGCAGTTCTGCCCCGTTACTTAGCAACCCCAGCAGTTCTGCCTCGTTACCTAGCAACTCCAGCAGAGTTCTTCCCCGTTGCCTAGCAACCCCAGCAGAGTTCTGCCTGTTACCTAGCAACCCAAACGGGGTTCCAGAATGCATGTTCAGCTGGTTTCACTGCTCTATGTGTTGTTTAGCGGCTGCAGCAGCCGTTTTAGGGACAGAGGCTCTAATACAGCTCAATCTGAAAGGATTAGACTAAAATCTCATCATCTAAGAATGATTAAAAAAATGCAGTGAAGAATAATAGATCAACCTTCAGAATTAAAGTACAAACATAAAACATTTACTGATACAAACATAAAAAACACAAAGTGTAGTGAAAACTCATTTTCTTTGCAGATAAAGGTTAGATGGAAGAGTTGCAGCAGGAACTTTGATGAGTCTGAGGCTGCTTTGTGTGACAAGGTCAGAACCAGGGATGTTTGCAGTTTTACAGTTCATAAAGCTCTGAATGTTTCCCTTCTGATAACCAGGAACAATCCATGGTCCCAACAAATTAATTAGCTCTAAGGCCTTTGGCGGAAACCAGATCTCAGATAACAAGGGAATAAAATCTTCATCCAAGTCAAATATTTTCATCCAAACTTTGAAACAAAAATTGTAGTTGCATTTTATATTTACATTTACCACAATTTCTTCCCAATTGATAAAATAATAAAATCCTCCTGAAAATCAGTTTTCCTGCAATCATTATTATTCATTAAAGTTATTTAGATTCAGAAGAAACTAAAAATAAAAAAGGATCTGCATGAAGATATATTGATTTATAAGGAGCATTAGGGCTACTCTAAGAAAATAACAATTATGATAAAATTATGAGAAAAAAATAATACAAAATAAAAAACATTTCATATTAGAAATAGCACAAAAATAAATTTTCATGAGAATAAATTGGAAATAATAATACAATAAAGCTGAAATATTACAAAAATAGTCAATATTAGAACTATATTCTCATAAATGTATTTATTTTTTCTTTGTATGGCCCTAATAGATAGATTTTTACACATCTTCAAGAAAATATGCATTACAAACAGATGAACTTTATATAAACAATTAGAATTAAGTTTTTCCACGTAAACCTGGTACAACATGATGAAATGTAAAGCATTGTGATTTTATTTAAGATTAATGAGGTAAATCATTTCTGTCAGATTTTAAGCTGAAACGAACGTGAACCTTTCAGAGAACGGAGCTCGGCGCTGTAACGAATCGCTCACTGAGGAATTACAGGACTTAATGAAAACTTCAGAGTGAAAAGGAAATTATATTTTTCACGCTCATAAATTAGCTCAAGTCTTCTTCAGCAACAGTGGAAAATTAAAAATCCACGGTTTATGTAGTGAGTTTTGGCTTCGTTTGCCAGCAGGTGCATAAATAAAGCCGAGGCGGCGCAGAATGAGCCTTAATAGCTTTTCACCATTTGATGTTGAGTTTGAGGCGTTCAGGGAAATCAATTTGGAAAGTTCCTCAAATAAAAAGGATTTGAGAGTTAATTGAACTCCCGCTGGCTGAACATGTGGAGTGTGTTGGTCAGACGTAAACCGGCTGTAGGGGACGAGCTAACGAGCTAACGAGCTAACCTCACCATTGTTTCTAATTTGTGTCAGACGGCGACATGGATAGTTGCTGATTAAATGCTCTGAGTTCACTCCAAAGTGTCTGCTGTCAAGTGGAGCTAGTTTCACTCTTTGCTGGATTGTCCAGTTTAAAAACGAAGATTAAAACCCGTCACCATGCTGTCAAGTCTTAGGAATCGCCTAATAGCATTTGTTCCATTAAAACTTTAATAAATAAACCAAATTCCAGCCAAATCCTGTCTGATTTGAGTCGACTCATTCCTGTGTTTTTTAGTTGTTGGAGTTGATCTTTGATACTGGATCTGATGACCCAGTAGATTAAGTTCGACTGCAACATTTGTTACCTTTCCAGTTGCTGTGGTTCTTTTCCCTGTGAAGAAACTGTTCCCCTCTTGGCCTCTGGGGGCGCTGCACCAAGAACCACTGAAGGAATCCACACAAAAACTTCCTTTGACAGAGTTATTGCTACTAAAACCTTTGTCTATTTTCTACTTTTTCAAAGCCTTTGTTTTGGTAAAAGAGAGTGCCGTGTTTTTTCATATTCCTGATCTGACGTTTTTATTACGTCTCCTGATCTCAGGTCTGAACCAGAGCAGGTGAAACTCTGACCTGCAGTATTTCTACATTTCATTACAAAAGCTTCGACGTTTTCATCTGTTAGTCAGATGACTGGTGGTTTGCTTTGTTGCCAGTGTGTGTGTTTGGTGTGTGTGTGTGTGTGAGGGTTGGGTGTGTGTGTTTGGTGTGTGTGTGTGTGTGTGGTGTGATGGTTGGTGTGTGTGTGTGTGTGTGTGTGTGAGCTGTATGTGTGTGTGTGTGGTGGGTGGTGTGGTTGTGTTGTGTGTGTTTGGTGTGTGTGTGTGTGTTGGTGGTGTGTGTGTGTGTTTGGTGTGTGTGTGTGTGTTTGGTGTGTGTGTGGTTGTGTGTGTGTGTGTGTTGGTGTGTGGTGTGTTTGGTGTGGTGTGTGTGTGTTGGTGTGTGTGTGTGTTGGTGTGTGTGTGTGTTGGTGTGTGTGTGTGTTGTGGTGTGTGGTGTGTGTGTGTGTGTGTTGGTGTGTGGTGTGTGTGTGTGTGGTGTGTGTGTGTGTTTGTGTGTGTGTGTGTGTTTGGTGTGTGTGGTTTGGTGTGTGTGTGTGTTGTGTGTTGTTGGTGTGTGTGGTGTGTGGTTGGTGTGTGTGTGTGTTTGGTGTGTGTGTGTTTGGTGTGTGTGTGTGTGTTGTGTGTGTGTGTTGGTGTGTGTGTGTGTTTGGTGTGTGTGTGTGTGTTGGTGTGTGTGTGGTTTGGTGGTGTGTGTGTTTGGTGGTGTGGTGTGTGTTGGTGTGTGTGTGTGTGTTGTTGGTGTGTGTGTGTTTTGGTGTGTGTGTGTTTGGTGTGTGTGTGTGTGTGTGTGTTGTGTGTGTGTGTTTGGTGTGTGTGTTGGTGTTGTGTGTTGTGTGTGTGTGTGTGTTGGTGTGTGTGTTGTGTGTGGTGTGTTTGGTGTGTGTGTTGTGTGTGTGTGTGTGTTTGGTGTGTGTGTGTGTTGTGTTGGGTGTGTGTGTTTGGTGGTGTTGGTGTGTGTGTGTTGGTGTGTGTGTTGGTGTGTGTGTGTTTGGGTGGTGTGGTTGTGTGGTTTGGTGTGTGTGTGTTGGGTGTGTGTGTGTGTGTGTGGTGTTGTGTGGGTGTGTGTTTGGTGGTGTGTGTGTTTGGTGTGTGTGTTTTGTGTGTGTGGGTGGTTTGGTTGGTGTGGTGTTTGGTGTGGTGGGGTTGTGTGTGTTTGGTTGTTGTGTGTTTGTGGTGTGTGTTTGGTTGGTGTTTGTGTGTGTGTGTGTGTGTGTGTGTGTGTGTGTGTGTGTGTGTGTGTGTGAGGACCCCACTGCTGCCACAAACTGTAAATCAACGCGTCGTTATGAGAGAATCATCGCCGGTTCACCCAGTCGGTCCTCAGGATCCTGAGTTACGTCCGACGTGTCGTAATAAATCCAAACGCAGCAGCTGCATGTCGGCCGCTTGAGTCTGAGGAAAAGTAGCGAGGCGTCGATTCTCTGTCTGTTAATAAAACCTCTTCTAGTTCGGCCTACAAACCTCTGAACAAAATCAGAGGACCGAAACATGTGAGTTATGTTTATTTTGTAATTAAGTGAGTTTTTTTAATATTGAGCAGTTAAAATTGTTCGACTTTTTTTTTCTTTTTAAAATCTACAATAATTTACTTACCTTTTACTTATTTAATTAAAATAGTGTGTTTGGTTCATTATTTTTTTACTTGAACGAAAAATAAGAATTTCCACTTATTTTCAGCCCAATCTTTGGGCCTCATGCCAAACAGTTTGTGCACCAGTTTGTGTTTCAGTATAATGTCTTCATGCATTCTGTGAACACTGTGTGTTAGTACAATTATTTCACTAATTTGCAAAGCTTGGCTCTAATTACAAACAAACAAGAATATTGCAAATCCCGCTTTACGGCGTGTGTGACTTCAGATGATAACTGCTGCGTAATTAGCCCACAGTAAATTAAGTCGTTATCCGGCGATCTGCCGAGGTCAAATTAACAAACCCTGAACATCCATCCAGCGCGGCGACGCCGCTAAGTGAGATGGGAGCCGCGCGGGAGCGGCGGCGGCGCGGGAGCGGCGTCAGTCACCTCTTCCCGCCGTTACACCGGCCGGTTTCCGGTGACGAACGTTAACGAACAGCTGCTTACCTTCCTGCCTGCCGTTGTTTCAACAGAAGTTGGCTGATGCAGACTCGACTCGTCCTCTTCTTCCATCTTTCCTGGGAGAGGGGGGGCAGCTGTGCTGTGCTGTTGCCATGGTTACTAACTATTTGGGTATCCCAGCAAGTCGCTCCGTTTCTGGTCACGATGTTTTTATTTGTTGGATGCGTCTGAATACGGCTGATAGTACGTAGGCTGCGTTCACACTGCAGCCTGAAGTGACCCAACTCCGATGTTTATGTCGTAATGTGACCTGTATCCGATCTCTTCATGGCAGTGTGAACAGCTCAGGTCGGATTCTTTTAGAATGTGACCCATATCGATACGGATCCGATTCAAATGCGACCATAACGTCCTGGCCACACAGTATGGATCAATAGATGCATTTCTCAGCGCTTGCCTTCTAACGTGGTGAGAATCACTTCCAGTTCTGATTTCTGGGAACTATTTTAGTTAATTGGATTCGTATTGTGGATGGATTTAAAGACACCACAAACAAACTGCTTCCTTGTGCAACATCAGAGGAGGCTTATCAGGATGGATACTGTTGACCTCCACTGGTCTGGTTTATTATTAGGTACAACGTCCAGATGTCAAAAAATGTCCCATCATTAACAGTTTAAACAATTAAGATATGCTAAAGCTAAAGACCTACAATTGTGTCACTAAGATGGGCTAAAAGGTCACTCAAGGAGGAAGAGGCCATTTTTTAGCTATAAAGTTAGTTGCTAACTGTAAACACTGATCATACGTATTAGTTCTGCTAATGCTAAAGCGCTACACCAACATGATATTTAATGAAAGCTGATGCTAAATCACTAAGTTTAACCTTGTTGATACCCAACATGCGTCAATGGCCCACAGTTTTACAGCATAGTAGACGCCCTCAACAGGGTACAATGTGCAGGTTGCGCTTCAGAAAGTGATTTTTTATTTTATTTTTCTCCAGACTTTGACTCAGTTTCAGTTTTACAGCTGCTAAGCATTGCTAACTCTGTCTTGGCTGCAAGTTTTTGACATTTTGACTTAAAATAAAAGTTCAATTCTTCAAAATAAATTGTGAGATTATGCTGTTGCAATATCAATCAATCAAATTTTACTTGTGTAGCACATTTCAGCAGCAAGGCATTTCAAAGTGCTTTACATCATTATAAACTAAAACACAGAGTAATAAACAATCAAATATCAGATGCTAAGCACTGCAAGGAGAAATGTTTACTGCCGTTAGCTAGCATGGAGGCTAAAGGGGATCAGATTTGACACTGATGTTGACAGAAATAACAAGCTTGGTGAAATGTATGTTTTCAATAATAAATAGATACATTTACAACAGACGTTCAAGTTATTGTACGTAGAGAAAAGCAGATCTTAGCCGTTTCTATTCAGTTCCCTCCAGTATTTCTTAGCTTCACAATCATTAATGACCTTCGTTGCCTCTTCCTGGAATAAAATCCTCTTTGTTTTTGTGCGTGTTTCAGAGAAATATTCGCACTTTTTTCTTCTTGTTTTGTTTTAAATCCAGTATGAGAACAGCTTTTCAGCCCGGATCACTTCCCCCTCACAAGCAACAATAGCGGCGTAGAGCAAACAGCAGCGGTGAGAACCCAAACAATCGGTTGGATTTTAAGCCTTTCATGCATGGAGAAGCCAGAGCTTATAGCTGCATGTGGGTTGAAGAAAGGAGACAAACACTTTGGCTGCTCTCTAACTCCATGGTGGGAGTTTGTAATAGTCTCTCCTGTCATTACACTTAAATTAAAGCTACATTTCCAGCTCTTTAAGATAACCAACCATGAACAGACTCTTCTAACAGCGTTACTTGTCCTGTTAGCACAAAGTCGTACAAATGGTTTGACTCTACTGAGAATACTGTGTTAAATTCTCCTCCAGAAAGTAAAATACATGTTTATATCTTTAAAAAGTGTCTAATGTTGACTCTTGATGTCCTTTTTGAGCAGGTCCAGCTTCCTGTATACTTTAAATCAAGTTTATAAGAAATCTAAAATAACTATAAGTTACAATTAGATGCTGAGAAGCTGACCTTTGCTGACACTGAAATGCTGTAATTGAGTCTAAATGAAAACACAAAAGGGAACAGAAGCACATTTTTACATTTTACATATTTATCAACCTTATTTTTATGATATAATTGAGTGAAACAGAGTCATTTCAGGCAGAAATTGACTTTAATCAATATTTTGGCAGAACAACAACACATCTATGGAATTCTTTGTTAGTTTTCTACTGTAACATAATGTATTCTACCATATAATGCATGTGTAGTGCATAAGACTACTTTATTACTTTAATGAGTTTAACAAATTAAACAGAAAAATTGTCAATTACTTTATTTAGCTGCATCCTAGAGCAGTGATCTCACAGTGGTTTAAAATCTGAGCAGGTTTAATGCAAATAACCCATAAAAGGACAGATTTTACTGCTATATGGAGATCAGGAACTTAATATTCACATAATCAGATGGGCCAGAATGTGGGAGTATCGTAAACACTGAAATAGAAATAATTCATATAAATAACATAATCACAAAAAATCAAGTTCAGATGACAGAAACATTTCTTTCAATATAAAACATATTAAACTTTAACAGAAGCTGCAGGTCTGTCTCTGGTTTATTTTTCATTCAGTTGGTAGAAAATCAATACTTGATAATAAATTCACTCAAGTAAAAGTAAAAAGTAAAGTTCATTTTAAAGTAAATGTAACTAGTCAGTGCCCCCCCCCCCTCCTTCAGGGCTTTGCTTTTCCACTCTAGATGTGTCAGTTTTGGGATTTCTCGTCATCCTCGCTGCTTATCGGCGTTTCATTCGAGTTTCCTGCAGACAGTGACGGTGAGCCGGGTTCCTCTGGCACAGCAGTCAAACCGCCTGCAGTGGCCTGTAAAGGGACTGCTGACTCCATAATGCAGCTGTCAAATGTTTTGGAGTTGTCAGAGTCACTGCATAGAGATCTCTGCCTATATATAGGAATCCTCTTCTCAAAATAATGCTAGAGGTATTCGCTCACCTGTCCGACTCATTGAGTTCAGCTGACCCGATCACTTCCACCAGGCACTGCTGAATAAATCTTTGTGAAAAAACAAGTGGAGCTCATGCAACTTCTTCACAAGGAAATATTTACTATATTATGATGATTCTGGTTTTCAGGAGCTGGGCCCGAACCGGTGGTTTCATAGGCTGCGTTGTCACTGCAGCCTGAAGTGACTCAATTACGATTTTTTGGCAATTACGATTTTTTTTGCCGGGCCATTCACACTGCCAGTAAATGTGACCTGTATGTCTGCAGTGTAAACGGGCAAACGACCTGAAAGTGTCCCCGCATGCGCAGTAGAGGGCGCCATAGCGTCAGCGTTCTCAGTGATCTACCAACCGCCATAAAAAGAAGAAGAGCTCAGTGTTAGTAAACATGGAGGCTAACGGTGGAGCTTAGCTACATATTTGAAGTTGTTGTCCAACCAGAGCAACATATTAACAACTTAATCCTCATATAGTCCATCATGGTTGTTGTTTTTCTTCCCTCTTGTGTATCAGGACTCAGAATAGTGAGATTTGTTGAGAATCAGTGACATTCAGTTCAGATGAATGAGACCTGGACGTTATGGTCACATTTGAATCGGATACGTATCGATATGGGTCACATTCTAAAAGAATCCGACCTGAGCTGTTCACACTGCCATGAAAAGATCGGATACAGGTCACATTACGTCAGAAACATCGGAATTGGGTCACTTCAGGCTGCAGTGTGAACACACCCAATGTTGCTGCCGTGGTTCAGCGTATTTTCAGTTCTTTACTGGTCTGTCGTGATAAATTCCAGTAAACACAAGAGAATGAAACCCTCCAGAACCCTTTTATGAACCACACGCCTTGTGCTGAGTCTAAGGGTGCATTCTCACCCGTCAGGTTTAGTTTGCTTTAATCCAAGTCCGTTTGCCTGGAAAGTCCAGTTCGTTTGAGGAGGTGTGAACGCTAATCAAACTCTGGTCCACCTACAAACCTCGGTCTTGGTTTGGTAGAGCTGAACTCTTGTGCGGTACGAATGCCAAAATCAGGAAATGCAGAGCATTCTGGGTAAAATCAAACAAGCTAGGCTAGCGCTAGCAGGAGAAATTGTTTCCGTTCACCAAAAAAATAAATAAATCCTACAGTCACTAAAATATGATGTGATGCTTCTCCATTTTAATTTGCACTTTGTGAAGAAGGAAGTTGCGGTCAGTGCCTTCTAAAGGTTTTGTTGTTTCCTTCAGTGGTTCTTGGTGCAGCGCCCCCACAGGCCAGGAGGGAACAGGTTTTTCAAAGGATTTGTTTGGTTGATTTGACTCAGAGGAGTGAAAAAGAGAACTGCCTTCTACTATATAACTCGTATAAAGGCTCCTGCATACTTCATCTTAAAGCTAACATTTGAGGTTATGAGACGTTCATATTCTCTAAACACACCTTTCAATAATGGTCGATTTCACACACGTCACAACCTTATGAAGGAAAGTGAAATGGAAAGAATGCCAACTTCCTACCCAATTTCTATCCAATACATTTTCGCCATTTGACAATCTGTGTAGTTATTTTGTGAAGAATTGTACGAATGCACGTCGTTTCTCCACCAAACTTTCCTCCAAAGTCTCAATGTTGTCTTTGGATACTAAATGGAAGCGGATAATTCTTAACAATGCTGTCTGAGCGCATTTCCAAATCTTATATCCATTCACACAACAAAGATCTCAGCGAAATCGTTTGAGGAACGCCTCGCGTCTGTGTCCCTGAAAGCCCATTTCAATGTTTCTGGTTGTCCTAGCGCACGACAACTGGCAGCGGGGAAAGATTTCATTAAAGGACTTCCAGTTTCCAGGTAACGGCTAATTTTTTCTTCTGTCTTTTCTGTGGTTCAAACATCTGAGGAGCAGAAAGCAGAATCAGTAGAATGAATATACATTAATTTACATAAATGACACTAATTGGCACAGACACGGTGTTACTACATCATTATCCCATTATTCCTGCTCTGTCCGAAACACATACACGTTTTAACCTGTGAAATTACGGCGTCGACTTTGTGGGAATGGCTTTTCTTTAAGCTTCCTCAGTGAAAAGGCCAGATTTGGCACCTGAGGAACCACATTTTCTGGTCTGACAACCTGATTTAAAACCAGCAGTTAATGAGGGGAATCCTGCTGCTCGATGCTCAGTGTACGTTATGTAAGATGAAAAGTGATTTCTGCTCCCTGCTCGTTTTAAAAACCCACCTTTTTAAAATAAAAGGTCTCCAGCAACCCCGGTCACACTAACCTGCACGAACATTAGATCCATCCTAACACCAAGATTCAGCATAACATCGACCTCAGACTCAGACTTCTGGGACTGTTAAAGGTGGGAAATATAGACTTGGAGCTTCATCACAACAGTTTGCGATAACAATAAAGATGATTTTTTTTTTTTTTTTAAAAACGCTTATTTTCCAGGAAACTATGGCTGCAAATGCACCACAAACACATTTATTCCCATTTATTTTAAAGAAGTTGTGATTTAAATCACCAAACTGCAATCAGTAACTACATTTAATCATACTTTAAGATGTATATATACATATGAAAAACATCTGATCATCCTGTCAGTTTTAGTTTTAGTTTCTTTTAAGGCTAGAAGAGAAATCTTATGAAACTTTCTCTTGTTTTTATCTAATTTTATGAGGTTATTTAATTAAGTCAACAGTCTTAATTACTTGTTCCGTTTGTTTTTGGTTTGTTTTATGAAAACAGGTCTCTATTGCAGCTCAACGAGCCTGTGTTACATGTGGACTTGTTGCCATAGCAACTGATAACAACGCCACTATATGTTTCAGGATTCAACACCAAAAAACACTAAAACATTTCCCCCAACAAAAAACAGAACATCCAGTTTCATGTTTTCAGGTTTTATGTTCATTTTGCGGTTATTGATCAGGGATCACTGTGGTAGATTAGCTACTGAAACGCTCCGAACTCCACAGCGCAGCTACATGCTAAGATTGAAATAATCAAACTAGCATAATTAGCTCAACTACTTCCCTCTTTCTTGCTTTGTATTTAAAACTTTTTCCTGACTTTATCTACCGTATTTTCCGCACTATAAGGCGCACCTAAAAACCTTCAATTTCCTCAAAATCCGACAGTGCGCCTTATAATCCAATGTGTCTTATATATGTACCAATATTGAGCCACAACAGGTCTAGCAACTACGGTAAGCAGCTGCCAACTTCATTTTCGCCTGTAGAAGAAGAAGCGCGCAGTGCATGCTGGGATAGCTGTCAGAATGCTGGTTTGTTAATAAAGTTTGGCTGACAATGTCTATATATCTACCTCCCGACCTGATAATCAGGTCGTCTGCAGGTCATCTAGCATCAGGTTCTCCACCAACATGCTGTGCGCGAACGGAGACGGGTGACCATCGTCCAGACGCCCCATTCCAGTCGCGGAAGGTTCTCCTCGCCGACCGGAATCGGACTGTTTGGTTGACATTCTTTATGTCAACAAAGTAGCTTTAGACATTTATCCGGGAGCTTCAGCTAGAGTTACCAAGGGACCAGCAGCTGTACATTTAAAGCCGTGGGGTCGGTGAAGAGAGACAGAGGCTGCGGCGGCAGCGTGTCGGTTGGTCTGTGCTAACCAGAAAGCAGGTGGGCACAATATCGCAACACCAAAACCGTGAGTGAAACGACGACTGGGGCATCCGACTATATAAGTACTGGAGGATCAATTTTTTATTATTATACATCCATATTTGTAGTGAACGGAACAAATCATGTCCCGTTCAATACCAGACGGGTGGCAACATAACTGTAACATCTATTCTATGCATCTTATATATGAAAAAAGTTTAAAAATAGGCCAATCATTGAAGGTGCGCCTTATAGTGCGGGAAATACGGTAGTTGTTGTTTTGACATTTAGTTTCACAGCACTGCGTTCCTTTGTCTTTCATACGTATTTTTTAGGATTTAGCTCCTTTATGTTGAGAACTTTGCAGGTAAACCCAATGAAAGTCACCGTCGCCTAGCAGTTCTTTGGATCATGTTTTGGTGAAATCGGTGACGGCTCGTCCTGCTGCTGGCCGGTGTGTTCGTGAAAGCGCTGTCCGTCGCTGCCTGTCTCCCATGCTGGCTCACTGTGGCGCTGAAGTGGCAGACAGACCTCCGCTGCGTGTTTACCTGCCGCTGCAGTGGCAGCCCCTCATAAATCACGGCTATCTCCCACCGGTGGCACACGCCGCTTTTGTCCTTCACACAATGCAGGCCTTCCTCCATGATGCCTGCAGACAGTTTGGACACTGCAGGGCCAACACAGTATTTGCATGTAGGCTCCCAAACTTCTGATGAACATTAATCACACACGTCTCTGATTATCAATCAGATGATTGATAATCAAGCAGGCTGATTTCCTCCGGTGCTGTTTGTCTGAAACCCGCCTGGCCGCCGAAGCAGAGCGAGAATCACTTCATCGCTTCACTCAGATGGTAATTCAGGAGCTGTTGTCGGCTTTTCTCACAGCTGGGAAACAGCTGACCTGCAGCTATGAGAGGCAGAGGCGTCTGCTGGGATGTGTGCTAGAGGTAACCATGGTGAAATCTGCTCCAATCAGCTCCCGCCATCTTCACATGTAAACACAGACAGAGCTGGCAGAGGAGCCGAAACCTGCACCCGACACATACTCATACTGAAAACTGCTTAAAAATACAAGCATTTAATATTTAAGAACTCCATCATCAGAGAATGTCTGATCAGACGCGGAGCTATGGGGGGGATCTGGGGGGACCAGCTGCCCCCCCGAGCCGGGCCGGATGGGTCTGGAGGTGCCAGAGAGGGAGGAAAGGTTTCAAGTCGCTTAAATTTCTGATTATAGACAGAGAAAGGGGCCCCCACCTGTTGAGAAAGGTGTATTTAATGTTAAAGTTTCCTTCCCCAATGGAATATATACTAGTCAGTCCCAATGACTGTTTCACTCACAGTTTAGCCGAAATGCTTCCTGGGTAAAAATCAAAAGACAAATGCGGCATCACCCTCCCCCACCCCCGGCCCCGCTCAGCAGTTTCAGGTTCCTTCCCCCCCTTTCGATGCACGTAAGGGGCCCGGTGATTCGTTAGGGGCCCGGTGATTCGTTAGGGGCCCGGTGATTCGTTAGGGGCCCGGTGATTCGTTAGGGGCCCGGTAATTGGCCCCGCCCCCCGGCCCGACACTGACTTGTTCCACTAGTGGTCCAAATCAATGTATCTTCATAGAAAACTTCAGAAACTTTAACAAAAACCACAGGTGGTTAAAACATGTCGAAATGAGTAGAAAAGAGTAGAGATACTTCATAATGAAATTACTCAAGTAAAAGTAAAAAAGGGCAGCGCAGTAGAAATATTCTTCAATGAATAAATATTCATATGTTCGGGTCCTGGAGTAGCTTTCATTTTGCTAGTTTCTATCAAAAATCTTCCACTCAAACACGATTTGGAGGCTTTTAACAGACGCAACATTTGCTGCAATCAAAGCATCAAGAGAACTCCCCTTCCTGAAATATGACACTGGAAACAATCAGAACAAAACAGAATTTTTTACTTAGTAGGACATTGAAACAAGGAAAGTACAGCAGAGTGAAAATACTAAGAAAAATGCATTTGTTTTCTAAAAAGTTGCTTAAATAAAAGCATCTTTCCAGAGAACCGGACTTCCTGCACAAACAGACTGGAGTTGGACTAAACCGGCCCGGTGTGAACCTCTGGGTGTTTTCCCACCCGACAGTCCGGTAGACTCGGTTCAGTTTGGTTCTGAGTCGAACCAACCTGTTCCCCTCCTGGCCTGTGGGGGCGCTGCACCAACAACCACTGAAGGAAACGACACAAAAACCTCTGAAGAGCAAACTGAGCGCCACGTCCTTCTCCACCAGACGTAAACAAAATGGAGGCGTCAGATTTTAGCAGTTGTAGGATTTCTCATTTTTGGTAAAAGACCAGAAGCCATCTCTCCTGCTAGCGCTAGGCTAGCGTTTTTGTTTTGGTTGTATTTACCCAGAATGCACTGCCCTGTCCTCCACTTCCTGCTCTTGGAGCGGTTTCTGGTCCACTTGGTGTTTACATCTGAATTCAAACCGAACCAAAGTTCACTTCAACAGAAATGAGGTTTGTAGGCGGACCAGAGTTTGTTTTTTGGTTTGATTAGCGTTCACACCTCACCAAACGAACCGGACTTTCTAGACTGGAGTTGGATGAAAGCGGGGTAAACTGGGCTGGTGTTGTTTCTCCACCATATTTAATGTAATTCAACAGGAAGCGCTGGCAGAACTCTGTCTCTTATTTCTCCTCTTCGCTCTCCTGCTGCTGTACCTGAACTCTCTTCAGCTGCTGTGTGCGCCGGTCTTGTTAGCCCAGTCATTTATTTTACTGGTGTTTTCACCACACCGGGGACCCATTGCCATGCAGATTCTGCACATATATCAATGAAAACTGGGAATGCTCATCTGTAATGAGGCTTTCCAACCCACTGAGGACGAATATTGACATTTATGTGATTCTCTGGTTGCAGCAAAGCAGCTAATTTGTCCATTTTCTCCTCATCATTGTTATTCTCCTCCGTTTGTGTCCTTGTGCCTTCAAGATCTGGCTAATTAGAGCTTTAAATGTTATTAACGAGAGGCAGGAAACATTTCAGCCCTCTGGTGATGGGATGTCACCAAGATGAAACAGCGGATGATTAAAAACACTCAGATGTTTGGGGTTTTAAAAACGCTCCTCCATCAAATTTATAAGACCTGTTTTCTTCTGTCACAGTTCAGGTTTCATGTAACAGCTAAAAGAAACTGATATTTGCCAGGCAAAACGTTTGTGCTGCAAACATTTTACAGATTTTACTGAAAGGGTTTCCAGGGGTCATGAAAGGTCAAATTTAGCCTGTTCTCTAAATTGTGTCGATCAACTCATCTACGTTTGTGCTGAACATTTTTGTTGCAATGTTTGCTTTGAAGATATTAATAAAAAGATAAAGATCAACCAGCGCCCCTTACTTTACACAAATCTAACAAAGTCAGTGTCAAATTTATGTGCTACGTTTGTGCCGCTCTCATTTTAAAGATATAAGTAGAAAGGTTTCCAGAGGTCAACCGTCCCCCCATCCCTCTCACATTCACAAAATCAAACTAATATGTGTCGATCAACTCAGCTACATTTGAATATGATGACCTTTGATGACCTCTGGAAACCTTTTTATTAATATCTTTAAAATGATTGCAGCAGAAACGTTTTGCAGCATAAAAACATTTTTGCTGCAAATGTTTTTGTCACCAGTTTTGTTAGATTTAAAGAAGGTGGGGGATTTTTTTTAAATCTTCATGTTTGCGTAACGATAAAAATCGTCAGCAAACAGTTTTCGTGTGATGGAAATCATCACACCAACAACTGGCTGGTTTTATAAAACCAGATGATTTTCACCAGTTTTGAAAACTGGGCAATAATTTCCAAACCAGAACAAACAGGAGCTCCTCTGTTTGTCTCAGTTCAGAGTTTAGGAACAACTAAAAGTGATAAAATGCTTTTTTGTTTATAGAAATGTTTATACACTCTAATCAATGTCATAAATCCCGATAAGACGAGTGTGTTTCAGAATTTGTATCCATAATAAAACACTGATTCACTGGAAGATCCAAATCTAACAGTTTGTTTGTAAATATTTTTCAGTTGGACGTTTCTAAGCGAGTTGCTCATATTTTTATGTAAATGACTCCATTCGTGTCACGAAACTTTCCAGAGATCAAAATGCAATTCAACACCAGAACAAACCTACAAGCGTTGAATTGATATGCTGGTAGAACAGAGCAGGGATTTGTCATATGTGCTAGTCACTGGGTGATATTCAGGCTCCCAGCATGACTGCGGTTTAGCCCACACACTCTGCCTTTCCACGCCAAAATCTGGTTACAGGAAAATCACATGAATGTAGAATTAGGACGGCAGCTTTTCAAAAGTCCTGCATTTAAACACAATCCTCTTTTCTCAGCGCAGCTAAAACAGAGAAAAAGGAATTAAATTCCAGACCAAAGTGGAGATTTTATGCATCAGGTTTGGTCTGAAAAAGTAAAGAAATCCAAACCTGAAACTGTTTAAAAAGGAACATGAACATGTTTTCATGGTAGCAGAGACCAAAACCACCAACCAAAAGCTAAAATCCACGACAAAACAGCTCAAATTAGCTATTTTAATGGATACATCATCAGAAACCACATTAAGGCTGCGTTCACACTGCAGCCTGAAGTGACTCAATTCCGATTTTTTTCCCGGTCCGTTCACACTGCCAGTAAAGGGACCTGTATGTGTTCTGCAGTCTGAACGGGCAAACGAACTGAAAGTGTCCCGCATGCGCAGTAGAGGGCGCCATAGCGTCAGCGTTCTCAGTGTTCTGCCAACCACCATAGAAGAAGAAGAAGAGCTCAGTGGAAGTAAACATGGAGGCTAACGGTGGAGCTTAGCTACATATTTGAAGTTGTTGTCCAACCAGAGCAACATATTAACAACTTAATCCTCATATAGTCCATCATGGTTGTTGTTTTTCTTCCTGTATCAGGACTCAGAATAGTGAGATTTGTTGAGAATCAGTGACGTTCAGTTCGGATGAATCAGACCTGGACGTTATGGTCACATTTGAATCGGATACGTATCGGATATGGTCACATTCTAAAAGAATCCGACCTGAGCTGTTCACACTGCCATGAAAAGATCGGATACAGGTCACATTACGTCAAAACAATCGGAATTGGGTCACTTCAGGCTGCAGTGTGAACGCAGCCTAAGAGAACCGCAGCTACTTTTCCTTATCTCCATATTTCAGCCAATCAGAACCAAGGAATATCCCCTGACCAGCCAATAGCGTGTCCAGTAGCATTAGCTGCATTTTCTATCAGATAGTTTAGATATTAGTAACTTTGTCATGAAAGCGTATTTTTACAAACGATAAATTATCCTTGAAGTTATTGTGATAAATGATTATATTGTTGTTTTGAGACCATTTCAAGTAGCATAATGGAGGAACACATTGTCAAGGATAAACTTTAAATTATGATGAACAATTACAGTAAATCATGCAAATGGAAGTTATTGATGTCGTTTTAATTTATTGGGTGATTTATTTATTTGTTGCGACAGATCTAACAACACAATACAAAAATATGTGAATTTCCCACTTTGGAGAAAAATCCTCTCATTCAACAAACAGTACAGATAGAAATAAAAATAATGTTGCCAATACCTATGAAAACAGCTCAATATTCTGATAAACGATATGATAGATGCTTCACTGTAAGGCACATTAACTGTGCAGAAAATCTACAAAGTGGGAGACATACAAGTTTCCTTGTATTGATGAAGTTCAGTCAATTTAACATTGAGATTCAGTTTTATTTACAAATAAACTCAGGCAGATCTCTGACCTCTGGGCGTTTTTACTCCTGTTGATATGAACTCCGTTATAAGCAGGTTGTTGCTGCAGGAGGCAGAACGTCAGGAGCTGAAGATCGCAGAGGCAATGAGATCTGCAAACACCAATTAACTCCAAACGACCTCGAAGCGGCGACAGGATGTGAGCGTGGAGCCGATACCGTCTGAAACCCGACGCTTCCTGCCTCGGGTTCACACCTGGAACCTCACAAAACGAGAAACTTGGTTTATTACGAGATGATTTCTCTGAAGTGAAATGATCTGTCAGTGAAACAACCTGACCTGCAAGTCGCTTCATTCTCATTTCAAGATATTTACACTAGAAACCAGACAAAGATTTGGTGTTTTAAAGTGTAACATGGAAAAAATGTCCTGCTTCACTGCAAAAATGTTTTTGCAAGAACACAAAATTTTACCAAATACTTTGTTTATCTTCTAGTGTAAGCTTATATCTCTGTATATATAAACTGAGACAAAACTAACTTAAAATTAACTTTTCAACAGGAAATAGGAGCTTATTTTAATTCTTTAGTATTTATGAAGAAATGCTTCTGAAACTGTCAGATTATTCCACTTGTAACAAAACTTTCTGTTGCGTTATAACTGATATAATTTGCCAATAGATTCAGGAATAATTCACTTAAAAGGATCTCCTACATCTTGCTGAAATGTTCTTTTAAAGTCAGTTTTGTCTCATTTCAAGTGTACAAAGACATCTGTGCTATAAATTATATATTTGGTAAAATAGTACATTTTTGCAGCGTGTGATTAAAAACCAGACGTTTTAAAATCAATATTAAGGGATTACTGATGTAAAACAAGCTCATATTTCCTGCTGAGAAGTTACTTGTTAGTTCATTTTGTACGGAAGAAGATTAGGGCCACTGGAGAAAAAAACAAACTCTGAGTTCTGACTTTAATCTCATAATTCTGAGAAAAAGTCAGAAATTTATCCTGTTTAAAGTCAGAATTCTGACTTTAATCTCAGAATTCTGAGATTAAAGTCAGAACTGTTACAGTGGCCCTAATCTTCTTCCGTAATTTTCTCATTTTGAGTGAATTAAGATATTTGCACTAAAACCGAGATAGTTGGTAAGTTCTGTGTGTTTGCAGGAAGCGGCTAACTGAAGCATCCGACGCAGTTCTTCCTTCCTGTGTGCAGTGAACATTTTTCCAGCAGCGTTTTTCCCAGAAGGCTTTTTTGTTTGCCTCTGAATCTCCTGCAGTCGCTTTGTCTCGTTTTCCTCCCCTCTTACTAAGGAGGGCCAGTTTGTTTTCTCTTTGTTGGAAGCTGCCGTTTTCCCGCTCCGTTTTGTTTTTAGCATGCTTTGTCGCTCTTGTTTTTCCTCTCCAGCTGTCCCTACCTGCTACCTGCGGCGCGACCTTTGCCCCCTTCCACAGAAATGGCTGCTCTGACAAGCGGCGCCACGCGGCCGGCTGCAGATGTGTCCGCTCCCGTCCTTTCCTGTCCCGCTTCCCGTGACTCGGCCCGCCGTGACGCCGCTCTTCGCTCCAGAGTCCTCTGCTGTCATCCGCTTCTTCTTTTCTCAGCTTCTTCTTCCTTTGTTCCTGTTGTTGATCTGCGGCTTTTCTCGAATATTTTTCAAATCCTATTTTATTACATGAAGGAAATATGTCTTCTTCGTCTCTTACTCCTTTAGCCACATCACATTAAGACCACGTAGTTTTAAATATTCTTATTTTAAACTGTAGCTGGAATGATTTTAGCATGATTTTGTATCTTGAAACATTTTACGTACAGAAAAGCTAAAAGGATCCAAGGTTATTTGTGGCTACAGATTTTATTTCACATGTATAAATATGTTAGAACAATTTGTTTCAAACACTTAAAGATTCTTCATTGCGACTATAAACATGAATTTATTTTCTTATTTGTTTTGATTTTGCATTAGCACTGGAAAATGGAGTTAGCTCTAGCTAATGTTGCTATCCCTGCAAATGTACAGGAGATAGCAACTGGTTCCATCCGCTAGCTGGTTCCATCTCCAGCTAGCGGCGTTAGCTTCAGCTGGTGTGTAGGTCTGTCTCGATAAATCAATTAACCCCATGATAAACTAAAAAGATATCGATAATTTATGTTTGCATTACTTTTTGTTTTTCTGTTTTTATTTCGTGGATGTAAACATTTTCAGTTTGATGTTTTGGTCTTTATCAGACACTTTTTAAAGGACAATTTTATTTACTTTATAATTCATTTTATCTGTTGTGACAGGACTACATGTTAGCTAATGCTGTTAGCTCCTGCTAATGGTCTTAGCTCTTGCTAAAGCTGTTAGCTCTAGCTATGTAATTAATAAGTTTGTTTAAACTTGCTGATGTTCTTGTGTTGTTATATTGGGGAGTTCCCGACCTGCGTTAACTCTGCATGCTTTGTGCAGGTTAAAAATGTAATAAAAATCTAAATGTTTGAAGTAATTATGAGTATTTTTGCATCACAAACAGCCTTTAGGTTGAGGTCAATGTTAGCAAACATTTTTCAAAAAGCTTTTTAACTAATTACATTATTAGACAAATTAAATGAAGCTTCTGTTAACTCATTAAGCCTGAAGTCTGGAAAATGGTTCAACTTTAGAGAAAAACCGCATAAAACTCAAACTCAACCAGCAAGTGAATGAAACGAAGCTGTTTGCAGGAAATTAACCTTAGTTATCGCCTCATTATCTTACAGCTGAACGCAGAAACCATAAACCTACAAACACCATTTAACACTTATGGAAAACTCATTTGTCATTTTTGTTCTCCAGCTGGTAACATTCAGGAGAAACCAGTTCAGTCCTTTCCAAGCATTTGTCCCAAAAGCTTTAGGAAGCGGCTCGAGGTTCAGACACAAATGAATTGGATTCAACTGCAAAGCACCAAGCTGGCTCCTCTGTCCTCTCCTGTGCAGCTCCTCCTCTGCTCCGCTGCTGCAGCTCCTCCTCTGCTCCGCTGCTGCAGCTCCTGCTGCGACGCCGGTTCACCAGTTGCTTGCTGTGTTGCCATGAAGTGTAATCTGATGAACAACAAAGCGGAGGGTCTTGAGATTTTCACCTCTGCTGCTCCGGTAAATATCCACTGGCATAAACACAAATGCAGAGAGCAACCAGCTAATTATGGTGGAATTCTGATTTACGCCACGATAAATAAAGTATTTTTAGGGTTTTATTGCTTCAAAAAAGAGCCAGAAAGTGAGAAGGTGACCTGTTGGAAACCACCTGGGTTCCCGTGGAAACCAGAGAGTTGTTGTGCGATGCTGGAGCCAGCCAGCAGCAGAGCAAGGTAACCTTTTCTCTAATTGATGTGTGTGAGTGCGGCGCCCACCAGGCGGCCATATTGTGAGGGAGCCTGGAGGAGCCGGGCCCCAGCATGCAACGAGGGTGGGGGGGGGGTGATGCAGCTGTGCAGTTTGACTGATGCGCCGCAATCAGACAGCAGCGCGATGCTGGGCTCAGTCTGAGGAGGAATTCACATCCACACCGGAGAAATGACTGGAAAACCTTTGTGGCTGCTGCATGAAATAAAAACCAACCTGGATTAGAAACAGCTAATAGTTTATTAAAGCCAGAAATGATCTGATCTTTAACACAGAGTAGTTAAATAAATCCACTCTCAAATGATCATCACCAGTCTGGGCTCCTCCAGGAAACCATCAGCTGCCCATCATCCAGAAACCACCTGAGCTCAGACCCTACAGGCCTCAGCTATGATGCCAAAGGTCAAAGTTCAAACACGGCTGAAGGATCCAAACCGGGACAAACTGGAGGATTGTTGAAGTAATTATGTATAAAAATGTACACATTTCAAATAAAAACCTTTTTACTTTGTACATTTGTTCTACACAGAAACTCTTCAAGTAACATTTTAGTGACGTTTCATCACTTCAGTGAAACTGTTGATGTTTTTAGCTGCAGATGGACCAACGACCACCTGCTAGAGGAATGAAGTGTTACAGGCAGGAAAAGGTTTTATTTCAAAAAGGAATTTAATTATTTGCATTTTTATGCATTTCCAGTGTTGTGTAAAATAATCTTAAGTGGTTAAATGTAAAACATGCAGATGGATGGATGGATTTTATGAACTACTTTTAGGTTTTTCCCTCAGGGAATCGATCTCCTCCGTCTCTCCCTCCACACATAAACAGTAAAAATGTAAAAAGTAAATGATTCTCGATAGAATTTCAAAACAGAATGATTTCCAATATTTAATAAAAGATCAATAACAACATGAATCTGTTTTTGTTCCTCTGCTGTCGCTCTCCATGGTGCTGAAACGGCGACGCTCTCAGCTCTTCCTGTTTGAAACACTTCACTGATGTTTCCTGTGCGTGAACTCGGCCGTCGCTCCCATAACGGTGAGAATGTTTCCCATTCATATGTGCTAACACCTCGGCTTGCTGAGTCGTCAGGTTTCCAGCCAATCGGCTCTTAAAGGGCCCGTTTTGCCGGAGCAGAATGTGTTGTTTGTGCCGTTTCCATGGCGCCTTCGGGAGCCGTTTTTAAGGAAAATGTTTGCTCATTAGTCGCCTTAATGCAAATTCACTCAGCATTGTTGAGATGTGAATCAGCATTGCTCTGGTAATGACTGCTAGAAAAGCAATTACCTTTGTAATCATGGCTTCCCTCCTAATGACTTTTCTTCAAATATACATTTATAATTCAGAGCTGCAGAACCAGGCTGATCTGTGGAAAGCTAAAGGAGTAGCTCTGGAAGAGGTGAGCAAAATCTGCAGAAACTTTAGGAGTAGCTGAAACCAGATATTTACACAAATGAAATACTTTTTTTCACTGTCTGCAGTGAAATCTGACCAAACTTTTCAGTTAGTTACCAAAATTATTTCTGTTTGCTAAATGCCAGAAAACATGGCAAGAAATTTATTTTTTATTTTTGCAGCTTTCCTTAAATTTAGGCTTTTACAAACATTTGTAAAAGCCACCACAATACGCAGCACAAAAAGGAAAACTTTTTGTGCTGCGCATTGTGATTCTCTGCCCATCGATTTGCTAATGAATACTCAACAGGAGATACAATTTAGAAAAATTATCCAGTGATTGTTGACCAACCTGGTGTTTTATCCCAGATTTTGCTGTCGCCGTTTTGTGGACTAGCATCAGCGCTGCGGTTGTAAACGGCTATGTTGGGAAAAATAAATTTATTTGACATCAGTTCAAAAGACTGATAAATATCTATAAACATGAAAACAGAAGATATTCCGGATTCGGTCCCAGTTGGTTATAGTTTCCCCCATTACTTGCCGTTTTTATTTATTTCAGCTACGAAAACGTTTTTTTCAAAGGTTTTTGTCATTTTGTTTGTTTTAGTTAATTATAATAACCTGGTCTGGACCTTTAGTAAAGACAGGATGTCCATAAGAAATCTGGAGGAAGAAAGAAACGGTGCGTTATACTTTGTGTTTACAGTATTATAAACTGTTGTTGTAGGTAGCATTCCCTGCTCCAGGCTCCCCCTGGTGGTCTGGAGGACTTCCATAACATGGATTTAGTTTGCAGCTTGTTTTCTTCACAGTTTTTGTTATTTGTTGCAGCATTTTTCATTTGTTTTGCTAATCGCACGTCAGGCTGCAGTTTTCACCAGTCTGGAGTCCAGTCCTTGTTTTCCAACCAACCCATGGAAACCAGCTCCATCCCTGCATCTATTTTCTATTCGATGTTTCTGTCTTTGCTCTTCGTTGTTCCCGACCTGGACCCGCGGCATCCCCACTGGTTCTGATGGGATCCACCCTGATTCCTCTCCGTGTTCATCTCCCCTCAGCCGTCTGACTGTTTCAGTTGGAAGTGAAAGATGAGGGATTGGAGGAAGCGGCCCAGCTGGTTCTGTTCGTCCAAAGACTGATGGACGTCCCTGGGCGGTTGGACCCTCCGGCTCCTCATCCAATTTCTGTGGCACCTTCATTTCAGACGCTGGCAGTTCCCAAGGACGAACCTGAAGTCCAGCTGGATAAATCGTTCTGTGTTGCTCTCTCTCTCTCTCTCTCTTTCTCTCTCTCCGTTCTTTAAACTCTGGGTTGTTTGTTGGAACCCAAGCAGAAACTGTGAAAACGTCCAAATTTGTTTCAATCAATTAAATGTTTGGCTAACATTTAATTAAACTGAAATGTCTCCAGAAATCATGAAATAAGTGCAAAGCTTTTATTTCTTTGGAAAATAGTCCAAACTTTCATGTAATAAACCGAATGACTGGATGAGCCACGGCGACGGAACCAAACGTCTGATAGAAAGTAACAAACCTGTTTTTGATCTTATACAGAAACAACGAGCAAACAAAATGCAGACCTGTAGGTATTCATAGCACTGAGTGTGTTTTTGTTGAAGATAAATAATAACAATAAAATATATAAAAATAACAATACATACCTAAAACTTTCACGATAAATGAACAGGCGTTGAGATTCAATCAGCCTTTCATTCAGTGGGAGATGATCATCAGTTCCAGCACACAAGGAAACTAAACTAATTACAAAATGATTTTAATATTTAAACCAGAAGAATAAAGTGAACAGGAGACGTTATAATTTTAGACCTGAACAGTTTGAGCTTTTATTAATTCATCAATGTTTCTTACAGGACAGACTTTTATCATCTGAAAAACAAATTAAATCTAAGAAAGTTGTCAAAAAATTGGATTAGAACAGTTAATTCAGACTATTTACTATTTGTTTGTGTTTCTAAATGTTTAGCTTTTCATTTTAGAATCAGTTTAATGTCTAATTCCTGTTTATTCACTGAACAAATCCAACATTTTAACCAAAATAAACAGTAACCAGATAAGACAACATATTACTTTATAATATGTTGTCTTATCCCTGTTATTCTTCTCCAAACTTTAGATAAAACTCTGAACAATGTGGTTCAGGTAAATCCAGCTTTAAAAACAACAATCTTCTGCTGCTGACCTGATTTGTGGGCTTTGTTCTCTTCCATCAGTTCTCCTAATGTCTTTTTGGGACCAAAAACCACCAGAGGAATATTTTGTTACCCCTGGAGGCCAAACAAAGATTTAATTCTGCGTCTCCTTTATGTAACTTTGGTAAAGCAGTTCACAGGCTTTAAATCAAGACTTTTGTTTTTTTTTTTTGAGGCAATTTTCCATAAAGGTAGTTCTTCAGCTGAGGTTGACAGCTCCATCCGTCACCCAGGAATTAAAGAACAAGACAGAAACGCTGCTGTGAGCTTGTCGGTGCCCAGCGTCTCTAACGGCGCTGATATGCAGAACGTTCAGTGAATATTAAGCGGCTGCCGCTGCTGCGTTTTGTTACATTAAAGATGTTTTTCAATCGATACAGAACGACGCGAGCCGGACGGACGAGGAAGAGAGAAGAAGAAGAAGAAGAAGTCTGACATTTTAATTATTTGTTTTGACAAATCAGGCAGCGTTTGGCCTCCGTTTCCCTGCTTTCCTCCTCGTCGTCTGTCAGCAGCTCCTGGACGTGTTAATGTGTGAGAGCTTCTCTGCTGACATCGACATGGAAACTTACATCATATTCAGAAAACAGTAAAACCCAAACCGTCCGGTTTTCATACATTTATGTTGTTGGCATTAATTACACTCAGGTGCTTTACAGTGTCTGGTTTTCTCTCTTTTAGCATTAAACTGTTTCAAATGTAATTTTAAAGTAATTTTAGGAAAGAAATATTTTTTTCCCTTACATAAACAGCTGTTTGTTCAGAAATAAATAAATGTGTTCACCCAATAAATCCATGTAAATTGGAATTATAAAAATAAATTTGCTCAATGAAAACGCACAAAGAAAGACTCAGATATTTTTAATAAAAACTTTACGCTAACATGAGGCGGATCTTTTTAACTGTACTGAAACCGGAGCGTTTCATAAAGCAGCACAGGAAAGTCTTTTTTCACACACAGTCTCTGAAGATTCCCCAAAAGCAGGAAGTGATCTACAGAGAGGGGCATTCTGGGTAAATACAGCCACAACAAACATGCTAGCTTAGCGCTGGCGGTAGAAACGACGCCTGGTCTCTATCCAGAGAGAAAAGAGAAACCAGCTAAACTCTGACACCACTCCGTTTTTGCGCTCTGTCTTCTTCAAAGGTTTTTGTGTAACTTCCTGCTTGGTGCAGCGCCCCCTCAGGCCAGGAGGGAACAACTGGCTTCAGGGTTTGGTTGGTTTGACTCGGCACAGCAGCTGAAGACTAAGGAAATGTTGCAGTTCTGGTTCTCAATCGAGCCTCGTCTACTGGACCATCAGGTCAGGAAAAAAAATCAATTTCTGAGAGAACAGTGCTTTTTGTACTCTTGCTAAACACACTTGAAGCCTTAAAGGGGTCACCGCTGCTATAAAAAGCCGTTTCAGAGGTTTTAAAATGACAAACTTTCTATTTGAATCCAGTTTACTTGCATAGTAACACAGGAAACGGCTGATTAACAAACCGTCTTTAATGGCTGCAGGGTAAAAATGCCGGTGTTAAATTAACACCCAATAGTGTCTCTATGTGTCCAAGTCAGCTGGTGTTAAATTCAACACCATAGTGTCACATTAACATTTACAACAGTGTTAGTGTTAAAATGTTAAAAGTAACACCAGTGTAGTGTTGATCACCAAACAAAATATGGTGTTAAAAAAGTAAATAATTGACCCACAAGGTGTCAATATCAATCAAGTCCAGTGGAAAATATTCCAAACAACACACAGAAATGGAAAGTTGAACTTTTCTTAAACCCATTTCAGTATATAGACCAAAGTTAATTTAATAAAAAAATGGGAGTCAATCTTTAACACTTTCAAAAGTGTTACTTTAACACCTGCTGACTTGGACACATGTAGACACTTTTGGGTGTTAATTCAACACTGGCATTTTCACTGTGTGCTGTTGAAACATCATAGTTTTCAAAAACTGATTTAATCTAAACTTGATCTTCTTTAGAAACTTGACTTAGAAGCGGTGCATAGTAGAACCGATGCTGAGCGTATTTAGTTTGTTAATCCTCTCAGTTCTCAGATTCAACTTTCCGTTATTTGGCTGGAGAGACGTGAGGTCGGCGTGACCTCTGACCTTGATGCTGGATGTGAAGCAGTTGGAGACCACAGGGTTTCTGTAAAAGACCAGGAACCGTGAACAGCAAATTGCTCCTGAAATGGGGGGAAAAAGAAGAGAAAACAGCAGTTTGAGAGGAGGAAGGGTGTTTTGTTGTTAACGGCGAATCATTCCACACAATTTAACCGCCGCATCGGGAAGATGCCGCGTCTCTGACCGCCGCGGAAATGTCGACGGCGGGTGTGTCGGGGTTGCCGTGGGAGACGGAAAGATCCCAGCTAGTTTTCAAAACAATTATGTTCAGGTTTTGTTCCTAAGTGATTTTTTATCTAGACAGAAAACATCCTTGAATCGGCTCTAATTATGTCTCCCATCCGAGGGAGACACACACACACACACACACACACACACACACACACACACACACACACACACCTTGCCATACATCTGTCAGCTGGTAAACATGTGCTCTTGAGTGACTCTCAGATAATTGCCACATTGCGACTGACTTGATTTGCACAACTTGATTTAATAAATCAGGCAGTAAATTGGAAAAAGCCTTGTGACAGTTATTGTACCGTCAACTCCAGGCTGCGTCTGTCCTCCCACCCCGGAGACGGGAAAGATGGCGGCCGATACGCGTGAGCCACAGGGAGGGAGGCGGGAGGAGCCATCGGGGCTTCATACTTCATTTCTTCAGACTTTGCTGCACCTGTGACAGAAATGATATTCCACCCATTTAATGGTTGAGTCGGAGCGCGGCAGCGCCCGCTGAGCTAAACGCTGTTTTTTTATTAGATACACAATCTGCAGCACATGCACTCCAGCATCAAGACGCAGAATCGTGTTTGACAGGACTGCTGCGTCTGGCACTTTTCATGGCTTCTCTGCTGATTTTATCGCGGCTGTTTTCGACTTCCAGCTCAACCGATTATGGCCAGAGTGCTGATATGAGGCGGTGGCGGCAAAACGGTAAAACCAGGGAAGTCTGGGTGTTAGACGCAGGAAATGAGGGGTAATTCCATCAAATGAAGCTCCGAACAAACTGAAGTAGCCACTTTTGAAAACAGAAAAGTGTCCTGAAGCATTTGGCCAAAACGCAGACGGAAATCTGGACAAAAAGAACCAGAAGAGCTAATTATAGGTGAGTGGATGCAGCTGGGAAGGTGAATAAGAGATAAACAAGGAAAGGTGGAAAAGAAATGGACTTTATAAACAGTGAGCACTAATCTGGTGCCGAAACGATTAATCGTGATTAATCGATTTATTGAATTAATCGTCAACGTATTTAGTGATTGAACTGGAGAATACAGACTCAAAAAAGGCCATTTGTTGACATGACAACATAATCAGAAGGTAATTAAAGTCAAAACTGCACCAAAAATATAAACATTTTACATTAATATGTTCTGATTACAGTTAAATCAATAATACAGTTTTAGATGAAATCTGGTTCAAAATGTTAAAAATATATGTATAAAAATCTCCTGTTAAGCATTTTCTGCATCTAATAATGAAGGAACCAACTACACTGCTTTTGTAGTAAGTCCAGATTTTCACATTTTTTTCTGTCCTTTGCTGCAAATGATCAAAGAAATTCACTAAAGGACTGATGTAAAGAAATAAAATGTTTATTTTCTTATATAAAAATTATTTATATCTTTTACTGTTTTATTTCTATTGTTTAAAAACGTGGTTAAATAAAAAATCTGCAGAATTTACCAGGTTTTTTTTGTTTTGTTGATTAATCGTCAGAATAATTGTTTGTGGTTGTAATTTGTTTGTCTAGGTTAGTGTTTACACATTAGGTTTAGGTTTCTGTCCCTCTTTCTCGTTCTCTTTGCTTTTCTTCATCCCCAGTCGGCCATCTTGCTTCCTGCCCAGCTGCACCCACTCACCTGTAATTAGCTGCTCTGGATCCTTTGGACATTTATCTGGTTAGTGAGATAAAAACCTTTTCAGCAGGTAAATATTTAACGTTTAGATAAAATCATCAGCCACCAGGAAAACAAACTTTCTCCTGTTTGATCAGAAATGCAGTAAAACACATTTTGTAAACCTGGTTGGCGATCAATACGTTGTACAGTGGGCATATAGGAGGTCCATGATTTTATAAAGAAGTTTTTTCTTCTTATAGAAACTTTGGTTTCTATAAGAAACTTTGTGTGTTTTCCTCTGGCTGTAAATGATGCAGCCTGCTGTAATATCATAACCCTGTAAATGTTTTGGATTTTATGTCTGCAGTAAATACGGTTCCCCTCCGTCCTAAAATAAAAGCAGCAGACCTGGAAGTGTGCATCTCCATCTTGTCGACAGACAAGCAAAACCCCACAAATCTGTTTTGAAGGATCCTTTCTGTGTAATTATCTCTCTCCACACCCTTTTCATTTCACAATGAGCCGCCCATCTGTCAACTTCACTCTCGCTGAGCTTCAGACACCTGCAGCCTCCCCGGCCGCCCGCGCTCTCTTTTTATACGACACGACTCGGTGCCCCGACTGGCCACATTTCATCTTTCTCTGGGGCCCCCAGGCTCCGTAAACCTGAAGCCAGCAGCAGGGAACGGACCCGTCCGGCGCTGCTAGCCCTTTAAAGGAGACATCAACCGATAGTGTTAGGAAGTCTCAGCTTTCTGATGCAACGGGCCATAATGCAGGAGAAATGAGCGAAGGCTTTCAATAAAAAGTGATTGAGACTCTTTGGTGAAGCGACACACTCCAGTACGATGCCTCTCTGTGTCCGACTCCAGTCCGGTTGTGTAGAAAGTCCGGTTCGCTTGCAGAGGCATGAATGCTAATCGAACTCTGATCCGCCTATAAACCTCGGTCTCAACTTAGTTGAAGTGAATTCTGGTTCGGTTTGAATGCATATATGAACACCAAGTGGACCAGAGACCGCTCCAAAAGCAGGAAGTGGACTACAGTGCAATGCATTATGGGTAAATACAACCAAAACAAACATGCTAGCTTATGGATAGCGGGTGAAATGACTCTTGGTTTTTAGCCAAAGACAAAAGAGAAATCCTACAACCACTAAAATTATTGTTTTTTACATTTTATTAAGAAGAACATCTTCAGAGGTTATCATGTTGTTTCTTTTACTTCCTACTGGCGCAGCGCCCCCACAGGCGAGGAGGGGAACAGGTTACTTAAAGGTTTGGTTCCAGCAACTGGAAATGAAGCAAATGTAACAATTTTGGTCCCCAACCGAAGAAAACCTACTAAACTGTCAGGTTGGAAAACAAAAAGAATCCATCCATCCATCACCCTTGTCCCTTAGTGGGGTCAGGAGTTGCTGGTGCCTCTCCAGCGGACGTTTCGGGCGAGAGGCGGGGTCACCTGGACAGGTAACCCTGCAGGGCAACACTAAAAAGAATCTCTTTGAGAAAATAGTGGTTTTTGTTTTTCTAAATATTTTTGGTGAAACCTTAAAGAAACGACTCCATGCTTTAAATAGCAGTTTTTAAAGTGGCACACTTTGCATTTAAATTCAAGTTGTTTACTTCGGATATTTGAACACCAGCTGATTAACATACCGTCTGAATGACTCTTTACGCAGCTGCTGTTGTTGAGAGTTTTGTCCGTCCAGCTGGGTAAATAAAACATGGCGACCTGAGCAGATACTTTCTGTTATCGAACTAAAGCTGGACCCAGCTGAGCTTTTTTCTGGGTTTGTTTGTTTCTTTGATTCATTATTTGCTAATGTTGCTCAGATTTCAGCTACAGCTTCTACAGTTAGTTTAATTTTACAGTTTTTAATTTACTGATTCCAGGTCTGGGAAGTTGTTTCCTATGTGGGTTGTCATTGGTTCCCTGGTTTCCTCCAGAAACAGCGTGACGTTAACTGGTGGCTCCTAACTGGGTGGGTGAAGATTACAGCATTTCTGAAAGTTAATGGAGAATAGATACTTCCTCCATTTGCAGATGATATAGTTTTATTCAGTCTGTAAAGGCATCTAGAGATGATTGTAGCCCTGTAGTTGATTACCTTGTGGATTACAGCGACAACAACATAAAAGGCATAACTACCAACTTTTGACTATCCGCTGCTCTGATAGATAATCTCACAGCCAGTGAAGCAATAATCCTAGTTTTGACCTGAACTTGGCTGCAATATTATTATTTAAGACTGGCTGTAAATGTTTAAAATCACCACTTCTGTAAGCTTTCAGCTTAAATAATGCATCAACTCTCATCATGATCCAAGGTTATGGAGTCCAGTTTGTGTTCAAATGGTATAAAGATGTTTCACCTCTTTTAAAAGCAGCATGGTGAGGTCAGATTAAAGGCTTTAAAAGCTTTACTTTATTGCAGCTGATGGATGAAATTAACTCTACATGACCAAAAGCAACTTCCTAAAAACATATATGGCTTAAAACTTAAGCATTTCTGCCTTGAAATAGATTTAAATTCAGTCATATTTTAATTAGTTATACACAATATATCAGCATTAACATTGGTATTGGTCAGTATTGGTCATTTTTCAATATATCTTTATTTGTCAGATGAGTAAAACAGGGTAAATATTAACAACTGATAATATTGATTGATTTTCAAATGGTTGCTGTCTGTTGATGAGGTTGGAAAATATTTATACAATACAGGTAAATATTGATTATTATCTGTAAAAACAATTCTAGTATCGGTATCAGCCCAAATTTCCACATTTCCACATTTTAATGATCATAAAACATCAAAATGTTTTTAGCATTTTTAAACAGCAAGAATATAGATCTAGAAGGAAATGTTCTTCAAATGTTATTACTTAAATAACTAGAAGAAATTTACTATGTTGCTCCATTTCCAAAAAGAAACTCATGAAGAAAAATTCAGGTCTTCATTGATACGTTTTAGCTTTTTGTGTATTTTGAACATGATAGCAGAATAAAGTAACAGACATAAGTAATTTTAACATCTTTGAAAAGAAGTAGGAAGACATAAAAACACTTATGAACTGCAAACCCATAAACTCAAACTCTTGTTTTCAGACGGACCAGAAAAGAAAAATATTTACGTCCTTCGAAGTTACACAAATTACTCAATTTGAAACCCAAAATGTTGAAGTTTTCAGGCATCGGGTTAGTAAAAAGATGCAGAGACAAATTTGTTTAGTGGCTTTGTTCACCTGAGCTGTGATATTTGTGACCAAAGCTCGTCTGTGAGGGCAGGAAGCTGCCGGCCGGGCGGACTGGCTGGGCGAGGCCGAGCAGAACGGCCAACACTGAGAGTCACTCTGGCAGACTGAAACAATCTGTCTGACGCTCAGCGGACGCCTGGCGACCCGACGCCTACCTGCAGGCTCTCACAGAACAGAGAACAATGACTGCAAGGCTGAACTCTAAAAAGTTACTTTCACCAAACACACACAGAGTGAACTCATGACTGTTGGTGTTCAGTGTCCACCTTTATTCTGTGCAACAGAAATCCACATATCCAAGTAACTAGAATATTTGACAGAAATGCGGCAACGAGTGCTCCTTATTTATCTTGACAGATATTTATTTATCCATTAGATATGGGCAAATATTTGTCTGTATTCCACTAATGTTGGAAAGAAAGCAATTTTGCAATTGCGCTGTTTCCATTACCGTATTTTCCGCACTATAAGACGCACCTAAAAACCTTCAATTTCCTCAAAAGCCGACAGTGTGCCTTATAATCCGGTGCGCCTTATATATGGACCAATATTGGGCCACAACAGATCTAGCAGCTACGGTAAGCAGCTGCCGACTTCATTTTCCCCCGTAGAAGAAGAAGCGTGCGGTGCATGCTGGGATTGTTGTCAGAACGCTGGTTTGTTAATAAAGTTTGATAATACATTTAAAGCCGGGGGGGGCGGGGGAAGAGAGACAGAGGCTGCGGCAGCAGTGTGTCGGTTGGTCTGTGTTACCCAGAAAGCAGTTGGACACAATATCGCAACACCATGAGTGAAACAATGACTGGGGCAGCCGACTATACAAGTACTGGGGGACCACTTCTTTATAAATGTGGGTGTGTAAGCCTTATAACGCGGTGCACCTTATACTGTATATGAAAAAAGTTTTAAAACAGGCCATTTTTTGAAGGTGCGCCTTATAATCCGGTGCGCCTTATAGTGCGTAAAATACGGTAAATAAATAAAATGAAATTCATGTGAATAAGCTTGTTCACGCGACAAGTCATTAAAAGTCATTGGAGTGTTGGATGTTAACAGTTACATGAGATATATTCAAAATTCAGCCAATCAGAGGAGACGTCGGCGTCTTATTCAGGCGTTGGAGGAACAAGCCCCGCCTACTTGTGCAGTGTTTTGTGGAAGTAATAGTTGGCCATTTTACATCAGTACTATGGATTCAACACGTTGAAAAGACACAAGATGTTTTATGAGCTGTGATGCTCTGGTGGAAAACAAGAACAAATCATCCTCCTACTACCACTTCCTGTTGTCTTCTTTGTCGTTTCCACCAGAAGTTAGTAACAACCTGCTGTTGATCATGTGATTCATGTAATGAGAAAAATGTGTTGCCATTGTAGTTTTGCAGAATAAATCTATTTCAATAGAGATGAAAATCCAACTCATCGTGGAGTGAAAACTTTTTAGATTTTTCAAAATTGTTGTGTTTCTATTAAGCAAGTTAATTTTCATAAATTCAGTTTGTGTAATTCTATGGTTAATGGAAACAAGCAGTGAGTTATGCATCTTTGAAAAGCAGAAGTGGAGGCTCCTGCATAAACAACAAGACAGCAGCAAGTGGTTTCTGGATGGTGAATTTACAAGAAAGCACTTGTCTTCTCCAGCAGCCATTGTACAGAGCATACAGCTAAAAAACAGCTGACCAAACATCTCGGAACCCTGCTTGGGTTGCTAGGTAACGGCACTGGGGTTGCTTGGCAACTGCGCAGCGCCCCTTGAATATGTCTCATTAGGTTTGTGAAATGACTCATTTTCCAAACACCAAAAACCAGCCAGGAAGTTTTTTTAAAGAGTTTGGTCCAAATAGAAGAACGAAAAAGTGAAAAATACAAGTTTTGCATAATAGACCTGTTTTAATATGACTGACAAAACCTGACTTCTCTTGTTGGAAAGCCAGAGTGTTTGCCGATTCTAACAATAACTTGCTGTTAGCCTGAACAAGCCTGACGTAAATGTAGCTAACATGCTAACTGAAGAAGAGCTAAGAGTCGGTAGAAACTCACCTGAATGAGAAACAGAAGCACCCAGTCAGAACTCATCATATGAAAACAGGACAAAAGAAATATTTCTGCCAGAAAAGGCAGGAACAGCAAATGTTTTATCAAGATGAGTTTGATAGAAAAAAAAACCTGCAGGTTTTCCCAACCTTAGCCAGGGGGAACGTGGATTTTATCTAAACTCCACCGTGATAAGCTGTTAATTTTCCTCCTGCAGAAGCTGGAGGGTTGTTTCTGGTATCTGATCCTGTAAGCTGTAGCTTTTATTTCCTTATTTATTTACTGATCTCGTCGAACATCTGTGAGTCTGTTGACGAGGATGCGACGGGAGATAACGCGCGGCGACAGATGCTGCCGGTGGTTTATCCCGGCTACCTTTACAGATCATCAAACTGAAGCGTGTTCGCCTGACTGCGCCGCGCCTGTACTTTCACAGCGCGCAACACAACTCTTACTCAGCTTTATTACCGACGCCTGCGGCCCCACCGGAAGTCACAAGCTGTCAGACGCATTTGGGTCAAATCTAAAACTCAAACTCGCAACACAAGCTCGTTTTTATTTGCTCCGGCGAAGGGAGGCACTTCTGAGCCGACATATTTAATGCATATGTTTTTTTTTTTTATCTCTCACCGTTTCCAGTTGATCAATTAATAAAGAATGCATAAATGTCAAATTACCCTGGAAGATTACAGTGGAAGTTTAATTAAAAACAGAATGAAAGTTAAAGCAGAGCGAACTAACAGGAGCTGAATTATTAAACTCTGAACATGGAAACTTTGGCTGTGGAGATGCTGGTTCTTGTTCTGCATGTCGTTGTCTTTGCTGAAAGAAACTGGATTGTTGTTCAGGATTGTCTGAAGAAAAAGTTTTCCATATTTAGGAAAACTTCTCTACAAGGCAAAAACACAAAATATGACCACGTATTTAAAACTACTTTCTACTGAAAGTATCTTAGTGCACTTGAAATAAGACAAAAGAAGCTCAAAAGTAACTTTTCAAAAAATATATGAGCTTTGCTTAAGGCAATAATTTCTGAATATAGATTTTAAAAATGGCAAATTTTCCCCTTTTCCATTGAAAAACCTTGCAAGTAAAAACAAGTACTTGTTTATTTGTATTCAAGAGTAATTGACCTAAATCAAGCTTATTTAGGGGAAGCTAAGTTTACTAAATATTTTCAGAATCAGCAAAAATGCTAAAAAACTACAGAAAATAATAATCAGTGGATCAGCAGAAGGGCTGGTTTGGATTATCTGTTGCTTCTTTAAGCAACCAGCTGCGTAAAACCAGCTGGAGATTTTCCTTCCACAGTATTTTATCCACTTGGTGAACTTCAGCACCGCTGGGAGCAAAACAGGCCAACAGACGTCACTAAATTATTACGTTTATAAAACTCTCCTTGACTTATTATTTACTTCAGTAACATTTTGGAAAAAATTTACTTTTAGGAGTATTTTTACTACACTGTACTTCAGAGGTTCCCAAACTGTGGGGCGCACCACCTGGGGGGGGGGGCGCCGTGCCATTGCAGGGGGCACGCAGGAAGCTTTCTGGATGAAAGAAAATATAAAATAAAAACAAAAAAACACTGAGTGGTATGTTGCCTGGACTAAGTTTTTACCTTAGAATGGCCAACTCGATGTTACGCTATGTCAATCTGATACAGTAGGGGCTTCCGCACGTCCCATATCTGTGTCTCTGTCACTTTTATCAGCAGTTGAAACTGTTTAATCCATTGTCAACAGGTGGTGACCTGTTTTTCCGAGCCGCCTTTAAACGCAACATGACGCCACGACGCTCACTGGGTTTCCACCTGTGAAGGAGACCTGATGCTGCTATAGAGCTACACAGGTGTGCTAGAATCATGACACCAAATCAGCAAAGAACTTTTCACAGTTTTTCCCCAAAGCTAACTGACTGAGTTGAGTGAAGCTGCTGGATGCAGGTAAAGTAGCTAAAAGATGACTAGGTAATATCAATACAGCGCTTTAATCTTGTTAACTAGTAGCCTGTACTAGTTAACATAGACAACAACTACTGGTGTTGTTGTCTATGTTCAGCTACATACATTCATTTTGCCCCCCAAAATGTTGATTCCCCCCACCCCCATTTCGCTCACACACATCGTTCAACCAGACAGCTATAGGGGAACCCAGGAGAAAAGGTTCGGGAACCACTGCCGTACTTTGAGTAATTTTATTCGGAAGTATTTTTACTCTAACTTGAGTAGCATTTCTGGATTTTCTACCCACTGAATGAAGAACAAACATGTTTTTGTTAGGTTCTGGGGTTTTTAGCTTGTTCCTTTGGGTGGCGGACTAATGTCCCCACTAGATGGAGTCAGTGAGGTGACGGGCTGTGGTTTCCTTGATGATGCCATCCTCACACCGGAGGCTGATTGATGGCAGCATAAGAAGAGTGGAACGCCGGTACCTCGACGCCAGAGTGTCAACCGTAGATGGTTCCTCCAGCCCCTCAGAGTTTTACTCCGAGCTATCCCTCTTTCGTGAGATCTGCCTGTTTTTTTTGGGGCTGTGCTTCATTGTGGGTTTGCTCTCCTCAGGATCCTTCCACATCTGGCTGCCTGACTTCTGATTCAGCCAGCAATTCTGAAGTTCCCGGCCGGCCGTTCCACCTACTCTCAGCCGCTTTCAAGGACAAGCCTCCCTGTCCGCCCTCCAACTTCACTCTCCGAACCATCAAGCTCCACGGAGAGGCAACTCGGTAGGTTAGAAGAAACTCCAGGACCAACCAATCCCCTCCAAGCCGTTTGAATGCACAGAGCCAGTGAGTTTACCCGATTCTCATTCGCACCTCCCGTTTCCCAGTAACCTGAACTCACCAGGCTCTTCTTGTCTCCTCAGTGCACCGAGAGCAGTCAAAGTTTCTGGACCAGCTTCACCTTAATTGTTGCTTGCTGTAAATAAACTTTACATTTCCTTTCATCCGTCTCTTATGGTGTTCTTGCATGTGGGTAAGATCCGTTAAACCCATAATGGCAGTTTTAACCTAAAATCCACCAAACAGAGACACACACCTGAAGTTTTTATTAAAGTTTCAGAAGTTTTTATTGAAAGAAACTGATTTGGAAATATTTCCTTTTGACTGATTTTGCAATTTTTATTACTCACATGAATTCTTATTATTTTTGTCCATAAAATACCTACATTTCCACTTGACTTTATATTAAGATGATGTATTTTTAAATATTAAATGATTGATAATTTCTCAGTTATCCAGTAAAGTTTTACCAAATACTTTTTACTTGAATAATTTCTTATACACAGTAAAAATGCCAGGGTTGAATTAAATTCAACACTACAGAGTGTCACATTAACATTACAAAGGAGTTAGTGTTAAATATATTAAAAGTAACACCAGTGTAGTGTTGATCACAAAACATAATGTGGTGTTAAAAAAGTAAATAACTGATCCACAAGGTGCCAATATCAATCAAATCCAGTGGAAAATATTCAAAACGATACACAGAAAAGCAAAGTTTAACTTTTCTTAAACCCATTTCAGAATTATAGATCAATTTAATTTTAATAAAATGGATGTCAATCTTTTAAAACTTACAAATGTGTTACTTTAACACCTGCTGACTTGGACACATAAAGACACCTTTGGATGTTAATTCAACACCGGCATTTTTACTGTGTATGACAGGGCTGTAGTGATACAATAATCTCACCATATGATACACGATATTCTGCCCACGATACGATATATATTGCGATATTCATCAAACGATACAATTCAATACACTTTTGTGATTTTCTGAAAGATTTCAGAGGGACAGAGTGATTTTGGTGACATTTTGTGACTGTTATAAAGTTGGACTGAATTAATTTAACTGAAAACTGATTCAAAGCTCCAACTACACAATACCTGGCTCTGGTTGGACACAGACTTAAAGTGGACAGCTGGACAAAATGAATCAAAGAAGTGGAGAGAAAACATGTTTCTTTTAGTTGAAACAGTCCAAACTGTAGCTGACATGCATTAGTAAAGTAAATAAAGTGAACCAAGTTCCTGCTCTGAATAGTTTGATACCTTTTTAACCTGAACATCTGAAGGAATCACTCTAAGCCTGATGACCTGGTGAAGCAAGCAGTGAGTGAACAAGGTGACAGTTGGACGTTACGATACTTGATGATGAATATCGATTTTTTTCTAGGAAAGAAAATATCGATACATATCGTGATATCAATATTATTACACAGCCCTAGTGTATGACTACATTTTACTTTAATCTGAGTATAAATATGTTGCAGTAATGCTGCTCTTCTCTTCTCCGAGTATAATTTTACCTCCTCTGGATATAAAAGCATGTGGTCCAGAGGCAAACTTCTAAATAATGTACAGTTCGCCCCAAAAACACAAACCCAAAACGGTCCAAATGAAAGCGACATTAATGGTAATCATGAGAAAATGCAGCTGTAAAACATCTGCGTTCGCACCGATTCATTTATAACGTCATTGTGCATCAAAAGGAGAAAATAGCTGCGATACGCCAGCGAGTGTTGCCGTCTGGAACAGAGGAGCTTCTGCCAGTGAGAACGCTTCCTGTCATTTATGCAGAGCAAAGAGGCAAGCTGAGGCCAGGCTGGGTCCATTTAATTTCTGGGCTCATCATGAGGACAGTTTCTAATTTTAGCCTGAACGCGGGGAAACTGAGAAAGATGGAGAGGCTGAGGGAGGCGGAGACACGCAGGGACAGAGGGAGCAGAGAGAGACTCAGGGTGGCAGAGGGGTCCAATCGGTCATCCTGACAAACCTTATTGTAACCTCTAAGGCTGGAAACACTCCTGCTGTTAAACACATAGCACCCACTCTGGTTTTCATTTGCCTGTTAAATGGTGGTAATATGTTGGCAGTAATGTTTCCACAAATAAGAATATTCTGTCTCCATAACTTGTAGTAAGATCTGCTAACATTCAGACTAATCGCATTATTGTCCCATTGGTTCTGTTTTTGCTGTATTTTCAATTCAAATCTTCCTTTTAGCTGATAAATTATTGAGTAAATAAACATAAACAAGGTTTTTAATCTGTTATTTAGGTTATTCAACCAGCAAATTGGTTCAAATAGCTATTACACCCATTTGATCATTCATGGAACTAGCTAGCCGCTACATGTTTAGCACTGTGATGCTATTTTAGGCTAGCATAGCTTCTCCGACAAGCTAACTTGTTTTAGCACAGGTTGAAGACAACAGTAGTCTTTTCCAGCTTTGCATCAGGTTGTTTTTAAGCAGAAGTTAATCTCCACTTAGCGACGTCTCAGATTTACATCGTACCAGAAACATGTGGATACCAAGGTTCCAGGTGGAGCATTTATATGTAAAATAAAATATTCAACATGCTAAAATCTGTGTAAATAATCAAAATCAAGGTGTTAAATATAACTTTTAATGTTCTTGGTGTCAAGAAGAGGCTAAATTAGTGCAGACTGGTCATGTGAATACAACACAGGCAGTAAATATAATTGTTACGCAAATTAGCAACATTAGCCATTATTGGACACAATGTGACCACTAGGTGGCAGTAAAGAGCTTTGAATATCATGGACTAACTATGAATATAGCTCCACTTAATCACTGTAGTAACATCTGCTCGTCTCCCAGCAACCAGACAGAAAAGACAGATTTTATTTTCTAGTTCTTGGAAGCCCCGCCCCTTTCTAATGCTGCCCTGGGCAACCGCCGATGGAGTCCATATCAAAAAGCACCAAAACCTACAGAACTACAGTGGGCTGAAATGATGTAACCAATGATTTTTAATCAAAATGCAGCCAATGAGAGGTCAGATTCCATAACTCGGAATCAAACATCAAAACATTTAAAGAGGTTATGAAAGAATCCCTGGTTCATCTGGAGTTTAACGTCCAACTGGAGTTTAGCAGTTGGACGTTAAACTCCAAAAATCCAATCAACTAATTGGGTATTGGTTATTCACCAATTGGTTAATTGAAAGTATTAACCAACTAATACCACAGGTTAATTGGAGGTATACCACTGATGACCACTTGGTGGCAAAATCCATTCCTGGCTCTAAAGCAGAGGCGTCAAACTCCAGTCCTGGAGGGCGGCAGCCCTGCAACCTTTAGATGAGCCTCTGCTGCACCACCTGAATAGGATAATTAGGTCATTAAGGCTCTGGAGAGCTGATCTACACAGGGAGGAGGTGATGGACCTTACCACAGCGGCCGCGTTTCATTGGCCAATTCCCATTTTACGTCACAGCACAGCGATCAGTGGGTTACCGTCTCACAAACTCTAATGTACATTGTGGACTAGCAGACCGACAGAAGGTTTTAGCGTCAGGACTCTAAAACAATGGTTCTCCCTCAGTGGGGAATCTGTACAGGCGATGTCAGGTATCCTGATCGTGTTTGTGGAACTAAAATTCACAAGATTTCCAAAATCTGAAACGGAAAGTCTTGCTTGGATCAAAGCTTGTTCACGATGCATTAACAGCTCAACCGTTGTAGGATCAATAAGAACAAAGGGTTGTTTGCTGGTGTAAGTATTATTGCTTTGCTTTCTTTGTGTTTAGTGAATGAAAAACAGAAAGTCAATAATAAACACATCCATTATGAAAACCTTTTAGCCAAGTACAGCATAATGGCAGAACCGATACAACTTCTACACCTTGAAGTGTTACAGTTTTATGTTAGCTGAACAGATCAATATGCAATGTGTACCGTATCTGAACTACAGTAAAGATTTTATTTCCCTGAAAAGGCTTTTTATTAAACTGTAATCGTGTTAGCCACGCTAATCGTGTTAGCCACGCTAATCGTGTTAGCCACCTAGTACCGTGTATAAGTCCTAGGCACATTCGACCCTCAAAACCATGAATGTCCGACTTACCTAGCCTTGCAAGAACAATAGGCATCAGTGATCTTGTCCACAGCTATATTTATGCTGAGGGTGTGAGGATCTGCTGTTTTCCTATCGACCAGTAGCATTTAGCTGTGATGCCACAGCATCGAGTGGCTAAAACACCTTGATGTCGTCCATAAAAGATGACATGAACATTTTGGTTCCCCTGTCCATCGTCGTGGCTGATATTTTGTGAAAATCTGGCAGAAATGCTAAACTAATCGACTCAGAAATACTCTGCAGAGAGTCAATCGAAATGAAAAATGCCATGTTTAGACGTAGGAGCTAAGCTGTTAATGTGAGACATGTAGTCAGTGGGACTTTCGACGGGCGTTTCTGGACGGAGCTTGGTATGGTCCATTAAGCCATTTCATTCCAGCGTTTTGTACCTGTGGCTCATCTAAAACCTGCAGGACAGTGGAGGACTGGAGTCTGATTTAAAGGTTCAGGGACTCATGAAGGGAGAATAAAACTGGTTATTGTAGAACACAGTGTTCTTTTGCTTTTCTTTCTTCAGACCTTTACTGTGTCTTTTATTAGATTTATTACATCTGATTGGTGTGCTTGTTCAAGATGTGGTTTCATTTAATCAAGTTTCAAATGTCAACTCTGCTCCACCTTCCAACTCAAACACGGTAAAGTCTTCAGACTCCGAAACGTTAAAAATAGAATCGGCTGAATGTCAAACTCAATTCTTCGGTATTAAATTGGATCGTACACACAGTATTATCGTTCTTGATCCAACTTTTTTGAAAATGTACTAAACTAACAAAAAAAGTGAGTTATTAATGACTTTGCTGAAAGTGATGAAAACACAAAATAGCACAGAAATAAACCCGAATGAAACATAGTGAATATTTAAAATTAGAGTGATTAAAAGTAATTTTGTTCAAACTCTTGGACTCTGTCCTCTTTCAACCTCCTAATTTTTATTATTTAGATAAAAACTAGCATCATGAAGTATTTTTCTCAAAACAATAAACTGTCTCTGCAAACAGAACCTCTGTCAACCGTTAGCCACTGTCAGCTGCACTGAATTTTCTCATGACTCATAACAGGAGATCATGAAGGTTAGTCTCTTTATTCGCTTTTAATTAGAATAATGCATCATTAGTGTCAATGTTCAATATTCATTATGAAGCCAAATGAAGCACCATTTATCCTGTGAAATGATTACATGTGTTTGTGCTGCTGCTGCGTGGAAAAGGTAACCAGAAAAGACAGCATATGCTACAAAGAGCTCCAGTTTCTAACTGTAGCTTTTGATCATTAGCATCAGGATCAAAAAATGGTTTGCTAGAAAGACAAAGATGCTTCATTTTCACTTTAAACATCGATTCAGCAGCTTCCAGGTGGTTCTGGTTTGTATTAGCTCCTGCAACTTGCATTACCTCTAGCTAAAGATGTAAGCTCCTGCTAATGGTGCTAGCGCAAGTTACAGGTACGCTCCTGCTAATGGTGTTAGCGCAAGCTACAGGTACGCTCCTGCTAATGGTGTTAGCTCTAGCTAAAGGTATAAGCTCCTGCTAATGGTGTTAGCTCTAGCTAAAGGTATAAGCTCCTGCTAATGGTGTTAGCTCTAGCTAAAGGTGTAAGCTCCTGCTAATGGTGTTAGCTCTAGCTAAAGGTATAAGCTCCTGCCAATGGTGTTAGCTCTAGCTAAAGGTGTAAGCTCCTGCTAATGATGTTAGCTCTAGCTAAAGGTATAAGCTCCTGCTAATGGTGCTAGCGCAAGCTAAAGGTACGCTCCTGCTAGTGGTGTTAGCTCTAGCTAAAGGTATAAGCTCCTGCAATGGTGTTAGCTCTAGCTAAAGGTGTAAGCTCCTGCTAATGGTGTTAGCTCTAGCTAAAGGTATAAGCTCCTGCTAATGGTGTTAGCTCTAGCTAAGGTGTAAGCTCCTGCTAATGGTGTTAGCTCTAGCTAAAGGTGTAAGCTCCTGCTAATGGTGTTAGCTCTAGCTAAAGGTGTGAGCTCCTGCAACCAGGATTACCTCTAGCTACAGGTGTAAGTTCCTGCTAATGGTGTTAGCTCTAGCTAAAGATGTAAGCCCCTGCTAATGATGTTAGCTCCATCTAATCATGTTAGCTCTAGTTAATTATGTGAGCACCTGCTAATGGTGTTAGCTCTAGCTAATGTTCTTATCTTTAGCTAATGTTCTTAGCTTTAGCTAGTGTTCTTAGCTTTAGCTAATGTCAGTAGCTACATCTAACAGTTTTAGCTCCATTTAATCGTGTTAGCGCTAGCTATTGGTGTTGGCTCCTACTACTGGCTGACCGTGTTAGCTCTAGCTAATATAGTAAACAGTAGATAACAAGCTGATCATGTTTGTTTTTCAAAAGTTATCTCGGGTTTAATGGAATATGAAACGTTTGATGTTTTGTGAGCCGATCTTGTTAGCATCAATAACCTTCTTGTGTTTTGGCTAACATATGGCTAACATACATGCATTGTGAAGGTCAAAAAATGGTGACCTCCACTGATGAAATATACAATAAAAATATACAATTTTTAAGTAGTTTTGAGTTTTACACACAAACAACGTTCAGGTTAATAGTAAATTTACATAATATTCAGGCCAACATGGTCAACTTGTCGTTTATTCTTTTAATATTAATAAAGGTTTTTCTTCTTGCTCAGTATTTGAGTCAACATGCCTCTCTTATGACATTCTAATTTCCCATATTCATTCACAGCGCGTTCTCCTCTGATGCTGTCAAATGATGGCTTTATTTATTCATCCAAGCCTGAAAGTGTTTGCTTAGCCAGATCATGTAAAGGTTTTTTTCTCCTGCAACAAAAGCAATTCACAAAGAATAAAAATGAGTTCACAGGGTCTCTGATGTCTTTATCTGCCAAAATAAAAATATATGAGGAGCCGCAAAGCATGATCTTTGTATTTATTTATTTCTAAGAGAGGGATGGGAGATTATTAGAACGGCATTAAACATTCACATAACTAGTCAACACAGTCCCAGAACTGATATTGAAACAAATATTGTCTGATATTAATGTTTCCATTCAAACTATGGAGAATAACACCGTTCCTGCAGTCAGATGTGAATCTCTGTGTGCTTCAGTCTTCATGACCTCGTCTCAAATAGTGTAACTGTGCCTAAAACCCCCATCAAACGCCCATGACCACAGCTCTGGTTGAAAGGATGTTTTCCATACAGAAGAAAATTAGGATCTCTCTCACGAATACAATGTCAGTGGAGTGTTGAAATGCATTGGATATGGCCTCTGCAGAGAAGAGCCCGGTCAGAGATTCGCTCTGTGGCTTTAATCTTAGGACCATTGAAAGATGAATTTCTCTCTGGGGGAAATGGGAAGCATTTAAAGTTCAACAAATGTACAGCAGACCCTGTTTTGTTGCCATTCTGACAGTATTTAGTATGGATTAGATTATGTAGATGTTTGAGTTGATTTTAATTGTATGTCGAAATGTGAGAAAATGAATATTTAGTGGCTCGCGTTTTTGAAAATATATATGTCACGGTGAGGAATTCACAGTGTACTGCTGCACAGTGACCAGCTACATTACTTTTATTTCATGTTATCATCAGTTTTTTTTCCATATTGAAAGAATGAAATTAACAAATGGGAATGAAATTATCTAAGTGCTCCCAGGCGGTCAGATAATAATTCAATCAGGAAGTAAGCGTGTGCTTACATTCAGTTTCAATCATTCAGCATCCTGAGGTGAGTGAAGTGTATGCATAGTACGAGTCTAGATTATGTTGTTTGCAACATTTGCAGCGTTTGTAGCAAATGCAGCTTCACACATACAATATCTGGTCATCTGGTCTTTTATCACAGTATTTAGGATTAAATGCTAATATTAATAAGCATTTTACCTCATTTACATCAGGACAGAACAAATAAAATTAAAAGAAAAAAACACCACTGGCTGTGATAAATAAAAAGAAGTTCATAACAATTTTCATATTATGAAAATATATAAAATCAAAGATAAAGATTAATAATTAAAAAAAGACAGATAAATGACAACATACTTGCACAAGATTGATTTAAACAGCTCAGTAGAGCAAAAAAAACCACCCAAGAAAAGCAGCTAATTTTGGTTGAAATGGCTCTCCATACTGTAAAGCCAACTCAACAAAATCATTACATTCTCCACAAAATTTTATACAAAACGTTTTAACTAACATCTTACAATCCCGTTAGCTAGAAGACTGTAAAAACATTTTATATCTACAACCACTAATAAAAACAAGTATGAGTTTCCAACATACAGACAGATTCCTTCTCAAAACCAGTAAAAGCAATATTAAAAACATTTAGTGTAACTGGTTCTATGAAGATGGATTTCTGTTTATAACTACTCTGGACTTTTAGCAAGGAAAGTAAAACTACATACTGTTCTGTCAGCTACACCGAGGAATGGATCACATCTAGGGGTCACGATTGTCCACGCAGTGTTTGTTCAGGAAACTGAACGCTAACGGTTTTCTTACCCTGCATTATATGGCCAGGAAGACATTTGCCTGTATGTGTATGTTTATGTTCAATTGCTATAACTAGATACTGAGCCAATCTTATTGTAAATCTTGTTTATTGAACGAAAATAAGTTTTATAAGTTTTGCCCGTTTGAAAATTCTAACCGTTGACATTTGTATGATTTTTCCATAAGCGTTAGCATTAAGCTAGCGGTTCGTTTTTCATTGGAATTAGCATGAAGCTAGCGGTCCGGTTTTCCATTGGAATTAGCATTAAGGTAGTGGTTCGGTTTTCATTGGAATTAGCATTAAGCTAGCGGTTCGTTTTTCAGTTGGAATTATTAGCATTAAGCTAGCGGTCCGGTTTTCCATTGGAATTAGCATTAAGCTAGCGGTCCGGGTTTCCATTGGAATTAGCATTAAGCTAGCGGTCCGGTTTTCCATTGGAATTAGCATTAAGCTAGCGGTCCGGTTTTCCATTGGAATTAGCATTAAGCTAGCGGTCCGGTTTTCCATTGGAATTAGCATTAAGCTAGCGGTTCGTTTTTCATTGGAATTAGCATTAAGCTAGCGGTTTGTTTTTCATTGGAATTAGCATTAAGCTAGCGGTCCGGTTTTCCATTGGCGTTAGCATTAAGCTAGCGGTCCGGTTTTTATTCATTAAATGGACAGGGCAGGGGACAAATGTAACAGTGAACCTTAATCAAACCTAAAAAGAGAATCCCAGCATGCTGCTTTTCTTGAGAAAAAACTATTTGTAGAAATGGCGGAGACATGCAAGCAGGCCTGATACACGGTACTCGGTGTTAGCGTGGCTAACACGATTACAGTTTAGTAAAAAGAGGTAAAATCTTTACTGTATGTCAGATATGGTACACATTGCATATTGATCTGTTCAGCTAACATAAGGTTGTAACAGACAAGCTTCAAGGTGTAGAAGTTGTATCGGTGCTGCCATTATGCTGTACTTGACTAAAAGGTTTTCATAATGGATGTGTTTATTATTGACTTTCTTTTTTCATTCACTAAACACAGAGAAAGCAAAGCAATAATACTTACACCAGCAGACAATCCTTTGTTCTTATTGATCCTACGACGGTTGAGCTGAAAATGCATCGTGAACAAGCTTTGATCCAAGCAAGACTTTCCGTTTCAGATTTTGGAAATCTGTGAATTTTAGTTCCACAAACACGATCAGGATACCTGACATCACCTGTACAGATTCCCCACTGAGGGAGAATCATTCTTTTAGAGTCCTGACGCTAAAACTTTCTGTTGGTCTGCTAGTCCACAATGTACAATATTAGCATGAGTTTGTTAGACGGTAACCCACTGAAAGCTGCGCTGTGACGTAAAATGGGCATTAGCCAATGAAACGCGGCCGCTGTGGTAAGGTCCATGGACCCTAAGAACAAAAGAGAACCCTCTCGACAAGTATATTTTTAATTTATTTCCAAAATGAAACGAGTTAAAGAACCTCTCGATTGAGTTAAATTGAGCTTCGTAGCACTGTAGAAAGCTTCTTAGCTGCACCATAATTCTTCACCAATAAAACACCTTTCCAATAACACCTACAGCAGCTTTAGTCAATGTCTGTTTCAGTCCCAATCGCTCTCGTTCAGCCTCTGTTCAGATTACACAAAGTTAATCCTGTGATTTGTCTGGTGATGCAGATGCAGTTTTTCTCTCCAGAGTGACATTACTGAATCCCCACAAGAGAGAAAAAAGATGGGGGAAACTAATTGTCTGACCTTTATCGACTCCTTTAGAGGAGGAACACAGCAACGTGCACCAACCCTCGTTACATCCGCATAATTAACGCCAATCGATCCGACTGCCGTTTTCCTCTCCGCTGATGTGCCAAGAAGGAGAGTGACAGCTGTCCTGCAAAGTGACACGAGGCAGATTCCTTACCCGATGAATCATTGACCGCAGCTAACGGGCAAGAAGAAGAAAGAGCAAGACCAGGAAAATCTATTAAAACCCTCAAACAGACCTGAGCTGTCAACCAGAAGAACTATCGACCATCTTTATTCTGGGATCAATGGCTTTGTCCAGCTTATTGATTTGGTTTTGTTGCCTTTCTTTAGATGACTACTTGAATGTCAGATCAAACATCAAGTCATTTATAAAATATCCAGGTCCAGACAACATACAGAAAGATGATCAGAGCAGAGAGTATTCCAGAAATATCCCACATCTTAAGTACTTTTTACTCTTGTAGAAGAAACTAAAGGGTTACAAGTGAAATTTGTTTTCAGAGCAAGGAAACGCATCATCATGAATCCGTTACCGATATTTAAAGGTCTTATTACCATCATCCATACAATCTATCATGAGGCGTCGCGAGGTAAAGAAGCCCTGCCACCGACTCGCTATAAACCACTTCAAGTTTAAGATTAAACATTTAAACATGATACGGAGAAAATAAAGAGCAACTTGAGCCTAAAGCTTTATTGCTCCAGTATCTAAATTGCTTATTGTTGAAAAAAAAGAAGCCCCACTTAGCAGTTCATGGTACATTTCCCCCACCTGAAGGGTATAACAGCTTTATTTCCTCTCGGGAGCCCGACTCCTTCTTCACTGTCAACCCTCGACGGATTTGCATACGCGGTCAAGAGGTCACCGACTCAGAGGCTCAGGCTGACATTTTAATTCTGCGCAGACAGCCTGAGTCTGGCCCAGTCCATTGAGTCTGGCCCAGTCCATTCCCGCCCCGTCTGACAGGTAAAGTAACGCCAAAGTTGGGGGTGTTGAGCCGTGAGGAAGCAAAGGCTGCAAACTTTGTGTATGTTTGACATTGAATCAGCGCTTCGGACCGAGCAGTGAAATTCTTTCTGTTCCTACAATCATGCTGTTTACATGTTCTGCTCACGTTGACAAATTTCAAATATGATTATGGCTAAAGAAAAGTCTCCACCTGGATTGAACTAAGCAAATAGGTGCAAACCTCCTGTTGGATGATTGTCATTCAGCTGCAACAAGTTATTGAACCTCAACTGATGCAACGAGGAGCTTCTTCATCCTGTGGTCGTGGAAAATATGTTGGTCTGTTTCAAAATGATCAAACTACTGGAATCAACCATAAAAATACATCTGAGATGATGCAGAAGCTGCTGATATTAGATTAGTTATGGTCCAATGTGTCATTTAAAACTGGAAGGAAATTTGGGAAACCATCGTCTGTGAGGAAGTAGAAGGTTGTCCTGCATCAGTTCTTCTGTTTCTTCTGCTCTGTCGTGGCGGATGGTCCCTTGGTCTGAGCCCGGTTCTGGTTCTTCTGGAGTTTTTCCTCTCCACTGTCGCTGCATGCATGACGGATTGCTGTAAAGTCAGCAACTTGTTGCATTCTGCTGGATTTCATTTGATAGAAAACTTTTTAAACAACAATGAACTTATTTGATAACTTGGCTCAGTTGGAATGTATGAGACTGAATTCAAATTAGGGTTTTTCTAAAGTGCCTTGACACAAAATTTGCTGTGAAATGATATCATAAAACTGAGTTGAATTGCACAAAACTATATATATATATTGGTAGATTGGCTCTATTGTAGTCCAAGACAAAAGTTAAAAGTGAAAAATGTATTAAAGCTACAACTTGTTCACCTCTGCTTGTCTCTCCTGAGCCGGGAAACCCTCATTTCTCTTGCAAAGAACAGAAATGTCTACCCTAGGCTATTTGCAAAAAGTAACTCTCTACATCAACGTATGTTTGCTTATTTAATCTGAAGCCCTTATAATAATTTAATCAGTTTAATGCAGCAGGGAAACCCTGGAGTTCATCGTAGCTTATGGGAATAAAGTCAGTCTCTTCTGGTCAGACAGGAAGCTCTGCTTTGACTTTGCATGTCTAATTCTAGGGATTTGTTTGAGCATCTGCAAACTGTTGATGTCTATTATGACTCACAGTCTTACATTTCTTTCATAATAAAGTTAAGTTGAAAATGTAGCTCTCAACAAAAGAACAAGTTAGTGAGGCTAAAGTACTTTTCTCATTTTATTTCAAGAATGAAGACATGTATGGGCTTTAAGTAAGACATTGATAACAATGAATATGGCAAAGATACGAGGATAAATAAATATGTAGGACATTAGTTTGAAAGGGGAGCCCTGCAGATAAATAATTTCTCTGTACGTTTATCTTCAGTATTCCTGATGTTCTATCACACCAGCCTTGTTTTGAACTCTTGTTCATTTGCTCAGGATGTCCAGTTTATTTAGGGGGTTTGAATGAATAGTCAAACTGTGCTGTAGATCAACAAAGCAAACACTGTTCAGCCAGTTACAATAAAAGTAACTGAACTTCAATTGGGCCAGTAATAACGGACAATGGAAAGTGTTGTGGGTAGACCCAGCCAAACCAAAGACCACTGTAGCAAATAGCAGTGAGAAAGGACTCCAGGACTTACATGGAGGGAGATACGTCATGGAAAAGTCCGGTTTGTCAAAGGAGCACCTGGTTTGTCCACCTGGTGTGATCAGAACCACCCAAAGCTTAATCTGCTAAAGGCTGTGAAGATGATGGTGAACGTCCGGAAAACATCCTTCACCCTCACCGTCCTCGAGAACACTTCATCAACTTTGGATCACTTCCAGTTTCTAGGAACCATCCCTTCTTTTTGAGACCTGAGATGGTTCCCACACACAGACACTGGTCAGAAGATGGCCTAACAGGGACGAGACTTCCTGTGGAAACTCTACAACCTGCAACAGAAACTGTTCCATGCCACCATTACTCTTTACTGCACCCATTCATCAGTGTGTGGTTTGGTTCAACCACAACAGGACAGGACCAGACGGCAACAATCAATTTGTTCTGCAAAGATGATCATCCAGTATTGTCACATCTTGCAAGGTTAAGTGTTTTGCTTCATTTTGGGGAGCTTGGAGATGTTTCAAAAACAATTCCAAAGAAGTACAACTCGTGACAACTTGTTTACAAGAAGCTTTAGAGAAAAATAAGCCCAAAGCGGACTTGGCAGCACTGATCGGGACAAACCTTCCCTCCTACAAAGACAGATCTAGGGACAGGCAAAGAGCAGCTAACATCTCTGAACACAGACTGCAGAAGAGTAGTCAGTCAATCCAAAATCACTGCTAGGCCCCATCATTTTAGAAAAGTGGTTCAAACATATAACGTCTTAACTCCATTAGCCATGTTCAGGTCGGTGCATTTATTCTGACATAAATTCATTTGAGTAAAGGGACAATGATTCTACAAGGAACAAGAATAGGGAATGTTGCTGATGTCATTCTGAGATTGTTCCTGCAGTGAAGTGTGACTGTGTACTCTGGGCTGAAACCATGTGTCTGTCTGTTCTCATTAGCCAACTGTTTTGGTCTGTTGTGCATTTAGCTGCTGCATGTCTTGGCATGAATTGATCATTTTATCTCCTTGCAAAGTTGTTTTCAATCATTTTTGCTTACTTGCAAGCCATTTTTCAACAGAACAGACTTGTACCAAGTAGCTAAAACTGCTGCATGCTAGCATCCACGCACTACTTTCTGCTCTGCTTTCCAGTGTGTGGAAGTGATTATTCTAGCTTTTAGGTAAACACCTGAGTTGGTAACCATCTGAAAGAAAAGGCATCTAGGTGATTTTGACCAGGAAGTTGAAAGGTCTTGACTGATGAGTCCTTAGAGCTTTGAAAACAGCCTCTTACTGAAACGAGACTATATGTTGTTCTTTGTTCTGTTTCTGGCCATTTTCATAATCGTTCTTTCTTTTTGGTACCAACTTGAAGTTGACTGAAGTGTTCAAAAATCGGACAAAAACCTCTCGACTCCAAGGAGGCGGATAAACTAGAGGAGCTTTTACTATTAGAGTGGTTAGAGTTTGCGGCATTTCAGCATCTTTGTAAGTATTTCTTGAATACAACTTTGCTACAAAGGACTTGGTGCCGAGGACTGTCTGATGCCGGACCGCTTAGGAGTGGCATGTAACTGCAAAGTTGAAAGTGATTTATAGAGATTTAAGAAATGATAAACTGGGAACATTCCCATGTCACACTCCCATTTGTGCACTTAATCAAAGATTTGCTGCTGAAGACGTGGTGGAGCAAACTCCCTAATGAAAGATTTAGGATTCATCGGGAAACCATCCCAGATAACCTTGCAACGCTCCGGCTCATCTGAAGCAACCCAGCCATAAAATCATTCCACTCAACGTGTCGTTATATCCTAATTCATCTCAGAGGAACTGCGAGTCAAAGACTTTGTTTAATAATCTTGTTAAAGTCACTCTGAACAGAAAAAGCTCACAATGAGCGATAAAATCCTTTCTGTCTTCATCACTGGAAACGATGACGAAAACACTGCTGTAATCTGTAGTATCAGCAACACATACTTCCTGTTTTAAACCGCCAGACTTGTGTCCACTCACTTGATGACCCTGTCAAAGCATTGCCTGCTGCCTTCTACTTATCTGAGATCAACTACTATGACAGAGTATTAAGGCCACGCTAAGAAAGTAAGAGAAAACAAAGCCTCCCGCACAACCAACAGGAATGCAGGATGTTGCTTCTGGATGCTAAGTCAACAACAAAATGTCTGTCTTTTCCAGCATATCACAGTAAAACCAGCTGACCAAACATGCTGGAACTCAGCTTGGGTTCAGGTAAATGGAAACACAGGCAATACATAAGACAAAACGGTCACTGAGTCCTTTACACATCTACTAAACTGAATACTACTTGCTAGTTGCTTTAATCATACAACATCTAAACCATAAGGAATTGATCATTGGATCCGTTTTCTTGTTCTCAGAGACAGAAAATGGAGCTGATTGCAGAGGTCAGGGGTGAACCGCCTCCACCATGAAGCAGCGCAGCAGAGCCTGAATCTCAAGCACTCAAATCATTTAAATTTAGGATGTGCCTGATGAGGCCTGACACGCCGTGGCCACTGCCAGCACAGATGTGGAGAGAGCAGAGCATGAACATATGAACCACGTGGAGTAACATATGTACCGACACACACACACACACACACACACACACGCAGTATCCCAGAGGGACGGGGAAAAGGCCATAACGCTGTGCCGTACCACTCCCAACCGGGCCTTTGGGAAGAAGAAATACGGACCCCTGAAAGGTCTGTTTCTTCTCCTTCCCCACGCGTCCATACATCACATGTCTCCTGCGTGCCGGCCGGCGCAGGACAACCCAAACGCCTGAGACCGCCGAGGAAAATCACTGAAGGAGGCGACTGGAACAGAAAGGAGAGAAAATTAGACCTGGAGCCGATGAAGGAACTGGAGGGAGAACAAGTGGTGTGTCGTGGGTGGAGGGATACGTCCAAAAGAAGAGCGTGTGCTGGTCAGCAAGATCCCTGGATTGTCCTTTGGGCGTTGAAGTGTGATGCTAAAAAGAACATTATGTGCAAAAACACATGAACATATTTCAGTCATAAAGGGGCAGTATTTTGTGTCTGAATGGAAATATTTATTCAACCTTAAAGTTCTGTACAGTTTTAGAAACTCATCCTGTGTTTTCTTTCCAACTTCCTACATGTTCCTATTTCCTTATCTTGGAGTCTTGGTCACCATGTTTGATAGACAGATTTTTTAGAGGAATGATTTTTAGTTGTTAAGCCTCTTTAATCTGACCTTCCCGCCCAAAAAAACTCCTAACATCCACTGGCTTTTTAACAATCTGTCAGATGAATGTATTTCTGTAAAAACAAGGAGCTTTTTCTGTAAAGTGAGAAAAGATATGAAATCCATCCCGTGACGACAAGATCCCGCTCCTAAATGAATTCTAGATTAAATTTTATTAAAACATATATGCAAACTCATTGCCTCGGTTGGTCAAATCATTTGAGTGACATTAAGTTGTACAATTTTAATTGGCGTAACTCAAGTTAACTTAATAAATTTGAGTATATTGCAATTACTTAAATGGCAGCCAGAGCTTATTATTTTTTATATTATGTAAATAAACCCCAAAGCTTTTTGAAGACATAAAAAAACTTGGAACTACTTGTATGAAAAGAAAATTATTACTGAATTAAAACAAACTACTTGTTTGCTGATAGAAAGTTTGTGCGTGAGGGTGAGGTTGGGTTTTTGATGTATTTAAATTGGTTTGTTCTGCAACACTGCAGGAAGTAGTAAGAGCAGGATGTTTGTTAATTATGATTAAACTTATTCACGTGTGACTTTAATTGTGGGGGGTTTTTGCTGCAATTGTGAAATTGCTTCTTTTTTTTTCAACATTAGCGGAATATCAACAAAGTTTTGAAGCATCTGTAATGGAATCAAAACTCATGAGTGAGTTGTTATAAAAAGCTGCCGTTTGTGTGAAATCAACTTTTGGGAAACATTGTGAAAAACTTTAAAAACATTTTTTTTTTGACATTGTAAAACTCTGAGCTTCATATGATTTTACTTTACGGTTTGTGCAGCAGTCGCCAAGGTTACCCGTTCACCCCATAAATCTGCGGCGCCATAAATACAGCACACACATTGAGTCCATGTGTTGCTTAAAGTCAGCTCCACCTCATCTGTTTCAAATGGATGAGCAGCTTTTGACTGACCTGAGCCTCAAACCCCAAACAGGGGAAAAACTGCAGCAGTCGGACTCGTGATTCACGGCAGAACTCAGAGATTTTTTTACGGTAAAGTTCAGCATCGTAAAAATCTAGAGACAAACATTTATCACCAGTAACAGTTTGTTTGATGCCAGACTTTCGCAGATATTCATTCCCAGAAAGCTGATCCTGTTTGCGTTTTATAATAATAACATTATTGCTGTAGAGGGGGTTGACTCTGCGCTGCACAGATTGATTATGTGAATCTGATACGAGACGCAGGTCTTCAGTTAATCCTACGTCTGTAAATCAAAACTGCCATCAGCTCCGCAAAAGATCCTTTTATGAAAACTGAGATGTTTTTGTGTTCGTCAGAGAAAGAGAAAAGAAAGAGAAAATGATTCCTCAGGGGACTCGGGAACTGTTTTGTTTTGTTTTGAGGAAAGAAAGCCCAAATGTTTTCTAAGAAAAAGTGCAGCTGCTCACGTTGCCTTCGTAAATTTTCATGAAGAGTTTTACGATCATAAAGTTAATAAAACAGCACAACATTTTGTTTGATTCTAATCATTGGCGTAGTCAAAGTAATTATGAAGATTATAATGTTGAATAAATGCTGTCCTGTTTATGATTATTGTGATTTGCTAGATTTAATAATCTGCATTTTAAGAAAATTGCTAAAAAAGAAAATGTTATTGTTCACGTAAGATTTGGTGTAAAATTGACTCCATAAAAATGACTACATAGACATATTAGGGCCACTGTAGAAAGAAAATAAAAGTTTAAGCCAAAAACTCATGAACATTTTCTAGAAAGAAATTAAATAAATTTGAAAAGTCAAAAATTTTCGACTTAAAAACTCAGAAATTTTTCCCAAATTTTATTTTAAAAATTCCTGAGATGAATTAAAAACATTTTTCCTAGGAAATCTTCAACTTTTCAAACCCAGAAATGTCCTTGTTTTTCTGCGAAATGTGACTCCAAATTCACAGACTCATTAATTTTTGGAGAAAATCTGAAGTATTCTGGAGAAAATGCAGCTTGGGTAGCCAATCCGGGAGCGGCAGTCGTCGTCTTTGGCGTCTTCTAGCTAAACCGTAAGAGTTGAGATCAGGAAGACTGTAAATGTCAGCTTCTGCTGTAACACTGACCTCTGTGCGTTCTGATGCATATTGATAGTCCGGTAGATTCGGTTCGGTTGGGAACTAAGATCTGAACATTTCTTCTATCTCCAGCTGCTGTGGTTCTCTCTCTGCTCTGAGTCAAACCAACCTGTTTCCCTCCTCACCTGTGGGGGCGCTGCACCAAGAACCACTGAAGGAAACAACACTAAAACCTCCACAGAAGACACTCAACTTCCTTCTTCATAAACTGTAAACAGAAATAGTAGCGTCATGTTTTACCGGTTGTAGAATTTCTTGAGCCATTTCTCCTGGTAGCTGTAGGCTAACATGTTTGTTTTGGTTGTATTTACCCAGAATTCCCTGCACTGTGGCCCACTTCCTGTTTTTGGAGTGGTCTCTGGTCCGGTTAGCATTCACATATGCATTCGAACCGCACCAGAGTTCCCTTGAACTGAACAGAGGCTGAGGTTTGTAGGTGGACCAGAGTTTGATTTTTTGATCCGATTTCACATTCATACCTCCCAAACGAACTGGACTTTCTAGGTAAACGGACTGCAGTTGGATTAAAACAGACTAAACGAGGCTGTCCATCAACCTTCCACTAAGTTTGTTATTTTTGTAGTTTTCACGCTGTGACCTTGAGGTAAAAATTGAATTTCCATTCCTGGGAAGATCAGCTGCTATCAGAATTGTTTTCTGCTGTGGCCTGTTTCCAGATTGATTAGCATCAATCGTTGCTTCTAGACGATCACCACTTATGCTAACAATATGATACAATGCTAATATACTGCACTTATAAGCTTTTCTTTGTACAGAGTTGCTCAAACGTACAGATAATTCACTAATCAATTCATCTCTGTTAAATTCTGCTGAAGTCTTCTTTGTTTTTCCTTCCAGTAAATCACTTTAAAATAACCTGCACTTCTTTTTTAAGGAGTTTCCATCTAACTTATGAATGTTTTCCCTTTCATTCGACAGTTTTCAAGAATCTTTCTTCCCCATATCTTAATTATTCTCCCTTTGCCGTGCTTTTGATCGGAATTGTTCATCTGTATGAAGAGTGTTATTTATGCCAAGACATCTGGTCTGCTGTTGTGATGTACTATGTTAGGGAATGAGATAAATGCTCTTATGCCATACTGTACACACTGATGAATTGATCATGCCTGTGTGCTAACGACCAGAGTGAGCTGCTGGGGACGGCTTTATACCAGTAATGTGTTTTTCTTTGACACTGGGAAGCCTCTTTATAGACGTGAACACACACCACTGCTTTTAGATGGCTTAATTAAGAACAGACGACTCCATGGAAGCAGACATCATTCTCATTAAAATATTTCCAGCTTTGCAGCCTCAACATAATGGTGTTTTGTTGTTATTTCTTTTTGCTGCATTGCTGTTCAGCAAAACCAGCACCAAAGTAACCGACTTTGGTGCTGGTTTTGTAGTTAAATATGCATGGTCCTGCAGCCATTGCTGTTTGGGGAGTTTGTAGTGACAGTCAGGTATATATTATTGTTGGTTTTAGAGCCCAATTCAGCCCAACCCAGAGGCAACACTTCCTCTGAAATTCAAGGAAAAACTCAACTTTCTTGGGTATTCTCAAGTTTTACAATAACATAAAAGCACAATAATATGAAATATGGCTTAGAATAGGTCAATAACTTGGATACTAACCAGTTATTAATTGTATTGTAAGCTAGTAGGCAAAATGTAAACATGGCACCATAGACCAGCAAACATCTAAAACACATTTAACCTAACTTTGATGATGCATTGCTGCTCCTTAACCACTTTTCTTCTCATATAATTTTTCATTAAATTACTAAAACCAACAAAGAAAAAGTTTGGATCAATACTTACTGTATTTCTCAGACAATAATTCTGTTTTCCCACCAGATTTGTTTTGACTGGGGACCAAAACTGCATCGTTTGTTCAATTTCTCTGTCTCTCTGCTCTGAGTCAAACGAAAAAAATGCTTTAGAAAACCTGTTCCCCTCCTCACCTGTGGGGGCGCTGCACCAAGAACCACTGAAGGAAACAACACAAAACCCTCTGAAGAGAACACTAAGCGCAAATTCCTCCTTCATGAAATGCAAACAAAAATCGGATTAACATCAGATTTTAGCAGTTGAAGGATTTCCGTTTCGTCTTTGGCTCAAGAATAAGAGCCATTTCTCCACGTAATGCTAACGTAGCAAGTTTGTTTTTGTTGCATTACCCAGAATGCCCTGCGCTGTAGTACGTTTCCTGCGATCAAGTTAGATTATGCACTCCCATCCTCCCTGTTTAGTCCACTTTAATCCAACTCCAGTCCATTTGTCTAGAAAGTCTGGGTTTTTTAGGAGGTGTGAATGCTAACCAAACTCTAGTACTGACCCAAAAATCAAACTCTGGTCGACCTACACACCTCAGTCTCAGCTGAAGTGAAGTCTGGATTGGTTTGAATGCACATGTGAATGCCAAACAGACCGGAGACCACTCCAAAAGCAGGAAGTGGACTGGAAAGCAAGGCATTCTGGGTAAATACAACACTAAAAACATGCTAGGCTAGCGCTAGCAGGAGAAATGGCTCATGGCCTTTAACCAAAGACAACAGAGAAATCCTACAACCACAAAAATCTGATGCCACTCCATTTTTGTTCACATTTCATTAGTTAGGAAGTTGCTCTCAGTGTTTTCATCAGAGGTTCTTGCTGCAGCGCCCCCAGAGGCGAGGAGGGGAACAGGTTTTTCAAAGGGTTGAGACAGAATCACAGCAGCTGGAGATGGAACAAATGTTGCAATTAGCCCAAATCTACTGGACTATCAGGTGGTAACATGCTGTGTTCAGTTGTTTTTTTAACAAACTAACAGGAACTGCTCTGGTCAGTTAACGCATCAGTCAAAGAAACAAATAGGAAGAAAACATATAAATGTGTTTATATAAGCGGATCAGGGAGATTTTGCTCCAAACCAGCCGTACTTTTCTCCAACAGCTCCTAAAGGGACATAAGACAAACCTCAGGTATATCTCTGAAGAAATGAATTCACGTAAATTTTGTTTGTGGCTTTCATGCGTTGACGTCTGAAGAGCATCAGGCCGCATATTAAACTCGGCTGTCAGAGTTTTCCTCTTTGAATGAGAACCCCCTTGAGCTGAAAACTAACTTTCATCCAGTAAATGTCAGAGGTTGACAGCATCATTCGCTGCTTGACGGGACGGTACTGTTAAGAGCAGCAAAAACCCTCTCTGAAATATTTTTGATCTTCCATCCAAGAAAACAAAAATAATAAAAAAAAAGTAAAGCATGTGGCTTGTTTCTGCAGTGTCTGTAATATATTTGGAATAATAACTAGACCCTGCACCATCCTGTGGCCATCTGCTTACAGAGGCAGAGCGAGAGGCTTCGCTCCGTCCGGGGGGTAAATGCCATTCAGTATCAGTTATGATCAAAGAGTGCCAGGCTCTGCCTCCTGGGCCACCATGTGCTGATAATTACACGGAAACTCTGGCCAGCAGGCTGAGAGCCGCAGACGGCGGCTACAAGGTGGAGAGGCTGCACAGCAGATCGCTTGGAACGAGAGCCGCCATAAAAAGGTTCAACACGACATTTCTAATGCCTCTGAACGCGAAGGAAATTTGGTTTTCATCTTTATTGGTTCCAGTGGAAGCTAATTTATTCTCAGTATCATAATACCAATTTCAATACTTCATAAAACAGTAGATGTGCATCATGATAACTTTGCTTATTATTTTCAGAGTGCCCAAACATTGTACTCGAGAAAGAGTAAAAAGGTATTTGAAAAAAAGTTCTGAGTGATCAAATTATCAGTCATTTATTTTTTAAAAATTACATAACCAGGCAGACTAAATTATAAAGTTAAGGGGATTTTTTTTTAGGGACGAAAATGAGAATAATTCATATAAATGACAAAAAATAAAATCAGGCAAAATATTTTTTTTCCCAAATCAGTTTCTTTCAATAAAAAACCTCAGAAACTGTAACAGAAGCTGCAGGTCTGAGTGTCTGGAGGATTTCTGGTTAAAACATGTTTGTTCATCCAGTGGGTAGAAAATCCAGACAGTTTACTCAAGTAAGAGCAGAAATATTTCATAATAAAATTACTTTTTTTTTGTTTTACAAAACAGTTACTGTTGTTTTGTCTCCTGAGCATCATTCTCTTTTCTCTTGCTGTGTTGCCATCAGATATTTGTTCTTTTCCTCTTGGTGCATTTTGAAGGAATGCTCCGGTTGAAAATATCCTGCAGGGCATTAATAATCTCTTCCAGTAATCTCCAATGGCTGGACAAAACACGACAGTTTTGGTGTAGAAACGTGTTTTTCTAACGAGTGCTGCTGCCGGAGCGATCTGCGCTAATTGCCTCCTAACCCCTCTGCGAGTTTAAACTGCCCCGACTTCCTGCGGCTCGCAGTGAGTCCCCAGCTGCGTGTTTGACCTGCCGGTCCGCAGCACCACATGGCAGGGTTAACGTCCCCCAACACGCTCTGCAGGCGCCCCGGATCCACCTGCAGCCGCCTGGCCGGCCAAACTGCAGCCACAAAATCAGGAAATAAGTCTGTTGGAAACCTTTTCACATTTTGGCACATTTCAATGACAACCTCAATATGGTTTATTGGATTTTAATGTGACAAATGTGGTGCACAAAATGGGCAAGACAACTATACATGGTTTTTAAAGTGTTTCAAAAATCTGAAAAGTGGGAAGTGCATTTTTTTAATTCAGCAGGAAGGCTACACATCTTATATCTAAAGTTAAAGCTGCAGTATACAACCTTGTAGGGTTGTGTAATAATATCGATATTTTCTTTCCTAGAAAAAAATCGATATTCATCATCAAGTATCGTAACGTCCAACTGTCACCTTGTTCACTCACTGCTGGCTTCACCAGGTCATCAGGCTTAGAGTGATTCCTTCAGATGTTCAGGTTAAAAAGGTATCAAACTATTCAGAGCAGGAACTTGGTTCATTTTATTTACTTTACTAATGCATGTCAGCTACAGTTTGGACTGTTTCAACTAAAAGAAACATGTTTTCTCTCCACTTCTTTGATTCATTTTGTCCGGCTGTCCACTTTAAGTCTGTGTCCAACCAGAACCAGGTATTGTGTATCCATCCATCCATCCATTTTCCTACACCCTTGTCCCTTTAATGGGGTCGGGAGGTGCTGGTGCCTATCTCCAGCTGGCGTTCCGGGCGAGAGGCGGGGTTCGCCCTGGACAGGTCGCCAGTCTGTCGCAGGGCAACACAGAGACACACACAGGACAAACAACCATGCACACACACACTCACACCTAGGGACAATTTAGACAGACCAATTAACCTGACAGTCATGTTTTTGGACTGTGGGAGGAAACCGGAGTACCCGGAGAAAACCCACCATGCACAGGGAGAACATGCAAACTCCATGCAGAAAGGCCGGGGCCGGGAATCGAACCCAGAACCTTCTTGCTGCAAGGCAACAGCTCTACCAACTGCGCCACTGTGCAGCCTAGGTATTGTGTAGTTGGAGCTTTTAATCAGTTTTCAGTTAAATTAATTCAGTCCAACTTTATAACAGTCACTAAATGTCACCAAAATCACTCTGTCCCTCTAAAATCTTTCAGAAAATCGCAAAAGTGTATTGAATTGTATCGTTTGCTGAATATCGCAATATATATCGTATCATGAGCAGAATATTGTGTATCGTATCGTATTGTGAGATTTTTGTGTCACTACTGCCCTACAACCTTTATTAAAAAATGCTTTTTACATAATTGTTCAAACTGTAACAATGTTGTGACTCAATATTTTACTCGCTAACCGAATATTTTGTCTGTAACCGAAATATTTATCTAGCAAGTGAAAGATTTAATTTGAAGTTAAATAATTAGCTAAATGTTTAGTTAGCACGCTAAATATTTATTAAATTTTAAGCTCCAAACAAATGATTAGTTAGCAAGCTGAAGACTTAGCTTCAGCCAAAATATTTAGTTGGCAAACTAAATATTTACCTCCAAAGTTAATATTTATCTAGCAAGTGAAAGATTTAATTTGAAGTTAAATAATTAGCTTAATGTTTAGTTAGCAAGCTAAATATTTAGCTTTAGTTAAATTTTAAGCTCTGAAGTAAATAAATGATTAGTTAGCAAACTGAGGATTTATCTTCAAACATATTTAAGCTAAATAGGCAAATTATTTAGTTAACTAAATATTTAGTTTAAAACTAAATATTTCCTTAGCTTCATACTAAATATTTATTTAGCAAGCTAATTACATAAATATATATCAGTAACTAATCTTTAATTGCATGTAATTTTTGCTCCAATGCGGTGAAAATGTTGTGTGATGCAGTCAGTCGCTGCCCAGGTCCAGAACAAAACGTGTTTCCATCGTTCTTACCCTCGTTTGCTCCTGGGCTTTATATAGCTCCAAACCCTCATTAACATTATTATGAGAGAAGCCTGTGCGACCTTGGCTCTCATTAGTTTAAATCCACTTGTCAAGAAAAGAATCAACTTAAGCCTGAAACAGATGGAGCCAATATTACAGCTCAGAGTGAAAGCCAGAGCCTGGTGATTGGATTTAATATGAGCCTGGAAGCAGGTTTATGGCAACAGCCCTGAGCTTAAATATTATTTAAATCAAACCGCATGCAAACAAGGGGAATCACAAAGAAAGATGGAGGAATTTCCATTGTCCCCGTCGGACCAGGAGACGATTATTCATGGGTGAAATGGAGCATGTACTCGTCTTTTTCAGAAAAACAAGAACAGGGGAAATTAATTAGAGAGGTTAAGGTCAAAGAGAAAAAAACAAAAGGCTAAATAACAGGAAAGAAATCTGATTACAATGATTAATTTTGGAGATTGGAAGGTGATTATGCATAGAAATATGTGCTTAATTACTTCTTCTAAAAAAAATATCCTCAGCAACTAAGACAGAGGCGAGAATGGAGCTTTAGAACTAAATATATAACTATGTTGAAATAAATTGCACTACAAAAATCCAGAGATTTCAGACAATCATTTATTGTAACTGTACAAAAATTATACAGTTATGCTTTGTAAGACGTTTACACACAAACAGTAACATAACTGAAGTTATTCATAGAAAATTTACCAATTTATTTGTAAAAAGTATATGGAATATTTTAAAAAATGTAGAATAGAAAGTTAAAACACCTGCAAAGCTGCTTGATAGGCTATTGGCCGGTGTTTATAAAGCAGCCAATCCAATTTATTTCCTGGAAACTGATTGGCTGAACCAACAAAGGTAGGAACAAGGAAGACTGTGGTTGTGCTAATTTCTGTTTCTGTTTATTAATTAGTGATTTTCTTTTGATTCAAGTTTTAAATTGTATTCATGGTATTAAAAAAGGTCTTAAAAAGCCTTAAATCCGAGTTGCTGCAGAAACCAGGGTGTGAGATTTCATGCTGTGAAGCAGCAGCAGTAAAACCTGCCTCCTCAGAGGGAAGCCTGAGTGTTTGTTTCTGGGTAAGAAGGAGAAAAATGAGTCAGGAATCCGAGTGAATGAGAAAATATTTGTTGAAAAGCTTCTGACCTTTCCGTCCAGCAGAACGCTTGTAGCTCCGGTCCAACGGTTATTTACCATCGTTTAGAGTCAACGTCAGGGTTGACACTGAGAGCAACACTACACTGCTATACATTACTGAAATATGGCAGCAAATTCTGCAAAACAATGCAGTTTAAGGCCAATAAACAGCATTTTGTTTATTTGGAAGAAGTTTTTCACACATATTCAAAGGTGATTGTTTTTCATATGTGACGTGTTGAATGTGTTATTGTTTGAGTCTCACTTTAACATATATACATATATTTTATCAAAAATAAAGCATAAATGTTTTCAGAACTGTGGCGGTGAAGGAGGGAAACTGTAGGGAGAGAAAAAGAAGTACATTTCTGCAAAAAATCTCAGAACCATAAAGATTGATCTCAGAAGTTTTTCAGAAAAACATTGACATTTCTGATTCAAATTTTCAAGCTCAGAAATTTCCTTTTTTTTGTTTTTTTTGGGAAAAGTTCTGAGATCAATCTCAAATCTGAATGTTTTTGTCAGAAAGGCACTCCAGGTCTTCCGTATCTACAGCAACCCTGTTTGCACAAAACATCTGGTTCTGTTTGTGTGCAGGTTTAGGAAGTTGGTAGTGTTGAATAAGAGACGGAACCAAGTCTAAGTAAAATGTTACTATTTTATAATTATTAGGACCAAATGGAATTTAATGGATTGAATTTAATTCTATGGACTAATTAATAGAAATTGATGGAATAAATTGAACTGAAACTTATTTCAAATCAACTTGGACCAAGTTGATTTGGTCCAATCAACTTAATTGATTGGACCAAATGGAACAAATTATGCTGAATGGGATCAATGGTAGATTATTTCACTTTTCACTACTAATACATTTTTTATACGTGAAACTAAATATTTTTAAACTAATACTAAAAAATTATTGACTTAAAAGAAGCTTCTACAGCTGAAAAGTTTCTTATAAGTTAGTTTTGTCTTATTTTAAGTGTGCTAATATATTGGCAGTAGAAACTACACCAAAATTATTGGTAATATATTTTGTTTTTCCAGTGAATGACTTGATGATTCACAGATTTTTCTAAAGTTTTTCATGTTTTGAGCCAAATAACATCGAAATATGAAAAACCTTTGCGCACACAGTAAACATTTATCTGGAATCTGCTTCAAACATCCCAACACAAACATTAATGCTTCACATTTTCCCCAATTAAAGCGTAAAAATGTTGATACGGTGAATATTTGATGTCCGGCTGCAGATGTATTGCTCTGTCAGATTAATTTTTCTGAACTGCTCTGCCTTTGACTTTAAGAAACCGATAATCAATTCATCTCTCACACCGCTGCCTTTTTCATAAACCATCTTCAGGAAACAAACAGGAGAGACACGAATCCTCCCGGCAGGTTCTGGGCCGTCCAGAACCCGTCTCTCTCTCTCTCTTATCCGGCGCTGAATTAATTCAGTGGTACCTCCAGACTGAAGGACCATTTAACAAATCCTCTTTTGATTCTAAGTAGCCCTTAATGTCCCTTCTTGGTGCAGCCATTTTCAATTAATCCTCCTGCATTATGCATGATTACATTAAACAATCCAATAAATTGATATGGAGTCTGGGGTGACGGAGGGACTCTGTTAATGGATATAAAATGGAGTCTGGGATGAATTCATTATTTCACTTATTGTTTTGAAAGGCAACATGGAGACTTTTATCCCTTCACATTAAGACTCCAGCATCACCACAGCTTCATTAGTCCACACTGATCAGGTCAGGACGTTTTTCCAGTGTACACATTTGCAGTTAAGTAACGGAATTGCTAATTATACTTTATCAGTTAAACATTTTCAGATGTGTCTCAGTTGTTTCAGCAGCAACACATTTAAAATGCTGATGCATGTCATAGAAAGATGAGAAAGATGAGTGGATTTGTTTTCAGGTTCTTTGCGTTGTTGGAACACATTTCAACCATCCAACTGATGGAAAACAGATTAATCTGATTTAATCCAACGTCAGTCTGTTTGTTTTGAAAGTCCGGTTCGTTTGTGGAGGCGTGAACGCTAATCGGACCAAAACATCAAACTCTAGTCCGCCTACAAACCTTGATCTGGGTTCGGTTTGACTGCGTATGTGAACGCCAAGCAGACCAGAGTACGCTCCAAAAGCAGGAAGTGGAAAACAGAGCTGGGCATTCTGGGTAAATACAACTAAAGCAAACATGTTAGCCTAGCGTTAGCGGGGGAAATGGCTCTATAAATCCTACAACTGCTGAAAACTGGCATCACTCCATTTCTGTTTATCATGAAGTTGAGTTCAGTTTTTTTTTGTTTTTGTGTTTGCTTCAGTTGTTTCTTTCTTGGTGCAGCGCCCCCACAGGCCAGGAGGGGAAAGGTTTTTTCAAAAGGTTTGGTGGCAGACTCAGAAATTATTAAGAAATTATTAAGAAACGATTAGAAAAATCCTCCAACCTTTAAAATCTGATGCTACTCCATCTTTGTTTCCATTTGGTGAAGAAGGAAGTTGCACTCATTGTCTTGTTCAGAGGTTTTTCCTTCAGTGGTTCTTGGTGCAGCGCCCCCACAGGCCAGGAGGGGAACAGGTTGATTTGACTCGGAGCAGAGAGGAAGAGCAAAGGTTGAAGGTTTGGTCCCAAATGAAACCCAAACTCCCTGACTGTTTTGGTGTTGGATGGTAAAAGTTGGATCCAGTTGGGCGTCCCAACAGGAAAATGACAGCAAACATTACATTGTTTTAAATGGATAATCAGATAAAAGTCAGATGTAACCTGACTGCATTTGGAAAAAATAATGAACTCCAACGGCTGCAAAGATATTAAAGTGACAGACACCATTACCGATTCAATATCTTTCTTTTAATTGGTCAATATCTTTATAAAGTGTCTCTCTATTGGTCTTAGCAGTTACCTCATGTATTTTTGTGTTGCATTTGGTTGTAACAACAGCAGCTTATAAATAAAATTTTAGTTTGATTCACTGATTTTAACCAAAGATTACATATTACGTGTATGAAAGTATTACGTATTTTATGCATAACTTCAAACCTGTTCAACCTTTTGTACTTAATTCTCACTTTTAAAATTTTTTGTGGTTCCAAGTTGCATAAATATTTCCCAGCTGCAGACATACAGTTAGAATAAATCATTAAAAACCAACATTAGACAAAGTCTAATGGCCATAATGAGAGGATGGAAACGTCTGACCACAGCTGTGCTTCTGAACTGCATTGAAAAATAAACGAATCCAGTCCAGTGAATGTCTTCGGCGCAGAGTTGTTCAGCCAACTGCTTGTTAAGCTGTTGCAGAGATTTGTAATTTGCCTCAGGAATATTTTAATTAGCCAGAGCTGGATTTTTTTTTTTTTGGCCAAGTTGAAAAGGAAAAGTTGATGCGAAGCCAGAACATTTCAGCTGCAGCCAAAATAAAAACATGAGTAATTGCCTGTTAAGTACTTACAAAACTTGCTGACACACAGTTCAGGTGCTGAGTGTTCAGAGTGCAGTAAGAAATTAATTTGCACACCGAGTGACGCTTGTTGCTTTTCTTTAAGCCGCTCATTCTGCTCTGATTTGGGTTGCGTTCGGCTGCTGCGTTGATGTCGCCAAAAGCTGTAAAAATGAGTCGCCTGATGAAAACATGTTTGCAGCTAAATTATATTTACATGCTTTAATTTTCTCACGCCTTTCTTATTGTGCAGCTGCCTGCAGGAAAACCAGCCAATCAGATTAAAGGTCTGCTTTCAAAACGAATGAGGTGACATAATTGTAAACTTCAGAACTTTTATATATTTATATTTAAGTCAAAAGTAATTTTTATCTTTAATAAAATATACATTTTATATATTTTCACACTTCCATTTTCTGCTCCAAAAAACAACCGAAGTGCTTGAAAAAATCCCACCAAGTTAGTTTTTGGCAACAACTAAATGTTTTTTGATGAGCCGTTTTGAAAACCTTCCAGATGTAAGGTCACACATCACCGTTACTTAGCAACGCCTACTGAGCCCAGCCCGTTGCCTAGCAACCTAAACCAAGTTCCAGCACGTTTGGTCAGCTGGTTTTATTGCGGTCTGTGCTGTACAATGGCTGCTGGAAGAGACAAGATTTTGGTTGTTGACTTACCATCCAGAAACCACTTTCTGCATTCTTGTTTGTTGTATAGGAGGCTCCACTTTTGCTTTTCAATGCTGTACAGTTGTATAATTGTGCTTTGCCATTTTGACGTGTAATTGTAACAGAAAATTCTCATTTTTCTCGGAAAAAACCCCTAAAAACATTAGAAAATTAAAAATTAAAATTAAATTAAAAAAATAAAAAAATTGGCCATGTGTCTCTTTATACCTAGATTGGGCTAATCTTTATCGTTTAGCCCGAGAAGAAAACTGGGTAACATACAAAACATCACAGCATTACAACATTACAAAACCAAGATTTAAATGTGTTTTTCACTTCAGAACAGCTGAATAAACATTTTTAAGGAGATTTCTGGCCATCATGTGACGCATCATATTCCTGAATTCGCCTCAGAGATGATTACCCGGCAGCGACAGATGCAGAAGGCAGTAATAAAACGTGGGGAGTGTTGGCAGTAACTCAGAGCTAACTTGACTATCAGAAGGTGTCTTCTCCAAACCGCCTGCTGTCTCACCTCTCATTAGACTCAGTCCTGCGCCGACCCTTCAGTCCCTTCCTCTTCCTCTTCCTCCTTTGCTCTGCGCAGGCTATTAGTGCCTCATAACTGTCAAGAAAGCCTTGGCTTGCCCGAAGCGTTATACATTACTCTACCCCTTGTGGTGCTGAATGTAACTCAATTCCAGCTGTTCTGAGGCAGACAGTTAAATGGCGCTCAGGTTGGGAAAAAAGTGAAAGTGAGAGACTTCCAGTTGGAAAATTGCAAAAAAAACTGAGGGTTTGGAATATTTGTTTCTGTTTATTTGTTGTGGGTTTTAAGGTGAGAATGAGAGAAGATACTTTAGGAAATTATTAAATTTTAAACATCAAAATTGTTGCTTCTAGTAAAAACTGGTCAGTGACGGCGTCCAAAGTCGAAGTCCTGGTAGAAAGACATCTGCATACATACATGTAGTATGTATGAAATGTACAATATATAATTATATCTTATATATATATATATATATACTTAATATATATATATATATATATATATATATATATATATATATATATATATATATATATATATTGTATATTATACACATGTTTTCAGTAAATACATTTGTTTAAAAAGAGAAAGGAGTCGTAAATTAATTTGGCACAAAGCGCAGCTGTGACATGCGGCTCACCAGAATGGGACTGATCCCACAAAACGGCTCTAATGGATAATTATCAACACTGTCACTCCGTTACTCTGAGGAAGATTATGTTACTTATGTTCATGCAGATCCTGAATTCAGGCCAAAAATAAACGAATCAATGAACAAAAGAAAAGACTCAACTTCGTTTCACACAGTTTCAACGTCTCTGGTAAAGAAACATATAGAATCGTTAATACAGAAATCATTAATACGGATTATTGTTAATCACTTTTAGAATAATTTTCCTCATTTGCTGTCCGACCTGAATGTTCGTTCTCCTGTCTTTTCCATATTTCTAAGAGACAGAAGCCGGTATGTTTATATTTATATGCCTGTTTATTGGTGTTGAATCCTCATAATCATAATCTGCTCTGTCGGCTAGCGGAGCTGTTATCTGTCGGTTGTCATGGCAATGGGCATCCGTGTGGAGTAAAGTTGACATAGAGCAAAAAAAAGCAGAAAACGACAGTTTTTAGTTGTTTTTCCGTGTTAGTTTTCTTTACAGAGTCAAACTGCCGCTGCTGTAGTTTAATAACAACAAACCGGACTAATTTAATCCATCTATTTGTTTGAAGAACGTCACAATATGCAGTTATAGTTTGGAGATATTTTGTTTTTAATGAATATTAATAAAAAATATTGACAGCTGTTCTGAGGCAGACAGAACAAATTATAAATTTTTTTATAATTAATCTTTTAATTTTAAAGCTTATTTTTAACATTTATTTTATAGTTTTCTCGTTTAAATTCGATACGACTCCTGAGTTTCTTTCCCAGCTCTGAGGCGAATCAAAGTTGTAAACACAAGTAGCTGCAAAATGTTTGGGAATCATTTCTGAGCTGTAAATAACACAGAAACACACAGACCTATCACTGAATTTTAACCAATTAGATTCATTTTCAAAATGCAAAAACAGAAATTTGGTGAAATTATTCATCTGTTAAGTTTATATTTAAATCTGATGTGTGGAGCTTTTATGAAAATGTTTAAATTTTTTTACTTTGTTAAAACTGTCATAATGTTGAGGCACTTTGTTATGAGACAGATAAAATGGGAAAAATTGATCCCCACCTCCTTCGATCTCTGTCACCAATCAGAGCCAGGAGCTTAGCGCTGCCAACCATCCTCATGTACTTGCTGCTAAATGTGCTAATGGCAGAGAAATGACAGAAACAATCATCATTGAAGGCTACACTAATTACAAGCATTCATAACATGCTAGGCTAGTGCAGCCTAGTATGAGATTGTGATTGACAGCGCTAAGCCCCGCCCCCTGGGTCTGATTGGTTGTTTCTAGTTAGCTCTGGAAGAAAGCACAGATTTTCTGTCTCATGACAAACTTTCAATAAGTATGTAAATATAATATTTCCACTAAAAGTTACTGCAGCCTTTGTGTAAAACGTTTGATCTTCAGCAGAGTTTTTGGTTTTAGCTGAAGTTTTGAGCGTTTATTCCCCGTGTGGTTTTTCCCTCATTGTTCTCCCTGGGAGGTTTCAACATGGCCGCCGCTCTCTCTCTCTTTGTCTCCTGACATTTGGGCTGCCGTTGCCGCCTGAGCCGCCTGCTTATCCAGCCTGTCACCTGTTGGTTCTGTTCTGCTTCCTGTTTGGATTTTTATCAGCCTGGACCTCTTGCTTTTCCTGGCAGAGCCGTTCTGGTTCCTCCAGCAGCTCTGATTAAAAAGCTGCTGCCTTGTTTCTGCGGCTGTCAGGTTTCCCAGCCGGTTGTTGGGTTCTCCTTTCAGTCGCAGCCTGACGGGTTTTATTTTGTCTTCACATGGCATCATATCACACAGTCCAGGGCTTTCCTGCCATGCAGCGTTTTGCTTCGACAGCAGTCTGTCTTTGGTTATTTAAAGCATCTGCAGGAAGGAAAGCAGGAGCTCTGAGGCTTGTTGCTATGCACATCTGTCCCCGGCAACAGCTCCGATGATAATCACCAACATGCAGAGATACTGAGAGGCTACGGGCCAATATTTCCTTAAAATTATGAGAATAAAGTCAGGATAATAGCTGAATAAAGATGCAATAATATGGAGCAAAAATGGGCCCGTAAAATTTGTTCAAAAGCAAAAATATTTGAAACTGTATTAAAACATCATCTTTTACTTCTAATAATAATAATAATAATAATGATATTTTTTCAGTGCAACTGGTGGAGATAAGTACAACAGCATATTGGAGCCACTAGAGAGAAAAAAGGAGTAAATTTCTGCCAAGAAATTCCCAAAAATTCAGTAATTTAGAAAAAATTACAAGCAAAACAAAAATTAGAAACATTTCTGAAAAAACTCTGAGATTTTTAGATCAATCCCAGAAATCCTAGAAGAAAAACCTTAAAATTTTCTGAGTTTGAAGTCAAACATTTGCCGAAAAAAAGAAGCTTAATCTCAAGCCTTTTAGAAAAAACATGGAGTTTGGAAAAGTTTGAATCTCAGAAAATTTTAAATTTCTCCTTTTCAAAGAAAGTTTCTAAGATTAACATCAAATTTTCTGAGTTTTTTACTTTTCAGACTCAGAAATTTCCCATTTTTTTCCCAGAAAATGTCTGAGCTGACCTGAGCTGAGCCAAACCATCGGTCCACTTTCCAATACATCCTGAATTATCTTCACTTTCTTCACGTTCACATGAACCACCAGGTGCTCAGTAACTAATTTGTTTCTATAATTAGGTCTTAAATGTTCATTGTGTTTCAGTTTAATGTAAAATGTCATAATGCTTCTTTTAAAAGTTTGATAAGACGATCTGCCAACAGACTGGAGTAACATTTCCCGTCTCTGCTGCCCATATTTAAGATTATTAATAATAGAGTTAATGTTAATATTGAAAGTGAGTTAAAGAGGCCCGGAGGATCTGCCTCTGATTGGCTGTTATGAAATCTGCAGCGTGGGTTAATTGTTCCAGATAATGAAAAGAGACTCACACGTTAGATTAATAGCAAAAAAGCTGCAGCTGATGAAAGAAAAGAAAACGGAGGTGAGGAAACAAACGCTGCCCACCGGTGGACAGGAGGCTTTTATGATCTCTGTTAATGCAGCAATTAGCTGCAGCGTTTCAGGCCAACGCTGCAGCTAATTGTCTTTCCATTAACAGAGACGTGCTGAACAGAGCATTAATTACTATTAGAGTCATGAAATTACTCAGAATTGTGAAATGAAAAGGCACGATTATGAAGAAAACATGAATATTTCATGATTTAAAGTCATAAATATGTGGAGAAAAAATAAGTTTATGACTAAAGTAAATTATTTGCAAACAGAATTTTAAAATCAAAGTCACAATTCAGAAGAAAAAAAAAGATTAAATTTAGAATTCTGAGGAAAATTGTACATAGAATAAAAAAAGATGAATAAATTTCCATCTAAAAACTGAAAATTTTAAATTAATGTCAGATTTTTTGGGAGAATTTTTTTTTAATTTTGTGAGTTTCAAAAGTCCAAAAATTTAGGACTTTTGCAACAAAACTTGTTCGAGTTTGAAAATGTTTTCACTTTAGGATTCTGCGCTTTTTGACTTTTCAGAACAGAAATGTTCTGGTTTTTTCATGGAACATTCCTGAGATTTATTTCAAATTTAGATTTTTTTTTCTTGCAGTTATTTTACTTTTCAAACTTGGACATTTCCAAGTTTTTTCTAGAAAACTTTGGGGATTAGTCTAAAATTTTGGTTATTTGATGAAAATGTATTGTTTTATTCCAACATCGGCCCTAAAACACCGCCGTAGATCTCTGCTTAATTTAATTTGCTTATTTTTGTGCCAAAATATGTGTTTATATTTCTGATATTGCTGCCGTAGTGAATCAATTTTTCTCCAGACGTTTCTCTGCCAGCTGCTCAAGACTCTGATCTTGTGTTTTTACTCCGTCTGCCTCCTTAACGGCGTTTTTCTTTAACATAAGCATCGTGTAAGATGAGGAATCTCCTCGGCCAAGGCCGCAGGGCAAACTACATCATTTATGTGATTTATGTAATTTATCCTCACCACATTCTGCACATGGCTGAATGAAGAAGGTCAAACAAGGCTGTTGATTCTTTCTGAGGAAGACTTTTCAAATTCAGAGCGACGCCGTTGAACATGATAAACGTCTGATTGAGGTTTTCCATTAACTCCAGGACCTGTATTCATTCATGACGCACCAGAGGGAGAAACGTATAGAGCTGCTCTTTTACGGTTCAATTAGAAGGAGAAAAGAAAGATCATCGTATCTTCAGGTTCTTCAAACCAGCGTCACATTTTTCTATGGAAATCAGAAAAAATGGCTCAGAAATAAAGTGGAGTTTGTTTTCGATGAGTCAGATTTATTTCTCCATTTGTCCTCCACAATGTGTGGCTTTAATAAGGAAAACGATTAGAGAGACTGGAACAAACGAAGAACTTGTTTTTTTCTCAGAATTGGGATTTTAAGGCAGTTTGGGGCAAAAGTGACAGAGAGAGAGAGATGGGAGTTTTACAGGAAGAAACCTGCTGAATGGTTTAGGTTGTTTTTAGGCTGATTAAAGTCAGAATTCTGGTACTAATTCTGGGGAAAAAAATCTAAATTCTGCAAAAAAAAAAAAAAAACGGAATTCTTTGAAAAAGTGAGAATTTAGTGAAAGTTAGAATTCTGCAAAAAACAAAATTAAAATCAGAATTCTGAAACTAAAGTCTGAATTTTGCAAATAATCAAGAATTTGACCAGATTTCACAATATGAGAACAAAATTATTTTTCTCGTAATATTACAACTTTATTCTCATAAAATGTTTTAATATTACAAAAATGAATTTGTGTTATTTTTTGCGGGATGCTGTAATTTTTTCTGGTAACTTTTTTTTTTTTTGCTTGAGATTGTCCTAATATTCATCTATAATAAAATAATGTAAAAACTTTTTCATTAATTTTATTTAATTTAATCAATTCCATCCAGCTGCAGTAGATTACAGTCTGAGATAATCTGACAGATTAAGCGATGCTAATGCCTTGTAGCATGTTCCTGCTGAATCCTCCCAACATGGCCGCCGTCTCTGCTGTTTCCGGAGCCATAATGGGTTTGAAGTGGTTTGGATGGTAAACGGTGCTGATTGAGAGCAGAACTCCTCTGTGTTTACACGGATCTGTAACCAAATGGACCTTTAGCACGTCTGAGAAGCAGATTAGTGTCTCTCCTTTTTTCTCTCTCTCTGGGTATTACTCTGGACCGCTCCTTTCCTGTTTGCTAATTATTTGGATGTTGGGGTTGCTGCTGCTGTTCTTGTGAGCTTTTGGGATAATCTGCCAAGTGTTGAAGGCAAGCCAAGCAACAAATGGAGCCGTTTGGTGTTTTTTCAGTCTCTGTTTGCCATTTTGGTTTCACTGTTTCCCTTTTTCATTCTCACTTCACTGCAAAAACACAGAATCACTCCAAGTATTTTTGGTATTTCAGCAAGATATATTAGCTTATTTTCAGTCAATAATTCCTTATAATTGATGAAAAAGTTCTAGTTACTTTGGCAGATTATTTCACTTATAACAAAACATTTTAAATTTGTGATTTTATATTTCATTGTTATGACTTTGGAAGTTGAAGTTATTACTTTCATTCTCCACAATCGTGTCTTTGAATCTCTGTTATGATTTTGTTTCATTATTATGACTTTGAAAGACAAAATTATGACCATCTATCTCATGGTTCTGACTTTAAAACATTAAATTATAACTGTGGTTCTTGTTATTATGACTTTAAAACTTTTTCTTTCATGGCATGAATGGGCTTCCATAATTAGAATGTGGTATAAAATAGAAAAAGTGAGTAAACTTTAAATTAGACAAAACTGACTTATAAATAACTTTTCCGCAACACAGAGGAGCTTATTTAAGTCAGTCATTCCGTAATAATGATTAAAAATATATATATATTTTTTATCAATATTAAGGAAAAAATTGGTACTACAACTTGCAGAAAATTTACTTGAAAGTTAGTTTTGTTTTATTTTAAGTGTATTAAAATATGTGCACTAAAAACTAGATGTAAAATAGAATTATTTAGTGTTTTTAAGTGACTTTTATGTAAAAAAAACACTTTGTGCCTCTGCAGGGTTGAATCCAGCGAATCCAACAAACCATTAACATGCAGTGAATTATTGGCTGCAGATTCTGTGACTAACTGATCAAATGCTGCCTGGTATTCCTTGTTTTTACCGATAAATCTTTTGTTTTAGGCTGATCGGCAGCAGATGCGTCTCTCTCGGCTCGGTTTGTGACTCAAAGTGATGCAGAAGTGACCTTTTCTGTCCGGGCAGCCGGGCGGCCGCCGTCAGACGCAGTGGCCTCCACAGATGAACAGACGCCTCATTCAGGTCTGCTTTTGTTTTATGCCTTTGGATTTATTAATAATTTATTTGACAGCACGATGATTCACTTTATCTTACATCTGCTGTGGAACACGCAGCCTGGAGAGACGGCCAGCTTCGCTTGTCGCTGTGAAAGCCTGAACCTGCAGCTTCTTGGGAAAAAGCCGCAGTGAAACTTTACAGAAACATTTATTCAAACTGTGACAGTTTACGAGAGAATCTGCGAAAAGCTCAATCGCTCTCCGCTGCTGTTGCTGTCTGAAGAAATGCACCAGAAACAACCAATAAGAGCCAGGAGGAGGGACTTAGCGCTGTCAATCATCCTCATGTACGCTAAATATGATGATGGCGGAGAAACAACTCACCGCTACAGGAAAGCTGCTTATCTGTCATCATCAGTGGCTATGCTAACTAGCATTAGCAGAGAGAACAGGATTGTGATTGACAGCGCTAAGACCCGCCTCCTGGCTGTGATTGGTTGTTTTTAAGAGAATGGAGACGAGACCCACTTTTTACAGATTATCTGTCTCAAACCAAACTACTTCGACAAATATGTAAAGAAAAAGAAAAATTTCCAGCATGACTTTTTCTACACCTGAAATGATGAGATTTCTTTTAATTAACTTGTTAACAAGTCAACGTTTCGCTGACATTATGAATATTTGATGTTTAAGAAAAGCAGAGTTATGAATATAATTAGATACATACTGTCATTTTGGGTAAGTTTAAGTGAAAACAACAAGGGATCAAATAGATTAAAAAATATTATTTTTTAAAGTTACGCACTGCAGCAGGATTTTTTCTCTGAGTGAATATTCAACAAAAAATATATAATTTACATTTTTCTTATTTAACGTGACGACTTATCAATATTTCTCAGACATTTTTAAGATGTAATGTTAAAAAATCAGTTTAATGGATAAAGATAGGTACATGCTGTCACGTCGGGTAAGTTTGACACATAAAGCTTCTTAATGAGTCAGAAAAAGTGACATATTTAAGCCACCAATAAAAATAATGAGAGCCGTATATTCCTCACCAGCTGTGTGAATTATTATTTGAGCCGATAAGTGAATCTCTTATTTGCTGCTCAGCGAAATGTTTGAGCTGATGGTGTTAATGAGGCTGCGCTGCTTCATCGCCCTCTGGATCTGGGTTTGTCGGGAAAGACGTTGAAACTGTGACGAGACTTTAATTCTGCATCATTATTTGGTTTGAGCATCGTTGTTAATTAAGGGGGATCACTTGTACTTGTGCCAGCGAGTCTTAAATAGATGTGTGACCAATGTTTCATTTCACAAATCTGCGTAATATTGTTAATTAATTTCCTTTCAGTTTGGAACAAGAAGACGAACAGAATGGTGACGAGTTAAATACTACTATTATTATTATTCTGATGAAATGAGAAAAGAAAGATTCATAATAATGTTTTCCAAAGAGCTCACAGGTCTACTGGTTCTGGTTCTGGTTTTGCTCTGCCTGCCCAGAATCAAAACCAGACATGGAGAAGCAACAGCTGAAACACTGAGTGCCTTTAAATCTCAACTTAATACCCACCTGGTCAGAGTTGCATATGGCTAAATTGCGGGTTTTGATGTCTTTGATGGTATCTTAATGTTTTAATGTTTTTACCTTTACTTCTCATCTATTTATTAACTTTTTTATTTCTCTTTCACACTGTCTATGTAAAGCCCCCCAGAAAATGTCCCAGTTAGACAAATCAATGTGTTTTAACTAAAGCTCCGAGGTGTGAGAATCCTTGTTAAATGGCATTTTAACTAAAACTCTGAGGTGTGAGAATCCTTGTTAAATGGCATTTTAACTAAAACTCTGAGGTGTCAGAATCCTTGTTAAATGGTGTTTTAACTAAAACTCTGAGGTGTGAGAATCCTTGTTAAATGGCGTTTTAACTAAAACTGAGATGTTTAACTGACGTCCTACAAAGGGTGCGGGTTTTAATGTTTTTATCTTTTTAAATCTTTTTTCTTTTTCTTTTTTTAAAAATTCTCTTTGTCTTTCTAACTGTTTATTCACTGCCACATGGTGTTTTTATTTTAATTATGTAAAGTACTTAGAAATGCCTTGCTGCTGAAATGTGCTATACAAATAAAATTTGATTGATTGATTGATTGATTGATTAAGTTTTTATGCTGCACAAACTGCAAAACTACCGAAACGATTGCTGAGTCTCCAAAAACCATGAAATTGCTGAAATTGGAATTACAAACCTACTTTTGCTTCATGGAATGATGTCATTTTTATTTTACAAAACTGCAGTGGAAACAATTTTTCATGAGTCACATGATCAACAACAGGATGTTACTACTGGTGGAAACGACAAAGAAGGCGACAGGAAGTGGTGGGAGGATGATGGCGTAACATGTTTTTTAATTACGTATCTCGTAAATAAACTTACTTCTGTGTGAATTTAATTATGTTTCTCATTTAATGGAAACACAGCAATTGTGAAATTGATTTTTTTTTCAACATTACCAGAATATTGTAAAAGTTTTGCACACAGATACTGAGGGCTAGTTCAGCCGTTCATCAAACTGCTGTCACCTTCAGTGAATAAACAGTTTTTCCAGCTTTCAGGGACCATAAATGTTTCCAGTTGCCCTTTTCCACCAGAATCTCCAAATAACTCCTGTTTTCACTGTTTACCTCCCAGCAAACAGCAACAGATTATTTTATTGTAACAGAAATAACGAGAAAAAGACCAAATTTTACCATATGAGAAGAAAATGTTTCCTGCCTCTCAGTAATAGCTACTGTTTTGTAGAAAACCTCCTGTAATGTTTGGGAGGCATATGCTGCATTCATATCTGTGTTTGTTGTGAGAATATAACTCTTTAGTGATTGTGGGTGACAGTTGCTCGGCTCTTCAGGTGTTCCTGGACTCGGTTTGAGTCTGCAGACGTTTCCCTCCTCGTGTTCGCGGTTACTGCGGATGAACTGAGACTCCATCACACCGCGTGAGTTTAATGGAGCCTCACATACAACCAGTAGTCATCACTACGAACATCTGGCAAAACAAAGATAACACCATCAATTAGGAAGGAGGGAACAAAGGAAGAACTGCTATGGAAAAGGATTTGCCTTTATTTGATGTTTCTGTTGGACAAAGTTTTAGTTACCAATGGTAAACTGAATTTTTGTGATAATTTATGGTTATTTTTCACTGTGGTCATCAGAAAACGATTAATGTTTAAGTGTGTAAGGTCCAGACACTAGCATGGTGGCTAACAAACATAGAAACTTGAAACAACATAACCCTGTTTAGTTCGCTTTAATCCAACTCCAGTCCGTTTGTCTAGAAAGTCCGGTTCGCGTGGGGAGGCGTGAACGTTAATCGGATCAAAAAATCGACCTCTGGTCCTCCAAACCTTGGCCTCAGTCTGGCTGAAGTGAACTCTGGTTCAGTTTGAATGCCTTTGTGAACACCAAGCAGTCCGGAGATTGCTCCTAAGGCAGGAACTGGACTACGGAGCAGGGCATTCTGGGTAAATGCAACCAAAACATTATGCATTAGCCTAGCGCTAGCGGGAGAAATGGCTCAAAATCCTACAACCGCTAAGATCTGACGCCTCCATTTTTGTTTCCATTTTGTGAAGCAGGAAGTTGCTCTCAGTGTCTTCAGAGGTTCTTGTGTCGTTTCCTTCGTGGTTGTTGGTGCAGCGCCGCCACAGGCCAGGAGGGGAACAGGTTGTTCAAAGGGTTGGGTTGGTTTGAGGACCACAGCAGCTGGGAATGTAACAAATGCAGCAGTTTTAGTTGCAAATCAAACAGGGACTACTGGAACAGTAAAGACCTTACCCAAGTTTAATTAATAAAATGTCCATTTAAAGGAACCTTAAAAAAAGTGTATTTATTTATTTCATGGCTCCAGTGCGAGCTCTGTTATTATGAAATAATTTAAACTGCCCAACCCAGACAGAAGCTAACAAGAAAACGCGTCTATTTGTGGTAAATTATTTCATGGTAAATATTTTTTTCTCACAACTAAACCCCATAAATACTAGAAGTTCATTCTGGAGACTTGTTACTCAAACGTAGAGCTGATTCTAGTGGTGAGAAGTAAACAAAGTGAAGAAAAGCACAGAAAGAGGAAACCAGAGTCAGAATCCAACAGGTTGTTAATCATCACCAGTCGGACAAGAGCAGCAAAGCAAACGGAGCCTTTGATAATGGGACACCAGGAAGGACAAAGCAGCAAAATTAGTTTTGGGAATAGGCGATGAGCAAGCAAGCAATTAGTTCCCAAACACAATAAACATGTCGCCGGGCTAAACAAAGGTCCAGCATGAACCGGCACACGTTCTGAGCAGCTTCCCCCCCGTGACACGAAGACGTTAAAGAAAAGAAAAGCTGCACAAGGCCACAACCCGTCTCATCCAGAGAGTCTCTATGTGCCGCTCAGGTCCAGGTTCGCGCCCTGAGGCTAACGCTGTTTGGGTCGGCCATGTTGAAAAATTCTGCAGTGCGTCGTTTCCTGTCAGCTGACACTGATTTATTGTTTCTTTTGCTCACATCGTTGTTCCACCTGCAGCACAGCTGAAGCACAATTAAAACCATAACTGCTTGTGTTTTTTTGTTTTCTGCGTACAGAAATTTAATTGTCATGATTTAAAATTTAAGGACTGAAAGGAGCTCTGAGAAAACTGCAAATCAAATTAAGCCATCTTTTAGTTTCAGTTTATTGTTTCCTGCCTTTTGCTTTGAAATAGTTTTTGGGTCTTTTGGTAAACCTGCTCACTGCCCGTATTTTCTCAAGAAAGAAAACTAAAGTTTAACGTTTCAACATCATAAAACGGCTTCAAAAACACAAGCCGGGTCAGAAAAGGGTTGAATTATTTACCTTTCAGAGTAAATGACAGTCATGAATTCTGTCATCGGAGTGAGTCTTTTAGAGAAAACAGAAGAAAGGTGGATCTGAGAAGGTGTGAGAGGCAACTGACCCCGAGGCGAAAAGCTCAGAAAAACGCCTGACGGATGTTTAAAAAGCTCTGCTGCTGCTTCCAGCGTGGGCGGCGCTGTCAAACGGGTTCACCGGAGCCCAGCTTAAACCGTTTTAATGGAGCGTTTTGTGCTAAGCCGCATCTTTTGTCGCAGCCGTAGGAAAACAGACTGTTTTATATCCCCTTATGCAACATTTGCATATGAAAGCGCCGCATGTTTTCATATCATCTTGGTGCTTGAAGTGGGCAAGAGCGCTGGGATTATTTCATAAACAAATCAATGGCACTTTAATTGGGAGAATCTGATGTCAGGTATTTCAGACTTTCTTTGCTCTGGAGCAGCGGTGGAAATTTGCATCACAATGGCTGCTGCGTTCAGAAACCTCAAACAAGCCGGCGCATTAGGATTCCAGAGGCGAACGCCAATTTACAGGGTGATCATGTGAGCAGACGCTCTCTAAAGTTGTGGGAAACAGTAAAGATAATGCAGCTCCTTGCAGAGTGAATAACTAAGCCAGGTGAATCGATGTGTTGAAACTCACCATAATCCTTCCTGAGGATCAGACAATCTTCTCAAATATTGAAATTTTCACACGAGAACCTAAAATACTGCTTGGTTTTCGTTTTTTGGGTTTTACGTTACATGGAGAGTAAAAAAACAACTGAAAGGTTACAAAACAGCCAATCACTGTAGGACTTAAATTAACTGAGGGGAATGTTTTCAAGGTAGCAAAACAAAACATAAGCTCCAGTATTAGCACATTAGCGGATTAGCTAAAGTGTGGCCACCGCTACCTGTAACCTCTTCTTACCTGTTTTGTTTTTGAGACAAACGTCTTTAAGAAGTCCATGGGCCAGACCATTTTGTTGTCCATTTCAGGGTGGCAAAGACTATCAATATTTTTTGAAAAGATACATGTCTCTAGTCAATATTTTGGTATGATAGCCCTTCCAAAATGGTAGCTGAGTCATAGTTATCATCTCATGAAGTAAACAACCCCTTTGAAAAAATTTTGTTTTTCGAGACTGGTGTATCTCTGGTTTAGGGTCATGGTTTGGACATTTGTCAAAGGTCTATAATGCAATATTTGGTTTCATCTTAAAGGGGACACTCTGGGCTTTCATTTAAGCCATGTTTTGAGTTTCTCTGACCAACACAGAGGTCATTAGAGGTCGTTAAACCAAAGTTATTACACATTTTTCCACACCTTTTGACCAAACTAGATATTTTTTTTCACCCCAGTTGTATCCAGGGACATCAGGGACACAAGAGTTAATGGCTAAAATACTCAACAGACTCTAAGGAATCAGAAAATGTATGATATGCCTACACTGTCTGCCTTTGGGAGGCGATTATGAGCTGCAATTTGACATTACAGACTTGGGCTATAACCTTGACTGGTGTATATGTTGGGGATTTAGTGGGTTTTTGTTTAGCGTGTCACTCGTGTCTAGTTAATTAGTTATAAATAAGTTAATCAGTAACAGTAGAAATGTAAAAGTAACTGTAGAGGATTTATTTATTTGTGAACTCGTGCGCACCCTCACTGCAGAAACCGCCCTTTAAACTGTCACCGGTTGCCATGGTGACTCACTGTTACCATGTTAGCGTTAGCTAGCATGTTGTCGGCGTACTACAACTGTTCACAGCGTGATGAAATAAGTTGGATCGTCTCCTCTATCTGAGCTGCTTAACATTTGAAGAAACAACCAGTCAGAGCCAGGAGGCGGGTCTTAGCGCTGTCAATCAACCTCTTGCACCCGCTGCTAAATGTGCTAATGGCGGATAAACGACTTATAGGAAAACCGTTTATTCGTCATCTCCATATAAACTACACTGAGCATTTACAACAAGCTACGCCAGCTAAAGTGTAGCTTAGAACAACGGGGGAAAGAGACCGAGAATGAGCAGCGCCACGCTAGATTGTGATGGACAACCATTTTCTGGCTCCGATTGGTTGATTCTAGTTAGCACTGGGAAAAGACAGAGGAGTTCAGTTTAAAGAAATAGTATCATAGTATCAACTTTGGTCACAGTTCTCAGTCATTTTGACTGCAGGAACTTCGCACTGTTTTAGTTTTACTTTTCTGGCCAGTCGAGATAAAATTAAATGTTTTAGCAGAAAATCTTCAGCCGTATTCGATCATCATTACAGAAAAAAAAACACAAATTTCACATGCAGGGTTTCTGCAGGTTTCACCAAGTCAAATTTTAGACTTTTTAAGACCATTATGAACAGAATTTAAGGCCAGTATCTCTATGAACGTGTTCAAACTTTGTCCATCCAACTGGAGATGAATGTCCACATACCCAGGATAGATGCAAAATAGCCAGTTAGCTAGCTAGCAAGTGTATGTTAATTAGCTACGTAGCTGCAGCTAGTTAGCTGTCGCCTTAATTGTCTTGAGTGACAGAGAAGTTGTTGAAATGTGACTCAAACTTTTGCCTGAAAGAAAATAAAATACTTCATATAAACTCTAAATTATCCTATCACAACAAAATTTAAACAGTTAACACGTTAAAGGCCAACTTACTTTTTAAACTGAATTTAAGACATTTTAAGGCCTTAAATTTAAATACATGCATTATGATCGTTTTTAAGACTTTTTGAGGATATGAAAGTCATTTGTATAAAAAATTAGCATGTAGCTGCAGTCAGCTGGTAAACCGTCTGAAGAGTTAAATAGCAACTAGATTTACCCATTTTACTTGAGTAACACTCTGTACATTGAGTAAATTTACTCTGAAGTATTTTTACTCTTAATTGAGTAAAACTTCTGTATTTTCTTCCCCCTGAATGAAAAACATGTTTTAACCAAAAACTCACCAGACTCAGACACACACCTGCAGTTTCTGTTCAAGTTTCATAAATTTCTTATTGAAAGAAACTGATTTGGAAAAAAATTATTTTCCCTAATTTAATTTTGTTGTTTTTATTTTACTTGGTATATGAATTATTGCCATTTTCATTCTTAAAATACCAACATTTCTACTTAACTTTATATTCTTTCCATCTGATGCTGTAATTTTTAAATATTTAACGCCTTTTTCCTCTTTTTTGATGCGCAGTCCGTGGATGCTGACGTAACGTGACGTCTTATGAACCTGTAAACTGCCTTCATGCATAGAATAATTAGTCTTGGTGCTTCTTGTCGCGGCCCGTAAATGTCTAACAGCTTCTGGTTTTAGCATCAGTCCGTTTCCCCAGAACAAACAGATTAACAAAACTCCACAGCTGCTTTATTGTCTAATGATTTCAAATCTCCTTTGATCCCTGCAGTAATAACTCAGCATGTTTCTGGATGTGGCGGATAAATATTTGTCTGATTACGCCGAGATGTTTCCCCTTGAATCCGCTGTGGGATTTGGACTCGGTGAGTCTCGGTTTGTTTAGGTCGTATAAATAGTGATCATAAAAGTAACGGTGGGAGGAAAAGTCTGATGAGGCAGAAGAGTCAGATTCTTGCTTTGTGTTTGAGGCCGAGGCGCGATCCGGTGGCTCCTGGCGCCACAGAGGCAGCAGAACCAACACGGACCTGTTTGAGCCCAGGATTAGACCCGTTCCACTAAATTAGCTGCAGCTTCTTAAACAGGATCTGCAGCAGTTCTTGTTTTGTTCATTATTCTGCTTCGCCTTCGTCCACAGAAACACGCGGATCTCAGATGAGCCTTCAATTGCTGAATAAAAAACCTTCTGTGTTTCCTAAAACATCATTTTTTCCCACTATGTCAAATTATTTCTGGTTGTCATTAACTCCATTTTACTGGTTTACTAAAAAACTAGAATTGAAAAGCTCATTTGGTCCAAATAAAATGAATTCTGTAAGAAAATGTCTAGTTACGGGTGGATTTTTCTGTCGCTGTGGTTTGATTTTAACAAAAACTTCTCATGGTGTTTTTTAAATTTGCTCATTATTAATAATTAATGCTGTAAGGAAATTATTTCCTCTCTGTGTTTCCACAGCCAGAAGTTTATAAAAGCTAAGTTCTAAAAACTCTAACATACTGTAGTTGGTTGTTCTGAGAACCACAGCTGTTGTACCTGCGCCACATTGCTAAAAAACAGTATTGTACACAAAAATGTTTCCATCCACATGAACCAACACCAGTGTTGTATAGTAACGAAGTAAAAACACTTCACTACTTTACTTAAGTATATCTTGGAGTACTTCATACTTTCCTGGAGTATAAACATTTTTGATAACTTTCAGTTTTACTTCACTATATTTCTGCACTTAATTTCATACTTTTACTCCGATACATTTTCAATGTGTGGTTTAGTTACTCGTTACAAAACAGCGGAAAAGAGAAACTCTAGAGTTTTGACCCACCTACTGATTGGCTGCTACATAGTTGGACACAAATGGAGCCCCATACAACATGAACCACATACCTCATTTGTGAAGCTGGTTCGGTTGTAAAGCAGGTTAAGTTAACCTTGTAGGTAAAGCACCTGATTTTCTTAACTAAATGATGCTGCAGGTTTATCTATTAGCAGGTTTAATTTTGCTGCACTTGGTTGTGTTTATTACTTTAACTGTATTTGACAAGTTTACCAAAATATAAAAAATGTCATTCAAACTGCATTTGCCTAGTTTTACTTTTTACTTATACTTTTCATTACATTACTTGAGTTCATCCATTTTTACAGTAATTTCCATACTTAAGTACAAGAAAATCCAGATACTTTAAGACTTTAATTCAAGTAACATTTCAGTCAGTGACTTGGACTTTTACCAAAGTCATATTTTGGAGAGGAACCTAAACTTTTACTTCACTTTGAGATGTCAGTACTTTATACAACACTGACCAACACAAATCCGACCCTGAGCGTTGCTATGAACATGCCAGACCTACAGGGGGCAGTGCAGCGCAAAGCTAAAACCTGTCAGCCAATCAGAATCCTTCAATACGGCAATGACTTCCTGTTAGGAATCAAACATGGAGGTTCATTTGATTGTATTCGTTATAATTTAGTTTTATTTAGTTTTCTGTTTGCTGTTTTTTATGTGTTAATATTAGTTCAATTTTATTGAGTATTAATTCAGTTTTTATTAGATATGTCAGTAGTTTTAGTTTTTCCATATTTTGTTTAATTTTTAAGTGCAGAATCCAAAAAGTTCAAAGTATTGTGATTATTTCCACATCAGTTGGGTAATAAAAAGGGAACAGAAGAAACCATTCTCAGAAAATGTGAACAATAATATTTATTATAACAGTTAAAATCTGAACTGCTTCCTTTATTCTCCTATATTTATAACACGAAGCTGCGGCTAAATAAATTAGGCGTGTTTTTATTTTCATGTGTGCAGCAGTGACAGAATCATTTTCATGTGTGTGTCAGAGAATAAAGAGGATTTATGAGTGTGCTGCTGCCACATGTGCGCCGCCGCCGCCATGTTTCCATCAGGATGAGGGCCATGCAGGGATCTGATTGGCCGACGCCGTTTATGGGAAATGTAAATAAACCAGCCGGCAAAATTCCTTTCTTTCTTTCCTTTTTTCTTTCTTTCCCTCTTTCTGTCCTTCTTTCTCTCTGTCTTTCTTTGGTAACTGAAATCCTCCAACGTGACAGATGAAGAGAATTTGTATTGTGTTGCAGCGATGAGAAGCAGAGCCTTCGTGTTTTTAAAGAACCAGACGGTTTTTGGCATCTCCATTTTTCCCACTTTGCTAAAAAGAAATGAAACAAACACATGGAGAGCTGCTTTCAGCAGCTCCAACTCACCAGGAGAGTCAGGTTTCATACATAGACTAAACATTTTTACAGAAAAATGGATTTTAATGTCAAACCTGTGAGCACATCGTTAATGAAGGACATTTTTCTGCCTATAATGAGTTTCAAATTGGGTTGATAATGGATGAAACCTGGATTATTAGTGGAAATCATTGAATCGAACACACTCTATTCAAGTAAATGCTCCCATGGCTTTTGCAGGAGATGGAAAAGAGGTTTTTTTTTAGCCCTGTTTAGTTCGCTTTACTCCAACTCCAGTCCGTTTGCCTAGAAAGTCCAGTTTGCTTGGGGAGGTGTGAACGCTAATCGGACCAAACAACCAAACTCTGGTCCGCCTACAAACCTCAGTCTGCATTTGGTGAACTCTGCTTTGGTTTGAAGGCATGTGTGAACACCAAACGGACTCAAAAAGCAGGAAGTGGACTACAGCGCAGGGCATTCTGGGTAAAAAAAGCTAAAAGCTTAGCACTAGCGGGAGAAATGGCTGCTATAATCGCTAAAATCAGACACCACTCCATTTTTGATTGCGTTTAATGAAGGAAGTAGAGCTCAGTGTTTTCCTCTGAGGATTTTATGTTGTTTCCTTCAGTGGCTCTTGGTGCAGCGCCCCCACAGGTGAGGAGGGGAACAGCTTTTTCAAAGAGTTGGTTGGTCTGAGAACCACAGCAGTTGAAAACGTAACAAATGTTGCAACTCTGGTCCAAATCTACGACATATTAAGACCATTGTAGATAGAAAAAAGAAAGTACATTTTTGCCCCAAGCGCTTTTAGATAAATCTCAGAAATTTTCAAGAAAAAACACGAAAACGTTGAAAATTTGCTGGAAAAAAACTCAACCCTGGGTTTTCTTAATGGTACCAATAAGACTGAGTCTACCTGACTACCAGGAGTGAAACTCACTAACATGGGGACATATTTGAGGAGCTGCTGCCAAACCCATGCAGGCAGGCGGACCAAAACCTGAACGTATCGACTCACTTTCACATACCTTAACCAGTTTAATTACAACTTGCCTCCTGTTGACATTTAGTTAGCGGTATTTCATTGGTAATTTTAATGCAACAGCTGAGAGACACAGCAGAACCGCCATCTAAAAACACTCATTACTTACTCATTCTGTCCAACTCAAAGAGCTTTTAGTTGCATCTCCTGCTGCTTTTGGTGGAAAGGAACCTCCCAGTTTGCTTCAGGAAATAATTGCAACCTTCTTTCCAGTGTTTACACACCGGTTGGCAGTTCTGGGCCTTGAGTTCTGTGTCCTTCATGTCTGAAATGTTTTGCTGCTTGATTAAAATAAATGTGTTATTAGCAGCAGAACAGGCAGCAGAGATTAAACTATTAGATTCAGACACGCTGAACGCTGCTCACAAAATAATTAAAGATCTAGCTATGCTAACCCTGCTAACACTAAACCGTTACACCAAGTGTGTAGCAGAAGCTAATGCTAAAGCGCTAACTTTAATTGAAATTTGATCCTCCAAGCTCTATTTATAATTTACACATTCTGTGATTTAATTAATGTCCATGTCTGTCTGTGTTTTATTCTGTTCCTGTATGTTTCCTATTTTAAATAAAGTTATTGGGGGAAAAAGTCAGAGAATGTGAGAAGAGGAAGCAAAACTACTGTCTTCCTGCACTTCAAAATAAGAGCTTGAATGTAAATTTTAAAATACTTGAATAATTCTTGTCAAACTTTATTCAACTGAAGGTTTATAAAACAGCAAAGTAAATTAGCGCTTTAGAATTTATCTACCAAAAAAATAATTTAGGGGAAGCAAAAATGCTACACATTTTAAAAGCAAAGGAAATTGGCTACAAATTTGCTCCGCTATTGGCGGAGCAAATATACTTTATAAATTTGGATACAGTATATCCAAATTTATTTCATTTGGATATACTTTATCCCTCTAAACACTAATAACTATTTTAATTGTGTAAACACTAAATATACCTTAATATGCATTAATAGAAACAGTATTAGCACTAGCGCAGATGTTAGCATAGTCAGTCTTCCTGAGTTGAGGCTTCAACTCAACTGAATGGCGCTACTGGATTGGCTGTTTTGTAAATAAATACCAGCCTGCTACCTGAGTGAAGTCGCCCCCCCACCTTCTTCAAATCAGACAAAATAGGTGTCAAACGTTAGTGCTGCAAAAATTTTCGTTTGTGCCGCTATCATTTTAAAGATATAAAGAAATGTTTCTGGAGGTCATCCGAGGTCAACCAGCCCCCCCACCCCCCACCACATTCTTCAAACCAGACAAAATGGGTGTCAATCAACTCAGCTACGTTTGTGCTGGTTTGTGCAGCAAAAAAATGTTGTTTGTGCTGCTTTGGCATTGAAGATATTAATGAAAGTGTAAAGGTCAAAAGGTCAACCAGCCCCCCCAACTTTTATTAAATCCAACTTTCTTTATATCTTTAAAATGATAGCGGCACAAACAAAAAATTTTGCTGCACAAACGTAGCACAAACGTTTGACACCAATTTTGTTTGATTTCATAAAAGTGGGGGGTTGGTTGACCTTTTGACCTTTACACTTTCATCAATATCTTCAAAGCCAAAGTAGCACAAACAAAAATTTTTGCTGCACAAACCAGTACAAACATATCACAAACGTTTGACACCAATTTTGTCTGATTTGAAGAAGGTGGGGGGGCGACTTCACTCAGGTCAGTCTGCTCTGTCAGGTCGCGTTTTCAGCTTCCTAGCAGCATTTTCTTTAAAATACTTTAGAAATGCTCTTTTAGAAAAATAAGAATATTGGTAAATTTTCCAGAAAAATTCAAAATTTTGAACTATAAATAAAAAATTTGCGAAAATCTTATGGTTCATCATGAAAATCTTTCCAATAGTTTGAGCTAAGAAACGTGTTTATGCAAAAGAAGAAACTGACCAATAAGGTTTTTCTTTTTGATCTACTGCAGAAACTTGAATTGTACATTTGATCTCCTCCTGCTGACGTGTGAATGTGACTTGAATTTATTTTACAGAACAGGTCCAATAAATATGTCATCACCCTGATGGGTTTAGACAGTTTCTTCAGGCATAACTAGTTACACTGACTTCAATTCAACACCGTCAGATCAGAGCTTCAAATGTGGATTTTTGTCAGGGATTGAATTCATGAGGTTGAATAAAGAAAGAAGATCTGCTGTTAATTACCACAGCATGGCTGAGAGCCGTCAGTGGGAAATGGATCAGAACTCATTAAACCTTTTAAATGCTGCAAGCAACAATACGGGAAACTAAACGTGGAAAAAATGATTAAAGGAGAGTTAATTAAAACATGACAGGAGGACTTTTTTAATAATATGACACATAGAATGTTATTTAATTGATTTGAAGAAAAAAATAGTCAAAGTAGAGGATAAGAAATAAATGAAATAATGACTAATAGTGAGAAGCAATTAGCATGATGAGGATAGTCCAACTCATCAATGTGTTTTTGAGATTTTAATTAAAATATTTCTATTAAATAACAGCCCAAGCGTTCTCAAGTGGTCAACTTGGACTTTTTAAATGTTTTTTAAACATTCTTAAGTATTTTCTGATCACTGGATTCAAAATAAACGTTATTTACTGCCCTGCATCTCGACTGGAGAGGAAACAGAACTGCTGCTTCAAAATAAGAGCCTGATTATAAACACTTAACTGTTTGAACAATATTTAACAGTCAATAACAAAACTTTAAACTGAGATGTTGGACTTTACAGAAACAGTTCAGTAAATTAGCGTAATCTAGGAGAAGCTAGCTGCGCTAATCACTATAAGTTAGCAGAAACACCGTTTGTTCTGTTTTTGTGGTTTTCACTTTCTTTGTTTGCCCTAAAAGTGCTTTACGAAATAAAAAGTAAAAACTAAAGTTAAATGAAAAATTAGCTCCTCTATTATCATTTTAATGGGGATGTGCACACCGCCGCTTTTAAAGCATCAAATTCTTGACTTTTGACTGTTAGAAAACTGTATCAAAAAGAAAACAACTCAGAACAGACTTAAGTGTTTCTGCAGGATATACTGAGATAACTGGGAGTCTGGATATGAATTTTTCACCTCTCTATGAGGGAACAAAAGATGTTAAACAGGAAATACATCCTAGCCAGGTGCAAGCATGAAGGGTGGGATATTTTTCCCTTGGTCACCATTTTCCCTAACAGTGGATCGTTGTGAAATGTAAGTGTTAAGCTCACAGAAATGTTGACCCAGCCTGGCTGCTGCGCCGTGGCTAACAGGAGTGAACAGCAGGTCTGGGAGCCTGGGACTCTGCAGAGCCCTGAACCCTGCGGCAACCCGACAGCAGCTGGGTCCAGTTCCTCCGGGAGCCTCGTCTCAATTAACACCCAGCTGTTTTCCTCAGCAGCGCCAGGATGAAGGCCTCTGTGGCCTCTTCTTCTGCAACAGTCTGAAGAGTCAAGCCTCACACCGAGGATCTGCAGCCTTTTTCACACTTCAGAGCCAAGGCTGCTGCTGCTGCTGTGGCTCTGCACTGCGGTGGAGTCAAGTGTGAAAGGAAAGAACGACAGGTCGGAGATTTTACCCGGATTCCCTGCAGATCAACCTCTGAACCGTCAACAGAGGAAGGAACCAAGTCAAACTGGGACCAACAGAGTATCTGCAGACCTTGGGAAATTTAAGACTTTTTAATGCCATTTACCTCAAATTTAAGACAAAAATGTGAGGGATGGTTGGGAGGACTTGCTGATTACAATCAAGCATAGTAGAACCTGTAAACCAGGCTTCAAGCAGCCTGTAGTGAATAGTTTTAGGTTTTTGCAACTCGGACAACAGAAGTGAGCCAATGACGAAAACAAACGTCATACAGCTAGCTGCAGGGTCTGATGCTTCATTTAAATGTTTATGCTGAAACAGGATATCAGTTCCAATTTAAGACTTTTTAAGACCCTCTAAAGGTCTTAAAACTATAAGAATTTAAGGCCTATATCTCCATAGCAATGTATGAACTTCATCCAGCAACGGCAAAAAATCTGCGCTTTCCCATTATAGCTGCAAACAAGCTAGCCAACTAGCTAGGAAAACTAGCTAGCTCGTTTGCAGCTATAATGGGAAAGCGCAGATTTTTTGCTGTTGCTGGATGAAGTTCATACATTGCTATGGATATATAGGCCTTAAATTCTTTCTGCAAACGATCTAGCTAGTTTGCTAGCTCGTTTGCAGCTAGCTTGTTGCATCCCTAGTTGTAGTAGCAGCTAGGGATGCTAATAAATCCCTAGCTGCTAGGGATGTATTAGCAACTATTGACAGGTAGTTAGTGGATCCACAGAAATCAATAAATCAGTAAATCAATCTGCTGGTGACTAAAACTTTTGCCTGACTGAAAAGTCCCTCAAGAACCAAAACTACATTAAATAATCTGGCCACAGCTTAATTTAAGACCTTAGATGAAGACCAACTGACATGTTTTATTATGAATTTAAGGTGTTTTAAGGACGTGCAGACATCCTGACCAATGTGTGCCGAGCTGCTCGGTCTGCAGTGGTTTAACAGTGAGGAGCTTTTCTACGCCAATAAAGTTCAAGTAGTCTCTGAAATACCTTGTTTCATGTAATGATGTGGATGAAGTTGAGCATTAAATGGCGATGAACAACACTTCCTCCCTGTGCAGAGTTTGCTGCAGTGAATCAGAGCCAGACTGTGATTGAAGCAGAACAATCCAAGGAGCTGAGGCAGATGGGACGGCCTGGCGCGGCGCCACGGCGGCCTCGGAGGTGAGGCGCAGCACGCCTGCTGCAGGCGCCCAGGAGGGCCTGACCTAATTGACTGTCGAAATACAAACGTAAACCTGCATGCCAACATTTAAAGCTTTTTCATCTCGCAGACAAAAGAGAGCTGCAGCAGAGTTTTACCCTTTAAACTTTCACATTTTGTTTCGTTCCAACTGCAGACAAAAGTGTGATTTGCTAGGATTTAATGTAACAGAGTAACAAAAATCATCTGTGTTTTTAAAACGAGTTTCTACAAGTAATATTCTGAGTTTAGCAGTGAGGCGACACACAGCAGGGGAATGCGAAGTGAATCCGATATTTTCCTTTGCACATATCCCGACTTTTTGAGGAAGTTTTCTCCCAAAACAAAACCAGAGCGTTTTGTCTGTGGAACTAAATCGGAGAGTTTCAAAGCATCTGAAGTCGGAACAGTCATGTCGCATTTTATCCGACTGCTACATTAATTCTGCTCCAGAAGAAGCCGAACGCGGTAAATCTAGACACGAGCGATGGCTGACATGAGCTTCCCTTCGTCTCAAGTAAGGCTGTATAATAATATCGATATCGCGATATAAATATCGATATTTTCTTTCCTAGAAAAAAATCGATATTCATCCTTAAGTATCGTAACGTCCAACTGTCACCTTGTTCACTCACTGCTTGCTTCACCAGGTCATCAGGCTTAGAGTGATTCCTTCAGATGTTCAGGTTAAAAAGGTATCAAACTATTCAGAGCAGGAACTTGGTTCACTTTATTTACTTTACTAATGCATGTCAGCTACAGTTTGGACTGTTTCAACTAAAAGAAACATGTTTTCTCACCACTTCTTTGATTCATTTTGTCCAGCTGTCCACTTTAAGTCTGTGTCCAACCAGAGCCAGGTATTGTGTAGTTGGAGCTTTTAATCAGTTTTCAGTTAAATTAATTCAATCCAACTTTATAACAGTCACAAAATGTCACCAAAATCACTCTGTCCCTCTAAAATCTCTCAGAAAATTGCAAAAGTGTATTGAATTGTATCGTTTGCTGAATATCATATCGCGAATATATCGTATCGTGGGCAGAATATCGTGTATCGTATCGTGAGATTATTGTATCACTACCCTAGTCTCAAGATCATCTGGTGATGATTCTGTGGAGCAGCGACTTTACAGACGGCGGCGGCCATTTTTACTTCCATGAACTTAGAGCTGCAGTGTGGCATCTACGTTGTTATTCTGCATGTGTGGGTCGTTCTGGGGCCGTAAGGCGTTAACCCTGAAGTCTGACTGCAGCCGCAACACAATCGCACAAAAAAGAAACCGGATTTCAGTAAAAATCAAAATTGAGCAAATGTGACACAGATCCAACTCTCACAGATGTCTGAATGGCCCAATTCTGACATTTTCACCTGAAATAAATCTGATTCGTGTCACTTCCATAAAAGAAGTACTTCAGCAAAAAATCGTAATTGAGCAAAAAAATTGGATTTTCTTTCTCCCATAGTCGATTCGTTCATGGCAGCTTGAATGACCCAAAAATAAAAATCAGATGTGGATTTATTACTGTTGGCTCTCACTGCTGAATAAACTCTATAAACTTTACAAAATCGATCCATCGTGGCGGCGTCCATTATCTCTAAACACGGCGCTGCTGTGATGTCGTTGTTCTGCTGTGTGTCGCTATGGAAACCGTAAACAGAAATCTGACTGTAGTTGCATTTAGTTAGAAGTACGAATGGCAACGTAAAAAATAATTACAATTCAACAAAAAAGTTAGATTGAGCGAATGAAATCCAGCTCCAACTTTTCCTCAGGAGCCTGAAAGGCCCGGTTCTGATCAAACCACTAGCGGAACAAGTCAGCGTCGGGCCGGGAGGGCGGGCCAATCACGGGCCCAAGAATCACAGACCCTAAGAATCACCGGGCCCCTAACGAATCACAGGACCCCTAACGAATCACCGGGCCCCTAACGAATCACAGGACCCCTAACGAATCACCGGGTCTCTAACGAATCACAGGACCCCTAACGAATCACCGGGCCCCTAACGAATCACAGGACCCCTAACGAATAACCGGGCCACGTCATAACGAATGCTCAACAGGACCCCTAACGAATCACCGGGCCCCTAACGAATCACAGGACCCCTAACGAATCACCGGGTCTCTAACGAATCACAGGACCCCTAACGAATCACTGGGCCCTAACGAATCACAGGACAACAGCCCCTAACGAATCACAGGACCCCTAACGAATCACTGGGCCACTAACGAATCACCGAATCACAGGGCCCCTAACGAATCACCAGCCCAGACCCCCTAACGAATCACCACCCCTGGGCCCCTAACGAATCACTGGGCCCCTAACGAATCACTGGGCCCCTAACGAATCGCAGGACCCCTAACGAATCACCGGGTCTCTAACGAATCACAGGGCCCCTAACGAATCACTGGGCCCCTAACGAATCACTGGGCCCCTAACGAATCACCGGGTCTCTAACGAATCACTGGGCCCCTAACGAATCACTGGGCCCCTAATGAATCACTGGGCCCCTAACGAATCACAGGACCCCTAACGAATCACCGGGTCTCTAACGAATCACTGGGCCCCTAACGAATCACAGGGCCCCTAACGTGCATCGACTACGGTTTTGAGTGGGGGGGGGAAATGAAACCAAAACTATTGGGATCGGGGCTAGTGCCGCGTTTGTCTTGATTTTTACCCAGAAAGCATTTCGGCTAAACCGTGAGTGAAACAGTCACTGGGACTGACTAGTATATATTCCACTGGGAGAGTAACATTAACATTAAATACACCTTTCTCACCAGGTGGGGGCCACTTTCTCCGTCTATAATCACTCACTTAAACGACCTGAGACCATTCCTCCCCCCCTGGCTCCCCCAGACCCGGGCCCCCACCCGGGGGGCAGCCGCCCCCCCAGCCCCCCCCCCCATCGCCCCGCGCCTGGATCAAACCAAAGTTGAGCCTCTTTCATGTAAATCTGTATCTGATTGTTTTCAAAGCTTTTTCTTTACCTTGTTCCACAGAATAGTAAAAACATGCAGCGCTAACACTTAGCTTTCCTTTCTTAGCGTCCATCGTGACGATGCTGTTGCTTTCCGTCACTCAGCAACTTTAAAATCCTTATTGCTCCATTTCACTTCTGCTGCTGTTTGACGTTGTTCTGATTCTGACGTTGATTAGTAGAAGGACCAAATATGACCCAAACGTTTCAAAAAGAAACTTTTCAACTTCTGGAAATGGGCCTGAAATTATTTTATATTTGTAATAAAGCTGTGAGTGAACTTCAAAGCAGAAAGGTTTTTTTTTATTTAGCTGTTGCCTCTCTCTCTATTTGTGTCATCTTGACAGGATCAGTAGATAACGCAGCTACATCCAGAATCTGATGCCTTGTTGGTAATTTTTAGCCCAACCTGGAGATAAATGTCTGAGCGTTTTATCACTGATGTCATCTGAAAACAGAAAATCAGGCTGCAGCGAGCTGCGCTGCGAGAGCTTTGATTGACAGGTGAGCCCAGCAGGAGTTTGTCCTGAGGGCTGGATCTTTAATGTTGTCTCCCCGTCTGGATTGTTCTTTTTTTTCGGCTGTTGAGAGGAGGGAATTGCAGATAAAACGCCGGAGCTTTAGGGGAAGAAGTCTGCTCTGCATCTTTAAGCTGCATTTAAAAATTTTCTGACAATATTTGTCAGAAGAGAGGCTGGTGTTTGCCTTCAGTTCTCAACCATCTCGGTTGAAATTCAAAGCCGTCTCCAATCAGACGTGGGTCAGCCGTGATTATCCAGTTACCCAAATGGATCCCGACAATCCGCCACCTAATCATTTGTCTCATTCTTGAGACGTGTTGCTGTGTGAACTGAATATCAGGTTGGAAGTAGGGCTGCAGTGATACAATAATCTCACGATACGATACACGATATTCTGTCCACAATATGATATATATCGCGATATTCAGCAAGAGATACAATTCAATACACTTTCGCTATTTTCTGAAAGATTTTAGAGGGACAGAGTGATTTTGGTGACATTTAGTGACTGTTATAAAGTCGGATTGAATTAATTTAACTGAAAACTGATTAAAAGCTCCAACTACACAATACCTGGTTCTGGTTGGACACAGACTTAAAGTGGACAGCTGGACAAAATGAACCAAAGAAGTGGAGAGAAAACATGTTTCTTTTAGTTGAAACAGTCCAAACTGTAGCTGACATGCATTAGTAAAGTAAATAAAGTGAACCAAGTTCCTGCTCTGAATAGTTTGATACCTTTTTAACCTGAACATCTGAAGGAATCACTCTAAGCCTGATGACCGAATCACAAGCAGTGAATGAACAAGGTGACAGTTGGACGTTATGATACTTGCAGATGAATATCGATTTTTTTTCTAGGAAAGAAAATATTGATATATATCGTGATATTGATATTATTATACAGCCCTAGTTGGAAGCCTGTCATTTTCCATTTCTAAATCAAACCCAGCATGACATTGTGTGCACAGCCCACAGACCCCCCATCAGCATTTGTCCACAGTGAGAGGGAGCCGAGGCAGCAGCCAGCGATGCAGGGTCACCAGCAACGAGACGAGACGAGACGAGACGAGAGAACTCGGCTCATTTTCTGCCTGTGCCTTTCCTCGCTCCACAGCCGAGTCCTGCCACTGTCTCCATCCATCATCTTACCTCATCTCTGATCGTCCTTTATTCCTGTTTTGGTCTGCTGTCCCCCACAGAGGTCTCTCACTGATCTTTTACCCTCTTTTGTTCTCTCTGTTTTCACCTTGTAGCCTGAAACTTCTCAGCAGTCGTCTGAAGGTTGAATAAAGGATTTAAATGCTTCCACTGGTTGGCATTGGCCCCCAAAAGGTTAAATAAATGCTCCTTTTATTGCAGCAGCATGAAGTCAGAGCGCAGTCAGTTGGAAAATAGCTACACTGCGTCTCTCTACCAGTTTTGGTCTAGTTTCTAGTGCAGATATATTTGCATGTTTGATAAAAGACACTTGCCTCTTTGGTAAACTTTCAGTTGAAATAAGTCTGAGATGTTACGAATTGTTCGTAGTTAGGCGTTTACATTCATGCTCTTATTTGAAGTGGACGCAGCTGTTCCATTTCCTCTCCTCAGGCTCTCCAGCCATGATGCAGCAAATGATGTTTATTCTGTACCCATAATGCATTAGATAAATAACTTCTGTGTGCTTTCACATTAGCTCCTGATGAATACAGCAGTAGCGCTTTAGCGTTAGCAGAGCTACTGGCTATGATTAGTGTTTCAGTGTTACAGCAGCTAACGTCTTAGCTAGCAGTAACTGAAGCAGCTATTGGCACTCCCAGCATTCCATATGTTACAGTTACGTATCTGCGGCATTTCAGACTTTAATCAGGATTTTTATGATCTTCAGAGTTTTCTGATCCTTGTTAAGACTCACGGAGGAGTTTTAGCTAGCAAGGATGATGGAAACGGAGCTAAAACCATCTCAAGATATTTTGTAGAAATGTGCTTGTATTGATTTAAGTTACAGTCTTTAATTACAGTAACAACAGCAAACACTCTCAGGAATCCAGTTTAAAGGAGAAACATGATCAAACCAAAGCAGAAACAAATATCTTCATTTGTTTATCAAGACACGTTTTACACAAATTTATGTTCTACAAGTCATAAAGTGATAAATTTATGCAGCAGGTACTTGACCTGGTTCATGTTTGAATTTATTTAAGCTGTGTTTGATTGTAGTGACCTTTATCTGGAATAAATCAAACTTCAGAGGATATATGGATTGTGTTTCATTTTTTATCTGATTTCCCTCTCCGTCAAATAAATGTGAACAAATTACACTTTCCATTCAGATCCATTCTCCCTCTGCTGCAGCTCAGAGGTTTTCTGATAACTTGCATGTATAGTGGAATATGGATACATGTTAGAAAGCACTTAAAATAACCCCCAATTTGAGGCTCATAGCGACTGGAGCTCAGCCTGATCAAAGAACATCAGTCCCACTGATTGTTGGTTACAGCAGCTAACAAAGCCTCTTTGTGCTCCTCAAGCAATCCTGCAGCTCCTGAAGTGAGCAGAGCTGAAATGATTCAACAATGAGCTGAATGTCTCCTTTCAATAGTCCACAGAGTTCGGTTTGATTCCGCAAAAACGCTGCCAAACTGGACAGAGACATTCACTGCTATAGTGAGGTTATGCTAATTTCATTTCATGATAAAGAATGTTTTATATGTTTATTCAATTAGAATAAGAAAATAAAATATAGATTAGAAGAAGAGCGATACCCTTTGTTGTCCTACAGTGAGGACAATAAAGGATGTGAAATATATAAAAGTAGAATAAAGAATAACATGTGAGAGCAGCGTTAATACTAGGGCTGTATAATAGTATTGATATGATGATATATATCGATATTTTCTTTCCTAGAAAAAAATCGATATTCATCATCAAGTATCGTAACGTCCAACTGTCACCTTGTTCACTCACTGCTTGTGATTCGGTCATCAGGCTTAGAGTGATTCCTTCAGATGTTCAGGTTAAAAAGGTATCAAACTATTCAGAGCAGGAACTTGGTTCACTTTATTTACTTTACTAATGCATGTCAGCTACAGTTTGGACTGTTTCAACTAAAACAAACATGTTTTCTCTCCACTTCTTTGATTCATTTTGTCCAGCTGTCCACTTTAAGTCTGTGTCCAACCAGAACCAGGTATTGTGTAGTTGGAGCTTTTAATCAGTTAAATTAATTCAGTCCAACTTTATAACAGTCACAAAATGTCACCAAAATCACTCTGTCCCTCTGAAATCATTCAGAAAATCGCAAAAGTGTATTGAATTGCATCGTTTGCTGAATATCTATCACTTCCTGTTTATTATTAGCAATTTGTAGCGTCAACATCTGAGGAAATGATACTTTGAGGTTTCCTGTTTCATTCGCTCTGAACCAGCAGATGGAAACACGTTATTCGCAGTTTCTTCTTCTTTTTTGCTGCATTTCAAGACTTTTCTTCACATGACATTTAAATGGAAACAGATACTGAAGCAGATCTTTATTTTAGCCATTTCACATTTAGCATTTCCAGTTACAGAAATTAATCTTAAAATGGTTGCTATCTGGATTAAGTTGATCATGCTCTGTTGGAGAGCCTCTGATTCGATGTGAAGGTGTAAATAATGTCCAGAAGAAGAAGTCCCAGAGATTAAACAGCTGCAGGGTTTTGAATTAAATCTGAAAGTATCCTGGATGCTAACCAAGAACGCTATGCTTCATCATTAAGTTTACATTTAGCAGGAAGCGCTGGATGAATCTCTGCTCCTAAAGGTGTTTTACTGATGCCGTTTGCTTTTTATAGTGTCTTCTTAAACTTCCCCACAAGAAGCTTAAATATTCTGTTTAATATCATCATTATAGAGCCTCGTTGTGTGGAGACGCGGATCCAGAATCCATGTTTAAACACGTTGCTGCCAAGTGGTGTGACTTCAAAGCTAATTATGTAACTAAATATATCCATAAATCCAAGGTTGGAGGCAGTACACCTTTGTTTACCAGGTTTTAATAGTAATAGTTCAATAATGGATTTATTCATAAGGAGAGCAGCCTTATTAAGCTAATGATGCCCCGTAAATTGGAGTGTATGTGCAAAAGGAGAACCGGCAGAAGCTGGAGGAAGGAAGGTGTTGGCAGCGCAGCTTGACGGGGTTTTTGGCAGCTTTTCTGCCGGTTTCTGGTTCCTCAGCTGGAGAGACGAGGAAGCAGACCGCCACACTTCCTGTCTGCTCACTGGCAGCGCGGCGACATGAGCACAGACACTTCCTGTCAGAAGTGAAGCCCTGAAGTTAAATACTTTTGACGGCTGCCTCTGTTCCAGTTTTCAAAAGAAAAGGCAAATTCATAATTGAATGCCAGATTTTTAAAATCCAGCTCCAGGGGATTTATGGGACATACATTTAAGCCTCGGTCTGGTTTAACTTTATACCAAACAGATTTTTTGTTTTGTTTTATTTTTACTTTTAAAGAACAGAAATGCAAATAAGCATAAACAGCATTTTGTATCTGCTGCATAGATATGGAGTCGGCTCCATGGTGATAATGTAAAGAAGTTAAACTGGTAAAACGTTAGAAAAACACACAACCCAATTAGATTTATTAAGTCAACCTGAATATTTAGTTTTTATTTTAAAAATAATGGTGGAAAAGCTAATAAGTGTTAATATTTTTTTATTCCAAAACAGCAACTTAAAGGTCTATAATTGGTGCAGGTGATAACTCTCTGAGTTTGGCTTTAAGCGATGCAGCATCTTTGCAGACAACCAGCTGCTGCCAGTGAGAATTTACTCACCTGAAAATCTCCAGAATTATTCATATCTTTGGAACAAAACTTAATAATTCATTTGGTTTTATTTAGACGAAGAGGGAAGACGCTGAGCCAAATTCAGATTTAATTTCATCTCTCTGAAGCTCCAACTTCTGCAGATAAAACCCCAAAAATATTCAACTTATAAGAAGTTGCTCTGCTGGTGTAGAGGTTATTTTTTCAAGCTAATGGGGAAATCAGAAATTATTATTATTTAACAAAGAAATATATGATTAAATATTGCAGATGCGGATTAAAAATAACATATTTTCCGAGCATTAACTTCCAGGTTTAAAGAATAGAGCCGGATGTTGTTTCAGAAGCATCCCTTTGTGGTATTTTATCACAACAGGGAGCTGAATCTCTGCGGCCGGCTGACACCAACATATTGGCTCCTGGTGAATCGGACTTCAGACAGAAAGAGTAAAAGAGCCGTCAGGAGGCGACGGAGGGCTGATTACACCCACACACTCACACCTGAGCCTTCCCAGCCTGTCACACGCTGCAAAATACAGCCTGGCGCACACATGCAGCCACATACCGGCCATGCATAAACATGTTAAATATAATTTCACCATGGCAACAGAGATGTCTGGGCCTCCGTCCAGCTTTTACAGGTGCAAACAGCTGGTTACGCTTTCATCTTTCCATTTATTGAAGTTGTAAAACCTGTCCTGTTTTGCTCCACATGCATGCTTTCCACTGCAACTAGATCTTTATTTAAGAATAAAAAAACATAGAATATATAAAAAAGTTGACTAGAATTCATTGAGCTTAAGTGCTGAATATGTTGGAGATTAAATATTTAATTTCTTTAATCAGATAAAGTGAAATTAGAAAGTTGGTCCATTATCTGTTTCTCTTTTCTATTGGTTGGTATATAAATGAACCAAATTGAACTGAACTGCTAAGCTCTTCATGTATTTGCTCTTCTAACACTCTAAGACAGTGGTCCCCAACCCCCGGTCCGTGGACCGGTACTGGTCCGTGGACCAATTGGTACCGGGCCGCGCAATAAATCATTAAATATTTCTGTTTTATGTATTATTTAAGTCTGGAGGATCTTTTATTTTGAAAATCCTTTAACCGGATTCTCTCGGTTACATGCCGCCAACATTGAGCCACAAGCAGCAAAATGAGTCAGAAACAGATCAGATGTCTTTGGAAAGTTTCTTTGCGAAGTGGAAAAGGCCCAGAGAGACGGGAGGATTGATTTGTCCCGGACCGGTAGGTGAGTCTCACATTACAAGCAGCTCTGCGTAACATGCGGCGACCGGCTGCTAATGAGGAAATGAAGCTTCAAGCTGCTTCGCCACATGGAGCCCAAACAGGCTGTGTGCAGCCTTATCTGACGGATCGTACCCCGCGGTAATAAAAAGGTTGGGGACCACTGCTCTAAGAAATCTGTATTTATGCTTTTATTTTGAAGGTTTTCTGTGTAGTTGCTTCCTTTTTCCACGTTTTCCACCGGAAGTGGTTAAAGCTGCGCATGCAGCCAGAATGAATGTGGAAACGTTGCTCACCACTTCTGATGGTGTTGTTTAGTGATGGGTGTGAAATTACAGCCTTTAAAATGTCCGGTTTTAATTGTTAGCATGATCGCGATTTAGCATCATTTAAGCTAACTGAGTTGTATGTGCTAACGGCTAGCCTTTAGCATTTAGCTGTAATTTGAGGAAGCTACATTGCTCAGCTTTAAACAGCATTTATGACATGCTGATTTATATGTTCATTTATTCACTGGGAAGTGTTAATTTTTCTATTTGATTGGTAACAAACTGCTCTATTTGTAACCAGAATGCATCTCTCAGTTTTACAGTAAACAAGTTGGACCTTCTGATGACCTTTTGTTTTCTGACTGAAGCCCAGCGGCTCTATTAGACTAAAATACATTAACAACATACAGTATAAGAGAACAAATAAAACACATGACTCAGAATAAACGGCTCAAAACCGATTTATTCCGAGCCAAACCATCAAAGTGCTGCTGCCCCTAAATATACACTGATTTTATGAGTCAACGGTTAAATTAGATTCAGTCATTAAAGCCAAACAAAGCAGAATGGAGCAGACATCTAACAAGTTTGCTTGTCTAAAATCATGTTTTTATGCCATCATGCATTGGTTTTATTGTTGTCTCCTTTCCGTTATGTGGAAGAATCGCCCCTATAAAAGCCTGTGTTCACATAATGACACAGGTTCCTGCTTCACAAAACAAAACCAGCTGAATGTAACGTCAGAAATGTCATCTCTGTTCATTTTTCATATCTTGTGGAGCCCTGCGAACGGGCAGGTACCTCCAGCCTTTCCGGGTGCGTGTAATCGAGGAGGACAGGTTGAATCGACTATGGCAGACATCAAGTATCTCCTCATCACAGAAATGAGACAATGAAATGCACACCGCCTCCGTGTCAACACACTGGGAGAAAGGTCATCTATTTCTGAGTCACAACGGAGTAAATGTGATGGAAAGGTGATTTTGACTGGGATTTGAAACTTTTGGTTTGTTGGCAGCACAAGGATGAACTTCAGTGGGTTTAAATGTTTGTGGGCAAAAGGCCGAAACAAAGTGAGTCGTTATTCTGAGCTGAACGTATTTTATCAGCATCACATGGAGGAAGAATGTGAATTGTGATAAATGGACCCGTTTTTGAGCACATGAATAATAGGAACACCTTTATTGTTTTAAAGAGACTTAATAGTTGTAAATTGCTTGGAGACATATTTTGTTTCAGATCCAAAGGTACATTTACTTTTCATGAACCAACATCAGGAGCAGAGATTTAATTTCCAAGGTTTCTAAAAACCACAAACATGTCGGATCTGATGTTCATGATAAACTCCTCCTCTCTCCATGCTACTGATGGTTTAGACCAGTGGTACCCAAACTACGGCCCGCGGGCCGGATCCGGCCCGCCTCCACATTTGGTCCGGCCCCCTGAACAATACCAGAGAGCATTCAGAGTTTTTTTCATTTATCATATTTTCTGGACTATAAGCCGTTTATATGTGGATTTTTCTTCCACCACCAGGGGGCGCTTTAGCAGGAAGTCAATCATTGGAAGTCTTGGTTACTTGCCGCCAACTTTGAGCCACAAGCAGCAAAATGAGTCAGAAACAGATCAGATATCTTTGGAAAGTTTCTTTGCGAAGGGAAAAAGGCCCAGAGAGACAGGAGGATGGATTTATTCCGGACCGGTAGGTGAGTCTCACATTACAAGTCGCTCTGCATAACATGCGGCGACCGGCTGCTAATGAGGCAATGAAGCTTCAAGCTGCTTCACCACATGGAGACCAAGAGGCTGTAGATATAAGCAACACTTCAGGTGTCATTGACTCCCATCAGTCCCAGATGGAACCGACTGGTAGCAGAGAAACGAGCTCAGGGTCCGTTAGTCGTTATCGTGAGTTCAAGTTTTCACGAAAGTTTTTTGGTGCTTTTGTATCTTATTTTGAAGTGATATTATTTGATTGTGCTTTCTGGAAAACAATATATTTTTACATTTAGACACTCCTGCAATTGTCACACTTTTTCTGTTACAAACTGACTCCAGCCCCCAGCAGAGAAGGGAAACATCATGTGGCCCTCAGGAAAACGTTTGGGGACCCCTGGTTTAGACCCTGCAGTCAGTTGGGTCATGAAGACTCTTCATCAGTCTCAGTTTTAACATCATATTGATATAAATATAAAGGAAACTGTTGATTAGCTGAACTTCATGATTTTGAGTTGAAAAGGGAGAAAGGCAGATTGAGTCTCTGAATCGGGGAGGATGTGAGGCGGTTCAGGCGTCTAACCCTCGTGTACAGATCATTATGTCCTTCCTACACATTCCTGTGAAATTATCTCCCTTCAGTTCTCTGTCTGGGATTTCTCCCATTCAGCTCAGTTTTGATTTCCACCGGCCAATCAGAGAACAGAAGGACTGAACGATGGCGTTAGTTTTCTGTTTTGGAGTTTGTAGGTTACCAAGGAAGTGAACGAAGCCGATCAGATTCTGAATTAACATCAGCAGCCATCTTGCTCAGCTTGGTTCTTCCCTCTTAGCTGTTCACAGTGCAGGCAATTTCCAGGAAGCTTCAGAGCGTCGATCCGGCGTTTTGCGTACGTCGCAGCCAAACGTTCAGGGCAAAATGGAGCAGGAGATCTGCAGGTGTCTGCAGTGGTGCAGCGCAGCAACCGTCTGTTGTCATGAAGAATCAGAAAAAGATCATGGAGCTGGTTCCGTCTTCAGGGTTTGTCTGGGCTTCTCTTGGTTGAGGAGCTCGATCAGTCAGGAGGGGATCAGAGTCGTAGTTCTCTCCGAATCCAGACAACTTCTACATCTGGAGTGAGACCCAGAGGAAGATCCAGGACACGATGGAGGGGCTGGGAGGAGAGGGAAGTCTGGGCCTCTGGTTCACCTGACAGGTGGTAGAGAAGCCAACAGTTAAACTCTAGTAAGAGTGAAACTACTTCAATGTGTTCTAACCAAGTAAGAGGAACAAAGTATCGTTTGGTAAAACGTCTAACTGATCAAATCATCATATTTAAAAATTACATCATTACATTAGATGGATCAAACTATTAAACATTGCAAACATAATTTATAGACCAAAGTGAAAATAATTTGCATAAATAAAATAATAAAATCAGGCAAAATAAAAAAAATTCAAATGAGATTCTTTCAATAAAAAACTTCAGGAACTTAAACACAAACTGCAGGTGTGAGTTAGTGGGTAGAAAACCCAGAAATTTACTCAAGTAAGAGCAGAAATACTTCATAATACAATCAGAAAGTAAAAATACTCCTAATAGTACTTTGTGTTTCTCCAAAAACGTTACTCGGTTAAATGTAATTGAGTAAATGTAGCTAGTTACTACCCAACTCTGATTAGCTTACTGTGCAGGATTGGATGGATGGATGGATGGATGGTTGATGGATGGATGGATGGATGGATGGGATGGATGATGGATGGATGGATGGTATGGATGGATGGATGGATGGATGGATGGATGGTTGGATGATGGGATGGATTGGAATGGATGGTGGATGGGATGGAATTGTTGATGGATTGATGGATGATGTGATGGATGGATGGATGGTTGATGGATGGATGGATGGTTGATGGATGGATGGATGTTGATGGATGGATGGATGGGATGGATGGATGGTATGGATGGATGGATGGATGGTTGATGGATGGATGGTTGATGGTTGATGGATGGATGGATGGTGATGGATGGATGGATGGATGGATGGTTGATGGATGATGGATGGGATGGATGGTTGATGGGATGGATGGTTGATGGATGGATGGTTGATGGATGGATGGATGGATGGTTGATGGTTGATGGTATGGTGATGGACCAATGCTAAGCTGAGCTTCCTGCTGAGTCTGATGGAAAGTTGCTCAAGGTTTTGTGAAATCCCAAATCTTCATACTTTTCCTCCCATGTGCAAAGTGTAACCTGGTTGTGATTCTCTTTTGTTATAATTACACAAAATGTATATTTTAATTATTTGTCTTGTTCCTTATCTTACTGAAACGCCTCTGTCATTGTTTGAACCGTGTTCCTTTAAGATCTGAAGCCCCTCCCTTTTATTTCTTCTTCTGTGGTATTGTCTTTAAATTGTTTGCGCCCCTTTTAACATGTTGTCCTGCAGGAGAGGTGTTTTATTTTCCATCTAAATACATTCAGTTTATTTATAGATCTATTAAGCTAATTTTTGTTTTATACTTTGTTTTGTGTTGGACTTGGAGCGTTCAGCCTTTATCACGGTGGTTTTGTCTGTATTCTCGTCAGAAATAATCCAAGAATCATCCGTTCGAAAGATAAGCTGTGTCACGGTCCGTTCAATCGATAACCAGCACAACGCAGAAAAGGATCCGGTTACAAAAGCAGCAGCTAAAGTAACTTCTGGGTAGAAACCATCTTGACCCTGAAGCACAGAGGTCGTTCCTCCGTGTGCAGCTTTCGCTCTGCCGCCTCCCTCCTGCAGCAGCAGCAGCAAAATCAACAAGCTCTATGTATGACAGGAATCCAGATTCTTTACCGGCTTTCTTCATATTTCCTTTGAAAAAAAGAAAACATATCTGTTAAAAATGGTCAGCTGGGGGATTGGAGCCCTGCAGATAAGACACAAGTCAGCAAAAAGATACAAAGTGCACACAAGAAGAAGCTAAAGGCAAATGTCAATACTATACAACATTTAGCAAGAAGTTTTATGTGGCTTTCTGGTTCCAGCAGAAACGGTTCGAGTCCAACCCGCTGAGTCATTCACATCCCTATCAAAGAGCTGCGGAGATTAGCAGAGGGAGACAAAGCTAACTGGGAGGAAAGGTCTTCCTTCTGCAGTCCTGCAGAGTCAAGCAATTACTGTAATGCTGCAGGGAAATGTATCACTGCACATCCCTCATATTGGTAGTAGAAAATAGCAGATGTAGTCAACATGCTGCACACTCATCCACTCCGCCCACACATATGCATCTCAGCTACGCCGTTATCAACAAACTGAAGAAACGCTCCCAAGCCAACACCACTTGTTGGAACATTAAAGGAAATTTCCACACTTTTGTTAATAGTTTTATGGATAAACAAAGTCAGTCGTCATCTGTCGGGTAGCTCCCGTGTTTCCGACCACACCTCGTATCTGCAGCACTGCTTCCTGCGGTTTCTCATTTATGGAGCCACATTCCCAGAAACTGTACAAATATGCAGGCAGGTGAGCTGAAAAAACAATCGTCATCATTAAATTTAATGTTGAGTGTCTTTCCAGGCGGGAAGCAGTTTGAATGTGAGCAGAAGATGCAGCGGTCCACGCTTAGGTTAATGTAGGAGAGGATGTCATTTATAGTCATACTGTGAGCAAACCAACCACACACACACACACACACACACACAGTGTCTCAGCCATCCCACCACTATCTCTGTTGGTGTTCACGTTTCCCCTGGAGTGTTTGCTTCCGGAACTCAATTATGCCGTACCAGCAAATTAGCCACCATTAGCAAGCCACCAACGTGCATCACCGGGGGAGGAGAGTCAGGCCTTTATCTCATCTTGTGGCCTGTTTTCCTGCACACCAAAACACTGATTAGCTTATATTTCACACTAATGCAAAAGCAATTGCCTTAAATCTCCACACTCTTATTACTATCCAGAGTTATCTGCACACATTACATGGCTTACATCGTTCTGGTTTTCTCACCCTGAGCTGGGCTTGGTCTCCTTGTGTGATCGTTTGTCGCTACGTTTCAGGAGTGGAGGAGTGTGAAAGATGCCGTGTGCTGCAGGCAACTCTCAGAAAGTAAACAGTTATTTTCAAACAAGGTCCCCAGGAATCACACAAATGAAGCTGTTTATTTTATCTTTCTGCCACCTTCAGACGTGTTAATTACATGTGCAAACAACATGTGGTTGCTAAGTTTTCTCCGGACATGTAGCCGTGGATCTGCTTACTGCTGGATTCTCCTGATGGTTTTACAGCTTCTACTGTTCAGATCAACCTACTGAGTAACTCGCCTGATAGACGGAGGTATTACATCGCTCACTTAGGAACCGACTCATACCTTCCTCTTCCTGATGCATTTGTTGGTTTGATCAAATCAAGTCTTTGCCTGAATTAACGCCACATAATTTATACCATTTAATTATAAAACCAAAAGACGGACAAAAGTCCGGATGCTTAGCATGATGGAGGGACATTCTCCGCATTGCTGCTGATTATTCTTCATCAGTGAATAATGATGAAGTACTTAAGTACAATTTTTGTGTATCTGTACTTTACTTGAGTAGATTTAATAATGTGTACTTTCTCCTTTTACTCCACTACATTTTACAGTAAGTATCTGTACTTTATACTTCACTACATTTCTACTAAACTGTCCCGTTACTCGTTACATTCTGACGATGTAATTTTTAAACATTAGACGGTTGAAGTTTTGAGTCGCTGTTTTACTAAATACTTTTTAATCTCGAGTCATTTCTGCCTTTTGCTTTTCTTAGAGTAAACACATTCTGACAGAAGTTTCTCCTGGTTGACTAAATTTCTGGGTCTCTGCTTCACTCTGGTGTCGACTATAGAGAGAAAAATGCAAAGAGGCGTTGTGAAAAAGACTAAACCATCTTTCAAATGTTGCATAAATGCTGTTTGTTTCCAAGAACTGTGTAATTAAGATAAAACAGATGTGATCAGTGCAATTACACAAATTAATTAGTTTTCACAGTATATAGGATATGTGTTATATTAGCATGTTCTATTTCATGACCCTGTAAACACAGCGCTATGCTTTTTCTACCACATCTTCATTAAAATTGCAAATACAATGAAAATAAAAACAACAAAGTGATGAAAACTCCTTTCATGAAGGCAAAACAAAGTGAGATGTGCCAGTTTCACATTAGAGTCAAAAGTAAGCCAAAATGAACATGTTGCTTTTGTTCTGTTCTCCTCCACAAAGCCTTAATGGCTTCCTGTTTCTAAATAATGAGGCTGAATTTTTCTCCAGAGGGATATTTTGCCATTAAAGTCTGGTGTAACAGGGAGAGCCATGTTATAATAGGGACTGGCACAGCAACTTCGCAAAGACGCAATTTATTCAGAGATCAGACAAGATAAAGAACCAAACGCATAAAACACAAAGGACACAGCAGGTTGTTAACCCTGTTATGTGTGTCTTAGTTATTGTTTTACATCCTGGCTTTGTTTGATGCCTTTCTACCTCTCTCTGGTCCTGTGTGGTATTAAATAACATTATAATTAAAGATGGATGGACTTGGATTTCAACAACTTCCCAAACTAACCAAACAGCAGTAAGTTACGACCCGGCATATCGCAATTAGCAATAACTCAGTTAATCACATGATAAACTTCAACAACCTCAATGATTTCCTGTTGGGTGGTTTATAGATTTTCTATTTCTACCAGGAGCTAGACGATTAAAGTCTTCAGTCTGGTGTTTTGGTCTCAACTAGCCATCATTTCTGAAACTAAATAATTCATTTTTGTTGTCGTTTGTGTCGTTTTATTTTGGATTTTAAAATGTCTTCCAGCTCCAGTGTTAAATGTTCATAAGAATTTAAAGTTTATTAATCTTTTAAAGAGTACTTGCAGTATTTTACCATTACATGAAAATGGACATATAGATCAAATTACCGACTTTGCATAAATTCACACCACATGGTTTATTTCACCATGTCATAATCAGTTTCCCGTTACACCAGAGAAGCCTTACAAACTATACATGCTAGGCTACATGACGGTGCTGCATTGTCTCCATGGTTACCAATGATCAGAGACGCGACCCTTCTCCGTAATGCGATATTTGACATGTTTGTAATCATGCTGCGTTCACACTGCAGCCTGAAGTGACCCAATTCCGATGTTTCTGACGTAATGCGACCTGTATCCAATCTTTTCATGGCAGTGTGAACAGCTCAGGTCGGATTCTTTTAGAATGTGACCCATATCCGATACGTATCCGATTCAAATGCGACCATAACGTCCAGGTCTCATTCATCCGAACTGAACGTCACTGATTCTCAACAAATCTCACTATTCTGAGTCCTGATACAGGAAGAAAAACAACCATGATGGACTATATGAGGATTAAGTTGTTAATATGTTGCTCCGGTTGGACAACAACTTCAAATATGTAGCTAAGCTCCACCGTTAGCCTCCATGTTTACTTCCGCAATCACTGAGCTCTTCTTCTTCTTCTATGGTGGTTGGCAGAACACTGAGAACACTGACGCTATGGCGCCCTCTACTGCACATGCGGGGCACTTTCAGGTTGTTTGCCTGTTCAGACTGCAGAACACATACAGGTCCATTTACTGGCAGTGTGAACGGCCTGGCAAAAAATCGGAATTGCCAAAAAATTTGAATTGGGTCACTTCAGGCTGCAGTGTGAACGCACCCTAAATAATCTGAGGTTTCTGGATGCATTAAAAGGTCAACAATGTCGGAACCAGACCAAGCCGGAGAGAACTAAGATCTTTAGTAGTAATATGACTGTAGAGCCAATATAAAAACACCAGAACAGAAGTCATGTTCTCTTTGTGTGTTTAGTTTAAAAGCCTCTCAGCAGCGTTTTGGACTGACTGAAGTCTCTTAATCTGACTGGGAGCTCGTTAAGAAGCTCTTCCACAAACCCAGAAAAGAGGAGACAATGTGTGACTAATCGCCTCCATCTCCGTGCCGAAGTTTGGAGACATTCCTCAACTAAAAGAAGCGGTTATTAATCTTTTTTATTATTATTTATCTCCAGGGAAAAATCTGAGTCAAAAGCCACAGCAGGTTTCTGAGAGACGAAGAAACCTGCTGGAAATGAGAACAGCGTCAGTCAGGAGCCAGGATCAGTTTGTGATTCATCCCAGTTAAACTGTTTTTATTAAACCTCAACTCCATCTACTAATGACTCCAATTCAAATAGTCCAGCTTTCCTCAATAAGTCGTAAAAATCACTGGGATTTTATGGAGATCAGTGACCATATCCACTGCTTCTAAAAATGTTTAGAAATGCCAACTTTAACAGTGGATGGAGGCCCCATTTGTTGAAATATTAAAATATATAAAGTAATTTTATTAATGAATAATTAAAATTGACCAGACCCAGAAAATTAAAAAAATAAAAGTCCATGAAATATGTAAAATAGCTCTACAAAATAAAAGTGGCACAATCTAATTTATTAAATAAACTAAACCCATTAAAATAGTTGTTTTTTTATGTTGAACATTTCTTTAGGAGGTGATATCGGTGAAATGTTTTTGTGGTTGTCTCTTTTTGAATGTTTGTGATGATCAATAATTCAGTCGATTTGTTTGGTGATTGCGCTGGTACCGTGGTGCTGCGGTTCTTCCTCTCTGCTCTGAATCAAACCAACCTGTTCCCCTCCCGGCCTGTGGGGGCGCTGCACCAAGAACCACTGAAGGAAACGACACAAAATCTTCTAAAGACACTGAGCGCAACAAAAATGGAGTTGCGGTTGAAAGATTTCTCCTTAGTTTTTGGCTAAAGACCACAAGTCATATCTCCCGCTAGAGCTAGCCTAGAGAGTGTTTGTTTTGGTTGTATTTACCCAGAATGCCCTGCGCTGTCGTCCTCTTCCTGCTTTGGTTCGGTTGGTATTCACACATACATTAGAACTGAGCCAGAGTTCACTTCCACTGAACTGAGACTGAGGTTCGTAGACGGATCAGAGTTCGATTAGCATTCATGTTTCCCAAACTGAACCAGATTTTCTGGACAAGCGGACTGGAGCTGGACTGGAGCGGATTAAACGTGTTTGCCGTTATTTTAACGGTAAACTGTTCAAAAACTGTTTGAACTCCAAAGCTGTAGCTGGAACCACAGTTTTAATTGTTCCTATGAATTTCCAAACGGTTTGACAGGAAGTGGTTGGTCACCCTGGAGACGGTTCAGGTCTCAGAGACGTGTCGTGTTTGAAGGTTTCCTGGGTGTTTCTGAGAAACGACCCGTTCTCGGAGGCCATCTTGTTCCTCAGCTTCTCAAACTCTCTTTTTTATCTTCTGAATTAGGATGGAAGTGCTGACTCGTATCTCTGAGCCACTGACCTGCGCTGCATTCATGAGGCGTTCAGCTTCAAATGTGCTGTTTAACAGTTGCCTGCTTTACAGCCTAATGAGCTGCGCCTCTGGAATATCAAATCAATACTGAAAGCCATCATCGGGCCAAGTGAAATAATTGGATGTTTGAAGGCCTCCTGCATTGTGACTGTACAACTTGACAGTATTTATATCAATTCTGATGGATTGAGCTTTAATTAAAAGGGGAATATGCGTCAGGCAGCCATTCGCTCACTGAATAGAACAAGTCCTTAATTTTTAAACCCAGTTGAGTCTGAATGAAGATGTCAGCCGGTAACCTGCTGGTGTTTGTAACGTCCTGGTGTGTTTCAGAGGCCAAGTGAGGTTCAGATCAAACTCAAACATCTGTGGATGCAGCATCCGTCATTCCTGTGGATCAATGTTAAAGTTTATTCAATCCGATCACAACAAGACGAGGGAAGCTGATAAACACAAAGCATAACGAACAGCATGAGAATTAAGCTTTTGTAGAGAAGAACGTCTGAATGTAAAGTTGGAAATTGGAGTGGTGGAACTGTGATGCATTTCACTGACTCAGACGTCCTTCATAACTTCATAATTACATTTTTCACTTGTTTACGTCCAGATTTGCTGTGTCGGACTTCTGGTGCAGAATTATGACACATTTCTCACGTCTGTTACATAAAGACAGTCACAAAGTCGGCCTTCTAACACCTGAAGAACATCTCTAGGATTAGAGGACTAATGTCTCAGCGAGATCTAGAGAAGCTCATCCATGAGTTTATCTTTAGCTGTATTGATTACTGCAACAACATCTTCACAGGTCTGACTAACAAATCAATCAAACAGCTGCAGCTGATCCAGAAGCTGCTGCTTCTGTTCTGACTAAAACCAGGAAGATGGAGACATAACACCAGTTTTAAAGTCCCTCCACTGGCTCCCTGTAGCTCAGAGGATAGACTTTAAAATACTGTTGTTAGTTTATAAATCACTGAACGGTTTAGCACCACGATACATTAAAGATCTTTTATTGCTGTACCAACCGCTTAGACCTCAGATTTTCTGGTTCTGCTCTGCATCCCCAGAACCAGAATCAAACGAGGAGAAGCAGCATTCAGCTTCTATGCACCACAAATTTGGAACAAACTTCCAGAAAACTGTAAAACAGCTGAAACACGGAGTGCCTTTAAATCTCAACTCAAAACCCACCTGTTTAAAGTTGCTTATGGCTTTTTAACTAAAACTCTGAGGTGTGAGAATCCTTGTTAAATGGCGTTTTAACTAAAACTCTGAGGGGTGAGACGTTTAACTTAAGTCCTATAAAGGGTGCGGGTTTTAATGTTTTTATCCTTTTTAATCTTTTTTCTTTTTAAAAAATTCTCTTTGTCTTTCTGTTTATTCATTGCCACATGCTGTTTTTATTGAAATGCCTTGCTGCTGAAATGTGCTATACAAATAAAATTTGATTGATTGATTGATTAGTAAAAGTTGGGTTAAGATGGCCGTTCAGACTGCAGGCACTTTGAAAACTATCAGACATGGAAGTGGCTCAAAGTGGATTCTTTGGAGTGAAAAGATCAGCATTTGGTGGTTCAGACTGATTGAGATCAGATCCAGCTGCTGTGACTGAAGTCTTTGCAACTTTGCCGTTGAGTAAAACACTTATTTGGGGTCAGAGTTCAAACCCAGACCCTTCCTGCTACCAACCGCTCTGCCGTTTAGCCTCAAACTTTACATTTGTTGGGTTTTTCGCAGAATTTCTAGATTTTATTTTTTAAGACATAAATCACTTTACAAATATTTACCAAAGCAAAGACGAACTGTGCCAGACTTTCCGTGTTGTAAACAGATTGGACTCGGTTGAAGCAGAAGACACATCAGCAGCTTTTGGAGCTCAAGACCGAACCGCTGATTGGCCTCATTCTTCAGTTTGTGTTTCACTTCCTCCCCTTCTCTCTCTTTAACCAGTCAGTAACGTAACGTCTAACTCACTGGAGACTAGGGCTGTATAATAATATTGATATCGCGATATATATCGATATTTTCTTTCCTAGAAAAAAATCGATATTCATCATCAAGTATCGTAACGTCCAACTGTCACCTTGTTCACTCCCTGCTTGCTTCACCAGGTCATCAGGCTTAGAGTGATTCCTTCAGATGTTCAGGTTAAAAAGGTATCAAACTATTCAGAGCAGGAACTTGGTTCACTTTATTTACTTTACTAATGCATGTCAGCTACAGTTTGGACTGTTTCAACTAAAAGAAACATGTTTTCTCTCCACTTCTTTGATTCATTTTGTCCAGCTGTCCACTTTAAGTCTGTGTCCAACCAGAGCCAGGTATTGTGTAGTTGGAGCTTTTAATCAGTTTTCAGTTAAATTAATTCAATCCAACTTTATAACAGTCACTAAATGTCACCAAAATCACTCTGTCCCTCTAAAATCTTTCAGAAAATCGCAAAAGTGTATAGAATCGTATCATTTGCTGAATATCGTAATATATATATCGTATTGTGGGCAGAATATTGTGCATTGTGAGATTTTTCTATCACTACAGCTCTACTGGAGACCCTCGGCAGCCATGCAAAGTTTGAGTCATTACATTTCTGCGTTTCTTCAGACACGATGAAGCTGTCAAAGCTGGAAATCCTCCTTATTCCTCCTCCACGCTCAGTCTGAACCAATCAGTCCTGGGAGACGCGTCTGTCGGCGTCGGCGGTCAGCAGGAGCTCTGCTTTGATCAAGTGTCACGCCGGATGATAGTCGCTGCTCTATGAAAATGGAAAGAAAATTCAATTATCCTCAGCTTTGTTGTTGCATATTAATTATGGTGCAAAGTGGAAGCAGCAGCGGCGGCGGGTGTGACGATGGATTTAAATAGATTACGGGGCGACTGGGTGAGTGTGTTGGTTTGCTTGTTAAGTGTCGCTTTTACACATATTAGTTTAGTGAAATTGGGGATGGAGTGCCGACGCTTAATGGAGATAAATGAGCGGCGGGTGGCCGGGTTCTGCTGGAGGCAGAGGGGCACTGCGGTCATCCGGAGATCGGTTCTGGTCCAACATGAGTGGTTCTGATCCAACATGACCGGTTCTGGTCCAACATGAGTGGTTCTGATCCAACATGACCGGTACTGGTCCAACATGAGTGGTTCTGATCCAACATGACCGGTTCTGGTCCAACATGAGTGGTTCTGATCCAACATGACCGGTTCTGGTCCAACATGAGTGGTTCTGATCCAACATGACCGGTACTGGTCCAACATGAGTGGTTCTGATCCAACATGACCGGTTCTGGTCCAACATGAGTGGTTCTGTCCAACATGACCGGTTCTGTCAACATGACGGTTCTGGTCCAACATGAGTGGTTTGGTCCAACATGATCGGTTCTGATCCAACATGACCGGTTCTGGTCCAACATGAGTGGTTTGGTCAACATGACCGGTTCTGGTCCAACATGAGTGGTTTAGGTCCAACATGACCGTTCTGATCCAACATGACCGGTTCTGGTCCAACATGAGTGGTTTAGGTCTAACATGACCGGTTCTGGTTCATCATGAGTGGTTCTGGTCCAACATGACCGATTCTGGTCCAACATGAGTGGTTCTGGGACCGGGACTGGTCCCACATGAGTGGTTCTGGTCCAACACGACCAGTTCTGGTCCAACATGACTGGTTCTGACCCAACATGACCGGTTCTGGTCCAACACGACCGGTTCTGACCCACCTGAGCAGGATTTACTCAGTTCAAACACTTGCTGGCTGAAACCAGATGTTTATATGAACCAAATGAACAAACAAGGAGAGAAATCGATCAAATGCTGCTGAACTTTGACTCAGAAAATGAAACAAAAAGTTATTGTAATGCATTAATTTTGATTAATTCCATAAATTGTCATGTGACACAATTATTCCGTTTTTTTTTATTCTAAATTCCTAAGCCGGAACCTTTGTTTGTGTTTCTGGTACACCAATAAATCTGACGCACCATTTACATCCACTACCACCAAAGGACAATGAAGCTTTGTCTCTTACTTTTATTAAATAATTCCACAAATGTTACTGTAATTAATCACTTATTTTTTTCTTTATATACAAAGTGTTTCTGGTACGGCTGTTAACCTGATGCACAAGCTACATCCGCTAACATCGGAGGACGACAAAGTCGCTTCTCGTGGCTCACTGGGAGTTAATTTCTGCTTCTGAACGTGATCTGATTGGACGCCGGAAAAGACTGTTGTGTTCAAGTTGTGCTAAAAGGAGTTAGCCTATTAGCAAAGCTATGCTAGCCTAAAATAGCATGTAATGCTAACATGTAGCAATTAGCCAGTTCTAAGAATTATCAGGTTAATGAAACACTTTAAAGCTGAAAAGTGTTGAGTAACAGATTAAAAATACATTTATTTGTTGAGTTCATATTTCTATTCAAACATTTAGCAGCAAAAAGAGTTTTTAATTTAAAATGTTGCTTTTTTATTTTGATTGGTTTTTGATTAAAATTTAATTAATTAATTACAGACCTGCTATTAAATCAATTAAAATTCTACTCAAGTCTCCTAAAAAGATTATTCCTGCTATAAAAATCCTTTTTGTCTTGTAATTCTGTGTAATAATTCATGACGCCTCACACAGGAAGTGTGGTTGACTTTTATTCATACGGACCATCTGAGCTCCATCTCATGTTTATCAGCGTAATTTTCTGAGAACTCAACTGTTCTGCCTGGAAGCTCAACCCGTTTTAATACTGACACATGCATCACTGATGATGTCTGCAACACAGGGTATTAATAATTTACTGTAGTTTCTGTTAAGTGGTGAAGGGTTATTGAAATATCTGGGGCTTCAGGATTGGAGGAATCATCTCTAAATGTTTGAATCATGGCTTCTCGTCCGTCTGGAAGATGATTTTAACAGGAGGGAAATGAAAACTGAAACACAAACAGTTCATCAGTGATTAGATCTTCAAATCTCCTGTATTTACTTCATGTTGACGCAACCAGCTGCTCTTTTGTAGTCACAGATTTGCACTGATGGGCTACATGCTGGCTAATCCGCTAACAGTGGAGCTAACTGTCTGGTTTTGCTAACTTTGAAACACGTTGCTTCCTCTGAATTAATTTTCCACATAAATTTTAAGGCACTAATTCATTTAGCTGTTTTGTAAACTGTTATTTGAGTAAAGTTTGACGTCTGTGTTTAAGTTTTGCTTGAATTCTTCAAGCAGTTTGACGTTTGTCTCTATTAAACAAATAATTGTACTTTAGCATTAGCTTCTGCTGAATTCCGTGTCGGTGTGGCGCTTTAGCATTAGCAAAACTATTGTTTCTGTTTAGCGTTTATCTATTAGCTTCTTCCAAGCTAATTTTTACCTTTCGCTGTTGCTAACTTTGAAAACGATTAGCGCACTTTGCTTCTTGCTAAATAAACTTTTCCAGATAAATTCTAAAGCTCAGTTTTATTTTGCTGTTTTCTTTGGGTTTTTCCATGACGTCCCATAATCACGTTTGATGTGTAAGAAAAACAGTGGGAGGAAAAACTGTAATGCTTGATTTATTGTATGACATAATAGTACAGTTTATCCGTTTCTCTCCCTAAATTAGCTTAACGGTGATATCAACGTTCTGAGTTTAAATTCATGAATCAGGCTGAAACTGTCTGCTGGTTCCCATCCATCCACAATGATGTGCTGTGTGTCCCTGAGTATTTACTATTCAACCCGAAGCCTTTTATTAGCAGTGCACAAATCAATATTTGCCTCTGTTCCCTCCCTCTCCTGCAGATTTCCAGACAAGTTTAGACTTAGGTGATATACAGATGAAACAAAGTCACTTGAAAGTAATTCAGACTTAGCCGCAGGCGACCAAACTCCCTGACAGCTCTGTTTTTTTCTCTCCTGCACTGACCTTTGTCGGGTTTTTGCAGCGTTTGGAGTAAGCAGTCATCTGCAGACTTCTGAACTTTCATTAGCTGGATGCTTTTACATCCCGAGGCCAAAGAGTCACCGCGGTTCATCTTAACAAGACAAGACTAATGTCGGCTGTAATTAGCAACCAGAAACGGTTGCAGCAATCAGAGAATCTCCCGGTTTGTTTGAGGCCACAGTTTGATTGATTGAAGTTTTAACTTTCAAACAACCGTGGTGCAAATCAAAACGTCAGCCACATTGACGAATGTCTTGCTTCCCGGTGTTGGCGGACAGGTTACACACACGCGCTGGAATGTGCAACCCGAGCGGCTTCATCTCAAAGACAAACATCCTGAAGGCGGCGTTGCCTCGGGCCACGGCGGCGGCGGGTCGGCTCGGCTCGCTCTGCGGCTCCTCAGTCTCCTGAAAGTCTCAGTCGTGTGCCAGGAGTGAACGGCGTGTCTGTCATCGGCCGTTATCCTCCGTGTGTTTCAGGTGATTGCGGAGACGTTGCTGGTCGTGTTTTAGTTTCATCCAAACAGGCTCCTGGTTCGCCGTGGCGACGGCGGCGGCGGCGGCTTGGTTCTCGTCTCCAAGCTGCTCCGTTTGATTTATTATCTCGATCGTTCCAAGGCATCAACATGTGACGCTCGGCTTTCAATGGGAGGTTAACTCCGCAATTAACCTTGGCGCCTGTGGAATTAGCAGGAATGCTTGCATAATCAGCTGGAAGTACAGCAGAGGGAAAATGGCTCCTATTGACAGTTTTAGATCGTCATGGATTATTTTGGTATTTTATATCTTTTGGTACATAAAATTTAAATGTGGTGTAATTTACATTGTTCTAAATTTTATTTAGTGATGATTCAAGCAAACATTTCACGATGCAGCATGGAAGTTTTTGCAAGAAATGTTTTAAATTGACATTTTTGTTCTTAAACTTTTCCAAAATAAGCCGTTTTTCAGAAATTTCTAAGTGGATTAGGTGCTAAAGTGATCCGGGATCAGCAATAAACTTTGAGAAATATTTATTTCACATTTTAAAACAATGTAGTAAAAATATTTTTTAAACACAATAAATGTATAAAATTTGGATGTCATCATGTTTGCGCTGCAGTGCATCATGGGTATCTGAAGTATGCTAGGTGCTGCAGCGCTAGCTAGCTCCGTCCGGCTGTAACAGTAAGTCACATTCAGGCCTTTCGGTTTAAACTGGAGTGAAATAGAAATATAAAGTAATTCATAAAGGATGAGGACAAATGAAGATGAAGACAAATAGATGAAGGAGAGAATCGTCTTGAAAAGCTGCTGAATGATTTGTTACAAACATTTAAAGATGCTAGCTCCAGATTAAACGAATATTTACAACAAAACGCCTCATAAAAGCTTTTTAGTGCTCTACTTTCCTCCCTCCATGAAGAAACCTGGTGATAAATCGTAATATTTAACAGTTTATCAGTAAAAGTGTGGAAAGGTAAGGTGGGTCAACCGGTTTGGGTTCTCTGATTGAATCACATGTTGTTTGGACCAAGATTTCTAATTACATTTGAAATCCAATTATGGGAATGGTAATGAAATTTCCAAATGGGGAAACTGGTAATCTGCTCATTGAGGTGTTTAATTAGAACGAGGTCTGCTCCTCTCGGATACGTTACACCTCAGGATTAGCTGAACTCAAGTTGGATCGTCGGACTTTGCTACGTTTATTTATTTTTCAGATTTTTATCACATGACATCAATCTGGACTAAACTTCACATCTGGGTTCCTGTTCAGGACATAATTCAACGTGTTGGATGGGATATTTTTACCACAATAAAGTCAGAGAAAGATAACAAATATGTTTGTAAATAAACTGCTGAAGTATTTATATTTTCATTTTAAGCGCCGTTATGAACATTCCTCTGTTTAAACTGAACTGGGTTATCAATTGTTCTACTAAATTAATAATACTGACCTAATTGTTTCGTATAAGTGGATCAGAACAGTTACTGCTCTAATTAGGATTGTCAGCCTTGAGGAAATGAGTTTATGAAAAATTGAGTAAAATAATAATAATAATAATAATAATAATAATAATAGTTTCATCATTACTGGATGGATAAAACCAATTAAACTCCAGTGTTACGGATTAGGATGTAATAAAAATAATAAATTAATCAAACTTTATTAGGTCTGTTTGCACACAGTGAGTTCAGAACAAAGACAAACACAGACACTAAACAAGGGGTGTCCAATCTGTGGCTCTGGGGCCAATTTTGGTCCTCAGTTATTTTCAGGGTCCAACAACTGAAATTCATAAACCAACCAAAATCACAGCTTTTTTATTTGAACTTAAATAATTACGATGTGTAACCTGTTGTTTTTGTTCAGTTGAGTTTAGTTTAACAGAATCTTTGATTTGTTGTCATAATAAACTTTATTTGAGAAACATTTATTTCACATGTAAAAACAATACAGCACAACACCAAATTGTGTTGTGCTGTATTGTAACTTATTAAAATTCAACTTTTAATAAGCTGAATTAAAACATTGTCTCACGGATGGCGCCATGTCATTTACACTGCAATGAATCCTGGGTAGATTACTTATGCTATGAAGCTAGCTCCGTCTAATTGTTCTGGCCTTTAAATTAGAACCAGAAGGCGTTGAAATAAAAATAAATACAGAAAGGAAATAGATGGAATGGAGAGAGTCGGCCAAAAAGCTGCTGCTGGTGACAGGAAATGCTAACCAGGAAGTAGAGTGTCTGCTACAAGCAAAGCTGTACAGATCACTTTAAAACTAAGATATTTACAAATTTGCAGAGTCTAAGTATGATGTTAGCTACGATGTTAGTCTAATGTGTTGCAGACTATGTGTAGCTAATGTTGTTAGTTCCTGCTAGTGATGGTAGCTCCTGCTAATGATGTTACCTCCTGCTAATAATGCTAGCTCCTGCTAATGATGTTAGTAGCTCCAGCTAATGACATTAGCTCCTAGAGATTGTGTTAGCAGGAGCTAATGTTGTTAGCTAATGTTGTTAGCTCCTGATAATGATGGCAGCTCCATTAGCAGTGGATCTCAAGCTGATCATGTTAGTTTGTTTCAACAGATTTCTTGTGTTTAACGTCATAAAAACGATGTCAAAAGTCTCAATTCAGGCGTTTCTTCAAGTAAAATCGTTTTCAGTACCACAAACAGCAACTTTTAGGTTGCAAAGTATTTAGGCCAAAATGTTGAACTAGTTGGAGATCCCTACTTAAAAAAAACTTCAGAACCTGGAACTGGAACGTTTCTTAATTTTGGGAAATATTTACTCCTCCCTCTCGCCCGAAACGTTGGCTGGAGATCGGCACCAGCCCCCCCTCCCAACTCCGTTAGGATGTAAGAGAATGGATGGATGGATTTATTCCTCAGAACGGCCACATGGTCCAAAAGTTAGAAACGGAGGTAAATAGGTAATGATGATTAAGATGAATTTGTAAGACCAACCAGAATCTCCAACCTCAATCTTACGGCTGTAGATTCAAGTTAAGAAACCAACTTTGGCTGGTTTTCCACGGCTCTGACCGTAAATCCACGTCGGCTCGACGGTTCTGGACATTCTCTTCACATGTTTGTTCTCAAACACGTCGTCACAGCTGGAAACACTCAGCTTGGTGTTTCTCCAAGTGTCAAATATTTAACTTTTGGCCCCACATCCTTGGGAATTCATCCAGCTGTTGTTGAAGTTAAACTGAAATTAGCCATAAACTGAAGGCGTGTGGCTGTGATTAAATTCATATTCGGTTTATTCTCCAGTCGTTTTCCTCTCAGTTCCTGCTTGAGGCCTGAGACATTTCTGTCTGACTCTGTCCTCCTCATCGCTGAGACTCTCTGAGCTCCCTGCTTGTCCAGCGAGCTGATCTCTGTGATTCCCACGTGGTTTTGTTCTCATGCCGCTTCCAGTTTTCTGCGGTTCTTTCTGTCTCCCTCCAGCTTTGCTCCGATCGGCCGCCCCGCCTGTAACTTGCTGTACGTGGCCTCGTTTGCGTCCCTGTCGCCCGGTTCACGATAAAAGCCGTCCTCCAGGGTCTCTACACCTCGACCCGGCTCTCTTCAAACATCTCTAAACTTGGTCACTGGAAAACAGAAACGTCCCAGATGAGGCACCACTGAGCGCTGTGGGAGAGTTACGGATAATAAGAAAGACGTGTGGGAAAAGATACGAGCAAAATTAAGTTAAGCTTCTAAAGATTAAAAACAATAACAAGCAATGAGATAAATACTGGACATAAAAAACAGTTTTTAAAAAGTTGAGTTGGGATTTAAGGATGTTTTTCTACCTAAAACTTCGGTGGTGTCGGTTCAACCGACACTTTTGTTCCCTCCAGCTGCTCTCAGTCAAACCAACCAAACCTTTGAAAACCTGTTCCCCTCCTGGCCTGTGGGGGCGCTGCACCAACATCCACTGAAGGAAACTCTGAGTGCAGCTTCCGTCTTCACAACTTCCTCTTAAACCAGTGGTTCTTAACCTTTTTTGAGGTACCGAACCCACCAGTTTCATATGCTCATTCACTGAACCCTTCTGTAGTGATAAATAAAAAATTTTTTCTCCCAAATTCAAGATATGATCACTAAGTCTTCTTAAAAGGTAGAGTCTCTGAGAACAGTTCTTCAAAAATATAGTTAGTGTTTTCAGCAAAGTTGAGCTGACTGTCCAGGAACGACCCAAGGTATTTAAAATATGCCACAGTTTCACCAGGTTGGCCATCGAGAGAAACTGGAACCACTTTAAGGTTTAGATCATTTAATTAGCTCTACATTCTTAAGAGAATGAAAAATTAATAATATATAATATTCAAATTTAGTAATGTAATTCTATTAGTTGTGTTACCACCCCACACCACTAGAGGCAGTAGCAACCCCGAAAAGATGCGACTAAGGAGCAGATTTAGAAGAACACAGAAAGCTACAGAATTTGGTAAAAACGGTGAACTTGCTTTGCCTCCGCAGCTCTGATTGGTTAAGTCAACGTGATCCTCTGCAGCAAGTGATGGCAAAGTGGGGCGTCATCACGACTTTACACAAGTGTGTCTTTAGCTCCAGGGCAGAGGCTCCGCCGAACCCCTGAGACCGACTCACTGAATCCCTGGGGTTCAGTAGAACCCAGGTTAAGAACCACTGGTCTAACCAAATGGAGTCGCATCAGATTTTAGCGGTTCTAGGACCACGAGTCATTTCTCCCGCTGACGCTAACATGTTTGTTTTGGTTGTATTTACCCAGAATGCTTTGCACTGTGGTCCAGTCTCTGTATTTGGAGCGGTCTCCAGTCCACTTGGTGCACCAGAGTTGATCCGAACCGAGACTGAGGTCTGTAGACGGGCCAGAGTTCGGTTAGCATCCACATCTCACCAACCGAACCGAACCAGACTTCGTAGAAAAACAGATTTGGGTTTTCTGTGTTCAGCAGAACATCGCTGCTCATTTTGCACGACTTTCCATCACCAAGAAAACAGTTTGGACGAATCCAGGACTTTCTCATGACACCAACTCCAACCTGTCCATCCATACCAACATTTTTCTTTTTGTCTTGTTGAAACCGGGTGACAGTTTCAGTGACATTCTGTTGCTTTTCACAAATCATGAGAGTTTCTGTTGAGGTGGGGTAATGTCCACCGACAAGGAACCACAGTGTTCCTAGAAAACAATGACTGAAAGACGAAGGAAATGATAAAATAAATCAAAGAAAATTAATTTGGCCAACCAGGATTCTCCTAATCATCATCTTCACTAGAGAGCGATCAATGGTTGTTGCTCAGATTTCCTCCATGATGTAAATTCCTGGGAACATTACTGTTTTTCCTGTATTGTTTTGTTTCTTGGAAGTCTTTGCAGAACATGAATCACGGCTGGTCCAGTCCCAGAACCCTTCTGTTTATCACAATGCATGCCAACCGATAACTAAGCCGGCGCCCACTCTTTATTTTTTCATGAGTTGATGAAATGTAAATGCTGCTGTATTCTCTTTAAAAATATCTTGGAAAGGACGGTGACCATGAGCGACGCCGAGCAATTAAAGAGGAAACAAGATTAAGAAACGGTGCAGCTGCCATCATGTGCAGGAAAATGTTAGCTTTTAACATTAGTTCAATTATTTTTAACTTTTTTGTTGTCCTTCATTTTGGAGATAAAGCATTCACCTCAGTTTTGCTGAAAATAAATGGTTATATAACTGATCTTCTACATAAACAACCAAGCCAAAATCCTTCTTTATTACTGACATTTCCACTGTTTCCCCTTCGCTCAGATTATGGGTCTTGGATAGCAATTTCTTTCACCGCTCCAATAAGTAATTTCATCTGGGCTGCTAAATTCCCCCAACAACGCCTTTAAAAAGTATACACTCCTCTTCAACTGTTCCCCATATTGCCAGGTTTCAGCCACATATTTCGCTTTAATTTATTAGGACTTTCTGTGACTTTGTGTTCAACCCCGGTGAGTCAGAGCAGCTTTGTAACCGAAGCTCCACATCAAGCTGGATGGAAGAACATCCACTGCCAAGTGTTGCCTAACTATTAACCTTTAGACCGTTTTCTCACTTTTAACCTGGGTTCACACAGCCCCTGTTTAGTCCAGTTTAATCCAACTCCAATCCGTTTGTCCTGAAAATCCGGTTCGTTCAGGGAGGCGTGAACTGAAATCTGATGGGAACCAAAGAAGCGAACTCTGATCCGCCTAAAAACTTTGGTCTCAGTTCGGTTCAAGTAAACTCTGGTTTGGTTCTAATGCATGTGTGAACGCCAGGTGGACCGGAGATGGTTCCAAAACTAGGAAGTGGACTACAGCGCAGGGAATTCTGGGTAAATGCAATCACACTAAATGCACTAGGCTAATGCTAGCAGAAGAAAATCAAAAGAGAAATCTTCTAAAATCACTCAAACAATTTTGTTTTCCATTTGGTGAAGAAGGAAGTTGCTCTCAGTGTCTTCAGAGGTTTTTGTGTTGTTTTCTTCAGTGGTTCTTGGTGCAGCGCCACCACAGGCCAGGAGGGGAACAGGCTGGTTTGACTCAGAGCAGAAAAAGAACCACAAACATTTTGCTTTTCCTCCCCAATCAAACTGCATCTACCAGACTAGCAGATGGGAAAACATCTCAAATCCAGATCATAATATTCCTTATTCAGAGAAAGCAAACACTTCTTAATGCTCCTGAAATGAAATGCCGTATTTTCTGGATCCCATCTCCTCCTGTTTGGCTGTTTTTGGCTAATGAAACCCAAATATGTGTTTAAGATCCGACTCACTGCTTTTTGCTGTTTAGTTCTGAACAGAAATTCAACAATCAGAGACCATGATTCATATCCTGTTTGTGCCTCTAGAATAAAAACAATCAATGCAGGCTAATGACACAAAATGACTGTTCTGGGGTTTGTCAGTTTAATAAAGTAAACATGTTACCTAACAGGACAGTTGACATTTCTCTGCTGAAACGTTTTGGGTTATGATTCCACCAGCTTCACGCGCCAAGAAGCTGAAACCGTTTTTCCATTAATGGTTTTTCTGCACATTTGAATGAGTCACAATAGAAAAGTTTGATACAAATTCGAAATAACTTCCCTAATTTTGCTAAAATGTTGTCTACAGTTGGTTCAGGTTGTCTTTGGCTTTTCCAGAGAAGAGGAGACGGAAACATTTTCAACCTGAACTTCCGGTTTTTAGTACCTGTGTCTTTTTTTTAACGACATTTTAAAAGTTTGCTCAAAATTGCCTGACAAAAGAAACAGCTGGAGAGTTTTTCCCATTCTTCTTTGCAAACCAGCAGAAACTCGGTGTGACTGGAGTTTGAGGACAGAAACATCCGATTTAAACTCTTCTAGCTGATTTTCAGGTCCGTCCTGTCAGTTTGAACTGGCGGCCATCTTTTATTGGGATTGTTTTTAACAATTATGCATATTCCTGTCGCAATAAATCAATTAATCACATAATAAATTAAAACAAGCTCCATTTGCTTTCTACCAAAACCCGGAAGATAAAAGTTTTCAGTCCAGTGTTTTGGTCTCAACTTGCTTCGTTTTTGAAGGATAAAAACATTCATCTTATTTGTTGTTTCTGTTGTTTTTTTTTTTTTTTTTTTAATGATTTACAGTTGTATTGGTAAATGTTCATTAGAATTTAAAATTACTGGAAAACCAGTGTTTTGGTCCAGTTTCTAGTGAAATTATTTTAGTATACTTGAAATAAGGCAAATCTTGCTTATAACTAACTTTTCTGTCAGATTTGCTTCTATTGGCAGATAAATTAACTCATAACTTCTCATTAGTTACATAATCTGCCAATGAAACTAGAACCTTTTCATCAATACTAAGGAGTTATTTTTGTAAAACGAGCCTGAAGGTAAGGATTTGAGTTTTCTGTTTATTTAGGATTGGGTCTCCGTTGGGTCTCTGTGTTGTCCTGTCCACCCTGGATTGATCCCAGCTGTGTATTTATACACACCTCTTGTTGTCTGACTGTTGACCAGATGCTACCAGCTTTGCCTTTGCTAACCTGACTTCCTGGATTTCCTTTGATTTGCCGTTGAACCTTCGTTCTCCTCCGTTTATCCATCCAACCTCGACTATCTTGCAGAGAAGTTAGTTGTAAGTTAGTTTTTCTTGTTTCAACTGTGCTGATATTTGAGCTAGAAACTAGCTAAAATACTTGGTATGGTTTTGTATTTTTCCAGTGAAAAGGCCTCAAAACAACAATATTAGGACTTAGTCCAGTTACATTGTTTTTAGCTGTTGCTATAGGATTAATTATGAACCACTTTGTGCCGCTTCACCGTCTCACTGCTACTGATTTTATGAACTGCAGCTGCTGAGCAGCGTCGAGTATTTCCAGGAGATAATCTGTTTTTATTAACATGAGGGGAAGACGTTGGTTGGGAAGGGAAGCGGGGAGCCGGCGGTTTGAAGCCGGTGGGCGGAGACCCTGTGATGAGCCTCGGATCAAACATCAAGCTTGGGTCGGGAACAGAATCACTTGTTCCTTTGTTTCCGTTTTTGTTTCCTGGCTCGGCTGCAACCGGCTGCTTTGATCGCCGCCTCAGAGGCTGTAATGCTGCACATGTCAGATTACTGAGGAAGGGCTGCAGGGCCGTTCCCCGGCTTTGCCCCCCGCAGAGGCAGCCGCCACTAACAGATCTGGATCCTCCAATCTGCAGCCATTGATCTGGATCCTTATTTTTAGGTTTCACTTTGGTTTAAGGCATAATGGAGTCCAAAAGAGACCAAATGCTGGTAGAGTCTTAAGTTTTTACGCTTTTGTCTAAGTTTTTGTGGAATAAGAAGTTTAAATTAAACGTATTACCTTTGTGAACATTCAGAAAAATTACCTACTGTTTCTTTTTTTAACAGTTGCTCCCTCTGATTTTGGACGTCGTGCAGGTGTAAAGGTTTTCTCTCATACTTTTCACTGTTGGACAGTTGTTCTGAAGCGTAACCACGGCAACAAGGCATCATTTCTTCAGCTCTATAGCTGATTAGCATCTCACACCTGACCTACAACCCCAAGTTCAAGAGGAGCTGAAAAGGAGGAGGAAGTTCAAACCGTCTCTCCATTAATCATAATTGGTAAAAACCGAATCCTTCCACTCCCACATCTTTCTAACCAGAGATATGAAGAGGAGCAGCAAAGGCAAGTGAGGTGGATTAGCAGAGCTCAGACATCTTACTGTGAAATATCGTCTCTGCTTTCTGGATATCGAGGTGTTAGCATGTCCTAATAGAATATGACCGTCTTCAGTCAGAGGCCTCTTCAGATTAGTTGCATGACTGACTGCTACCGAACATCCTTCCTCCCCACAGCATCATAATTACCACATTTGACCTCCCTTTGGGATGAGTAAAGCATTTCTGAACTGAATTAACTTGAAATTACAGCTGGACAGAGAATTGACCTTACCAAGCTGCGCCCAGAAACGCCCCTCGAAAGTCCCAGACTACATGTCTCACATTAACAGCTTAGCTTCTATGTCTAAACACTGTATTTTTCATTTCCACTGACTCTCTGCAGAGTATTTCTGAGTCGATTAGTTTAGCATTTCCGCCGGATTTTCACAAAATATCAGCCATGACAGTGGACAGGGGAACCAACAAGTTCATGTCATCTTTTTTGGACGACATCAAGGTGTTTTAGCCACACGATGCCTCCAACATTGTGGCATCACAGCTAAATGCTACTGGTCGATGAGGAAAACAGCAGATCCTCACACCCTCAGCATAAATACAGCTGTGGACAAGATCACCGACACCTATTGTTCTTGCAAGTCTGGGTAAGTCAGACATTCATGGTTTTGAGGGTGATTTCTGTTGGCAAATGTTCGAATGCGGCTAGGCCTGATACACGATACTCGGTGGCTAACATGATTAGCGTGGCTAACACGATGACAGTTTAAAATAAAATCTTTAATGCCAAATATTTTAGTTTGGCTCTGCAGGTAGACAGAGGAGATGGTTACATGTGCCAGGCAGCTCAGCTCTGCATAAAGGATATCTAAAGATGCTATCATAACTGCATGGTTGACTTTATTGAATCAAGACTGCAGCTGGTTTCAGAGCAGACAGGCAAAGGGAATAATAACCTGGATTTGTTTGACCTTGAGCCATTTGAAGTGTGTGGTTTGTGTCTGGTGAGACCCAGAGAGGCCGAGACGTCTCACCAGCTCATCCTCACACCGCCAGTCTGATGAAATGGTGTTGGTGCAGAAATCAGGGTTTCCCCCACTGTATCCTCACCCTGGCGGGCCACCAGGCTTTACCTGCTCCACCAGGCTTAGCATTCCTTGTTTATTTTAAATTATTTGGTTTACATACTATTAGTGATATTAAGAACAGTTTTGGAAACCCGACATCTGCAAACTGGGAGACCTGAGGTCAGAGGAGAGGCAGGCCTGCAGGGAGGAGCCTTTTTAATAACGTTCATAAAAACATAATCAATCTTTATTGTTGTTGCACAGAAGCACAACAAAATTAGTTTCTTACATATTTGTTAAACGTTTCACTGCTACGCTATAGCTAGTTCAGACTAATGGAGCCTGTTGGGAATGCTAATGCTAGTTAGCGTAGCCACTTATGATGGCGAATAAGTGGTTTTCCAGTTAGTGTGAGTTGTTTCTCTGCCATTAGCACATTAAGCAGCTCTTACATGAGGATGATTCTCAGCGCTAAGCCCCGTCTCTTGGCTCTGATTGGTTGTTTCAGTGCATTTCTTCAGAGACCAATAGTAGCTCAGCGAGGAGTAGGGCTGTAGTTATACAATAATCTCACGATACGATACACGATATTATGCCCACAATACGATATATATTGCGATATTCAGCAAACAATACAATTCAATACACTTTTGCGATTTTCTGAAAGATTTTAGAGGGACAGAGTGATTTTGGTGACTGTTAAAGTTGGATTGAATTAATTTAACTGAAAACTGATTAAAAGCACCAACTACACAATACCTGGTTCTGGTTGGACACAGACTTAAAGTGGACAGCTGGACAAAATGAATCAAAGAAGTGGAGAGAAAACATGTTTCTTTTAGTTGAAACAGTCCAAACTGTAGCTGACATGCATTAGTAAAGTAAATAAAGTGAACCAAGTTCCTGCTCTGAATAGTTTGATACCTTTTTAACCTGAACATCTGAAGGAATCACTCTAAGCCTGATGACCTGGTGAAGCAAGCAGTGAGTGAACAAGGTGACAGTTGGATGTTACGATACTTGCAGATGAACATCGATTGTTTCTAGGAAAGAAAATATCGATATGTATCACGATATCAATATTATTATACAGCCCTAGCGAGGAGAAGATTGATCTGTTCATGATTTTCTCTCATTCTGTTGCAGCATGTTGATAGTTTTAACAAATATGGACAATAATTTTCTTTTTAGAAGTTAGATTGATTCTCGTGCTGCATATTTTAAAATGACTTCATTTCCACCTTCACCACCTCGTTCTTGTTTTTAGGTGCATTACCACCTAAAATGGCTCCTCCAGTCCATCATGCTTGTACTTCAGATGAGCTAAAAACGAGCCCAGCATCATTTGACCATGACTCTGGGACATTGCTTTAATGAGCCTGACGTTTGGGGCTCCGCTGAATATTCTCCACACGAACCTTTTTAGAAAAGTCTTTGTTGCTCAGTTTGGACCCAATTTCCCTTTTCTCTCTAAAAAAAAAAAGAGTCGTTATCGGTGCTCATTTGAGGCAAACCGTTGAAGGAACGAAGTGTCCCGAACCATTACCGCGCAGGACTCCATCAAACTTCCAAATTACAAATTACAGCAAATTACAGAAAAGTGACTATTTAGCTTTAAGGAGAGTTTTGCCGCCCATTAAGCCCAACCTGTGGACAGATTGTTCCATCAGAACTCTGAGGCATTTGTGAAAGCTACATTTAATTCGACTTCATAATTACTCTCACTTCCTGTCCCCAGTGGCCAGCCAAATTAAAGAGGGGGCCAAATTAACTCTGCCTAACCAATTAGCCGAGTGGGCCGCTCAAGCAAATGACATGACATGTCTGTGGTTGCTGCGCCGCCGCCGGAAACCCCAAGGTCTGCGGCGTCCATCCCTCCCTCCCTCGCAGATGAGATGATTTAAAAAGCATTTCGGAGGCCGGGCCAACTGGAGTTTTAATTACTTTAAGGGGTCTGGAGGATGATGTAGCTTCTCCGCCCTCCGGGGCCACAATTGAATTTAGTTCAATTGACCTGTAGCAGAAGATTTAAACAAGCCGACGATAAAAAGAGCTACCTGCAGAGCGACGAGCCTCACATACGCTGAGCAGAAACAATCCGGCGTTGGCTTAAGCACCAACTGGATGGCCTTATTTCTTTTTTTATGTCCCCCTCCCTGCCGCCCCCGGCTGCCGGAGGCCAGAGGAAAATGGTTCCTGGATTGCTTCCTACTGGTGTGAAATTCATTGCAAATGGTTTAAAATTGTAATGGTCTCATGCCGGGGAGTCGGTAAAGCTGCGGGTCACATTTTATTCACAAAGAGAGAGAGAGAGAGAGAGAGAGACAGAGCTGAATATCTGCAGAGAAAAATCATCGTCCTAATTTCAGTTGTCAGGGTTAACAATTTTATTCTAACACAGAAAGATCCAATAACAATAAATTAATCTCATAATGTCGACGTGAAAACCAGTGAGAAGGTCTGCCGTCGTTCTATAAAACTAGGGCTGAATAATCACTGACTAAAATCATAGAAAACATTCAGGATTTCAAAGTCGATCTGAAACGTTTCAGCTGATTTTACCTGCTGGGGGTTTAAGGCTCTATGTTTCCACCACTGATGGTGGTCGGCCATTTTGTTAGCATCCTCTGGACCGTTTACCTTCTAAGTTGAAGCTGTTTATGGGACAGATCACCTGGTTGGTTGCCATAGTGACCACCAAGCCCATCGTCCTGACGCTCATTAGGGCTGTAGTGATACAATAATCTCACGATATTCTGCCCACGATACGATATATATTGTAATATTCAGCAAACGATACAATTCAATAAACTTCTGTGATTTTCTGAAAGATTTTAGAGGGACAGAGTTATTTTGGTGACATTTTGTGACTGTTATAAAGTTGGACTGAATTAATTTAACTGAAAACTGATTAAAGCACCAACTACACAATACCTGGCTCTGGTTGGACACAGACTTAAAGTGGACAGCTGGACAAAATGAATCAAAGAAGTGGAGAGAAAACATGTTTCTTTTAGTTGAAACAGTCCAAACTGTAGCTGACATGCATTAGTAAAGTAAATAAAGTGAACCAAGTTCCTGGTCTGAATAGTTTGATACCTTTTTAACCTGAACATCTGAAGGAATCACTCTAAGCCTGATGACCTGGTGAAGCAAGCAGTGAGTGAACAAGGTGACAGTTGGGCGTTACGATATTTGATGATGAATATCGATTTATTTCCTAGGAAAGAAAATATCGATATATATCGTGATATCGATATTATTATACATCCCTAATGCTCATCTGTCGTTAAACCTCCACTTCACTCCAGCTTCCATGTTTTTCTTCACATCTTCTTCTGCTGAACCAGAGACAAACCTCCCTCTGTTGTCCACATTTATTCATCTGCTAATAACTCAAAAACATGACATAAAGGAGGTTTAAGTATCAGATATATAAATACTCTTATTTATATGTCTGAAGGTTTCACCACAGCTTTTCATTTCATTTTTACAGGAAATAAATTCATTGTGATTATAATAAATCTCTTTTCCAAGGATGTCTTGACCAAGATAAAAGCTCAAGTGATTAAACAAACTTTAACAATGTTATGAAATTGCAGTAACTGCAAGGTATTAATCAATAGACAGGCACAAAATGCGACTGAAACCTGAATTTCAGGTGAAAATTCTTTGGAATATTAGATTGGATGTAACATTTCTCTCCTTATGGTAATGATAGTTTAACCTTTTAAAACTCCTTCTCCTCTTTTGTATTGTTTTAACTACAAACTACCCATAATGCTTCATAGATGCCAACACTGATGATAATCTAACAAATCAATGCATTTGATCACCAATTTCTGGAAGCTACTGTGTGTAACAGCCAATCTGACCCAGAGGAGGTGATGCATTATGTTGTAGCACATTATTTAGCATTAGCTTCTGCTAATAATGTGTTGTGATAGCGCTTCAGTGGTGGAGAAAGTACTCAAAAAATGTACTCAAGTAAAAGTAAAAAAGTACCACATTAACATTTGTACTTAAGTAAAAGTTAGAAAGTACTGGCTTTTAAAAATACTTAAGTATTAAAAGTAAAGGTACTTGCTGAATGCATTACCTAATCCCTAATACAATATCATTATGTGAATCGATCGTATTTAATTTTAATACTTTAGAAATGTGCCATTTTAATGAGCAATGCCACAGATAAATGATGTTTTTATTATGTTTACTCTGCAACTTAGTTTAGACTTAGATATGTGATTCCAGGCATCATAATTTCAGGGATGAAACATCTTCTCTCCTGTCCCAACAGCATGAACTTCACTTTTTTATCCACTGGTGACATTTATTTTTAAAGAAATCCAACAGAAAATGGATGGAAAGAAGGTGGGTGGGGGAGAACATGGAACTAAGGAGCCACGTAGCAGAGTTGTAGTCAAGACCACCGAACCCAAGACCAAGTCCAGATCAGCACCCCGTATTATGTGAAACAAGAAAAATATGTTTTACCTCTCAAAAATGCTTCTCAAATTGATCTGAAAGATCCACATTCCCAGAAAACAAAGATATTAAATCCTTAGAGCTGAAATAAATTTAATCTGTAAAGATACGTCCAGAAGAATCGGATCGTTCCTGAATGTCATATCAATGCAGACTTTGGTCACAGTTGTCCCATATTTGCGACACCTCATTCAAAACCCCCACACAATAATTCAGCAGTGACAACTTTTTTTCAACGCGGATGCAACATGTGTTTCTGTACAGCTAGCTTAGCTTAGCTAGCAGATCTTACCTTTCTTTAAGCTTTTCTTCCTTCCAAATGACCCTAAAAGTTGGACAAAGTCTCACCGCCTGTGAAAGCGAAGCGCTGCTTATTTTACATGCCTCCATATCTTATGATTTATGCAGCTATTATCGATTAGACGACATCTTCTCCCGCTCAGAGGAAACCACTGCGCATGTCTGGAGCTCCGCGTGCGAGTTAAGGTGGAGGCGATGGGTGACAACAGACACTAAGTCATGTTATTGCTCGGATTTTATGGCGCCACCTTAAATCCCTGAACTTCACATTTTAACAAAAAGCTCAACGCGACTTGGATTTAACGAGTAACGCGACACTTTGGTAGAAATGTAGTGAAGTAGAAAGTACAGATACTTACCTTAAAATGTAGTGGAGTAAAAGTAGAAAGTATCCATTATTAAATCTACTTAAGTAAAGTACAGATACACGAAAATTGTACTTTAGTACAGTAACAAAGTACTTGTACTTAAGTACTTGTACTTTGTTACTTCCCACCACTGTAGCGCTTTAGCGTTAGCAGAGCCAATGTTTATGTTTATGGCTTAAGGTTAGCTCACCACCGGACATTCGCCGTTAAAGAAGAAAAATTTGTTAACATTTCTCTCAAAATTCACTTCATGCTGTAAAAGGAAACATTTTCAGGGATTAAAATGGGATTTTTAGCTACTTTCTCCTTTTGTCCTCAGCTAGCATTCACATCTGGGTGGATTAAGTAACCAGAGCTCTAGATGTTTTTTTTCTATTTGGGGCCTGATTGGAAACGTTGCATAGATATTGGCACAATGTGGCAAACCGAACTGTCTCTTTAGTTTGAATTTACTCTCAGATGAAGTGAAGGAACCACTTGGCCTCAAAGATTCACATAAAAACATTTCTACAGGCAGTTTCTCCCGGTTTAGTTACATCTTAAGGACTTGTCTCTGGTGTAGACCAGGATTAAGAAAAAAAGGAAACACTTGGTAATTGATGTTCAGATATTCCAGCGGCAGTGGATGTGAAGTTAAATCTCAACCAAAAATAAATCCTTAAATCTGTGAGAAACCCTTCCTCTCTGGACGTGACCTCATTTATGTGTGACTGACAGATCGAGGCAAAGGAAACAGTCCTGAGGCCTGAATCCATAGTTGAGATTTTCTTGGAAATCAAGGCTATAGATCTTAACTTCTTGTTAGAAATAGCAGAAGACCTTGAAAGTCAACACATGTTGTACCGTGACACCTCTGTCGCTTGTTTTTGCAGCTATTAGAAGCATAAAAAGCCCTGCTAACCTAAAGATATGAGGAAAATACTACCAGGACGGTGTAGTGGTGGAGCGTGTTTAAAAAGTGCTACGCCTGGAGGGATTTGCATCGTTTGGCTCAGAGAAGCTGTTGGAGGAAACGTGTAAAGAAACTGTAAAACTGATTTCCAGGATGAATGTAAACCGGGTTAATAATCTGCCGGGTTCTGGGTGCAGACCTGTTGAGTTACAGGCGCCAACAGGAACTTTTCACTCACATGGCTTCATTTTCACTCTGACAAACACCTTCGGCTTGCTGCTGACAGGTGTGTGATGTTAATTATGTGGAACGCGCTCAGGTGGCTCCACAGGTGGATTCTTGTTTGGAAACAGAAGCAGCACAACAGCGGCTGGTGGACGAATCAAACCATCAACCATGCAGGGACTGATACTTCAACACAGAGGATTTCCTACATTTCCTTATGTTTATATTCAACTTATTAAAGGTAAAATCAACTTTTTTATCTTTACACCATGTAATAATATTATTCTCTCATCAAAAACAAACCTGGAATTTTGCTTTGATTCTTTTGTACATGTCTGAGAAATCCTTGAATCTCCCTGGCAACCATTCAGCTGGCCCAAAAGTCTGGGCAGACCTAGCCCCGCCTTCCAGGTTGAAGCTCCTCCCCTTCCATGATGAAGCTCCTCCCCTACTCAGCTCCTACAGACTAGCCAGTAGCAATTAGCTTCTGCTGAGCTCATTATAGGAGCTACGTCTCAGAGCGACTACAGGACACCACTGAGTGTTTGAAGCTGTTGTCTTTAGGAGTTTCTATCTCAACTAGAATAAAATAGAAATATCCTTTATTGTCCTAAATTGGGAAATAAACAAGCCAAAGTGACAGGCAGCCTGGATAGATTTAAAAACTATTGTATGTGTTTAATGTGTTAATTCTGATTAATTAAACAGATTTTAATGTAATTAAAAGGTTTTTTATAAATATGTTTTTGCATTCCGGCCAGAACCTTCATAGTTACATGTTTCTGGTACTTCCGTAAATCTGACGCACAAGCTACATCTGCTAGCAACAGCTGCTTCTCTTGGCCCACTGGGGGTTAATTTCTGCTCCTAAATCCGATCTGATTGGATGCTGGAAAAGACTGTTGTTGTGTTGTAGTTGTGCTAAAAGGTGCTAGCATATCAGCAAAGCTATGCTAGCATCTCAGTGCTAATGTAGCAGCTAGCTAGTTCCGTAGATGATTGGTTCCTGAAACAACGTAAAGCTGGATGGATGGAAAATCACTTTGCTCCAATCTAATGGCTGGATCATCTGAATCACATATTAAGAACTGTACAGTCTGTTTTCGAATTGAAAATGTTGCTCATTTTGATTTTTAATGTTTTTATCTTTACTTTTTATCTATTTATTAATGTTACATACTGTTTTTATTTTTTATTTAATTACCTTGAAATGCCTTGCTGCTGAAATGTGTTATACAAAAAAATTGATTGATTTATTGATATTTTTCTATTAAATTGTGATCAATTATTTATCCTCAGATTAACTCGATAAAAATAAACAACAAAATGTGCAGTAAGGACAAAATATCAAGGTAAACACATTTATTAGAAAACAGAATACTAATATGTAGGTTAATTTTTAAAATGTACAAAATGTGAATTTTTGCCTTAAAAACTACAGATTATCTTCAAATGATGAAAAACTTCACAAATAAGAGCAGGAATGAAAACTCTGAGTTTGTTGTGAGCAGTGACAGTGAAACATCAGGGAGGAAGGAGCTGTGTTCAGGTCAAAGGTCATCCCAGCACACAGCTGGACTGTCTTCTCATCATGCTGGAAAATAAAGTCTTTAACGTTTTGCTCATAAACAAACGGTCTACGGATCTGAACCGACGACCTTCTGACTTCCAGTTAATCAACCAGGTCAGAACCTGGATACCGCTGATGATTTCCACTTCCATCCCGCCTCCGTCTGTAACGCAACCTAGATTCAGAAATATAATCTCAATATAGTTCTTCCCTTTGCCATTGGCTACTGCACTAATTTCTCAGAACAACCGGCTGAAGACAGACGCGTCCTACAAGCCCTGATCCAAACTGAAACTGTTTAACTCCGACTCGCCTGCAGAGATGGAGTCAGACTGATGACACACAGGACAAACAACCATGCACACACTCAGACCTAGGGAGAATTTGGAGAGGCCAATTAACCTGACAGTCATGTTTTTGGACTGTGGGAGGAAACTGGAGTACCTGGAGAAAACCCACCACACACAGGGAGAACATGCATGGGGCCGGGAATCGAACCCAGAACCTTCTTACTTCAAGGCAACAGCTCTACCAACTGCACCACTGTGCAGCCCACGAACAGGAACATTTTTATCAAAAGAAAACATTGATAAACTTTTATTTAATCTTTTATTGACAGATTTTGAGGACATTTGCGATGGAAACGTAATGGTAAGAAAATGACTTTCTGCTACGTTTCCTGGTTGTTTTGGGGATTTTCAATCTGATCGTCTGTCTTATTTCCTCATCAGACCCAATTTGAGTCGTCCATTCTGATCCCGACCTTCAGCCTGGTTGAGTTGGACCGACTGTGTTGCAGTCGGTCGGGTCGGGCGGCTGACTCTGCAGGCCGTCCGTCTGTCTGTCCTCCTCATTAAAACAAACCGTTCTCAGTTAGAAAGGAGCTGATTGGATCAGAGAGCATCTCGTTGGCTCGGTTGATGTGAAAGTTGCTGATGCGCTGAGCCTCACACGTTGCACCAATGTGAACATCTGTCCCTATATAATTACTTCAGAGCATATGTCCATGAATGCACACACTCAGGTACATGAATGTAATTACAGCAGGTTGTGCTGATTCTTTCCTTCACAGGAAAATCAAGCTAGTGAAGCAGAAACCATATTGTTCCATTTCTCTGGCCATGATTCATATTTACTGACAACAGCAGTGAACAAACTGAAAAGTGACTCTAAAGTCCAGGAAGAATTTACATTTGTAATGTTTCAGGTGTTGAACAGCATAAAGAATCTGCTCAGAGTCGCTTTGTAACATTAAAGTGTTGAGTTTTAATGGCTGGATGATTTTTTACATCCTGCCGTTTGTAGCATTATGGATCTTATCCTACCTAAAACACACACAGCACATTTAATGTATTTATTTTTCACTCATTTTACCACTTTTGCCGACTCATCGTTAGCTAATGCTAGCCAATGATGGCTAGCATTGGGTTTAGCTGTCACGTTATCAATATAACTCGCTAAATCTTAAATAATTATAAAAGAAAAATGGACGCAGTGCTTTGCTACGAATGGTCAAAACTATGACTAGTAGAAAGGTTCAGGGAAAAGTTTTAATTAAGAAAGAAAATAGCGAGGGAAAGAGATGCTAAGTCAGCTATGCTAGCTTGACTTTGACAATCCTAACATGTAGATGTGCTGCAGAATTCAGTGTTTTAGTTCGGTTTCAAAACAAACCAAAGCGACTCGCACAGCAGCTGTCCGACAGATCATCAGTAGAGCAGGAGTTTAAATTAGTTTGTTCAGATGGTTAATTATTAATAATTGCAAAATAAACAGCAAACATGAAACTGTAATTCACTGAACTCATAATTATGAGGAAAATCTCCCAATATTACCATAACAAAGAAACGTAATAAACGAGAATAAAGTCGGAATGTTTTGAGAAAAGTCGTAATATTAACAGAATAAAGTTATAATGTTCCCAATAAGGTCATTTATTAGCAGAATAACTAATTTTAATAGAATTCCTCCATATATAAATAAAAAATAAAGTGCAGAAAGTCGAGCATTTTGTGAAGTTTTGCTTTATTACTGGATATTTCAACAATCATTTTAAAGTCCTGCAACTGATAACAATAATAATTTGATGCTAAAAGATAAACTATGTCCTCATTTATGAAATAAAACAACTGAACTTCATCACTACATCAAAGCTTTTCTCTCTTTAAAGTAACTTTTTTTATACATTTCTTATAGTGATTTTATGACTTTATTGTCATAATTAAAAAAAATTGATCTGGCTCTAATACTTTGTCATAGTTTCACAATTTAAACCTGTAGGTAAAAACCTTTAGTGCCATCCCTGCGTGTATTTCCCAGCATGCCTTGCGTTTCTCCAGCAGCAGACAGAACTCGGAGCGTTTTGCCGTTTGAGGCGTTAAAACGCTCAGCTCTCTGTCACAAAGCTGCGCAGCGACATGTTCAGACGCGTTCGCTCGCCCACAGACAGGTATGTGAGCAGAGTAATTAAAATGCCTTTTGGAAGTGAATTCAGATCAATTTCACTCACAATTCCTCAGTAACCGACTGATGTCATGGAAACGCTCCAGGATTTGACTCTGATTTCAGCGACCAGCAGATAAAAGAGCTAAACATGAGCTGTTCACACTGCAAAAACATCACTGCAGGAGCTATTTTCCCATTTTTTGGTTAAATTAGAGAATTAAAATTGTTTAGTTTATTCTTATTTTTTGTTTATTTTCTAGTTCATTTATCATCGGAATTTTTGTTTTATTTGTTGTTTAGAATAAGTTCTTTGATTAGGAATTCACTTAATTAGTTAATTGATTTCAGGTTGGGATGTGGGTATATCACGGTATAAATAGGGAGCTTATTATGCAGGTGGTGGCCACAAGGTTTTTTACCAGCCAATCGGTCACATCGGTTTCCATCGTCATTCAGAGAACAAGAACAGGAGCAGAACCTTTGGCCTGAACTGCAAATAAAACCAAAGAACTATATGTTGACTATTTTGCTGCGTAAACCAGAATCCATGGTGCTTCAGGTGACTATTTGAGTTTGATTCACTTTTGTTTTGATCACCTTCGAGTTTTGAGTTTTTTGATTTTCGAATTTAGGTTTTGGGACAAATGGTCACTACAATCATTACCAAGCATTTAGGTTTAGTTTCTAGTGTGGACACTTGAAATAAGACAAAACTAACTTCCAAGTAACTTTTCAGGAAGATGTTTGAGTCACTAATTCCTCGGCTGGGATAAAAAAGTTCTAGGAAGTGAAATAATCTGCCAGTGTAAACAATGCGTTTTCACCAATATCGAGGATTTATTGACTTAAACAAGCTTAGATTTGTTGCTGAAAATGTACTTTTAAGTTATTTTTGTCTTATTTCATGTGTGTAAAGTTTTTTTCACTATAAACTGAACCAGTGTTGCATAGTAACAAAGTAAAAACACTTCACTACTTTACTTAAGTATATTTTGGAGTACTTCATACTTTCCTCGAGTATGAAAATTTTTGATAACTTTCACTTTTACTTCACTGTATTTCCGAATTTAATTTCATACTTTTATTCCGATACATTTTCAATGTGTGGTTTAGTTACTCATTACAAAACAGTGGAAAAGAGAAACTCTGGAGTTTTGACCCACCTACTGATTGGCTGCTACAGCCGGTAGCTACTTACCTGGGCTTGTTCATCTCCACCAATAGGAAACACCTGTTTGTTCATCTCCACCAATAGGAAACACCTGTTTGTTCATCTCCACCAATAGGAAACACCTGTTTTGTTCATCTCCACCAATAGGAAACACCTGTTTGTTCATCTCCACCAATAGGAAACACCTGTTTGTTCATCTCCACCAATAGGAAACACCTGTTTGTTCATCTCCACCAATAGGAAACACCTGTTTGTTCATCTCCACCAATAGGAAACACCTGTTTGTTCATCTCCACCAATAGGAAGCAGCTGTTTGTTCATCTCCACCAATAGGAAGCAGCTGTTTGTTCATCTCCACCAATAGGAAACACCTGTTTGTTCATCTCCACCAATAGGAAACACCTGTTTGTTCATCTCCACCAATAGGAAACACCTGTTTCTCTTCTCCCATTAAACACAAAGTCTGTGATGAGCATCAGCCTCATGTCCCTAATGCCACATAATGACCAGTTGTTGCACCAATAGTTTGTGAAGTAGAGAAATTAATCATAACGGATTTTTTTCTTCATGTTGGCCACATTTTCTGTACTGACTATTTATTTTTCTCATTTTCAGCTCTGACCACTTGAAGGGAAACTTAAGGCTTAGAGAAACTTTGTATTTTCTGTCCTGGAGGGGAAACTAAGAAGCTGGTTCAGTTGTAAACAGGTTAAGTTATTAACCTTGTAGGTGAAGCACCTAATGATGCTGCAGGTTTATCTATTAGCAGGTTTAATTTTGCTGCACTTGGTTGTGTTTATTACTTTAACTGTATTTGACAAGTTTACCAAAATATAAAAAAGTGTCATTCAAACTGCATTTGCCTTGTTTTACTTTTTACTTATACTTTTCATTACATTACTTGAGTTCATCCATTTTTACAGTAATTTCCATATTTAAGTACAAGAAAATTCAGATACTTTAAGACTTTAACTCAAGTAACATTTCAGTCAGTGACTTGGACTTTTACCAAAGTCATATTTTGGAGAGAAACCTAAACTTTTACTCTGAGATTTCAGGACTTTATACAACACTGAACTGAACCACATAACTTGATAAAATGTTGTTTTTCAGTGCAGATGGTTGTTTAGGGCCAAAGCCACCAGACGTTTCCATTTCCCAGATACCCACAAGCTTCTTATTTTTGTGCTCACACACATAAACAGACGGATGTAGTTTCAGGGATCAAGTTGTGATGAAGCGTCTCGGCAGCAAATGACACAATCACCCAGCGCGCCGCCGCATGTGCACTCTGACCTTTCAGCCTTGGCAGCGGGTAACGTACACCAGCGACCGATTCCCAAGACGAGGCCAGCTCCAGGACTTTCAAAATAAATGGATGATTTATTAATACATCAAAGTAATTATGAGGTAAAAAATCAATCAGCAGCTACCCAATCCAGGGTTGAGTGTTATTCCAGAACGTCCTCTCAGGAGACGGTGTCCATTTCAGCAAGTCAGAAATGTAATTAGCCTTTCGCCTGGGGGCTGCAGCTGCGTTCAGGCGACCTCAGTACGCAGGCGAGCCACCGACACCAGGCCTCGTGTTCAGGCCCGAACACAAACAAGGACAAAGACACTTTTAATGGGCTGGTTTAGCCCATTCACAGATTCATTGAAAAGAAAGAATCATCTCTAGCATTCCTGATCTGTTCATAAACTCATGTTATGAATGGAAACATCTGTGAAGCCAGGAGATAAACAACATGGCTGACGACAAATCCAGGCTCCAGCGGCTATAATTGTGCAGAGTTCTCTGCTGCGAAACACCTGATTCAAATGTACGGTGGCCCAGATGAGTCACCAAAATGCAAGAACATAAGAATATGTGGTAAAATGAAAGTTATGCTAATATTGGAGCCAATTATGTGTACTTTTGTTTTCGGTCACTAGATGGCGCTGTCAGCTCCAATATATAAATCAAGAGGTGACAGGTAGCTGTCAGGTGTTGAACCCGGAAGGGCATAAAAGTTTTTGACCGCTATGGCGGAGTCATTGGTATCACTGTTGCCATGTACTATCAAATAAATGGATCTGTTTCACCAACGTTTATCTGTCTGGACCAAGTGTGGAGTTTGTACCACAACAAGATCGGGGATCGATTTTACACGCGATCAACAGGTACAATGTTAGCCGCTCAGCGCGTCATAACAAAGCAGCAACGGGTCAACGCTTAAGCCAGTGCAGGTAGAACTGGCGTCTACACTGTCAAAAACTTGTCCCTTTTTGGACTCTAATAAACTCTGATGTCTTTGAGCAAAGTGATGGAAACTATGTGGAGCAGCTGAGACCGTTGGACTGTGAGGAGATGTGGTTTGGTAGCTGGACGCTACGGAATTAAAAAAAACCATCAAGCTGCGAAGTCGGCAGAGGAAGGATCGGATGGACGCGGTGGCAGACAATTTGTGATTGAAAGGACGTAACGCATCGGACCAGATGCGGCAGCGATGGATCGAATGGACGCCGCGGCAGATGGGCGCTGATTGAGGAGGATCAGATCGCTGGTCTTTGAAGGTCGTTGTGGATTTGAACATGGAACGTCAACTGGCGCCCAACGAGGTATGTGTAGCGCTACACCTTTCATGGCCATTACTCTTTATTGTGTGCACACATTAAAAACCAATGCATTGGTAATTGAGGCGTTTAAATTATAATATTGGGCATTGCCTCTTTGCGTTTGAGGCTCATTTAATAGCTTTTGCGCGTTCGACTTTCAAGTGGACTTTGACATTATGGAAATGGACGGAAATATAGAGACTGAGCAAATGGCTGTCGGTGGGGAAACTCAAAAACGTACTGTCAAATTAACAGAAAAGGCCTTGGCTGAAAAACTTGAAACATTACAAAGGGAACGAAAATCAAAATTAAACAAAATGGGTAGTATAAGACATGAAATTCATAATTTCATGTCTAAAGGTGAAAAAACAAAGGTTTTAAGTGCTTTTGATATGTTGATTAAGTTGTGTGATGATGCCAAATGTTTGCATGAGTCTTTTCTGGGGTTTTTGCCGCATGATGAAAAAGAAAATCATGAGGTATGGTTTAAAGCAAAAATGATTCCTAATAATGAATGTATTTCTAGTGTAAATAAGTGGCTCTCTCAAACTGTAATTAACAAAAATGATGATGGTGAAGATGATGGTGTAAATCCCACAGACAGTGTGTCAAATGTTGGCAGTGGACATTCACAAATGAGTGTTAATTCCAGCATCACTTCATCTGTAAAGCTCAAGGCAGCAGCTAAAAGGGCCTCAGTTTTGGCCCGTGTGAAAGCTGTTAAAGAAAGACACGCTATTGAAGAAGAGGAGGAGAAACTGAGGAAAAGAAAAGAAATGCTCGCACTGGAAACTGAGTTGGCTGAATCTGATTTGCAAATGGAAATGTATAACTTAAATCTGGATTCAAACTCAATGAGCTCATTTTATAAAAGGAAACCAAAGGCAAAGGGAGTAAAACAAAGTTTGGACCCTTCTGTGAAAGAGTTTCTGCCTAAATTTGAAATGGAAAACCCAACAACTCAACAGGATGATGTAAACCAGACTACACAAAGAAATGAATTTAAAATGGCACCAAAGGAAAATAAATCTATGGATGTGAGACCGAAGAGAACCGTAGCAACAATCCAGCACCCTGTGGGGGGTCAACATAAGGCCAGTGGAACCCAAATACAATCAAAAGAGCATTTTAAACATGAGAATATAGCCCAACCATCAAACAGTTTACAATTGCCTGGAGAACTTCTCACCATCATGAGCAGACAAACTGAAATCACAGCAGCCTTGGTAAAGCAGCAACAGAGCATGACTCTCCCACCACGGGACATTCCTATTTTCGATGGAGATCCTCTGCAGTACAGAGCCTTTATTAAAGCCTTCGAACAAGGAGTTGAAATCAAAGCAACCAATGCGGACTGTCTGTACTACCTGGAACAATTTACTAAAGGTCAACCTCGTGAGCTGGTGCGCAGTTGTCAACATATGGATCCAGATTATGGCTACACTGTAGCAAGAACTTTACTGCAAGAACATTTTGGAAACCCTTACAAAGCTGCAACTGCATATATTAACAAGGCTTTGTCTTGGCCAACAATAAGAACTGAGGACATTAGGGCATTACAGAGTTACTCTTTATTTTTGCGTGGCTGCTGTAATGTAATGGAAGAGCTTGAGTATGTTCAGGAGCTGAATATGCCCGTAAATATGAGAGCAATCCTTGCTAAACTGCCATACAAGTTACGAGAGTGTTGGAGAAATAAAGCTTATGATATAATGGAGACAACTGGATACCGGGCAGGATTTAGTGATATGGTTGCATTCATTGAGCGACATGTTAAGATTTTGTCAGATCCTTTTTTTGGAGAATTACAAGATTACAGCTTCAGTACATCATCCATCAGTCGTCAACGGCAACAACTTGGGATTAAGACCAAGGGAAATGTAGTGGCCAGCACTGTAACAACTGTGAGTGCTTCAGGAGAAGTTGATCAGCAACATGCTGCAGCTATAGGAAGTGATGGCTGTTGTGCTTGTTGTTCAGAAGCTCACCTATTAGAAGACTGCAACCAATTTAAAAGAAAACTTCACAAGGACAAAGTATTTCTGTTAAGAAGAAAAGGATTGTGTTTTGACTGTCTGCAGTGGGGTCACATCAGCAGAAATTGTGAAGCGCGATCAACTTGTGAAATTTGTAATGAAAGTCATCCAACTGTGCTACATATAAGAAGAGGGACAGCTTCTGCTGAGTCTGGAATATCAGAGCTCCCATCAATTGTGAATGCAACATGTGGCCATACAGGGGCCGGTAAGGACCGTGGAAGCCTATCTGTGCTCCCTGTAAAGGTTAAAGCAATGAAAGGACAATGTGCCATCCAAACATATGCCTTCTTGGATCCAGGAAGTACTGGAACATTTTGCTCTGAAAGGCTGATGCACCAACTAAAGCTCACTGGAAAGCAAACACAAGTCCTTCTTCGAACAATGGGCCAATCTAAAATAAGTCCAGCATTTTCTCTGTGTAATCTTGAGGTGGCTGGTTTGGAGAGTAATACATTTTATCCTCTGCCAGAAATTATCACACAGAGACAAATGCCTGTGACCAAAGATGACACGATAACATCTGAAGATCTAATAAAGTGGCCATATTTGTCCAGGGTTCACATGCCATCCATAAATGCTGAGGTTGATCTGTTAATTGGTACCAATGCTCCAAAGTTATTGGAACCCTGGGAAGTCATCAACAGTCAGAACAATGGTCCATATGCTGTCAGAACTGTACTTGGCTGGGTGGTCAATGGGCCCTTGGATAGCAACGGTGCTCAAGAAGTTTCATCTGTAACAGTGAACAGAATCTCAGTGAGTAAGCTAGAAGAACTTCTCAAACGCCAGTATGATTATGATTTCTGTGAAGGAACAACTGATAAGCAAGAAATGTCCAGAGAAGACCAAAAGTTTCTCAATATTATGGAAACATCTGCAGCAATACAGGATGGAAAGTATTGTTTGAACCTGCCATTTAAAAGAACGGATGTCTGTTTACCAAATAATTTGGCAGTAGCCAAACAGAGATTACAAAGTCTCAGGAAAAGATTCAAGTTTAATCAGAACTTTCATCAGGAGTATGTGGAGTATATGAATAACATCATTTCATGCAAATATGCAGAACGTGTACCTGAGCACCTTTTGCATTGTGACAGTGGAAGAATTTGGTACATTCCCCATCATGGGGTTTACCATCCAAGAAAGAAAGCTCTACGTGTGGTGTTTGACTGTGCTGCAGTATTTAAAGGAGTGTCTTTGAATAGTGAGTTGCTGCCAGGTCCCAACCTCACTAACACTCTGCTGGGGGTTCTTATGAAATTCAGAGAAGAGCCAATAGCCATAATGGGAGACATCAAGGCTATGTTTCATCAAGTGCAGGTGCCACAAGGAGATCGAGACTTCCTCCGCTTTCTCTGGTGGCCAAATGGGGACATTACACAGGAACCAGTACCTTATAGGATGATGGTCCATTTATTTGGAGCTGTTTCATCCCCAAGCTGTGCAGCCTATGCTTTAAGAAGAACTACCCAAGACAACCAGAATGAATTTCCACCAGAGGTCATAGAAACTGTAAGACAGAACTTTTATGTTGACGATTGCCTCAAAAGTGTAGCCACTGAAGAGGAAGCTATCCATTTGATGAAAGATCTTGTTGATCTGTGTGAAAAAGGAGGCTTCACATTGGAAAAATGGATAAGTAACAGTCGTGTTGTTCTGCAGGCCATCTCAGAAGAGCAGAGAGCTAAAGATTTGAAGATGTTGGATCTGGATATTGATAAGCTTCCAATGGAAAGAGCTTTGGGTCTGCAGTGGTGTGTGGAGACTGATGCCTTCCAGTTTAAGATAAAGCTGAAACAGCAAGCCCTGACCCGGCGTGGAATGTTATCTGTGAATAGTTCTGTGTATGACCCTTTGGGTTTCCTGGCTCCAGTGACATTGAAAGCAAAACTGATGCAGCAGGAACTGTGTAAAAGAGGCTGTAGCTGGGATGATGCACTACCACAAGATATTTTACACAAATGGAGAAGATGGCTGGAGGAGCTTGCGCTACTGTCTACATTTAGTGTCGGCCGCTGCATAAAACCTGTGGGCTTTGGAGCCATAAAGCGTGCACAATTGCACAGTTTTTCAGATGCTAGTGAAACTGGATATGGAACTGTTGTGTACATTCGGATGATAAATTATGAAAACACCATTCATGTTGCTTTTCTTATGGGAAAGGCCAGAGTAACACCACTGAAAGTCATCACCATTCCCAGGCTGGAACTTTCAGCTGCTGTGTTAGCAGTGAAGGTGGATGCTTTGGTCAAAGCAGAACTGAATATACATCTGGAAAAATCGATGTTCTGGACTGATAGCACATCTGTGTTAAAATATATCAACAATGAAGACAGACATTTCAAACGTTTGTGGCAAATAGAATTGCAACTATTAGAAATTTGTCTGAACCTATTCAGTGGAATCATGTCAGCACAAAAGAAAATTCAGCTGATTATGTGTCTCGTGGACTGAAAGTTTCAGACTTTCTGAAAACCAGAAAGTGGCTTGATGGACCAGAATTCTTGTGGAAAGATGAAGAAAGGTGGCCTAAAGGGGTGATTGATGTAGAATTGGATGTCCATGACAAAGAAGTTAAGAAGGAGACTGCAGTTCACATCATTGGCCTTGATACTCCTGCACCTACTGACCAGCTTATTGCACATTTCTCAGATTGGAGAAGACTTAAGAGCAGTGGCTTGGTACCTAAGGCTGAAGTGTGTCTTAAAGGAAAAATGTAAAGAAAGAAAAAAGCTGAAACCTTTAATGGACAAGAACCAAGTTGTGCATCAGATGAACACAAGAGGGCGCCAAAGGACTGCTGATGACTCAAAAGGTGGAAATTTGTCATTGACAGAGCTCCAAAGTGCAGAGTTCTTCATTATTTTGTACTGTCAGCAGCAAAAATTCCAGCATGAGATTGAAGCTCTGTCACATAACTCTAAAGTAAGCCGTACGAGCTCTATCTACATGTTGGATCCAGTTTTGGAAAGTAACATTTTAAGAGTTGGAGGCCGACTTCATAGAAGTGCAATGCCAGAGGAAGTGAAACATCCGATAATTCTGGCCAAAGAGCAACACATCTCCAAGTTAATCCTCAGGCATTTTCATCAAGCTCTTGGACATGCAGGACGGATACACACACTGTCAGCCGTAAGAAAAAGGTTTTGGATTACAAAAGGAAATTCTGCTGTGAGAAAAGTCATTGGTGAGTGCAGCATCTGCAGGCGATACAACAGCCAACCCTTAACGCAAAAAATGGCTGACTTGCCTGTTGCAAGGATTCTCCCAGACCATCCCCCCTTTTTTAATACTGGGGTTGATTATTTTGGGCCTTTCGAAGTTCAAAGGGGAAGAACACGCTGCAAGAGATATGGTGTTTTGTTTACCTGTCTGGCAAGCCGAGCCATTCATTTGGAGATTGCAGCCACACTTGACGCAGATTCTTGCATCAATGCCTTGAGGAGATTTATCAGCAGAAGAGGTCAAGTTAAACAGCTATGGTCTGATAATGGAACAAACTTTGTCGGTGCTGAGAGAGAACTGAAAGAAGCACTTGCTGATTTAGACCAGCACGCAATAAAGTCATTTTTGGCACAGGTGGAAATTAATTGGATTTTTAATCCACCTGCTGCTTCCCATTTTGGTGGTGTTTGGGAGCGAATGATTCGTCTGGTGAGAAGAGTACTCAACTCAGTGCTGCGACAACAAACTCTTGATGATGAAGGGCTAAATACAGTAATGTGTGAAGCAGAAGCCATCTTGAACAGTCGCCCTATTACAACCCTTTCAGATGATCCAAATGATCTGGAGCCACTTACCCCCAATCATCTGCTCCTACTTCGCGGAAAGCCTTCTCTTCCCCCTGGAATATTCAAGCCAGAGGATCAGTATGCAAGGGGACGATGGAAACAGGTGCAATACCTGGCTGACCTGTTTTGGAAGAGATGGGTTCGAGAATATTTACCTTTGCTTCAAAAAAGGCAGAAATGGAATGAGAAGAGGAAAGGTCTCACTGTTGGAGAAATTGTGGTCATCATGGATCCTTCAGCACCTCGAGGATCCTGGCTTCTTGGAAAGGTTTTGGAAGTGTTTCCAGACAGTCATGGTTTTGTGAGGTCAGTGAAGTTAAAAACTAAGTCCAATATTATTGAGAGACCAATTTCAAAACTTTGCATGGTGTATGGTATTTAAACTAACGAGTTAATGTCACATTTGCGTCACATATTGTCTCTTGTATTATTATTGTTTTGGAATTGGCATATTTATTATGCCAATTAGGGGCCGGTGTATTGGAGCCAATTATGTGTACTTTTGTTTTCGGTCACTAGATGGCGCTGTCAGCTCCAATATATAAATCAAGAGGTGACAGGTAGCTGTCAGGTGTTGAACCCGGAAGGGCATAAAAGTTTTTGACCGCTATGGCGGAGTCATTGGTATCACTGTTGCCATGTACTATCAAATAAATGGATCTGTTTCACCAACGTTTATCTGTCTGGACCAAGTGTGGAGTTTGTACCACAACAAGATCGGGGATCGATTTTACACGCGATCAACAGGTACAATGTTAGCCGCTCAGCGCGTCATAACAAAGCAGCAACGGGTCAACGCTTAAGCCAGTGCAGGTAGAACTGGCGTCTACAGCTAAATTTAAAGCAATGCTAAAAACAGAAGTTAATGAAATGTATTTTCACAGAAACTACATCAAAACGGTAGTTTGCTAAAACAGAAGTTATGTTGTAACAGATTTTATCCTAATTAGCAGCAAACTGCTAGCTAAAAAGTTAGTTGCGCTAACTCTAACGTAACAGCCATAAACATAAGTTCTGCTAATGCTAACACTAATGCGCTACACCAACAGTATTTAGCTGGAGCTAAAGCCAAACACTAAATTCAACCACGTTGACTCCAGGCAGGTGTCACGAGGAGAACGAGAGAAAAGGCTCAGAACAGTTTTTATGTGCAGGTTTGTATTTATTTTATCACAATAAACACACAAGTAGACAGTCTTCTGCCTCTTGAAAATAAGAGCATGAAGATATAAGTCTAAATTTAAAAAGAAATCCCTGATAATCAAAGACCAAAACACAGATGTTGAACTTAATTCAACTGAAAATTTACAAAACAGCCAAACACATGTCAAAGTTAACAGATATGCTATTAGCGAGTTAGCGGACGTGTGTCCACTGTTTTAAAGTAAATAAAACAGATGAAATATAAAACTTGCTAGCATAACTTTAATTTTAACACAGTTGTGTTGTAACTTTTGCATGTTGTTGACTCTACTGAGATGTTAATGGTTCATTTTTCTCCCAGTTGGTCCCAAAGTTCAGGCTCATTCACTCGTTCATTAAACAACAGAAACTCACTGCTGTTGATCGATTCTCATTCTGTTGAGCAAAACAAGAAAAACTGGGAAAAATAAAACATGAGAGCTACAAACTTCACCTCAGCGTTTGTAAAATGTGCCTGAAACAATAAAACGAAATGAAATATGCAAATGAATCGATAGTTGAGTGTTTGTAGATCTTAACAAGCAGGAAACATCAACAGGAGAGCCGTCAGAGGAAGAACTGCCAAGAAGTTAGGAAGTAAAATCAACCATTGAGCTCTTAGCGAAAACGCAAAGCTGCAAAGAGGAAAACACACAAACGCTCCCAGGAGGCTTTAAATGTGAACAGAAAGCTAAAGGCAAAGTGTTTACTCCTAAAAGAACAATCTTTTTAAATATTTCTGACCCAGGAGAAGATCGGCTAAAAGGAAATGGAGTTTAAACAGAGAAACTTCCCAAAATACAAATTTAACCCAGAAAAAAATGAATTCTTAGAGCTTAAAATGTGAAGTTTTTCCACTTTCAATGCAACTTTTAACCTTTACAACAACAAAAATATACTGGTTTCATCACACCTTCATGTTCTTCAAGCTAAGGTTTCCATGACACTCTGGACTTTCTTTAACCCTTGCGCTGACCAGTACCTTTACAAAACAATTATTTCCTCTATAGCATCTCAGGATTTTGCTACAAGATGAGGAAAATCAAACTAAAACAGATTAACTTTGTTTCAGCTTAATTAGATTCCTTGTATTAAATTACATTGTGATTTCAGAATGAATTAATGCTAAAATACATTTTAAAAAGTTGCTCATAAACTAAGGATTTAGTTATTAGTTTAAAGAAACGACATTACATGTAGATTTTGTTTTTGTTTTTTTTCACTAAATATGTAATAATTTCTCCAGTTATATTCATCACTTTTCGATTTTCTCTTACATTTTTCTGTTTTGTTTTTTAATTTGCGTTCTCCGTTTGTGTGCATTGCTTAAATTGTTGCCGACATCTGGTGTGGATTTCATATGTTGGAAATTATAATAATCCTTATTTTACCCGTTTTGTTGGACATTACTGTGATTGAATTTGAAGGCTGTCCAAGTTCTGGCTGTGTCGTTTTAACAGAATTACACAAGTCTCTGGTTTTATGCAGCTACTTTTACATCCAAAAGCAAAATGAAAAACGTGTGGCCTGGTTTCACAGGTCAAACTTCTCTAGTAAAAACAGTTTAAACACTAAAAACTCTGAATATTCCTTGTTTTAATTAAATTTTTCTGCCAGGATTGTTTATTTCTCCAGTTTTGTGCTACATATCAGTTGAAAATGTATTTTATTCTCTGAAGCAAAAACTTTGTTTAGATTAAACTTTGTCTGTCTCTGTTCTTCCTTGTCATGTTGCTTAAAAACACAGTGTGACTCTGTTTTCGTTCTGAACTCTGCTTGGGTTTTGTTCTGGTTCCGTCTGTCTCTGGTCCAAATCCTGGGAGTCGTTCTAGAGAATCTTTGTTTTGGCGTTTTGGCCGAAGCTTTGTTTACGTCCTGCAAATGTTTAATAAAATTAACATTTCTAGAAAGGCGTGTCTGATCAGTAAATTATTGATGAGAGAGCAAAAACAGAAGTAAAAAATATTACTAATTATGATTAATAATGTTTTTTAGTAAAAAATAAACTTTTATAAAGAATCAGAATATCTTTTGAATATTTGACCTAAGTAAAAATAATACAAACTATGTTGGTTTAGCGCTTTAGCAATAGTGGAATTATTGTTTATGATTAGCATTTTATCATTAGCTTTCCTTAAATACTATACTGATATAGCACTTTAGCATTAGCAGAACTAACATTGGTGATTAGCGCTTTAGCATTAGCTTTCCCTAATTTCCATTAGTTTTGTTTTATTGCTTTAGTGTTAGCAGATCTAATGCTTAATATTAGTGTTTAGCATTAGCTAATTACCATATCAGTATAGAAGCATTAGCAGAACTATTGTTTATGAATAGCATTTTAGCTAATCATCATTTTAGCTAATCAGTATTTTCCTTAAATACCATACTGGTATAGTGCTTTAGCATTAGCAGGACTAATGTTTAATGTTAACATGTAGCATTAGCTTCTCATAATTACCATATCAGTGTAGGAGCATTAGCATTAGCAGAACAATTGTTTATTATTAGCATTTAGTATTAGCTTTTTATAGTGCTTTAGCATTAGCTTCCCATAATTACCATATTAATGTACTTTTTTTAGAACTAATGTTTAATGTTAGGGCTTTAGCATTAGCCTTCCCTAATTGCTATGCTGGTGTAATGATTTAGCATCAATATTGGTAATGATTAGCGCTTTTGGGTTAGCATCACTAACTTTTTAGTTTAAAGCTAATATTGCCATACGAGCAAAGTGAAGTTTTTCTTAGAAAAGGGAAGCCGGGGTTAAAAATGAGATCCACTAATGTTGTAAACAAGCCATGAGGAAAGGGTTAGAGAAACAAACTCTCTTCTGTCGGGCTTAAAAAGCATAATCTTGTTTTTCTCTTTAAGAAATCGACTGAGATGTAACACCGTGAAGTATAGAAAATGAGCCACAGCTCAGATTTAACGAAGATTGGCAGCTTCTCCTTTTATTACTCAAAATAGAAACACAACAAATTAAGGACTCTGTGGCTTCTGCAGCTATTGACTGAAGCCACTTCACACATTTTGTCACACTGAAACTGTGACGTTTTTGTTTTTTCTTCTTCTCTGATTGTATTTACAGATTATATACGTGGTTGAGTGGAAAGCAGCAGCGGCGGCGGCGGCAGCGGCTCCGTTTGCCCAAATGATTCAGGGGACAAAGAAAAAAACACAGCCAGCAAAGAGAGCAAGCTTGGTTTGAAATGAGAATTAAACCAGAACAAAGCAACCCTGGTTCTGCTTTCCTGCCGCTCTGCTGGTTCGCCTCGTGTTTCCACTCTTTAAACCCACTCTGTGGATATTTATTCAGCTTACTCTGCACTTCGGTGAAAGGACTGAATAAATGGAACCATGGACTTCATTTACATGGCGCTCTCCTCCTGTTCTTGACCTCTAAAGAGCGCTTTACACTACAAACCATACTCACTCGTTGTAGTGCAACACTTAGCGCTCCTTTACAGGTGATGCAGCTGGAGGAAACGCTACCTGCAGCTTTTTATTTAAAAAATAAAAGAGCAAACCTGCGACCTTCAGGATGGCAGACCATTAAACTTCATTTTCACCTGCAGCTGATCGAAATACAAATCACAGTTTAATGTTTCCGAGGCTCTCAGGAAATAACTTGACCGTAGGTTCATAAATGGTCTCCAATTAAGGACTTTAGCCTTTAAGTTAGCGCTGATAAAAGTCCATCTGCTGATGGACCAGAGGCGTGAAAAAATGTTGTTTTTGTACCAAGATGGTCCAAAAAGCCACAAAATATCTACACATTTCTGCAATGTGGTAAATATTTTATTATTTACTCTCCAAATACATTAGCATTAAATAATTAGCATATTTATTGAAGCTTTAAAGAGTTTTTCTGCCTGGTTAATAAGAGTCAATAATTTTTATAAAGCAAAATGATAGTGGTTAAGTTTTCAAAATAATATTTACACAATGTTGTTAATCCATTCATAAATGTCACAGTTTAGCACTAACCGAACAAATTAACTTTAACTTCTGACTAAATATTTAGGATACAAACTAATTAGCTTCAAAGTAAATATTTAGTTAGCCTGCTACACATGCTACAAGCTACTAGCTAATATGCTAATCCATTTGCTGATAACCAGAAGTGGGCTGTCAAAATAAAGGCATAGTCTTGCGGCCTCTAAATAAATTCCTGCTACTGATGAAGAGCGACGATTAAAGTAAGTCAGGGACGCCACCTGGCTTTTATTTTGACAGTCCACTTCCAGTTATCAGCATGTAAATTAAAATTTTAGCTAAATGTTTAGCTCTGAGCTACATATTTAGTTTAGAGCTAAACATATAGCTTGTTTATTAAATAGCTTGTAGATGAAGGTTTAACGACCCAGAAAGGTGGAGAACACAGGGAACACAGGGAGCCAGAGCAGAACAAAAACAAGGGAACACAGGGAGTCAGAGCAGAACAAAAACCAGGGAACACAGGGAGCCAGAGCAGAACAAAAACAAGGGAACACAGGGAGCCAGAGCAGAACAAAAACCAGGGAACACAGGGAACACAGGGAGCCAGAGCAGAACAAAAACAAGGGAACACAGGGAACACAGGGAGCCAGAGCAGAACAAAAACAAGGGAACACAGGGAGCCAGAGCAGAACAAAAACAAGGGAACACAGGGAACACAGGGAGCCAGAGCAGAACAAAAACAAGGGAACACAGGGAGTCAGAGCAGAACAAAAACCAGGGAACACAGGGAGCCAGAGCAGAACAAAAACAAGGGAACACAGGGAGCCAGAGCAGAACAAAAACCAGGGAACACAGGGAACACAGGGAGCCAGAGCAGAACAAAAACAAGGGAACACAGGGAGCCAGAGCAGAACAAAAACAAGGGAACACAGGGAGCCAGAGCAGAACAAAAACCAGGGAACACAGGGAGCCAGAGCAGAACAAAAACAAGGGAACACAGGGAGCCAGAGCAGAACAAAAACAAGGGAACACAGGGAGCCAGAGCAGAACAAAAACAAGGAACACAGGGAACACAGGGAGCCAGAGCAGAACAAAAACAAGGGAACACAGGGAGTCAGAGCAGAACAAAAACCAGGGAACACAGGGAGCCAGAGCAGAACAAAAACAAGGGAACACAGGGAGCCAGAGCAGAACAAAAACCAGGGAACACAGGGAACACAGGGAGCCAGAGCAGAACAAAAACAAGGGAACACAGGGAGCCAGAGCAGAACAAAAACCAGGGAACACAGGGAGCCAGAGCAGAACAAAAACAAGGGAACACAGGAGCCAGAGCAAACAAAACCAGGGAACACAGGGAGCCAGAGCAGAACAAAAACAAGGGAACACAGGGAGCCAGAGCAGAACGAAAACCAGGGAACACAGGGAGCAAGAGCAGAACAAAAAACAGGGAACACAGGGAACACAGGGAGCCAGAGCAGAACAAAAACCAGAGAACACAGGGAATACAGGGAGCCAGAGTAGAACAAAAAACGGGGAACACAGGGAGCCAGAGCAGAACAAAAACCAGGGAAAACAGGGAACACAGGGAGCCAGAGCAGAACAAAAACCAGGGAACACAGGTAGCCAGAGCAGAACAAAAACCAGGGAACACAGGGAACATAGGGAGCCAGAGCAGAACAAAAACCAGGGAACACAGGGAACACAGGGAGCAAGAGCAGAAGAAAAACCAGGGAACACAGGGAACACAGGGAGCCAGAGCAGAACAAAAACCAGGGAACACAGGTAGCCAGAGCAGAACAAAAACCAGGGAACATAGGGAGCCAGAGCAGAACAAAAACCAGGGAACACAGCGAACACAGGGAGCAAGAGCAGAAGAAAAACCAGGGAACACAGGGAACACAGGGAGCCAGAGCAGAACAAAAACCAGAGAACACAGGGAGCCAGAGCAGAACAAAAACCTGGGAACACATGGAGCCAGAGCAGAACAAAAACCTGGGAACACAAGGAGCCAGAGCAGAACAAAAACCTGGGAACACAGGGAGCCAGAGGAGAACAAAACCAGGGAACACAGGGAGCCAGAGGAGAACAAAACCAGGGAACACAGGGAACACAGGGAGCCAGAGCAGAACAAAAACCAGGGAACACAGGGAACACAGGGAGCCAGAGCAGAACAAAAACCAGAGAACACAGGGAGCCAGAGTAGAACAAAAACCAGGGAACACAGGGAGCCAGAGCAGAACAAAAACCAGGGAAAACAGGGAACACAGGGAGCCAGAGCAGAACAAAAACCAGGGAACACAGGGAGCCAGAGGAGAACAAAAACCAGAGAACACAGGGAGCCAGAGCAGAACAAAAACCAGAGAACACAGGGAACACAGGGAGCCAGAGCAGAACAAAAACCAGAGAACACAGGGAGCCAGAGTAGAACAAAAACCAGGGAACACAGGGAGCCAGAGCAGAACAAAAACCACGGACAACAGGGAACACAGGGAGCCAGAGCAGAACAAAAACCAGGGAAGCAACAAGATTTGATGGGTGGAAACCAGCAAGGAGGACCATAGAATGAAGTGCTTAAATACCTGGAGGTCGAATGCTGAACAAAGACTGATGAACTAACAAGTTCCAGGTGTGAGAGAGAGAGAGAGAGAGATAGGAAGTGACACAGGGGGCGAAGGAGAGCAATCTGACAAAATAAGTTAACATAAGAAACACTATAAAAACCAGAGTGACTAGACACATAAAATAAAAGTAACTAGAATCACTAAATCATGAGAAGTAAAACAGTAATGAAATGAAATAAATTATCCTCTTTAGTTTTATATAAATGTATTTTCTTATTGGTTATTTCAACATTTTTATGGTAAAATCACTGAATTTATGCGTCGCCTATTAAAATACATGACAGACCAGGGAGAGGCAGTGCAGTGCTCAGCCTCGCCTGAGGGGGCGCTGTGTCACACACCTGAATGAAGCAGGCATATCACCATTATGCTTGTTTAATTACACATTTTTATATGTTGATGTTCCACAGTCTGTGTGGGACATATATTTATATATTAATCTTGCTAATTGGCCATAAATGTGCCGTGAAAATGAGGCATGAAAGTACCGCGATTCACTGACAGGGGGCACTGCTGAGCCCCATAGACACAACAAGCAACTGGTGCTCTTCTTCTACGCTTTGAAAAGAATGAAAGCTGAGGATTTGAGTTTTCTGTGTGTTTATTTTGGTTTCTTTGTCAGTTGAGTCTCCTTGTTTTGGTCCCGCCGTCGTCGTCTCTGGCTGTGTTTTCAGTTCTGAGCTCCTGCTCACCTGTGCTGCCTGAATTTATTTAATATTCCTCATTAAACCATCACTTTTCTCTACTACCTGCGTCTACCTCACCGTTCCACAACTGCAAAACATGTCAAAAACAATTGAGGAGAAAAAAAAAAACAGACAGAACAGAACAATTCAGGTCACCGTTTAGTTTTAAATGAGGAAAAGAAGTATTTTTTAAAAACAGAATGACGGAGAGATTTTATGGACGTCATTTAAAATTAAGATTAAGAACATAAAGGATTTGAATCAGAAAGAGATGTTGTAGCCATAATTTAAAATATTGACTTAATTACTTTATTATATTGTGGATCTTGTAAAATTTGTCTTATTTTGGATTTGGTTGAGTGAGTATTCATAATTAATATGGCGTGTCGTTTTTGGATGGTGGGCTGTACTGTAGGTGTGTCGTGAGATCAGTGTTTATTTCGTGTCATGTACGTTGTTTACACTGGCGTGAGCGGGGTGTGGCTGGGGGGTGAGCATGTGGAGACGCATCGGTAGCCCGGTTTACGGTGTCATGGGGCTGGGGGTCGTCCAGAGAGGAGCGGGGAGAGGAAGGGTGAGACGAGAGAGCGCGAGAGGGAGCGGAAGGGTGAGAGGAGACGAGAGGGAGGGAGAGGAGGGTGAGAGAGGAGCGAGGGAGAGGAGGGTGCGAGACGAGACGAGGGCGGGAGGGCAGGGGGAGAGAGCGAGGGGGGGAGAGGAGGGGGAGAGGAGAGGGGAGGGCAGGGGAGGGAGGGAGAGGAGGGAGGGGGCGGAAGGGGAGAGCGAGGAGGGGGGGGGGGAAGGGTGAGGAGCGAGAGGGAGGGGACGGAGGGGTGCGAGAGAGAGGAGGGGGCGGGGGGAGCAGGGGGAGGGGGGAGGAGGGGAGGAGAGAGAGAGGGGGAGAGAGAGCGCGGGAGGGAGGAGAGAGGGAGCGAGAGGGGAGGGGAGCGAGGGAGAGAGGGAGAGGAGGCGAGAGGGGGGAGAAAGAGAAAAGAGAGAGAAAGAGGGGCGAGGAGGAGAGGAGCGAAGGGAAACAAGGAAGAGAGAGAGAGAGGAGAAGAGAGAGAGCGAGGAGAGCGGAGAGAGGAGGGAGAGAGAGAGGGGGTGGAGAGGAGAGAGAGAGGCGGGGGAGAGAGGGAACAAG